>CAJNDT010006024.1:799016-1399016 GCA_905221615.1 Symbiodinium sp. CCMP2592 | reverse complement strand
CGAAGTGCGCAACTTGTGGGTGATCGTAGGCTCTCAGCCCCCGTTGCATGTAGTCCGCACCCCCCGTCCGCCGGACCCCGCTGATGCTCATGATGCGCGCCCTTTGGCGGCTTCCGCAACCCATTCAAAAACTTGGGAGTTATGACTTCGCGCCCACGTCGCGCCGCCGGCGCCGGTTGCGGGCGCCCGAGGGCTCATGATGCTCGCCGGCTCGCCTCCTGGGGTTGTCCACGGCGGCCCCGAAACCCGCCACACCGCGGGGAATGGCTGCAAAACGCGTGCGCGTTCCGAGACGCCTTCGGGCCAGGCCCCGCGCGGCCCGAGGGAGAAACGAGGGTCCGATGATGCGGGGTCCGGGGCGGGTCGGCGGCACTGTCGGTCGTGGCTTCTGCTTCGCAGACGAAGCTCATTCGTCTGAGCCATAGCTCAGTCCATACAGGGCAGCGAAGCGCTGCCCGATTTAAGAGCCTCCGGCTCAAGCCGCCGACCCCGTGGGCGACGGACCAGAAGCCGAATGCACTTGTACAGGCAAAGTCGTTTGGTGTCCGCGAGGCGCGTAGGTTTAGTTCTAGAAGGAGACGCCAAGATGGGAAGTGCAAACAAAGCCTTACCGCAGGACCTAAACCCGAAACCTAAACCGTCCTGAAACCCTATGTTCAACACCTTTAGAACCGTTTAGGGTTAGGGTTTCAGGAACATCTTCTCAGTGGCTGGGTATATTATCCCATAAAAGGTTATATAACCTTTTAATTGTGGTAGGATCATGTAGGATCAGAAGAGCCCCAAAAGGTTACCTACTCAGCCCCGAAGCCTTGAGAACCAGGTGCCCAGAAAAGTTATGGCAGTTTCCGAAAATGGGGGACCCCAATATAGTACCGTAAATAGTAGGATCCCCATCAGCAGGACCCCAGAATAAGGTCCCACCAATTTGCGGAAACTCCCACATAGTAATTATCCGAACTGCTGCTTCTAGCACCGCTACCTACCGGATCTCATTTCTTCCCAGGGTTTGGGGCTGGTGAACCAGGGCTCTCCAGCCTTTACTTGAAGGATCATGGGACTAGTAACTCGGGTGATAATTCAGGTAACTATAGTTATAATTGCTTCTAGCCCCAATGAAGGTGCTCATAACCTTACCAGCAAGTCCCATGATCCTGCAAGTAGCCCCTAAACCCTCAACCCTTGAGATCCCTCTAAGGAGCCCTTTAAGGAGCCCCTTTCAAGTGACCCTTACTTACAAAACGGGAACCTTCAAGTTGACAAGCTTCGCTGGTGCGCTTCTAAGATTGCGAGACAAAACGGGGGGAAGAGGCGGAAGCACGCGAGGCTGCGCGACGATCACGCGAAGTAGGAACAAGGAGCACTTTGAAGCGGAGATGCCCAGGTTGAAGAGGAAGGGGCAAGGCGGGTTGGGGGGGGAAAGGGGGCGGAAGGGGAGAGGGGGAGGCGGGCAGGGGGAAGGGGAGGCGGGGAGAGGCGGGGGGGAGGGAGGGGGGGAGGGGAGAGAGGGGGAGGGGGCAGAGGGGAGCGGGGACAGTGAACTGGGCTGGCGCCCGGTGTTCGGGATTTCGGTGTGGGAGGAGGGAAAAAGGGAGGTTAACACCTCCAAGCCCATCGAAACCCATCCAACACGCCGCCAGGGTCGGCGGACACCACAGAGTAGGAAAAAGGGTTTAGGGTTTAGGGCCCTAAACCCTAAACCCGAAACCCTGATCTTTAAGGTTCTACTCAGGAAATGCAATGCGGCAGCTCTGCCAAAAAGGAAGTCCTAAGCTCGAGACTAGGGTGGGCTTGACTCTAAGTTTACGGTTTACGGCCTATGTATATGTATATATATATATATATATATGTGCCAGCATCCGCGCACCCCCCCCCCCCTCCCCCCCCCATGGTAATCCCCCTCCCCCCCCCTGTGGTTCCTGTGGTTCCCCCCCCCCCCTGTGGTTCCTCTTGGTTTTCCCCCTCCCTTTTGTGGTTCTTCTGGTTCCTGTCTCCCCCCTCCCCCCCTGTGGTTCCTGTGGTTCCTCCGCGTGGTTGCTGCTGCTTTGTTGTTGCTGCTGTTCTTCTTCTTGTTCTTGTTCTTGTTCTTGTTGTGTGGTCGCCCGGGTCGGGGGGGGGGGATACCATTGGGGGGGGGGGGGGGGGGGGTCGAGAACGCGGAGCGCGGGCACATATGTAGGGATTGGGGTTGACGGTTGACGGCTTATAGGGTTTAGGGTTCAGGGCTTACAGGGTTTAGGGTTCAGGGTTTAGGGTCACTCATAGGGGACATCCCTAACCTAGTTTTTGCTGAGGCGCCTTTTTTGGGGACCCTTGAACCCCAAAAGCTCAGCTTCGGCCTCCGTTACTTGGCGCGGAGCTAAAGGAAAAAAACGAGTAACCTAAACCCTACGTTGACCCCAAATAGCCCCTGGCGGGCAACTGGGGCTCGAGCTGCAGTTTCTATCCGCGGGACTCGGTGTCCTTCAGAATCCCTGCCTTGCAATGGGCTGCGTCAGGCGAACGCAAGGCTCTGCTGAAGAACACTATCGCCATCGGGTCCACTGGCTTGAACTTTACCCCATCCTTGGTGGTGGAAACCACCCACCCGAGCAGACCTGGACGTTGGGCATAGCTGTTCCTGCAGCCGACGGCTTCACTGCAGCTGATGCTGCCTCTCTCGGCATTTGTTTGTCGAGCCTGGGAGTAAGCGAGATGGTCGGGTACTGTACCTACAAGCTGCTTCAGGCTGGGGAGACAGATCTAGCGGCCTCCGTGGTCTTTTTCAAGCACATATATAACATATAGAAAAATCATGATAGGGAACCAAATAGGAAGGTTTTATCGGGTCCAGGTAAGCCCTGTTCAGAAAATTTTGAAGCTTAAATTGAAAGTTGGGACTATAGGTTTAGGTTACAATCCTCCAACGCGCTCCCTCGAATCGGGGTTCGGGAGGCAATTGCAGACGGAAATGGGCCCATAAGAAAAAACCGTTCAGTTGTCCCCTCAATCAAATTCGTGAACGAACTAAAGCCCGGGTATTGGGGGGCTGCTTGAAAAGGCTTCAAGATTAGGGGTTTAGTAGGGTTTGGGCTGTTTCCAAGGTCAATTTCAGGGTTCAATCTAGGGCTAAGGGCTTTGAGTTTCGAGTTGGAGGGAACGGAATCGGGTTGCGCAGGACGGATTTACGTTGACGTGCCTTGGCCGGAGCAGCCCATGTCCCTAAGGGTCCATGTGCCAAAATACTATGCACTTTGGCCCTGGCGTAGTGCCTATTTCGGTACTTTCTCATTTTAATTCAAACGCCAAAGCATATACTTTTTGGG
The DNA here is from genome assembly GCA_905221615.1 of Symbiodinium sp. CCMP2592. Taxonomy (NCBI): domain Eukaryota; class Dinophyceae; order Suessiales; family Symbiodiniaceae; genus Symbiodinium; species Symbiodinium sp. CCMP2592. The sequence goes on along the minus strand of CAJNDT010006024.1, from coordinate 1,395,711 downwards.
CACATGGACCCTTAGGGTTTCGGGTCAAGCATTTGGGGTTTGGGGTGTACGGTTGGCAGTTTACGGTCTATCTTGCCCTAGAAGTAAAACTTGAAACTTGAGGTAGTGGCTGCGTGGCTTGTGTACTGCAGCTTTTCGTGAAATTGAACGAATCCATCGTCCTTGGGGTTCCTTCTGTAAGTACGCGCACTAAGATCCCCAAAGCTTCCTTTACTAGCTAAGGCCCCTATAGCAAGTATGAACCAACTCGACTGCTTGACGTGATGGGGCTGGGGGCCAGTTCCGCTTATCTTCAGGATTTCGGGGCGAGCTGAGGGGTTTGGTATGTTGGGTTAGGGTTACAGGTTGAAGCTCGCCCGCAGTGCACTGGTATCTCCTGAGGCAAGTCCCAGAGGGTCCAAGTACTCCCTATTATAGGACTTTCGGGCCTTATTAGGTACCAAAAACCATAAATAGGGAACTACTTGGACCCTTGGGGAGTATATACCTTCCGCAGAAGATACATCCAGAGCCTCCGAGAAACAGGCGCGCAGCAGAATCCTTTCACCAAGTTCAAGGTGCTTGGACCCCTAAACCCCCGAAACCAAAACCCTGACGTCGCATTAAACGCCTATCACATAAGGTAGAAGCCAGAAAGTTGGAATATGATTATCCTAACCCTTCTATGGTAAATTATAGGGTATCCTACCATGAAACCATATTCCAACTTTCTGGAGTTCCCTGTAGACGAATTCTATAGACCCTACAGTGCCTAAGCTCCAAAGCTCCTAAACCCCAAGCTTCAGACCCTCGTCGCCCTTACTCCGAACACTAGAACTTCTTCCGTTTAGGGTTTAGGGTTTAGGGTTTAGGGTTTAGGGTTTCGTCATGGCTTGCATTTGCCCGAACTTGTATGCTCCACTCCTCGCACCAATTTTGGGTTCCGAATCACGAATCACGCTGGTATCAGGTCTGCACCTTCAAGGGGACAAGTCTGCGAATCAGCCCTCCAACCGCTAGTTTGGTAATCGTGCCTTCTTTCGAAATACAGAAATGGTATCAAGTTGGCACTGCCTCGCTTGATATCTTGTCACAGATTCCCGAGGATTTTAAAACCCAGAAAGCCCAATACCCCTTAACTAAGCAATATACCGTAAAGCATTAGGGCTTCATACTATGATTTAAGCTATATTCCTTAGTTAAGGGGTATTAAGGTCTCTGGGAAGGCAGCATGTGTGAACAGCAGCTCCCGAGTCGTGAAGTGGCGGTTGCTTTCGTAGTTTGGGTTTGCGGGGAGTGGGAGTAGGGTTTAGGGTTTAGGGGGTCTGCGGGGACTGTGGGTACAGCATTGCAGAATTGCTAAAGCCGAACTGAGTATCTGCTGGCTTAAAGGAGCACGAGCTCATGTTCTATAATAGTACTATATATGGACCCCCTCGATTAAGGAGCCCTAAAACCCTCAACCCCAAATCCTCACGCCCCACACCCTATAGAACCCTAAACCCATGAGGAGCCCTAAGCTTTAGAAACTCCTAAGGAGTGAGGAGCAGGGAGGTCGCTTGGGTGATGTCTGCATCGCCTTTCTTCGACCTCCGGCTGCTTCACAAGAGGAGCCGGCTCGTCGTCTGTCTTACTAAACCCTAAAGGGGTTTAGGGGTTTGGATTTCGGGGTTTAGGGTTTAGGGGAACCCTGGACTCTCACAGCTTCGGGCTAGTCGTAGGATTGTGTGCAGGATCCGAGCAGAATCGATGGTGGCTTCCATGGACGTCAGCCCTATGAGCCCAAGCTTCAGATCGACGGTACTTCTCTGTAGCCTGAATCGGGGGTATATGGCTCCGAATGGCAGCTACGTAGTATTTAGGGTTCAATAGAGGGTACATCAAGGAGGGTCTAGGTACGACTTAGAAGCAGTTACCAATACCATGTCTTCGGGCTCCCCGATTGAAGAACCCGTTGGGTTTCCCGGCTTGTGGCAATACTTTGCTTCTTCTCACTTCGACAGGACGGTTTAGGGTTTAGGGGTTTAGGGTTTAGGGGTTTAGGGCTATAGGGCTTAGGGTTTAGCCTGATTCACCCAATGAAACCATGTGACTGAGGGTAGTTTTGGCGACGAGCGTCTAGGCATGTGGACCTATCGTTCAACCAACCCATAGGCCCCAAAGTAGTTCCTTTTTGGGATCACCCTCTCGGGTTCTGTATATGAACCCCAAAAAGGAACTACTTTGGGGCCTACAGGAATTGTTTCTGTAGCATCGAGGTTCAGGGCTTGGGGATCAGTTTATTCTCCTGTGCCTTGGGTCTCGAGGGTGCTTCTGTATCGAGCGAAGTGCTTCGATTCTGCCAGGGAAGATGGCGAAGATGCTACCCAAAGGATTCTAAGTACTTTTATGGGGGTCACTTTCGCAAACCATAGTGAATCTTAGTATGAAGCCCTACACTGTAATACTATTTAGGTACTTTGGGCTTTGGGCTACATCCGAGGCCAGAACCAGAACTCGAACCCAGAAACAACCCAACAGTAGATCCTAAGTGCAACTCCAGCACGACCACCCCCTCCACAAAGTTGAGACTCGAAGAGCACGCAGGAGGCGTTCCATGAGAAAGAGACCATGGCGGCTGTGGTCGAAAAGGGCATCTCAGTTGACTCCGCCGTGCTGAGTACCCTAAGTAACAGGATCCTTATCATGAGGAACCCAAAAGTACGGTACCCCTATTTTTCGGAAACTCCTAAACCGAACCCTACATAGGATGACTGTCTGGTTCTTAGCATGGAATTGGGGAATAGATCCTTACAGTAGTCCCAAAAGTAATTAGTCTCCATAATCCATTCCCTTCTACCAACCAGACATCAGCTGCGATGTACCGTGGCTTAGGGCTGTTTTGCTTTTGTGTTTCAGGGTTGAGGCCTGGGGAGTGTAGGGCTTTTCGGCTTGAAGGTTGATGCAGTGCTTCGAATTGAAATACCAGGCTGTTCAGTGTCACACTTTTCTTCTTTCTGGTTTCTGGGTTCCTATTATAACATAAGAAGCCTAAAAAGTATATACTTTTTCCCAGTGGGTTACGGAACAGCCTAGAATATGTTCCTAGGGTTCATGGTCCACCTTCCAGCATCGGGTTGTTACCTCTAGGAACACTGCATTTCGGATTCACTGCTGCTCATCAGACGAAAGCCTCAACCTGCCACCTGTCTCTTTCCTGTTGTGGTCTGAGATGGATGCTCAGAGGCTCTTCTGTTTAATTTCGTTGAACAGCGTTCGAGGCTGCATTGGTGGCCAATTCTGATCAACGCTTAATAAAGAAGCCTCGATGATTCGTTCTATTTTGGCCTGTCAGTCCGTATGAAGAGAATGGTTTAAAATGCCTTGTAACCCGATTTTATCTCTAGGCCCCTGATTACCGTTTTGGTGTAGAACGTGGGCTGTTGCTGCTCTTTCTAGGTGGGACGAATTCAAGCAAGACATGCCACCGGAGAGTTTTACCGGCAAAACTCACCAATCCTGCCCTGTTGAACTGTTGGGTGTAGCGAATCTAAGGGGTCGGAAGTAGCAATACTATTCCCTTGTAGTCCCTAGTTGGACCATCGTACACTTTTACCTACCCCACAGCCCAATCTATTCATTAAGGCTCCTCATCGTATAGAACCTTTACAGATCCCCTACAGATCCTTTAGAAGGAACCCTGATCTAATCATTCAAGTCCCATTTGAGGGCTGTAACGCTGCTCACCGCAACCGCGCGCTGCCTCGTCGATGATATCTTGCTTGATCCAGGCTTAGGTTTTAGAGGCTTGGGGTTCAGAGTGCGGGGGTTCATAGGTTTCAGGGTTTCCGTATGTAGGTTTCCAGCTAGTCGCACAGTGCTACAACAGCTCAGAGTATCATGTCATACGGTTTTTCCATGCAAGCTCGACTCTGCGCACAAGGAAACGTCGACTTCGGGAACAAAACCCCTGAACCTGGAAACTCAAACCCTGAATCCTATAAGCCGTATACAGCCCCGAAACCTTACGTGCAGGGCGTTCAGGATTTTGGAATATAGTCAGTTTCAGGGTCGAGTGATTCGCGGACTATCGGTGCAATGACGCACTTTGCGAGGCTGGTGTTTCGGGTTGAGGGCTCCACCCTCAAAGCCTGTTCTAGCTAAAGGTTAAGGTACAGTAGTTCCTGGCTTGGTTGTGGGTTGCAAGTGGCTACGGCGATGGCATTCGATGGTAGCATTTGCGAAAAGGGCTTAGTGTAGAGCTGGCTCATCTGGAATAAGTCGTGTACAGACAAAACCGTGGCTTATATGCATTGACAGTGCGTGCCTCTGAACCTTTCTGTGTGCATCTCTCTCTCTCTCTCTCTCTCTCTCTCTCTCTGTATGCGTTTGTGGTGGATGTCCTCTCGCAAGTCCCTCTGCAGTGCAGCACCTGTGCTATGCATCACACCTGTTGAAAGACCACTTTCAGTCGCAGGAAAATATGATCTAGATAGACAGAATCAACACTGCAACTAGGTTTGGACTGACAGCAAACTTGCAGAGGCACTCCCAGCAAGGAACGGCCAGAAACACTCCCAGCCAGCTGAAGCCCCAGCATGGGTATCCACGACAATCGCCGCCCCCTGCCGACGATGGTGCACCGGGACATCCCTAAGAATCCATGAGCCTGAATAGTGACTACTTGGGCTTCAAAGTGCTTTCTGTATAGTATGTGTTGGGCTCAAATGTGCCCCTATATAGGGAATCCCGTGGAGCCTTTGACACCTGCAGATCCTGCAGTTTGGGGCGAGCGCAATGTCAGCGGTCTGCCGTGCAGTGGCAGCTCTGGATCCAAGTGGCAGCGCTGATCCACTACGTGCGCTCCTCACTTTGGCCTTGGCAATTGGCTTGTGGTTCTGCTTGCACAGGTGGCACAAGATTCGCGATGCAAAAACAAAGTTAGCCGCTGCAGTAGACACTGGCAATCCTGACGAGATGCTCAGGGCATGTGATGAGGTTGAAGCGTCTGGTGCAGATGCAACTGGTGTGCCTGCAGTTCGTCGCATGGCCAGTGTGCTGAGAAGGTTGGCCACTCTATGCGAGCCCGGTGAGATTGTGAAAGCTTGTGACGATGCCGAAGCTGCCGGTGTGAACGAACATCATGTGCAGGCTTTTCGGCAAAAGGCTTGCAAGATTCGCGGAGCTTTGCGAAGATTGGCGGCTGCTGAAGACTCAGGCGACGCAGTCGAAATGCACGAGGCGTGTGACGAGGCCGAGGCATCCGGTGCAGCTGCAGCTCGTGTGCATGCAGTTCGACTTAAGGCAAACATAATTCGTGCTGAGGATGAAGTGAATTTTCAACTGATGGCAATGCGCTTCAGTTTGAAAGATTTACAGGCCAACTTTGCAGCTGAAGATAGTTTGCACTTGCTAACTCTGCTTGCAGCTACGCTTACAGCGTTGCAGAGCAAGTTGATAGTGGCTTGCAAATGTGTGAGTTGCCACGAGGCTGTGCTTGCAGGCCAGGCGCCTGTATGCTCACAAGGCACACATTCCTTGTGTCCATCATGCTTCGAGAAGTATGCCCGTGCAGAGCAAGACCAGCCAGAGACTGTGATTCGTCAACGGGGTGCTCTTCTTGAGTGCCCCTGCCGAGCGCCTGCCGATGCTTGTTGCAAGGGCTCTTTCAGCGAGCAGACAATGGCCAAGTACTTGCCATCAGAGCTCTTTGACACACATATGGGCCTACAGCGGCAGCAAATCCGTGCAGAAGAGCATGCGAAGGCAAACCAGATGCTCAACAAGCTGGCAGCAGAATGGGAGCGGCAAGTGCCAGGGCTGTCGCAGGAGCTGCTCGCAAATCAGTTGAAAGCAGCCTTGCCAGGTGCACATCAGTGCGGGCGTTGCGGCTTCGGACCAGTGCTACATGACCGCTGCGACAATTTGAGCACCCACCACAATGAAAGCAGTGGCAGGACTCGAATCAGCAATGCTTGTCCAAGTTGTGGTCATTTTAGTGGCAATATTTCGGGCTGGCCACGGTGGGATGGCAGAGTTCGCCACCTTGCCCAAGCGCGCAGCGCAGAAGTTCAGGCATATACCGACACAAAAGCTGCTGCCAGTTCCAGCGACAGCAGAAGCAGGGCAGAGCAGATACGGCGTGATTATGAACTGGCAGTGCGCTTGTCCCGAGCAGCCTAGATGCCTTCAGGCCGCCTGTGACTGGTGGCGCAATCGGTGTTTTGCTTCCCCAAAGGCTCCATGTACCATAATAGTAGATACTTAAGCCTTAAAGGGGTCCCTATATAGGTACTTTACGGCCTAAGTATATACTATATATGGGTACATGGAGCCTTAGGCTTCTCACAGATGGTGCCGCATTCCAAGCGCAGTGTGGTTTAACAGAGGGGCATACGCGAAACCCGACGCTTGCACCAGTCATGTTCCGTGAGGGTTGTACAGACACTGACGGGTTGGACAGACGATGCCGAATCAACACTTTGGTGCAAGAACAGAACAGGTCAGCTTTAGTTTGACATGCGCGAGAGAGACTCGGTCGGGCCCTGTATATGCCCGAATTAACCCTATCGTCGGCAAACTCAGGATGTGAAGGAGATGGTCGACACATCGATACGGCTTCTCAGCTTCACAGAGAAGGTGCGCGCCAGCCACTGCTTTGGCCACAGTCACCCTGACCCTGACGAAAACCCTAGCTGTAGCTGATACCTGAAATGCCGTAAAACCAAACCAATAGTTGGGGCCGGTTCAATACCTAAGCTCCCGATAGGATATTCGGCTCAAGGTTAAAGGTTCTGGGTTTAAGTGCTAACAGGGGCTATTTCCTGACACAGTCTTTCAAGCGCTCGAAGCCGTCTTACACAGAAAGCCTTGCTCTGCAATCCTTGCCAATTAAACCCTCAACCAGTAAAGCCTTACCTCTTGTGGCGTCTCCCCGTTCCTTGGCGAGGCGCGCTGTGCCAAGAAGGCCCTCGCCTACTAGGACTCCTGTCCGCAGCTGAATGTTCCTTTCACTCAGGGTCTCTTTCCCATGGGCTTTCCCAAATACGTAGGGGTACCCTTCAAATACTCCCCCAAAATTGTAGAGTCTTTTGTTTGGAACGCCCCAAAATCGGGGTACCCCCAAATTTGGGGTGAGCCCCCATGCAAGCACCTGACACCCCAAACTCTCCCTCTCTCTCTCTCTCTCTCTCTCCTCTCGTCTCTCTCTCTCTCTCTCTCTCTCTCTCTCTCTCTCTCTCTCTCTCTCTCTCTCTCTCTCTCTCTCTCTCTCTCTCTCTCTCTCTCTATATATATATCCAAAGCCCTAAATAAACTCAAACACTAGATCCTAGCCGTGACCACACCCCAGCATGACAACACCCAAAAGTTAGACCCAGGCAGCACACAGGAGGCGTCCCGTGGCAAAGAGACCATGGCTGCTGTGGGCGAAAAGGTCATCTCAGTTGATTGATAGCTTCTGCAAGTCGTGGCTTAGGGCTGTTGGGCTTTCCTGTTTAAAGGAAGCATGGGCTTTTCGGTCTGAAGGTTCATGGCTTTTCTGTATGAGCTATGGGGTGCTACCGCAAGGAACACTGCATCGCAGACCCACTGCTGCTCATCAGACGAAAAGCACAACCTGACACCTATCTCTTTGCATTTGTGGTGTGAGATGGATACTTCGAGGCTCTCTTGTCGAATTTCCTTGAAAAGCTTTCGAGGCTGCATGCCCTTATCTAGCGGCTGATCCCCTATAGATCCCTTCACAGGAACTGTATTGTTCCAAAACCCGTGAATTAAGGAATGTATACCTTAACTTATGGTAGGATCCCTAATATGATTGAAAGGTATATTCCTTAACTACTTAATTAAGGGATGTTGGAGCTTCTGGGTAACCGAGGCCCCTACATTAAATCCCTGGCTCTGCTGACAGAACCACTGCGCTGCCTCGTCGGTGATCTGGCTGAGCTTTAGTTCTGTTCCTCCAGTGCTTAGGTTTTAGGGAGGCTCAGGGTTATGTAGGATTTTGGGTTTAGGGTTTGGGAGTACTATGTCATGCTTCCTGTGCCAGGCAACCATCAGAAATGCATTCTCCATCGCTCCGAAGTTGAGCCTAAACCTAGTAGAACCTTGAACCTGAGGACTTAAACCCTGAATCCTTAACCTCAAAACCCTAAACCCTAAACCCTACCTTAACCCTGAATAGCCTACCTTTTTAAGGACTTAATTACAAAAGGAAGTCCCAATAAGGAGCCCAAAAACATGTAGGGTTTTCAGGGTTAAGGTATACCTTACATGTGGGCTTGCAGGGTTCAGAGGTGAGTTTCAGGGTCAATTGAGACGCAGACTCTCGGTGCCATGACGCACCTTGCGAGGCCGGTGTCTGGGAGCTTTTAGGGCTTTGAGGGTGTAACTAGGTAGGCCTTTGGGACATTTTATATTTTCCCTTATTGGGCTTAATAGGACCCTATTTACGAATATTTTTCAGAGGCTTTAAGGGGCCAACCCAGGTAAGTTTTAGGGTTCATTCGTGCGTAGGCGTTCTGGTTACAGTTGTTGGTTTTGGGGCTAGAATGATGCATCCCAAACCTTATTAGAACTGCTCTTATGGCAACTACAGTTTGTATCCCCCCACTCTTCATTTGCGGGTGGGGTGGGTGATCGGACAGTTTTCTGGTGGAAGCCCGGAATCCAGGAATGGTCTCCCAAGCCGTTCAGTCGAACCTGGTCAGTCCCTGAAACTGCGAGTTGCATCCCCGAGCTGCAGTTACCAGGATGTGAAGTCCCTGATTCTGTCAACCAAAATGATGCAAGATGGCTTGAGTCCTTCCCTCGTGATTGAGAAAACACGAGTCGATGTTGCAAAGGACAAGCTTGCAGGATGGAGATTCGGCAGTGCAGCTAACACTAAGTGTCGCCTACAAACGCAATGGTTCCATATTGTGATGATTACAATTATTACTAGAGTTAAAACTAGTACGTATTCTTCTTGTCTTTATTATTGGTATCAATAATGCTGTGATTAGCCTTAGTAAGGCTGAAGAAGTCTTTCGTCCGAAATCTTCGAGCTGCATGATCTACACCCTATACCCTTGAATCATACAGCCGGAGTCGTGCAGCATGTGTCTCGTAGTCGTTGCGATGTCGGAAGCTCTGTACTAATCAGTTAGTTAATTATTTACATATTTGCTGGATCAAGTGAGTACTGGGTTGTTAATAGACGAATGAATGAACGAATGAATGAATGAATTCGTTAATTATTCACTTCACTAAGTAAGTAAGTGATTCAGCAATGAATGAATCAATGGCTTAATTAGGCAATAAACTGATCATGTAATGGTCATTTATTTCGTTATGTATGTATGTACGTGCGTATGTATGTATGCATGTATGTATGTATGTATGCATGTATGTATGTATGTATTTAAGTATGTATGTATGTATGTATGTATGTATGTATGTATGTACGTACGTACGTATGTATGTATGTATGTATGTATGTATGTATGTGTGTGTCTACATTATATTACATTATATACACATGTGTCGACAAATAAGCAGATAATGTGAAGGCCATAGTCATGAGAAAACGGCTTTGGGCTTCATGATACTGTTCCAAGCGTAAGCATACTCAGGAGTCCTAAGGCATTGCGGCATAGCAGTGTGAACATTCAGGCTTCTATACCTCACCCAGCATTGCGGAAGTCTTCGTCTTCCAGCCCCCCTCGTTCAAACGGCTGCATGCTTCTACAGGTCAGCTAATGCCGTGCCGGCTGCGGAGCTGAGAAAGCTGTGCTACACCACTGCCCAGGCAGCTTTGATAATTGGGTAGTTCCTTAAATTGAGTCCCTGTTAAGATCCCAGGGTGTGAAACGGACCCTAAAAGGAACCCAGTTTGGAGAACTACCCGAATGAAGCCGCAACCCTACACCTGAAGCCATGAGCAACATATCCTGAATTATGATAGGGTGTCAGAGAACGTCCCATGGTCCGAGAACCCTGTAAACCTTAGATCCCTAACCCTAAACCCTAAACCATGCCTTGACCCTACCGAAACAAGAGCCGTGGAGTCCTGACATTAACAAGCAGCATGCGGGCCTTCATAAGTTTGGTAGGCCAGGTTTCCGAGAATTGGTGTACTAGAAGATGCTATAAGCATATAGTTAAGAAGCCTTTGAAAGATGATGGTAACTAGTCAGTCTTCTACGTAAAACCATATCCCTGTCAACTATATAAAAAAATCTGGTTAGCCCTGATGCACGGTACCTCCAAAACGCAGTCTAAACCTTTAAGCTCCTCCTATACCCCTCGAATGCCCCTTCATTCACACGGGTGGCTGTCAAAATTAGGGTCCCTTTTTGGGTCCCTAGTGTAATAAGGCACCTAATATTTAGGGTACCCAAAAAGGGACCCTAATTTTGACAACCACCCACACTGGCACAGAAGCAGATGAGGGGCCGAAGAGAAGATTAACCCCAACAGAGGAAAGTGCGACACCGTCACTTCCGATTCCCCTTCGTTTGTTTCGTTCTGAACCTTGAACCCTAAACACTGCAGGCCATACACAGAAATGTATATAGGGGTCGGAATAAATTACAAAGAAGATTCCTCGAGGTTCCGCTACTATGCTTCGTAGCTGAGTGGATACACATTAATTACACCACTTTTTGGGAACATATCACCCACTATAAAACCAAAGTGTACACTTTTGGGGGCTTATGAACTCAGCAACTAAGTATGGACCCCCTACATATTGGCTGTAAACTCGACTTTTCAACTTTTGGGGTTCTTATAAGGTAGTCGATTCTGAAAGTTTCAACTTTTATTTCCTTGGGTTTTGGGCCAGTGAGCCCAAGCCCTCTTCGAATGTCTGAACGAAAAAAAACCGCGAGGCCATCCACGACGGAGCGGGGCCTTCGAAACCGGGCACAGCAGGCCTTCAACTGTGATTTCTATAGGGGGCCTAAATCTTTTTAGCCTAAATAATTACCTATACCATTTGGGGGTTCCTTATTCTATTTATAGTATTATATGGTTCCTATTATTCTACATTTATACTATTATGCATCCCCAAAACCTTGATCTAATTAGTAAGGACCTTGTGAATTCTTGTTGGCCGTGCCTCGGGTTTAGGGCTAAACAAACTTTAGTTGTCAGGCGTTCAGACCTTCGGGTTTAGGGTAGTGGGGCCTGTTTAGGGTTTAGAGTTTAGGGTTTAGAGTTCAGGGTGTAGGGTTTGGAGTTTAGGGTTTAGGGCCCACAGACCCTGAAGAAACTCTGAATCATCAAGAAGTGCTTTCAACAGGGTTCAAGCCTCTGCTGCAGCCTGTATGGAGTGTTTGCTTTTCAGCAACGAGCACAGAAAGGTCTTGGGCTTAGGCTTAGTGGGTAAAGAGATGCCTGAATAGTTGATGATCTACAGCTCTTCACGAGTCCTTACGATATCACTGTAGTATGGTAGCCTGCCCCAAAGCTCTTTCTAAGAATTCAGGCCCCCCCCGCCAAATAGGTGGCAGTTTCCAGAGCTCCTTTAAAGGGGCGCAACATGTGTGCAAAACACGACATAGGGCTTAGGGCGTTTAGGGTTTGGGATTTAGGGTTTAGGGCGTAGACAGTTTGGGGGTTTAGGGTTTAGGGGTGTGGCTTAGGCGTTAGGGCTTCAGGGTAAGGGTTTACGGGGCCAGGGACGAGACACCGAACCTTCAGGAAAAGCCAGGTCGACAAGTCATGGTGAAATCCTTTCAGCGACGGGTTGCCGATGTTCCGTGGGCAGCAAACCGATTGCCCATGCAACCTCAAATTGTCACACCAAATATAGAGCTAGTGGTTTGCCACCTAATAGTTTGCCGCTATGGTCCAACACCGCAGTCTGCTTATGTGGGCCCGTGCCCGAGAGTACCTGCGTGGTGCAGAGTAGGATTTCTATACTGGGAGTCACAAGTGAATGATTGTCATCAGTGTAAGCACCTCCCCATAGAGGCACTTGGAATAATTGTGTCGAGCGGGGGCCTTACAACCATGAAAGAAACCCTGAAAACCCTTAAAAGAGCTATAAGAGCATCCTAAACCTGAACCTCTGACCCCCTGAAGAAGGCACCCTTAAACCCCTGAAGGAGCCTCTGAACACCGAGGCGAACCTTGAAGACCCTTGCTTGACCCGACTGAGAAGGTGCTGGCGAAAACTTCCACAGCCTCCGCGAAACGTCCAGGGCCTGAAATTTTGTTGCGGGCAGTTGGGTTCACTCTGTAGATTTTTTGGAAAGGACTTCTCAATTGCTTGGGACAGGTGTATCCTACAGTCTGCGCAGCAAGCCGTATTTAGTCGTCGAGTACGTCAGTGTTAACCCCAGTTGGTAGATTGTCTTCCGTAGAAAAGCCCCTGCAAGGTTAGGAAACAGGACATGTAAGTCCAAGATGAATTATAAACCCCCCAAACCTACACCACACCTTCAGACCCCGAATCATGTAAAAGCCCGTAAGCCATGAACTCGAAGCCTTACAAGCAAACAAGATCCCTGCAAGCCCCTATGCCCTGAACCTTAAATCTTATAAACCCCAAGCAGAACAACGAACCCTCTACACCCCTAAGCGATTGAAGATCTTTGGAACCCCGTAAACCCCTACGCCATGCAGTAGAACCCTCTACGTTACGCCTCTAAGCCATGATCCTTCTAACCTTGTAAACCCCTGTGCCATACAATCCTAAACCGTAAAGCCCTCTAAGCCCTCAGTCATAGAATCTCTTCATAACCCCATAAGCCTTTCTAACAATTGTAGGGGCGTGAGTAATCAGACTGGGGCTCATTTTTCGTGCTCTGTTTAAGAGATCCTTAAAGGGCTCGTACGAGGTTTTTGAAGTATAGGGGCCTCAACTAGTGCCAAACGCTAATGGAGTCCATGACCAGCCTACACCCTAAACTAACCTACGTAAACCCTTACAGAGCCCTTATAGAATCCCTGTACCAACAAAGATACCTAGGCCTCAAAGTATCTATACAGGAACCCGTTTGATGCCCAAGTATATACTATTCAGGTACATGAAGCCTTAGGGCTAAACCCCTACAGAACCCAGTAAGTACTTAACGACACCCTCATGGTGCTCTTCACGACCCCTAAACCCCAACACCTCTAAACCCTCAACACTAGACCCCTAAACCCTAACCTCTATAACTCTAAACCCTAATCCCTAATAACCTGGTTTGCAGTCATCAAAAAGGAGTTCAAAAAAAGAACCTGATAACCCTTATATAAAGAAATCATATGAGGGAACCCAGAAAAAGGTAGGTTTCTTAGGGTCCAGGTAAAACCTAATAACCCTTGTAGAATCCAATGACGGAGCCTTTCCTGGCGCCGAGTCAGCACGTGCCCCTGGAGCGCGCAGCGTCTGCTCCTGGAGGTCTTTTTGTGAGAGGATTTAAGCTAGGACCCTCCTTGTGCCCTCAAATAGGGGTATATGGTCCCAAATAAGGGGTCTAATAGAGGTTAAATGGAGGGTCTAGAAGGGTTGGGGTTTAGGGTTTATAAGGTCTGGGGTTTAGGGTTCAGGGTTATAGGCTTTTAGGATTTAAGGGTTGGGGAATAAGGTTTATAAGGTCTCGGGTTTAGTGTTTAGGGTTTTGGCTTTTGGGATTTAGGGGTTGGGGTTCAGGGTTTATAATATAAGGTCTCGGGTTTAGTGCTCAGGGTTTAGGGTTTAGGCTTTCAGGATTTAGGGGTTGCCGGGGGGGGGGGGGGGTTGAAGAGGGCTTTGGAGGGTTTAGGGTGTAGGGGTTTGGAGTTTGCGGTTTTGGGGGTTTAGAGTTTGGGGCATAGGGGTTTAGGGAGTTTAAGGTTGGGTGCAATCAGAAGTCTTGGAGCCCGCAGCAGCAAAACATGCCGAGGTCGAGCATTAGTAACGGCATCTCCTTAGTGCCCAGTTTTCGTTTCGTACAAGAGCCCCACAATTCCATCTTGATCCCCACTCCATGTACCTATGTAGAATATACTTAGGCCTTAATGGGTTTCTATTTAGGTACCTTGTTACATATATTATATGGGTCAATGTCAAACCGGCTATAGGGGTTCAGGGTTTAGGGTTTACAGCAAATCCTAAGAAGAGCTCAGGAAGACCTTCAGCGCAACACCACATAAGCAGCCTTCAGATGCTGGCTTGAAGATGGATTTGCTGCTCATGTCTGTGAGATATTCGAGGCCTTTCACAAGGATCTTACTATGTATTTTGGCCACATTGGAGTTGCCCATTTTCTGAGACGGAGAATGTTCTCCACAGATGAGACGTTTGCCAGTGTCCTCGGACTCCGGACTCCCAGAGCACCTGGCAGCCTTGATGTTCGCACGCAGTGGAAGACCAATCCTGGCTTGATCATCGACGGATCGCCACCCGGGGTCGCAGAGCGGTGTTGGAGCGACGACATTCAAAGTGCAGTGGCGCAGCTCCGATCGACATCCGCCCTAAACCCTGAGAAAGCTGTCTGGCTTGGGGCTTAGGGATCACTTTTGGATTGCGGCACTTGTTACGGGAAGATTTTCGTAGGGTCGCGGTGGATTTAGGATGGGGTGGAGGTTGAAAGGGCGTTATAAAGTGCCTTTCACGGCCTGGAAGAGTCGTGGTCGGTTGAGGATACGCTTTCTGTTAGGTGTTGGGGGACGGTTCGCCGAATCGACTTCCCCTGACCTTCTGCATCGCCGGTTCCTTGAGGACGCTTGCGACGGCCCTGTGGAAACTGCACCCCAAGGAAGATAAGTTCTGTCACATTGCATCTTCTTTCACCTCTGGTCTCTAACTATGTCGTGTGCGTCAGTAGTTTTGGGGTAGAAGGCCCGTAACAAGGGTCGTAAAGGGCCATCGTTGCTGTATGACATCGTCTCCGGGTTATTTTACCGGGTTGTTGTGTTCTTGATCCGCCGCACTACCTGTAGTCTTCATTGTACTTCCTTTTTGGTGTTACTTCATGGCATGGGGAACTATAAAAAAAAAACCATGGTTGAACAACAACAGGTGCCTATCCATCACAATGCTGTTTTGGTGGTTCCTTATGTACTTAAAGTATGTCCACCAAAACCCTGGTCTTTTTGCTAAGGCCCCGATCCTAAACTCTTCAGCAACCCTTGAAGCCTTAAAGGCGGCCCCTACATGTTTGCAAAGGAGACTGTAATA
Organism: Symbiodinium sp. CCMP2592; assembly: GCA_905221615.1. NCBI lineage: Eukaryota > Dinophyceae > Suessiales > Symbiodiniaceae > Symbiodinium > Symbiodinium sp. CCMP2592. Next base: position 1,380,617 of record CAJNDT010006024.1, on the reverse strand, counting down.
TAGGGGCCTTGATAATTACCCATACTATTATGAGGGGGGTTCCGAATATTATAACTACAGAGTTATACACCCCAAACCCTGTTCTTTGTTAAGTGCCCTAAAATTCGTAAAGCTCGCATCCTGAACAGCTTTGCCAGGCACCCTCAGGCGAGGCACCTCGTGCGCCAGACGTGTTTGTTGCTGGGTTCGACTCGGGTTCCGCGAGAACCCAGCCTTTTTTTGGTTTGGATTTTCAAGGTTTGTAAAGAACTTTAGGGTTTAGTGCTTTTAGGGCGTGAGGGCGTTTAGGAACTTTAGGTGTCGGGGTTTTAGAATCTGAGGGCTTTGAGGAGTGTAGAATTGCTACGCCAGAGCACGGCTGTCCGCCATGCTGCTGAACCATAGAAGTCCATGCCAAAGCTGAATGTAGAAGACTACATAATCTGCAAACATTACATAATCTGCAAACATTATGCCGAACGCTTTCTTTCTAGTTGTAGTATGTTATAGTGTAATGTACTCTAAAGCCCCATTCTAACAGTTAAGGCCCCCAGCGTATTTGAAAGCAAAAAAATCGCTCTGGAGTTCCAGGGTGCAGGTTCAAAGTCTTCGACTCACCAGCCATACACTTCTGGCAGGACCTGGGGCGTTCTTCACCCTTGTGGAAAAATCTGAAGCACCTGCACCCTGCATCCTCTAAAGCCTTCTCTAAACCTTCTGAAACCTGAACCCGTAATCATCGTTAGACCTACTGTACCTCAACCTCCGAAAAACGAGGACTTGTATGAAGAAACAGAAATGCAGATTTCAACACGAGGGTAGGTTTTCGAGGGTCAAGGCACGCGCTAAACACCAAGCCCGAATGCTCATGTCAGTGCCCGTGTGTGAGGCACTCGTAGCAGCACACCTATAGTCTCCACTGTAGTTCCCTTGTTTGGCTTCACCAATGTTATAGCTAGGACCCTATCAGGTAACCCACAAAAGGAACTGCCCTAAACCCTAAACCCTAATGTTAAGGGAACTACCCTAAACCCTATAAGGTAACCCATACAAGGAACTACCATGGAGACTAAAGAAAGGCACATTAAAATCAAAATACACCTGGAGATCCTCAAACAGCCAGGTACGAAAAGGACTTCGGTGAGGAGCCCGTCTTCATCGATCTCGAGGCCAAGGGTTCATTAGAGTTAGTGTTTCAGGTTTAAGAGTTTTGGGTTTAGGGTTTATGTTATGTGGGGTTTAGGGTGCCTAGAAATCATTAGAGTTAGTGTTTCAAATTTAAGGGTTTGGGGTTTAGGGTTTACTTTGTGTGGGATTTGGGGCTTTTGGTGGGGGGGGGGTATAGAGCTGAGCTCAAGGTGCTTGCAGGGTTTGGAGGATTTGTAAAGCTGAATAGCGCTTATAGGCCTTACAGTGCGTATCGTTTTTTGAAGTTTATGAGGGCACTAAACGGGCTTATAGGGCTATAGTGTGTAGAAAAAGTACGCAAGGATTTGAATACATCTTCGGTCTGGATTTGGCTGGGTTAAGGTGTTGAGGTTTCGGGAGTTGCAAGAACCATGTACACAAGGGTGAGTTGGACTCGCGAAATTGCAGTTCTAGTGGCATTATTCGACTACTTAGTAGCTGAGTGGATACAGTTTACACTTGTTGGGATAATTTCACCCACTATTAAACCAAAAGTGAACACTTTTTGGGACTTATGAACTTAGCAACTAAGACAACCGCACTAGGGGTTGATTGTTCGGGGTTTCGACTCTAGTGTTTCGGGATTGCGGATTGTCGGACATTGTAGGATCCATCGTTGTTATCCATCTGAATATTGTTCCAGGTTTTAGAGTTTGGGGTCTCGTGTTGAGAGTTTAGTGTTTGGGGTTCAGAAACTAGGGTTTAGGGTTCACGGGCTTCGACAAGGAGCCTACTGTAGCAGCTCAATACTGGCTATAGTCAGACAAGCCCACCTATACCTGCACCTGCAAGTATCCTATTCTGTTAAAGTTATGCAGCTGGAGCCTTGTACTTAGGGGCTACAGGGATATATGATATATATGTAAGGGCCTAGTCCAGTCGGTGTGCAACTACCTAAGCCATTAACCTGACGTTCAGTGGCTCTACATCGTAGATCCAGTTCCTGCAGGTCAATCGAGCGCAAGCGAACCTTCTCAAATCCAAGAGGAACCACATCAAGGTGCCTGGCTTGCGAAACCCTAAACTCCTAAACCCTAAAACATTGTTCGGGATGGGTTCTGGGTGCGCAAGCTCAGAGACCTCTGGAAGGATTTTAATCGAAGATAACCTACCCCTAAGGCTCAAAATGACCCAAAAGTCTGATGTAATATGGTCTTTAGGCCCAAAAGCCTTATATAACAGGGTCTTTAGGCCCAAAAGCCTCAAAATATGAGTCCTTAGAGCCTTAGAGGGTGCTAATTGGGCCCCACCATACTACTAACCGTATAGGAACCTTCTGATAAAGGGATCTACTTTGTGGATCCTCCCAGGAGTCTGGGCTATGTACAGATATTTAAAGCTGAAGGCTTGCGGGGTACAGGGGCTCCTAGCGCTTCAGTCTGCAGGGTCGAGGTATTTTCCGGCAGAGCCGTTTGAGTTGGTTGGAATGAACATCATTTGCAGTGTCATTAGGGTGGATAGTTCAGAAGCTTAGATTCCAGATTCACGGCTTGAAGAAACTTGAATATGCTTGAAACACTGGAACTGAGGCGCAACATTCGATGGACGATTCTTTGTTGTATCCGTTTCGATGTGGAAAGAGGAAGCATCCGGTTATCCTATATATGAGTCTAAGTATGAGGACTTTACGCATGAAGTGCCCGCCTCTGCTTTTCGCTGCAGTTAGCTATTGACGTGTGGCCGGGCCGTGAGTAACGAAGCCGAAGCACCAGAAGCTTCAAACCGAAGGCGCTTTCTTACTGGTGGGTGTGGTTGGTGCATTGGGAAGCCGGAAAGGGAGCTTAGCCGGTTCATCTTGAAACTTGCAACCCTATCACAACAAGCTGGTGGATGAGCGCCCAAACAGAAGCTCCTTGCATGCAAAGGCCGGTAATCATAACGCAGATACCTAACCCAATTAATCTCCAGTTCTGACAACTTATAAACCTTATATACACCATCAGCGATGTGCAACAAACCCTAAATGTTTGACCCTGTTCGGAAGTCTACCCCGCAATTGTCCGCCAGGCACCACATGTTGGCACATCGTCGGGTGCCTAATTAGCAGAGTCCCCGACGGCCTCAGTTTTAGTTTAAGCCATGGGATTTAGTAAGTAAGGTTATAAGTAGGTTATAAGTAGGATAACTCCAGTTAGGGGACGTATAAACCACAATTATAATCTACTTGCCAAGTCCCATGCTCCTCTAAGTATCCTCCCCGCAGCCCCACATTGGTTGATAGCGCGTCGGGCTGAAAGTAGACCTTGAGGATCCCTTTTTTATCTATCCTAAAGGGTCCAAAGTACCTAAATAGTAGAGTGTAAGGTTTCTATTTCAGGAATCCTTATGATGATTTGGGAAAGTATCCCCCATATCAGTACCTAGGAATCTGTGGGTATACAGTAGAAGCCCAAAAGTTGGAAACCCCACAGCCTCAATCCTCAAGAGTAATGTATAGGGAATCCCGTTTCCAACTTTCTGGGGTTTATTGTATCAGGGCCGTTAAAAACCTTGGCAGATCTGGGGTTAGGGTTTCTCTGGGTTACCAAAACCCTCAGGGTCCAAAGTACCCAAAAATTAAGTACTCGGTTTTAGGATAGTAGTTATGTAGGTTACTATTTTTGAGAGTATATGATACTTAGGTACTTGGACCCTTAGGGAAATAGTAGTGTAGGAACCTGATTAAGAAACCCTGGGCCTATAACCCCCAAAACATAGTAGGGTTCATATAAGGAACCCTAACAAAGGCCCAAGGTTTCATTTTCAGGTTCCTACGTTAGGTTAATAAGAGTTAACCCAGCAATCCATCGTTTAGGTAACTGGAGCCCTGAGGAAAGATAACTTCTTTTGTCATGAGTACTCTCTACATCAGGGGTTAGCCTGTTAGCAGGTGTGGAGTGCGGCCATATAGGCGGAGCGTAAGTCTTTGCACGAGGGGTTTGTCTGAATCAAGATCCCCTTGGCGGAAGGATGATGTGCTGTTTTTTTTTTTTTTTGGGAGGGGGGGGGCCGGGTGAAAAGACATCACCATATATGCATGTGCATTGACGTAGTCGTTGTATTTAGTACCGTTTTGGCGGCAGTCCCGAATGCGTTAGATTCCCTGGGAAGATGGACAAGTAAGTAATGGATAAATACTCTCGCATCCATGCAGGTGACAAGCCGCACCTCAGGATTGCAGGAGTACTTCATATAGAGCGTGAATGGTTTGCGCCATAGTTTCCCCGACTTCCTTGATGTGTTTAGACTTCAACTCCTACACTGTTTACTCTAGTGGTCCATGGTGGTCGGACTATAGTCGTGAAGACTGTGCAATGTCTTTCCAAATTGATTGTACCTGAGAGTTTAGGAGCATTGAACCATGCCGGATTAATGTGTTCCTGCTTCCTACAGGAATACTTATGATTTCCTGCTATGAGCCCTGAAAAAGGTTGGTTATTCGATTCAGGGTCGAGGACGCGCCAAGCGCTATGGCTGTGGACAGGGATGTCTGTACTTTCCGGCGACTCGGTTAGCCCTTTGCCCTGCCCTGACCTGGCCCGCCCTGCCCTGCTGCCCTGCGCCGCCCTTTGCCTCCCTGAGGACCTATTCGCAGTCGTTCCGATGGAAAGGTGCGGGAACCCGAATGCTCAAAATAGACGCATTAAGCCATTAAGCCTTAAGGCCATAAACCGCATGCCGCTAGATCCTTTAAATCCTTGTGAAGCCTCAACGCCTTCCCCCGCCGAGCTGCGGTCGCGTAGGATCCGGGAAGGAAGGATCTGCAGGGTGTGTAACAGAAAACTACCCGACACCACCCTGAAGCACCCGAAACTCCAAGCCCTGTTGTGCTATCGGGATCTGCGTTGTTTGCAACCGCGCTTCCCCAGCAAGCCAATTTCCGGCCCTAACTTTCAGAGATTATCGAAGTTTGGGTTTGGGGTTCACGGTTTGGGGATTCAGGGGTCTTAGTATAGATAGTTATAAGTACCTTAACTGGCCTTAAAATCCATTCTTAGCATAGTTACCTTGCTTATATCTGTTGTTACTAAGTCCCATGAACCTCCAAGGGGTCTTCGGAGGTTTGAGTTCCGGGCGCGAGTCGCTGAACATTGCTCCCAGGGCCGATTCTGCAGTAAGACTTTCGGGCGTGGGGTCCCTATTAAAGGGTTACTATAAGGATTCCTTTCAAGGGCTCTATTGGGGCCTGTTCGGTTGTTGGCATTCGCCACCTCAGGTCTTTGGGCTTCTTCGGGTCTCTTGAGGTTGGCATTTGCTAGGTTCACTCCTTTGCGACATACATTTGCAGAGGATTTTATGCATATGGCAGTACAGCTACCGTTTTGGTCCGCTTTCTCATGGATCATGAGGGCGGGGTCGGGAGACATTTATTGAGTGCCATTCGAGGACCTTGGCTGGGACAGACCTTTGCTGCTTGGAAGCCGACGCCGATTCAAACGTGGGGTTGGGAGTTTCAGAAAGTTAGGGATACCTCATTTTGGGGTCCTACAATAAGGATCCTACAGGGACCCCCTGTTTTCGGAAACTCCCATATGGTTTCGAGTTAGAGCAAGTCCTTAGCATGATCTCCGTGCCGTGGCAGTCGCTGTGCAGGGTCTGTAGACAAGGCCATAGTGATCAGAGTTTCGAGTAGTATATAAGCATGAATCATTGCTACTTGTGCTACTATTCCTCAAGGATCCTTGTTGTAATTGTGGTATCGGAAGCACCAAGCCCTTACTTCAAGTGTGAAGACCCTGCAACTTACCAAACAAGTTCAATTACAATATACCCCAAATCTGTGTTCCAATTACTAAGGCCCCCAAATCTTAGTAGCAGAGTATAGGTAACCTTTAACCTTTGGGGGCTGATATACTCCTGCCTAACATCTTTAGTGCTAGGATACTCAGCCCCTGCGAAATGACTTTAAACACGAAAGGCTGAGAGCTAGCGCTGAGCCATGGCGTGAGCTTTTAAACCTGACCCCCTAAGCCCTACACCAGGGTTTACGGTTGAGGCCCAAAATAGAGTGTAGAATGGTTTTGGGGTGGAGGGTTTACGGGTTCAGGGGTTTGGGGTTTAGGGTACACCAACCTCGCAGGTGGACCGAAGCCTCCTGATGCCCGAGTTCCTGATTGCGGGTCCCCTGCTCAGACTCCCTGACTTCCTTAGTGTGGCAGCTTCGGGGACGAAAGATGAATTCGAATATGTATGGGGGCTATCTAGGAGCCTACTTCGAGGTCCTTGGTTTAGGCCCCACGAGGGCTTGGGATCCGGGTCAGACGGCGAAGACTTCAATTAAAAAGTCAGGCTCTTTAATTGCTGGCTCCTAGTTTCGAAAACAGCTTCAGGCTCGCGGATTTCAGGCGACGTTGAGGTTTGGAGTTCTAAAATATGGCCTTAACTTAGTATAGCCTCTTGATACCTAATGGTATGTTGTATTGAACTCATGTTCAATATACTCGGGAAACGAATAATGCCGGTAACTGTTCAGGCTTCTGTCTTCTGCCCACCCTCATCCTACGGCCCTGTGGCTCCGGTTGAAGTCTACTGGGGAGAGAGTTTGCCAAGTGTTTTCTGATGGACAATGCGAGGTCTCTTCTACGTGAGCTTTAGGGCGTTTAGGGCCTTTAGGCTTTAGGGTTCATGTGGGGGATTTTGAGTTTAGGGTTTAGGGTTCAGAATGTTGAGTTTAGGTTTTGGAGCCACCTCAGGAGGATCCTTGATGCTTCCAGGTCTTGGCCAGGCTAGAGTTCTGGGCAAGCCCACCTCGAGCATGTAGTGATTACACAAGGATGAAATTGTGATTGTGACGCCCCATGAATGATCAACTTTCCTGGATGATATATCCGAGGACGTGGGTATAGTATATATGTATGTTTTCATACACACATGCTACTCTTATTTGTTTGTTGTTCACTTGCAGTGGCTATTGATTATACACCACAACAGTTCAGTCCTTGATTTAAATCCTGCATTACCCATAATAAGGAATATACCATAATTCCCATAGTTCAGGGTCCCTAAGGTAATGCAGGATTTATATCAACAACCCTAAATTTCTATACCCTTCAGATCCCCTAAAGCTACCCTTATAGATCCCTTTAAAGGTACCCCAGGGTTTTTTATCATTAACCGTAGAACTTGAAGAGCTCGTGCTGCTCAGGGTTCGCGAAGCGATGAGCTGGGCCCTCGGGCAGTGTTTTAGGGCTTTTCGGGGTTCAGGGGGTAGAGGTTTAGGAAGTTTAGGAGTTGGGGTTTAGGGGTTTTAGGGTTTAGGAGTTGAGGGTTTATAGGGGTTTTAGGGTTTAGGAGTTGAGGGTTTAGGGGCTTTAGGGTTTAGGGGTTGAGGGTTTAGGGGTTTTAGGGTTTAGGAGTTGGGGGTTTAGGGATTTTAGGGTTTAGGAGTTGGGGGTTTAGGGATTTTAGGGTTTAGGGGTTGAGGGTTTAGGGAATTAGGGGGTAGGAGTTCAGGGTTTAGGGTTGTTCTTCCACCACTACATTTGCTAGTCACGGTACCGGTAGTACAGCACTCGCATGAGGAGACCTCTGGCTCGATCGACTGGGCGGATGAACATGTAGTAGTGCAAGCCTTAACCTACCAAGACCTACTATTTTGTAGTCCCTATAAATTCCATGTTAAGGTTTATAATAAGCACCTATAAAAAAGGAGGGTTTGGTAGTTTAAGGAATCCGTATGGTGCCTTCTTGCAAAGAGCCTATATTCGTTAATAGTAGCCGCTTTTAGATCCTATTCCAATGATTACGGCCCTGGTTGCGCAGCCGCGAGGGCGTGGGTTCGAAGGTCATGTCGGTTTTCTCTCTCTCTCTCTCTCTCTCTCTCTCTCTCTCTCTCTCTCTCTCTCTCTCTCGGGTGGTATTTTGATCCGTGGCTCGTGGTTTGGGTTTGGAACTCAAGCTTAACCCTCTGGCTTCCCAAAGAGAATACCTACTTTGGGGTCGTCTATCAATACTCTGGGTTTGTTGGAGTGGGTTGGGGGCCGTGAATTTTGAGGTTCTTGTTGATGAGTTTTCAGTGGGTGAGGGGATGTGCTTCAGTTTCGAATTGAGTAGGGGTTTTCGGCAGTTCGGGGCGGCTTGAGCCTGAGGCATGAGGAGCTAGTGGCTTAGGATGTATTCTGCGTCTGGTTTCGGAAGCTCGAAGAGCGAGCTATCGCAAGAAAGCGAACCTTTCGCAATTCCTTGACCCAAGACCCTGAACTCGAATCGACTAGACCTGCACTCTGCGCCCCCTAAACCACAACCCAAAATCCTCAACGCGAATTCACACTGATCGTGTACCCTACACCCCACGGCAACACACTTAAATGATCTTACATCCTGACATCCTGATTAAAGCTTAACCCCCGAGCTTTTCGAGGAAGAAATGTACTCGGAGCATTGGACGCTGCAAGTATATGTATAGCTACCTTATTTATAACCCTAATTACTATTAAGTCCCATGATCCTCTAAATATACGCCCCAAACCCATATAGAACCCTTAATGAAGGTTTGGGCAGCCCCGTGCCCACTACCTCCACGGCTCGCAGTGCTTTGAGCACCGGAGTCGGGGACTCGTCGTTTCCCAAAGGCTCCCATGTACCTACCCGAAACAGGGTCCCTTAAGGGTACCATAAGGGTTCCTTTAAGGGGTCCATAAGGGTTCTATAATAGCTATATAGTAGAATGTAGGGTTTCTATATTAGGATTTACGATTATGATCCAGGGAAGTATCCCCCATAGCAGTGCATAGGACCCTTTGGGTTTGTCTCTTCAGTGTATGGTCAAGTTTCGGGCGTTGGGTTGGACTACGTACAGCTTTAGGGTACACTAAACCCTATAAGCCTTAAACCCTCTAAACGCTGCTAACATTCCTAAGCCCTATAAGCCCTGAACCCTCTCACCACCGAAACCTATACGCCCTAAAACCCTATCAAACCCTAAGCCCAAAACGAAAGGGCTTATAATGATAAGTCTTAGAGTTGCGTGGCGCGGCATCCTTCCGAACGATTTCCAGGCGTTTTGGTATGGGCTCTAAGTGTAGTAGCGTGAGCGTTCAGGGTTTAGAGGTTTGGCAGTTATAGGGTTTAGGGTTCAAGGTTTGGTGGTGTGATGTCTTCAACCCTATTAACTCCTGAAGCTGGTTCTGTAAAATGTGAACTCATGTAGTCGCGCGAAAGCGTTCTTCAGCAAGGCTTCAGGATATCACCCGAGACACTATCGAGGTAAGACCCTTTCACTATGTGGCAGATGGCACTCTTGGCAGAGTGTCTAGCTTTCATTGTAGCCTTGAAGCTTCGGAGACAGCTTTGGGGGACAAAACGGAGGATGAAACTTAGGCTTATAGATTCCACACGAATCCTGCAACGGGGGGGTGGGGGGTCAATGCGGTGTAGCACAGCGTAGGACTTGAGTATTGCTAGCGCGCAGAACCGCTGGAAAACCATCCCGCCACATTTCTATGGATCTGCTTGGGGATTCGTTCGACGTAGTGTTGTTTGCTTTATAGTCACTGAGGGGTCTAGGTTCCTGGGTAGTATCCTGTTGCCCTCTATATTTTAGAGTCCCTTTTTAGAGTCCCCTTATTAAAACTGAATATTTGGAAAAAGGGTTCCCGTATGATAAAGGGGCTATTCAGGACCCTAGGCAATTATGAATGACCCCTAATCCCTAAACTTAAATTCTACCTAAACCCTAAGTAGCCTACCTTTTTAAGGACTTATATAAGGAAAACATATTAGGGAACCCTAAAAAGGTAGGTTCTTTAGGGTCCAGGTAAGCTTGATGCACCACGTCAAACTCTAAGCTTGATGCACCACGTCTAGCTGCATTTCCCTAAGGGTCCGAGTACCTAATTATCATATACTCTCCCAAATGGTAACTTACATAACTACTATCCTAAACCTAAGTACCTAATTATTGGGTCCTTTGGACCCTTAGGGTTTGACAGGGCATCGGATTTGGGCTCGCCACCCCCTTCCGCTCCGGGAGCCCTGCTCTGAACACTTGCAAACAGGAACCTACCCAGAGGCTCCACATTTAGGGTTTAGGGTTTAGGGGTTTAGGGGGTTTAGGGGTTTAGGGTTTAGGGTTTAGGGGTTTAGGGTTTAGGGTTTAGGGGTTTAGGGTTTAGGGTTTTTATAGTACCATTATGGAATTAGGTCCCCAAAGCCATAATATGGATGGTCTTTTGGGACCCAATAATTCCATAATGGTACCGTATATGGAGCCTCTAGGCTATGGGGCATACTTAACCAGACCGTATTGGTAGTTCCTAGCTTCAAGTCCTAGGGTCCTCTGTGGGCCCTTCTAAAAAATACGTTTAGGGTTTAGGGTTTTCATAAACCAGGACTCTCCTTGTACCTTCAAATAGGGGTATAGGATCCCATATAATGGGCATTTAGGGTCTCATGGAGGGTAGATGGAGGGTCTGGGTAATGGTAGTTCCTACGATGGAATCCCAACGTTTTCAGTTATACTGTATAGGTACTTAGGAACTCCCCGACAGGAACCCTAAACCCTGACGTAAAGGAATTCTTCTTGAAATCCCACACTTTCTATTGTAGGCGCTAGGGACCCCTCAACCCTAGACTTTTAAACTCTTAAACCCCTAATCCCTAAATCACTCATGACTGAACCCTAGTCCCTCAACCTTAAATCCCTTAAACCCCTGAACCCTAAACCCTTAAGCCCTAAACCCAAATGGGACCCATTGGGTTGATCCTTGTGTTCGAGGCGACGAAAGTCTTCGGCAATGTGGAGAAGTGGCGGCCAGTAGATGCTGGGTGGCATTATTTTTGTAGGGGTGTTGCGGGTTCCTGTAGAGGTTCCTTGAGGGGTTTAGGGCTTAGGGCTTGAGGGGTCTATAATGGGGTTTGGGGTGTAGGGGCGCAGAGGTGCAGGGTGTGAGTTTAGGGTTATGCGGGTTCAGGGGTTCGGGGCATTGGGTTTAGCGGTTTACAGCAGGGTTTAAAAGGCTCTATTGGGCTTTGGGCAGCTTGTCGCGTTTGTTGCTTTGGAAGACCGATCGTGGATATGACAGGATGTTTGGTCACTTCACAGGGCGTGGATCAGTTTGGCTCAACTTTGGTTCGGGATCCTAAACCCTAAACCCCAAACCCTGCTGCAGTGGAGGAACAGCTCCAGGCCTCGGCTGAAGTTGCTGCAGTACTTGGAGGGTCGGGGGACTTAGTAAGTAGGCATTAAGTAGACTTATAAGTACCCTACAAGGGACCCTAATTGGGATTATGGTACTTATAAGTCCTTAAAAATAACCAGTTACTAAGTCCCCGGACCCTCCAAGTACCTCCCGGTGGCAGTCCTCTTACCTCTCCGGAACGTCCTGGTGAAGATCGTGTAGACTTTCATGGACTTGATGGACCTACTTACTGTGGATGTGGAGACCCATTGAAGTTGAAGAGGAAGCGTCCGATGGAGGTGTGGAGTACCAGTCTTGCAGGGACTTATAGGGGGTGTGGCCTACTACAGGGAGTTTGACATGCTGGAGTGTGCCCTGCGTTGTCTCTTCGTGATCCTCTTCTACCTCCGTGCTTCTATGCCGCGTCTGCGCCTTCTAGTTCCGGGATGTCGTTGCTTCGGTTCAGGGCCAGGTCTAGGGGTTTCGGGTTCGGGGGTTTAGGGCTCTGGTCCTTGGGACGTCAGTCCGCACGATTAAACTCCTAAGACTTTGCATTGAGCTTCCGGTGTAGCATTAATTTGCGGCTCAGGGATATTGGGGCTTCGGGCATTAGGCGTGGTGTTTCTGCAGGGTTTGAGGAATGGTGTTTCTGCAGGGTTGACTAGGTGTCTGGCGCGTTTTCATCCCTGGCTTAAACGAAGCTGATCAGTTTCGGCGTTTGCGATCGCGCCCCGCCCTGTCGCACTGAGAGGTCTTTCAACATCTAGTTATTTGGGGACAAGGCTTTGTGGTCCGCTCTTCAGTACACCCCCCAAACCCCACACCCCAAACCGCTCCTTCACCACCCTCTGCCAAGGATCAGCTTGGAGTGGGGGCCCAAGCAAAGCCGAGAGGTCAGAGAGTTCACGGCATCTTGGGGCTTCGAACCCTGCCAGGCCTGAGTAACTGCTGTACGACTAGCATTCCCCAGGGTTCATGTTAAATATTGCTGAATATTGAATATACGCCCAAGCCCTGACACACACATTATCTCTTTCTATAGAGAATATGTGTAAACATCTATAGCAAACAGGTATGTATATATATATATATATATATATACAGACGTATGTATTTATACGTATACATATACACACACACACACACACACACACTGAGTATACATACTGGTTGCTCTCGGATCTCAAACACGTAAGACTCCTCATAATCCAGGGGTGCCACTGACTCCTATGATCCCTAAACCCCAAACACTAAACCCCAAACCTTTCTCCGCAACCCTACGCCCTATGTAAACCCTACCCATACGCCCCAAAGTAGTTCTTTTTTGGGGCTACCTTATAGGATTCTATATATGAACCCCCAAAAAGGAACTACTTTGGGGCCTATAGGTAAACCTATCCATATGCCGAAGGGGCCACGGACTCCTATGATCCTTAAATTCAAAAACCCTAACCCCTAAACCTTATACCCGTAACCCTAAGCCTTGTATATGCCCTAAACCCTCAATCCATATCCGTTTCACCGCATGCCTCGCCTTCGAGGGGACCTAATGGGAGGGTTGGGTCTAACATGTGAAAAAAAATCCATATGCCGAGGGGGCCACAGACTCCTATGACTTCCTTCAGTCGTCCTACCGGGCAAGTTTCCAAGGATCGCTTTCGAGGCGCGTCTCTTCACAAGGGTTTGGGTTTGGGACCCTTTACGGTTTCATGTAATTAAGGGTTCCTTTAAGGGATCCCTTAACGGTTTTTGTTTTGGATTTTGGTTCAGGGTTCAGGATCTAGTAGGTGTCACGATTTAGGGCAGTTTACGATTTAGGTTCGGTGTCGCCAGTCTTCAGGATTTTGGGTCGTCGGGCTAACGGCTCATTATTCCATACAGACAACCAAGATAAACCATGTAGTACCGGTGGCACGTACACATCGACGCCTATAGTAGTTGTACTATTATGTATACATGGAGGTGTATGTGTTTACTTCGGTTTATTTACCGGGAAGCCTCACCCTGAACCCTAGGCTCCAAAACTTAGAAAAGGCAAAGATGTGTTGTTGTAGTTGTCGCTGTTGTTGTTGTTGTTGTTGTTGTTGTTGTTGTTGTTGTTGTTGTTGTTGTTGTTGCTGTTGTCGTTGTTGCTGTTGTTGTTGTTGTCGTTGTCGCTGTTGTTGTTGTTGTTGTTGTTGTTGTTGTTGTTGTTGTTGTTGTTGTTGTTGTTGTTGTTGTTGTTGTTGTTGTTGTTGTTGTTGTTGTTGTTGTTGTTGTTGTTGTCTACTTTTAAAAAGTGCGGGCCGCAAGTAAAGCGCCGTGGTGATGCCTGAATGGAGTGGGGATGCAGTGTAGGTTCGAACGAGGGGTGCAAGGGTGGCAACCAAAAAGGCAATGGGGATCCGGTGTACGCTTGAACCTTGTTGTTGTTGGTTGTCGTTATTGTTGTGGTGGTTGGTTGTTGGTGGTTGGTGGTTGGTTGTTGGTTGTTGTGGCTTGTACAGTGGTTGTGATTGTGGTTGTTGCGGTTGCTGTTGCGGTTTCTGTTGCTGTTGCGGCATTTACACCCTGTGGTAGAGACAAAAAATGACAAAAACTGGAGCCCCGTCTGTTGTTTTGAGCCACCCCCCCTTTACAACAACCACCCACATTACGCCACATTTCCACCACAGGTATGGGAATCTACGAAATCCAGAATGATTTTCATGGGCTTTGAAAGGGTTTGTCTGGAATTTTGAAGGGTTTGCGTTAGATATCGAACGGTCCCAAAAAGGATTTGAAGGTAGATTAACGGGTTTTATGTGATGTTGAAGGGCTTGATCAACGTCTGCTGCTTTGACTTTGGTCCCAGGCCCTCAGATCCACGTATGGTGCTTTAGACATGCGCGCACAAGATCTTTTCCAAACCCCACAAAATCCATGGACATACATACAAAATCCGCACAAAAACCTTGCAAAGAGTTTGTGAGTATTTGCAAGCATTTGGTGTGTATTTGCAAAGAATTTGTGTATTTGTATAGATTTTGTGTGTAGTTGCAAGGATTTTGTGTTATTTCTTGGATTTAAAAAGAATTTGCAAGGACTTGTTACGTATATCCGTTGATTTGCAAATACACACACACACACTCACACACTCTCACACACACACAAACTCCTTGCATACACACACAAAATCTATGAACATAACCTTAAAATGCTGACAAATCCTCTGCAAACCACTCAAACCCTATGAGCAAGGCAATGTGTTGTTGTTGTGGGGGGGGGGGGGGCGGGGGGTAAGACAACATGACGGGGCTCCTGTTTTTGCCTCTACCTGATGTACAGACAAAAAGCAGATGTATGGGTTGACGGGGCTGCTGTTTTGTTTTGTACCTCGTTGGAATTGTTAGCTCGGACCACCTGTAAACGCGCGTTTCGCATGTGCCAATTCCACCGGTATTTGCAGTGTTTTGCATGGGTCACATGCCGAAAACACCACTGTCATTGGCGGTTCCGGCGTGTCCACTTTCCACGTTTCTAGTGGCGCCTGAAACATCGGTATTTGCGGTGTTTTGTGTGGTTCACCTGCCGAAAACACCACTGCCATCGGTGGTTCCGGCGTGTCCACAACAGCGCATGCATGTCCAAGACCTAATGACGTCCATGGTCTACTGCGGTTCACCTGCCGAAAACACCGCTGCCATCGGTGGTTCCGGTCTACTGCGGTTCACCTGCCGAAAACACCACTGCCATCGGTGGTTCCGGCGTGTCCACAACAGCGCATCCATGTCCAAGACCTAATGACGTCCATGGTCTACTGCGATTTCGAAACAGCGCATCCATGTCCAAGACCTAATGACGTCCATGGTCTACCGCGCCAATCATGATCATTTCCAGATCAGACCATATCCATTGCCGCAGAGCATCCATGGGCCAACCATGATCACGTCCAGATCAGACCATACTACGATTGCCCTTGTGAATGTGAATATTTATTGTTGTTGTTATTGCTGTCCTTATTGTTATTGCTGCTGCTGTTGTGATGATTGCCACTCTTCTTCTTTTTGTTAGTATCGGTACTAGTATCATACTAATTAATAGTGTTATCATAGTAGTGAGACTAACAGCTGTAACTGTTATTTTGGTTGATATTCATCGTTATCAGTCATAATAGAAATGTTGACAGTGTCTTGGTATTTTGCTGTTGCTGTTGTTCTTACTTTATCCAGCTTATTGTTGTTATTATGTTTATGATTGCTATTAGTCTCATCATATCACTAGTAGTGTTAGTACTGTTATCGGAATTGTTGGTACGATTTTGTTATGATTACAACTGTTGAGATGATTATGCCTATGATTTTGATCGGGTGCCCGAAAGGGTTGTGTCTACAGGGGTTCCTCAACTGACTTTGAGCTTGCAGGCTAAATCATGAAGTTCTAAACCAAACACCTCAAACCAAAGTCTGTTTGATTTTCTCCTGCGAACTTCGAACCTGGGGGTTTGACTCCTACGTTCCAGATGGGAAGGGTGGGGTTCCTCGTTGTTTCATCCGAAGCCAGAAAACTCCTAACCAACAAGCGAGCTGCATTGGATACTATAGGTTAGGTCATCGCTTTCTTCCATTCCTAAACCCTAGAGCACCAACACCGCCTCACAACCCAACACAAGGTAAACTTCATGCGTTGATGGTGCAGTTCTTCACTGGGATGGCGGCTGTTCCGTGTTGATCAGAAGCTTCCTTGTTAGCTGGCGGTTTGAAAACTAAGACCCCCAAATAGGCCTGGTGTTTAGGGTAGTTACCATTCTTAATGGGATGCTGTAGACGTTACTGTTCGAATGTCGGTATGAAGTTTTGTATATATGTTTAGATGTTCTATGCAAGGGTCGTAAGCTCATAGATAAATGAGATCTCCTTATTGCCATTGTGTCGCTGGAGTGAGTATGGTACTTTTGGTGATACAAAGCCTGCATTACCCATACAAAGGAATTTATCATAATTCCCATAGTCTAGGGTCATTGAGGCAATGCAGGTTTTATATCATCAGCCGTAGCATAGGCAGCTGGGCTTCCACCATACAACCATGCTGCTAGCACTTCCACCAGTACTGCTGATTGCCGCTGCAACTACTATCACCCATGCCACTGCACCCCCCTGCCACTTACCACTAGCACTACCAGTGCTGCTACCACTACCACCACTACCGCTGCCGCTGCCAGTAAGACTGCCACGACGACGAGCACTCCCGCTGCTGCTACTAGTGCTGCCACTACGACTCCCACTCCTACTTGCTCCTACGTCTTCTCCTACTCGTGCTCCTTCTCCTACACCTGCTCTTGCCTACTCCTACTCTTACTCTGCTCCTACTAGACCCACTCCTACTGCTCGTACTCTGACACCGACTCCCGCTCGACTCCGTCTCTGTCCCCACTCCTACTAAAGGGAACTCCAGAAAGTTGGAATATGGTTTCAGGGTAGGATACCTTATAATTTACCATAAAGGGTTTAGGATAATCATATTCCAACTTTCTGGCTTTTACTTTACGACATTTGGTTGTCAGGCGAACGCCAAGTTCCTATGCACCGTCATGAAGAGCCATGAACACAATGGTAGGAAGATCTATGTTTGATATGGGGTTTTCCGAAATTTAGGGACCCTAATATGGTAATTACCCTAAATTGTAGGATCCTTATTATAAGGACCCCAAAAGAAGTTACCCCTCATTTTCGAAACTCCCGTAGCAATCGAAAGGAAGCATGTGCCTACGAGGCGGCCCGGTGGAAAGCGCCGCATTCCGACCTTCCGGGACTCTGGCGACCCCGCTCGCACCTGTGCTGAAACTAGGATGCCCGGTAGTACCCTTATTCCCTTTTTGAAGTCCTAGGTTCCTTATAAAGTTACCCAATACCAAAAAGGGAGCCCTTTTTTTCCTAGGTTACTGGGCATCCTACGAAACGATGTCATGCAGAGCGTGTACTATCGGTGACTTCATAATTAGAATAGGGTTTCGGGGCCCATTATGCCATAATTATCGAAATGAACACCCAAATAGTATAGGTAAGTATTAAGGCCCCTATAGTAGTTGATTCAAGATTTTGCAGGTGAGGCTTTTGGTTGCTCACTGTGTGTGTGTGTGCGCGTGTGTGTCTCTGCGTGTCTGGGCGTATCATATCTGTCTGCATAACCTCTGTGTATTTGTGTGTATACGTACGTACACACAAACATACATGCATATTCATACTATCAGCAATAAGAAACAGTTTTAACTCGACCCCTCTAGTGTGGCCTTGGCAACGAATATGCCCGCAAACTGGTTGCATGGGCTTCCGCAGGGCCTATTTCGGAGCAGGATTCCTGAGCTTCCAGAGTCACGCCAAGCAGTTCTGGAATTGCTGACGGTAATGCGGTATGCTCGAAGCTTCACTACTCATCACTCATCGTGGGGTTAGCTACAGAAAGTCACAGCCGGAAAAGCCTTCGACTCAACATGCTGCAGGCCACAATGTCCTCTTCTTCGCAACATGGTAGGAGAGTGTGTGCACGTCCCGTCCCATCACGGATATCAAGATTCAATGTTGGTTCGTGGACGAGTAGGTTGAGAACCGTCTCGGGTACGGTTGAACTAAGTCAACAGACTTGAGCTGTCGTTTCAGTTGCATGGTGAGCTTTCCATCCGTGGAAGCCGGTAGACCACTCCAAGACCGCTATTTGCATTAAATATGATCTACCCAGAGGCCCCATAGTAGCTCCTGTTTGGGATTACCTCATAAGATTCTTTCTATGAACCCCAAAAAAATATTTTGAGGCCTTAGGGTAAAGTAGACCGTGGTGACCAGCTGACATTCTCCACACTTTAGCAAGAAGTTCTCCGTTTCAGCCATCGATGCAAGGGACTTGTGGGCCGCCTCCAACATCAAAAAAGGAAAAATCACGAACGCCCCTCAACCCACGTTAGGCCCTAAACCCTAGACCCCTGAACCCCTAAACCCCAAATCCTCAAACCATAAACAATTGTGAAGCTTGAGCCCGAAGTTTTGCATCGCAAGGTACCTTCGCCGCTGCAACCTTGACCTCAACGTACCAGCACCACTTTACCCGTGGTCTTTGATGGGCAGCCTTTCGCACCCGATCCCTACACGCACCCTTGAAATTACAATCCTAAGCCCCAAAACCTGAACCCTGAAATCTAGCCCCTCATGTTAACTGTTAACGTTAGTTCCCGCAGGAAGCCCGATCACACAGTGTACAAACTGGCCATTCTTTGCTCTCCCAAGACATCCTAAGGGTTTAGGGTTGAAGGTTTACGGTTTCAACTTCCTTAAGCCTGCGGCCCTTCGAAATGATCCGTTGGGGCTTAAGCAAGGAGGGTTGAAGTTTCCTGCAAATTCGGGGGATACTGTGATCCCAAGGTAGAATATTACACTGTGCTAGACAAATTGTTATATATGATGTATGTTGTTTCATGTCCAAAACATCCAACCACATGCTAAAATCCCGAAGGAACACACGGTGTTATTATGTGTTGTCCTATTCTCTACATACTATATGTGTGTATTGGTATGTATGTATATAAGCGTGTGTATACATATATATATGTGTATATATATATATATATGGGTACGTGTGTCCAGAGCTGACATCGGCAACCGCGGTGTCGGGTCGGTTCATCGTTGGCTGAAGCGCATCTTTTCTGGTTTAGGGATTTAGGGTCTAGGTCAACGAGAGCTCTGGAGAGTCTCCCCTGGAAGTGTAGTTAAGCAAAGCAAGGTAAAGCATCATGTTACGCATAACATGTCATCCCTGACCGAACAAGAGGGATTATCATAAGAGCCATCCGTACTTGGGGTTTGAAGAAGAGGGTGTTTGCAAATCAGAGGTCCGCATTTAGACATTAGTCCAATCGTCCATGGACCTCCGGCCCATCATCCCCCCACAATTTGGCCCTCCTTGCCGCACCGGCAAAGCCGGTTCGATGTAGGTCGTAGCCGCTTGGAACGGCCCCTCCAAAGTCACACTGAGTCTTATTGCCGAGAGCAACTAGCAGAAAGAGCAGCATTTGCGGCGTAGCCGGGGCATGCAATCGTCGCGGCTGTTGCCATGGTTTCAATCAGCACTTGTAGCATCGGCTCTAGCACAGTGGTGACAGGTTGATAGCCAGGGCGGTGAGGGTGGTGATTGTCATGTCAGAATTTTTAACCGTAAGACTCAGCATATCAACATTGCTTACCATTACTACTACTACTACTACTACTACGACTACTACTACTACTACGACTACTACTACTACTACTACGACGACGACTACTACTACTACTAGTACAACTACTACTACTACTACTACTACTACTACTACTACTACTACTACTACTACTACTACTACTACTACTACTACTACTACCGCCACTACCACTACCACTACCACTACCACTACCACTACCACTACCACTACCACTACCACTACCACTACTACTACTACTACTCCTCCTCCTCCTGCTGCTGCTGCTGCTGCTGCTACTACCACAAATAGTAGTAGCAAGGAATATTGTCGATGCCAGCAATACTAGTAACAGCAACTTGTTTTAATGCAAGACCAAGCTCAGTTCTAGTAATGATTCCCAAGTACCGAAAAAGCGAAAGTGTGGTGTGCAAAAACCCAGGCACGATGACAGTCCCTTTGTAATGAGAAAAACAAGAATAGCAACCGAACAAAGCGTTATGAACAGTAGCAAACATCATATGAATAGTAAGAAATAAGACTTACAATCATAGTATAAGCAATAACTGTTAATAATTGTAACCGTGACAGTACTGCGAATAATAATCGTACCAACGAGACATAGAGTCTATCACGAGAAAACTATGATGATGAGGGTGATGGTGGCCACGACGCTCATGGTTGGTAGCCATTCAGTTGCTGCCATGTCTCCTGCATGCACTCCTACAACACTAGGCTTTGGGCTTTCAGGTTTTGGGATTCGGGGTGCAGCATCTAGAGTTTAGGCTTCGCAAGACAGTGAAAGTTAAAGCTGGAGGGTCTACAGCAAGCGTCGCAGATGCTTTGAGGATCCCGAGTGCACTACCTGCAAAACAAGATGGTTCAGGGGTTAGTGTATAGAGGTCTAGGGTTTCAGACAGACAGATCTCATCTTGTACTGAAGAGGTTGTCTTTCTCTGTAGCTGCATTTTGCTGCAAGTGTCGGGAGTGCTAGATGATGCACAATAATGTTTTTGATTGACCTTGCGAGTCAGAGTCATCACTACAATCATCACTGCTCACATAAATTATCGACAACAACAATGGATCGCAGCCAATAGTTGTGGGGTGGTTACTTGCTGACTTGATCATGACGGTGACCGACGAGTCTCCCCCACCGCTATTCCATTTACTGCTACGGGGACGGCCACTGCGCTCGCTGCTGCCGTTGCTGCTACGGCTGTTACTTGGCACAAGGACGTATCCTTGCTACCTCTATGACGGCAACCTCTCCTGTTCTTGTCGTAGATGCAACCGCTGCCACACTGGCACTGCATTGCAGCTGCTGCCATTGACGCTGCTGTTGCTGCTGCTGCTGCTGGTACTACTGCTGCTTGTTCTGCCAGTACTACACCCCTTCCTGCAACTTCGGCTTTCCTGTCTACTTCTACTTCTGATTAATACGACTTGTACGACTACTACTACTACTACTACTACCACTACTACTACTACTACTGCTACTACTACTACTACTACTACTACTACTAGTACTACTTCTACTACTACTACTACTACTACTACTACTTCTACTACTACTACTACTTCTTCTTCTTCTACTACTACTACTACTACTACGATTGCTACCACTACGTTACTGCTTCTACCACTACTGCTACTTCTGCTACCACCACCACCACCACCACCACCGCCGCCGCCGCCGCCGCCGCCACCTCCACCACAGCCACAACCACCACCACCGCTACCACTGCCTCTTCTACTATACTACCACTTTTACGACGACTACTACTGTTACTACTGCTACTACTACTACAACCACCACTGCCACCACTGCCACTACTGGTGCGACTCCTGATGCTGCCACCGCATTGGTTCGTGCCATTGCCATGATCTGGGCAAGAGCCGGGTCGGGTCGGGATTGAGCAGTCATCTTGGGCGAGGAACTGTTGATGATATAAATCCTGCATTACCAATAAAAAAGAATATACCTTAAGGTAATGCAGGGTTTATATCTTCCACCGAATTTCATTGCATGAGCCCCTTTTGATCAATCCGTATAGTGGAGCCTGCACAGCTCAGAGCCTGAGAATTGCGACTCTGCAATGAAGATCGCCTGGGGATGCTATTTCCAGGTGCTGCTGTCCTCAGTGTCTGGGTCAAACTAAGATCACGACAGAGGGAGAGCATAGTTGCCATTTGAGCCGCGGTATTCTCGGGAGGATGTATGCTTTCTAAACGTGGAAGAATCATATTTTGCTGTTATTGCTGCTGACTTGCCTTCACGATGTAAGGTGTCCTCCGACCAGTATAACCTTCTTTTCGGTATGCCAGACATGACTCAGGTGACGGTGACAGGATTCAAGCTTGGAAGCACGATTGTTTCGAACCAATCGGCGGATGCCTTCCCGGACTGTCAGGGCAGCATAATTGAAAAGGTCTACGGTAGCAGTGACTCGGCTGGACGAGCCAAATTGCTTCGGTTGATGATATAAATCCTGCATTACCTTAAGGACCCTAAGCTATGAGAATTATGGTATATTCCTCATTATGGGTATTGCAGGATTTATATCATGAACCGTTCGAGGGTCATTCATAGCTGCTCTCGCAGACGCGTCAGCGCAGTTTGTTGTGTCCACGAACCCTACACCCGACACCAAAAACGGCATGAGATACACAGTGCTGAGCCCGGCAGCATACTAAGAAACTTTAGTAAATATTATGGTTTCCTTATTATGGTAACTTAAGCTATAATATGTTACATCCATTAAATTCCATTAGCCCCTAAACACAGGTGGGTGGCAGTGCAGTTCACTGAGCGGTCCACGGTCCGCAGCAGCAGAGGCAAAGTGCTCGCAAAGTTACGACATCGATGCGGCTGGAGAATTCTGGCAGTGCGGTGTGGACGCCATAACCGACGATCAGTTCCACTGCAAGCACCAAAGCCTTTGCAAGGTGGGTTTTAATCCCGCAGCCGCGTGGGAGCAGCTCCCCGTCGTCGCTGCAGATGTCTTACCGAAGCGAACCGGCAGTGTGATCATTCCTGGCACAGAGATGAAAGCCATGGAAATCGGACGGTTGACAGACAACAAGTTCGCGGCGTGCGGCACGAAGTACAGCGTTGGCCCATGGTTCTGCGCTGTTGTGGAGGATGTGGTCGGTGGCATGATGCTTGGTGATCTCGTGGAAGTGGAAAGCGGTGGCGTGCAAGCTGAGCACATCTTTCCCTGGGCAGCCGCCTAGCAGCTGAGTAGATGGGTAGGTAACATTTACGTTTCTTTGACGCGAAACTCAACAGGTAAGCACTTCTTGGGCGAGGAAGCTCATCTGGGTTCTTGTTAGGGGGTTTATTTAAGTTACCATAATATGGATCCAGAATAATGTGGTTTCCTGATTGCTATTATTAGTAACTTAGATTAAATCCCTTAACAAGAACCCAGTCACCAGCTAAGGATCACAGGCGAAGTTACACTGTACAACTATAATACGGAAACCCCTATATTACTGTCTGTCATTTGAATGGATCTAAAGTCATCCTGTGACCCAAAAGACCTACCCTTTTAAGGAACTATGTATAGAAATCATACTGAGGAACCCTAAAAAGGTAGGTCTTTCCGGCTACAGGATCAGCTAAGGATATATATATATATATATATGCACATATAGAATCCTATAAGGTAATCCCCAAAAGGAGCTACTTTGGGGCCTCTGGGTAAGCTCATCAGCTGAGGATAACAAGGTGATATTCTGCTGGAACCGTGGACACAGTGGTGCATGGTGCCGGCTCATCACTTCGAAGGACCGATGGAGATCAAAGTCAAGCATTTAGGGTAGGGTTTAGAGTTTAGGGTTTGGGGTTTGGGGTTTAAGGTTTAGCGTTTAGAGTAGGGTTATAGAGTTTAGAATTTAGAGGTTAGGGTTTAGGTTTAGAGTTTAGGGTTTAGGGTTTAAGGTTTATAAGTTATAAGGGTCTAGGGGTTAGGCATTAAGGTTTAGGGTTTAAGGTTTAGGGTGTAGGGTGCAGGGGTTTCTTTAGGAATGCTGCAAATAACGCCTGTAAGAAGCGTTGACGTAGTACGTGTTCTATGATCATGACAGTGGAAACTCGCTATCACCATTTCTAGGGACCCCAAAAAGCACATAAGCATAAGCATTTTAGAGGGATATCCGTACCTTATTGGCCTTCATTATAAGGGGCTTTATATGGGATATCCCTATCCTAATTTTTGCTTATGTGCTTTTTTGGGGCCCTAATTTCGCAACAAAGGACCGGACACTCACGGTCGGAAAGAAGGAGGACGATCTCGCTGCACCTGCTTGGTTGACGAAGCCCTGGTATGCAATGATTGTGACTTGTTCGAACCTCTGTTTGTAGGAGCGCACATAGCTAAAGCTGCGCATCCACAACACTAAACCCAAAACCTCAGTACTCTACCTATAGGCCCCAAAGTAGTTCCTTTTTTGGGGTCCATATATAGAATCCTTTAAGGTAGCCCCAAAAAGGAACTACTTTGGGGCCTATGGGTAGAGTTGCATGCTCCTTCTCTACACCTTCGCGCCCTAAACCCCGAAACCTCAAACATGACGCCCTGTCCTTGGTTTGTGGTGGACCCTCAAATTCGGCGACCAAGGAGAAATATGAGGATGGCAAGGGCGTGATTTGCTATCAAAACCGAATCTGGGTTCAGCACCCTAGAGCAGTTTTGCTTTGGTGGTTTCCTTGTCAATACCAAGAAATAGGACACCTGATACCTTCTTCATAACGAGTGATGAAAGTTCTATTGATATGGTTACCAAAATAACTGTTTTGCATGAATGCTGCTAGCGTTTTCACTAGTATTATTACTGTTATGTTTGTTATCATGCCTATCCCTATCATCATAACTATCGTTATTGTTACTGTGACGATTTTTACTCTGAGTTTGCTCTTGCCAGTCTATATATATATATATATTAACTATTTCCTCGTTGTTTCTTATGATTTTGACCAGCAGCTTTTAATTGAATATCCATACTACGTGTCTTTATATTACAGATACCACTCTTGCCGTTTTTCGTTATTGACTTTATTACAAGTCTTAGTATCATTCGTAGAAGTCAGCATCAATTAGTCGTAGCGGTAGTTTGATGGTTACTGTTTGCATACTAGTTTTGTCATTTATTTGTAACTAGTAATTAGTGTTGCTGTGAACGTTTCTTAGTATTACCGCGGTGATTGCTATTATCACTGTCACGATTATTAGTATTGTTGCCATTATGTTTAGTGTATTTCGTGGTTTTCTGCTTACTTAACACTGTTGTTATCATTGTTATCAGTATTTTCCCAGAGATCCCAATACCACTTAATTAAGGAATATACCTTAAATAATACTAGGATCCCTAATATGATTTAAGGCATATATTCTTTAATTAAGGGATATTGGGTTCTCTGGGTTTCTGAAGGGAATGATGGAACGGAGGACTGGAGTGGGCCAAGAACCATGCACTCGCTTGCGGTCTGGTCGCAGAGACGGAGGGCAAACTTCATGTTGGGCAGCTCGCCGAAGCTTCCTAAACCTAAACACCAAACCCAGAAGTACTCATAGCCAGCTGCACCCAACGGCCCAAAAAAGCTAAGCCTAATGCTGTAAAAAACCAACGACGCGGAAAGAGACTATAGGGACCTAAATAACTGCCTACATCATTTTGGGGGTCCTTATTGTCACAAACCTTAATTCTAATTGTTAAGGCCGCTATAGTATAGCCCCCCTTATGGATGCCTTATAGTAACCCTTGAAGGACCCTAAACCCTAAACCCTAAACCCTAAACCCTAAACCCTAAACCCTAAACCCTAAACCCTAAACCCTAAACCCCCCTTAAAGGAACCCTATTCCAAGTGTTAAGGCCCTCATATCAACCGGCTGCGATCCGAGCCCCAAGGGTCCTCACTTAGAGGATCATGGGACTTAGTAAGTGTAGGGTTCCTTAAAGGGATCTATAGGGTTCCTTAAAGGGGTCTATAGGGTTCCTTAAAGGGATCTATAGGGTTCCTTAAAGGGATCTATAGGGTTCCTTAAAGGGATCTATAGGGTTCCTTAAAGGGGTCTATAGGGTTCCTTAAAGGGGTCTATAGGGTTCCTTAAAGGGGTCTATAGGGTTCCTTAAAGGGGTCTATAGGGTTCCTTAAAGGGGTCTATAGGGTTCCTTAAAGGGGTCTATAGGGTTTAGGGAGTACTTAGAGGATCATGGGACTTAGTAAGTAGGTTATAATTGGGGTTATAAGTCCCCTAAGTGGGGTTATCCTAATTATATCCTACTTATAACCTTACTTACTAAGTCCCATGAGCCTTTAAGTAGGCAGATTCTGAGAGACTTCCAATGTGCACCCCGGGCATTGGAAATGGTAGTTTCCGAAAATTAGGAGTTCCTTTGAAGAGATCCTTTAAAGGGTGCCTTAAACGGATCTATAAGGGTTCCATACAGGGTTTAGGGTTTAGAGTTTCCGAAAATTAGGGGGTACCCCATTCTTGGAAACTGGAGATCCTGAAACAGCCCTCCTTGTGTGTTTCTGAGTGTGTGTGTGTGTTACCCATAGGCTCCATTGTACTTCCGTTTTGTGGCTTTTATTTAGGATCCCGAAGGGCAGTCCCAAGAAGGAATTACTATGGAGCCCATGGGTTAAGACCTGCGAATGCTCACTATCACTTTGCTTGTCTTCTGGCAAACCCCATCGGAGTCACTATGGCCTGTCAGCTGTGAAACAGTTGGTAGCTGCTTATATGAATGCATACAGTCACTGCTTAAATTAGGACCTGGCAGAACATACCCCCAACTGGTATGTAGTCATCGCTACTTGTAGAAGCTGACACGGCAGAAGTGGGGAGCAGCCTTCGGCTATATGTGACGGTCTAAAGGTGTTCATCTGGCATCGAGTGTTTGATCGTAGCAGGTGAAGATGCCATGCTACACCAAAGCATTACGAAGGTGAAAGCAGAATACCACAGCAAGCCGCAGCATGTTACATTGGGGCAGCACATGTCCTGCCACAGTTTCGGGAGTAATCGCACAGAGTCTTGACAGTGTCATGACTAGGTTGGTACAGACTGCATTGTAGCAACGAAGGAAGATTACATATCTACCTTCAGCTTCCTGGAGTGGTTCATAATGCATTGCATGGGCATCGTATGTATACGTTGCAAACCAAACACTATATGGCAGCGCTCCAGCACAGAAGGCAAAGACCTGTACCTCATGGTTGTGATCTACATTTGTATAGCACGCAGGAGCAAACCTGTTTACACTTAGGCTGCTTCACGTATTTTTTGTTACCAACCGCATATCCCAGCAGGCTCGCAGCAAGCATCTCAGCGTAGCGAAGTGTCTAGAAAGAATGCTTTTCAGCGCACAGATGGTCAAAGCAACAGCAGGTCTCGATCGTTAGGGTTTAGGGCTCACAGGTTTTCGGGTTTAGGGTTTAAAGGCTGTCGGGTTTATAGGGTTTAGGGTTCATAGGGCTTCCTCAGAGGAGATGAATTGCCGGGAGGAAGCAACTGGCATTTTCGTGAGGGTTGCGCCGGGGTTGCGGTCCAGCACTGCCGGGCCCAATTCCGATGGCAATACGAGTCGCCATATGCATTGAGCCAACTCCGTGGAGATTAGTGGTAATATTAGTTGCTACAGCAAACAGGTTTGCAGGCTTAGGCATCGCATGAAAAAGCTGAGGTTGGGCATGGCCGCATGAATCATTCAATCATTCACGACTAAGACTTCACGGAAGCGAAGCGGCAGCATAAGCAACATACCGAGGCCACTCAAAACGATCGACACTGGAATGACTATGGCATACGTCTACGCGGCTCTCACTCTGGTGGGACCAGGAAAGGTCCTGGCATGCTACCGCCGAGATGAAGCTTGGCCAGCAAGGCAGGACTACTACTGCCGCTTTCTCACAGTTGACGGCGACACCGTCTCGGCGGCTGGGTTCTTCTCAAGGAAGTCTTTGAGTTAGCAAACCAAAGAAACTTCTTTTGCACCCTAAATACCCGTAGAGACCCGTATGAACCCTGCACCCCTAAATCCGTATAGAGACCCTGGGCCCCAAAAAAACCCAAAACCCGAAACACAGGTGGGGGACGTCATGACTATCAAGCAAAAGTCCGACGGACACGGCCATGCGGTGATGATTAGTAAGACCGAGGAGCGGCCTTCTTGTCGTCTCAGAGCTTTCATTAAGAGGCCTTAGGTTCTAGGGCTAGGGGCTTAGGGTCTAGGGGCCCCGTTGCCTGAAGTAGGGCTATTTCTCTGACGCCAAGCAACCTGCATGTTTAACGATCTAGATTATGTTTATCATAAAACCTACAAGGTAGGTTTTGTAGGCTTCAGGTTGGGTACATTGTGCTATATGATATGACCCGAAAAGGGGCGTTACTAATTAACTATACTATTTTGAGGGTTCCTTGCTACATTTAAAAGTGGGTTATACTCCAAAACCCTGTTCTAATTATTAAGGATATATTAAGCGACACAGGCCCTGCTTTGCTCCTCGCGGAATTTGCAGTGCTTCCTGCTCGATGTGGCCGGCTCCGTACCAGTTGTCACCTTTGAAATGGGCATGCCAAATGTCGGCAGCCGCTTAGCTGAGTTCAAGATTTTGGGGCTGTAGACTAGGTAGGCCTTTGGGACATTTTATATTTCCCCTTATTGAGCTTAATAGGACCCTATTTACGAATATTTTTCAGAGGCTTTAAAGGGCCAACCTAGTAGAGTTCTCCATGCTAACATTGATCTGTGCAAGTTGCGTTGCTGCGCTTTTGTCGGATGGTTTTGTGACGAGTTTTGACTGCTGGTCGGACGTAGGGAGGAGACAGAGCCAGGTCAAACGAAATCCCGCCTCACCTAGGTAGGGCTTTGGGGCATTTTATATTTTTCCTTATTGGGCTTAAGCGGATCTTATTTACCAATATTTTTCAAAGGCTTTGAAAGCCCCACCTAGTCACCGAAACTAAGCCCCCCAACCCAGGCCACCGTGTGGGGAGCATGGCGCTCGCGCGTTTATGGAGCGATCGAGCCGTGTACCTTAGATCCCCAATACCTAACCTTCGATCTTTTTGGGTGCTTGTAGATTAGACACAAAAAATTGTAAACATTTTTTATATCTGGAATCGGAAGGTTTAGCATGTTATTTCTGTGGCTTATTGGGGTAGTAAGGTACTGCTGGGGCATCCGTCGTGTCAATGCCGGCCTCGGTAACCCGTACTGCGTTGTCGTCACCTGCAAGGAGGGTTTAGGGTTTAGGGTTTTGTCAGAACACCACACGACTGGGGTTTAGGGTTTTTGGTCTTTAGGGCCACACGCCTCGAACCTCAAGCCGCATGTTTGCAACCTTCACCGGCCAGGACAAAAAGTGTTCCGTGGGCGATAAGTTCCACCCCAATGATTCCGACTCGGAGAATTCTCCAAGGGGACAGGATATCGACACGGTCATGCTGGCACCGGGCAGGGTGGGAACATGCACCCAAGATCTCAACAACGACGGCTATTCCGTTAAGGACAACTATCACAAGGCGGGATGGTGCCTAAACCTTGCACCATCCGAGGCTTTCAGCCTTCTCTCCCACTTTTCCCCCTCTGATCCCTGCAGAAGGGGTGGGGGTTGATCCTAGCAAAACCCAAATGTAGGCGCCAATGGGGCCCGTTATGCTATAAATAGGGCATGGAACCCCCCAAAATAGTACAGGCCATTTTTTAGGCCCCTTTGTTAACCCCCCAATCCCCCACAGTCCTGGCAGCTTGGCCAGGTGAATCCGGTGTGCTCTGTTTTCACGCTCCCACACGGAGCCTAGCAGGAGCCTCAGCGGCGAAAAATCCGAGAATTCTTGTATGGGCGGTTGTCTAAATTACGCGCCCTTTTAGGATTTTAGGGTCCTGTCTATAAGGGTGCCGTACTGTATTGGGGACCTCAAAAGGGACCATAGTTTTGACAACTACCTACATAGGTCGGGCTCATGGAATGCAGGGAACAGATTCAGCAAAGGAGTCGGAATCACCAGAAAGCGTACTCCCATATAGTTCTTGTATATTATACTAGCTTACAGTGTAGCGTAAAATGACCCCACAGCCTTGTTTTCATTCTTAGGCCCCTGTACTGCCCTCGTCTTTGCCACGCTTGTTCTCCCACTCCAAAAGGCTCAAGGAGTCAGATAAACTCTTATATATCCTCTGTTATACCCCCCATAGTAGCCCCCCTCTATGCCCCGCTTTTAAAGAGGTTCAGACTATAGTACATATGGTTAGTTCTTTAATTCGGATCCCTGTTAGTGTCCTGCTTTGGGGGTTCTTATAAGGTAGTCGATTCTGAAAGTTTCAACTTTTACTCTCCTGGGTTTTGGGCCAGTAAGAAAAAAGGACCCAAATTTCGAGAACTACACATCTATTCAGGCTCTGGCGCCGAACTATACTATATCAGGCTTTGGGTTATGTGGGAGTTTCCGAAAATAGGGGGCCCTAAGATAGTACTCTAAATAGTCGGATGCTCATTTTTAGGACCCCAAAATAAGGTACCCCTATTTTTGGGAAACTCCCATGTTGATCCTTGCAGTACCATAAGGGCCCAAGTGCCAATTACAGTAGGTAGGTAATTGGGTCCCAAAAATGTAGTTGGGGGAGGGTGGTCTGCCGGTTTAGGTTTAGGGTTTAGGGTTTTGCTGCCAGAGAAGCTGCAATAGATCGGTAATCGTCTTCCCTATCGTCCTTCTAGAATTAGACCATATAGTTCAATGCCAATATCCTTCCCTAAAGGTTGAGGTGCATATATTCTGTTCCCCAGCTCGTGCCGACCCAATATATCAGTGGGATGTGCTGTCATTTACAGCTGGCAACGACAGACAATATGGCGGTCTTGTTGATGCCACGTGTCCCTGTGGTGCTGGCTTGTGTATCGTGTCTGTGGCTAAACCCTGTAAACCCTAAACCCTAAGCTGCTACGCAGAAACTGCCCTGAAGGCCCTGAACTGCCCACAGCCACAACCACCACCACCGCTACCACTGCCTCTTCTACTATACTACCACTTTTACGACGACTACTACTGTTACTACTGCTACTACTACTACAACCACCACTGCCACCACTGCCACTACTGGTGCGACTCCTGATGCTGCCACCGCATTGGTTCGTGCCATTGCCATGATCTGGGCAAGAGCCGGGTCGGGTCGGGATTGAGCAGTCTTCTTGGGCGAGGAACTGTTGATGATATAAATCCTGCATTACCAATAAAAAGGAATATACCTTAAGGTAATGCAGGGTTTATATCTTCCACCGAATTTCATTGCATGAGCCCCTTTTGATCAATCCGTATAGTGGAGCCTGCACAGCTCAGAGCCTGCGCTGTGCGACTCTGCAATGAAGATCGCCTGGGGATGCTATCTCCAGGTGCTGCTGTCCTCAGTGTCTGGGTCAAAGTAAGATCACGACAGAGGGAGAGCATAGTTGCCATTTGAGCCGCGGTATTCTCGGGAGGATGTATGCTTTCTAAACGTGGAAGAATCATATTTTGCTGTTATTGCTGCTGACTTGCCTTCACGATGTAAGGTGTCCTCCGACCAGTATAACCTTCTTTTCGGTATGCCAGACATGACTCAGGTGACGGTGACAGGATTCAAGCTTGGAAGCACGATTGTTTCGAACCAATCGGCGGATGCCTTCCCGGACTGTCAGGGCAGCATAATTGAAAAGGTCTACGGTAGCAGTGACTCGGCTGGACGAGCCAAATTGCTTCGGTTGATGATATAAATCCTGCATTACCTTAAGGACCCTAAGCTATGAGAATTATGGTATATTCCTCATTATGGGTATTGCAGGATTTATATCATGAACCGTTCGAGGGTCATTCATAGCTGCTCTCGCAGACGCGTCAGCGCAGTTTGTTGTGTCCACGAACCCTACACCCGACACCAAAAGCGGCATGAGATACACAGTGCTGAGCCCGGCAGCATACTAAGAAACTTTAGTAAATATTATGGTTTCCTTATTATGGTAACTTAAGCTATAATATGTTACATCCATTAAATTCCATTAGCCCCTAAACACAGGTGGGTGGCAGTGCAGTTCACTGAGCGGTCCACGGTCCGCAGCAGCAGAGGCAAAGTGCTCGCAAAGTTACGACATCGATGCGGCTGGAGAATTCTGGCAGTGCGGTGTGGACGCCATAACCGACGATCAGTTCCACTGCAAGCACCAAAGCCTTTGCAAGGTGGGTTTTAATCCCGCAGCCGCGTGGGAGCAGCTCCCCGTCGTCGCTGCAGATGTCTTACCGAAGCGAACCGGCAGTGTGATCATTCCTGGCACAGAGATGAAAGCCATGGAAATCGGACGGTTGACAGACAACAAGTTCGCGGCGTGCGGCACGAAGTACAGCGTTGGCCCATGGTTCTGCGCTGTTGTGGAGGATGTGGTCGGTGGCATGATGCTTGGTGATCTCGTGGAGGTGGAAAGCGGTGGCGTGCAAGCTGAGCACATCTTTCCCTGGGCAGCCGCCTAGCAGCTGAGTAGATGGGTAGGTAACATTTACGTTTCTTTGACGCGAAACTCAACAGGTAAGCACTTCTTGGGCGAGGAAGCTCATCTGGGTTCTTGTTAGGGGGTTTATTTAAGTTACCATAATATGGATCCAGAATAATGTGGTTTCCTGATTGCTATTATTAGTAACTTAGATTAAATCCCTTAACAAGAACCCAGTCACCAGCTAAGGATCACAGGCGAAGTTACACTGTACAACTATAATACGGAAACCCCTATATTACTATCTGTCATTTGAATGGATCTAAAGTCATCCTGTGACCCAAAAGACCTACCCTTTTAAGGAACTATGTATAGAAATCATACTGAGGAACCCTAAAAAGGTAGGTCTTTCCGGCTACAGGATCAGCTAAGGATATATATATATATATATATGCACATATAGAATCCTATAAGGTAATCCCCAAAAGGAGCTACTTTGGGGCCTCTGGGTAAGCTCATCAGCTGAGGATAACAAGGTGATATTCTGCTGGAACCGTGGACACAGTGGTGCATGGTGCCGGCTCATCACTTCGAAGGACCGATGGAGATCAAAGTCAAGCATTTAGGGTAGGGTTTAGAGTTTAGGGTTTAGGGTTTGGGGTTTAAGGTTTAGCGTTTAGAGTAGGGTTATAGAGTTTAGAATTTAGAGGTTAGGGTTTAGGTTTAGAGTTCAGGGTTTAGGGTTTAAGGTTTATAAGGGTCTAGGGGTTAGGGATTAAGGTTTAGGGTTTAAGGTTTAGGGTGTAGGGTGCAGGGGTTTCTTTAGGAATGCTGCAAATAACGCCTGTAACAAGCGTTGACGTAGTACGCGTTCTATGATCATGACAGTGGAAACTCGCTATCACCATTTCTAGGGACCCCAAAAAGCACATAAGCATAAGCATTTTAGAGGGATATCCGTACCTTATTCGCCTTCATTATAAGGGGCTTTATATGGGATATCCCTATCCTAATTTTTGCTTATGTGCTTTTTTGGGGCCCTAATTTCGCAACAAAGGACCGGACACTCACGGTCGGAAAGAAGGCGGACGATCTCGCTGCACCTGCTTGGTTGACGAAGCCCTGGTATGCAATGATTGTGACTTGTTCGAACCTCTGTTTGTAGGAGCGCACATAGCTAAAGCTGCGCATCCACAACACTAAACCCAAAACCTCAGTACTCTACCTATAGGCCCCAAAGTAGTTCCTTTTTTGGGGTCCATATATAGAATCCTTTAAGGTAGCCCCAAAAAGGAACTACTTTGGGGCCTATGGGTAGAGTTGCATGCTCCTTCTCTACACCTTCGCGCCCTAAACCCCGAAACCTCAAACATGACGCCCTGTCCTTGGTTTGTGGTGGACCCTCAAATTCGGCGACCAAGGAGAAATATGAGGATGGCAAGGGCGTGATTTGCTATCAAAACCGAATCTGGGTTCAGCACCCTAGAGCAGTTTTGCTTTGGTGGTTTCCTTGTCAATACCAAGAAATAGGACACCTGATACCTTCTTCATAACGAGTGATGAAAGTTTTATTGATATGGTTACCAAAATAACTGTTTTGCATGAATGCTGCTAGCGTTTTCACTAGTATTATTACTGTTATGTTTGTTATCATGCCTATCCCTACCATCATAACTATCGTTATTATTATTGTGACGATTTTTACTCTGAGTTTGCTCTTGCCAGTCTATATATATATATATATATATTAACTATTTCCTCGTTGTTTCTTATGATTTTGACCAGCAGCTTTTAATTGAATGTCCATACTACGTGTCTTTATATTACAGATACCACTCTTGCCGTTTTTCGTTATTGACTTTATTACAAGTCTTAGTATCATTCGTAGAAGTCAGCATCAATTAGTCGTAGCGGTAGTTTGATGGTTACTGTTTGCATACTAGTATTGTCATTTATTTGTAACTAGTAATTAGTGTTGCTGTGAACGTTTCTTAGTATTACCGCGGTGATTGCTATTATCACTGTCACGATTATTAGTATTGTTGCCATTATGTTTAGTGTATTTCGTGGTTTTCTGCTTACTTAACACTGTTGTTATCATTGTTATCACTATTTCCCAGAGATCCCAATACCACTTAATTAAGGAATATACCCTAAATAATACTAGGATCCCTAATATGATTCAAGGCATATTCCTTAATTAAGGGATATTGGGTTCTCTGGGTTTCTGAAGGGAATGATGGAACGGAGGACTGGAGTGGGCCAAGAACCATGCACTCGCTTGCGGTCTGGTCGCAGAGACGGAGGGCAAACTTCATGTTGGGCAGCTCGCCGAAGCTTCCTAAACCTAAACACCAAACCCAGAAGTACTCATAGCCAGCTGCACCCAACGGCCCAAAAAAGCTAAGCCTAATGCTGTAAAAAACCAACGACGCGGAAAGATACTATAGGGACCTAAATAACTGACTACATTTTGGGGGTCCTTATTGTCACAAACCTTATTCTAATTATTAAGGCCGCTATAGTATAGCCCCCCTTATGGATGCCTTATAGTAACCCTTGGAGGACCCCTTAAAGGAACCCCTAAACCCTAAACCCTAAACCCTAAACCCTAAACCCTAAACCCTAAACCCTAAACCCTAAACCCCCCTTAAAGGAAGCCTATTCCAAGTGTTAAGGCCCTCATATCAACCGGCTGCGATCCGACCCCCAAGGGTCCTCACTTAGAGGATCATGGGACTTAGTAAGTGTAGGGTTCCTTAAAGGGATCTATAGGGTTCCTTAAAGGGGTCTATAGGGTTCCTTAAAGGGGTCTATAGGGTTCCTTAAAGGGGTCTATAGGGTTTAGGGAGTACTTGGAGGATCATGGGACTTAGTAAGTAGGTTATAATTGGGGTTATGAGTGGGGTTATCCTAATTATATCCTACTTATAACCTTACTTACTAAGTCCCATGAGCCTTTAAGTAGGCAGATTCTGAGAGACTTCCAATGTGCACCCCGGGCATTGGAAATGGTAGTTTCCGAAAATTAGGAGTTCCTTTGAAGAGATCCTTTAAAGGGGTGCCTTAAACGGATCTATAAAGGTTCCATACAGGGTTTAGGGTTTAGAGTTTCCGAAAATTAGGGGGTACCCCATTCTTGGAAACTGGAGATCCTGAAACAGCCCTCCTTGTGTGTTTCTCTGTGTGTGTGTGTTACCCATAGGCTCCATTGTAGTTCCGTTTTGTGGTTTATATTTAGGATCCCGAACGGCAGTCCCAAGAAGGAATTACTATGGAGCCCATGGGTTTAGACCTGCGAATGCTCACTATCACTTTGCTTGTCTTCTGGCAAACCCCATCGGAGTCACTATGGCCTGTCAGCTGTGGAACAGTTGGTAGCTGCTTATATGAATGCATACAGTCACTGCTTAAATTAGTACCTGGCAGAACATACCCCCAACTGGTATGTAGTCATCGCTACTTGTAGAAGCTGACACGGCAGAAGTGGGGAGCAGCCTTCGGCTATATGTGACGGTCTAAAGGTGTTCATCTGGCATCGAGTGTTTGATCGTAGCAGGTGAAGATGCCATGCTACACCAAAGCATTACGAAGGTGAAAGCAGAATACCACAGCAAGCCGCAGCATGTTACATTGGGGCAGCACATGTCCTGCCACAGTTTCGGGAGTAATCGCACAGAGTCTTGACAGTGTCATGACTAGGTTGGTACAGACTGCATTGTGGCAACGAAGGAAGATTACATATCTACCTTCAGCTTCCTGGAGTGGTTCATAATGCATTGCATGGGCATCGTATGTATACGTTGCAAACCAAACACTATATGGCAGCGCTCCAGCACAGAAGGCAAAGACCTGTACCTCATGGTTGTGATCTACATTTGTATAGCACACAGGAGCAACACTGTTTACACTTAGGCTGCTTCACGTATTTTTTGTTTCCAACCGCATATCCCAGCAGGCTCGCAGCAAGCATAGGCTACCAGGCATCTCAGCGTAGCGAAGCGTCTAGAAAGAATGCTTTTCAACGCACAGATGGTCAAAGCCACAGCAGGTCTCGATCGTTAGGGTTTAGGGCTCACAGGTTTTCGGGTTTAGGGTTTAAAGGCTGTCAGGTTTATAGGGTTTAGGGTTCATAGGGCTTCCTCAGAGGAGATGAATTGCCGGGAGGAAGCAACTGGCATTTTTGTGAGGGTTGCGCCGGGGTTGAGGTCCAGCACTGCCGGGCCCAATTCCGATGGCAATACGAGTCGCCATATGCAACTCTCTTGAGCCAACTCCGTGGAGATTAGTGGTATTATTAGTTGCTACAGCAAACAGGTTTGCAGGCTTAGGCATCGCATGAAAAAGCTGAGGTTGGGCATGGCCGCATGAATCATTCAATCATTCACGACTAAGACTTCACGGAAGCGAAGCGGCAGCATAAGCAAAATACCGAGGCCACTCAAAACGATCGACACTGGAATGACTATGGCATACGTCTACGCGGCTCTCACTCTGGTGGGACCAGGAAAGGTCCTGGCATGCTACCGCCGAGATGAAGCTTGGCCAGCAAGGCAGGACTACTACTGCCGCTTTCTCACAGTTGACGGCGACACCGTCTCGGCGGCTGGGTTCTTCTCAAGGAAGTCTTTGAGTTAGCAAACCAAAGAAACTTCTTTTGCACCCTAAATACCCGTAGAGACCCGTATGAACCCTGCACCCCTAAATCCGTATAGAGACCCTGAGCCCCCGAAAACCCCAAAACCCGAAACACAGGTGGGGGACGTCATGACTATCAAGCAAAAGTCCGACGGACACGGCCATGCGGTGATGATTAGTAAGACGGAGGAGCGGCCGCCTTGTCGTCTCAGAGCTTTCATTAAGAGGCCTTAGGTTCTAGGGCGAGGGGCTTAGGGTCTAGGGGCCCCCGTTGCCTGAAGTAGGGCTATTTCTCTGACCCCAAGCAACCTGCATGTTTAACGATCTAGATTATGTTTATCATAAAACCTACAAGGTAGGTTTTGTAGGCTTCAGGTTGGGTACATTGTGCTATATGATATGACCCGAAAAGGGGCGTTACTAATTAACTATCCTATTTTGAGGGTTCCTGGATTCCTTGCTACATTTAAAAGTGGGTTATACTCCAAAACCCTGTTCTAATTATTAAGGATATATTGAGCGACACAGGCCCTGCTTTGCTCCTCGCGGAATACCCAGTGCTTCCTGCTCGATGTGGCCGGCTCCGTACCAGTTGTCACCTTTGAAATGGGCATGCCAAATGTCGGCAGCCGCTTAGCTGAGTTCAAGATTTTGGGGCTGTAGACTAGGTAGGCCTTTGGGACATTTTATATTTCCCCTTATTGGGCTTAATAGGACCCTATTTACGAATATTTTTCAGAGGCTTTAGAGGGCCAACCTAGTAGAGTTCTCCATGCTACCATTGATCTGTGCGAGTTGCGTTGCTGCGCTTTTGTCGGATGGTTTTGTGACGAGTTTTGACTGCTGGTCGGACGTAGGGAGGAGACAGAGCCAGGTCAAACGAAATCCCGCCTCACCTAGGTAGGGCTTTGGGACATTTCATATTTTTCCTTATTGGGCTTAAGAGGATCTTATTTACTAATATTTTTCAAAGGCTTTGAAAGCCCCACCCAGTCACCGAAACTAAGCCCCCCAACCCAGGCCACCGTGTGGGGAGCATGGCGCTCGCGCGTTTATGGAGCGATCGAGCCGTGTACCTTAGATCCCCAATACCTAACCTTCAATCTTTTTGGGTGCTTGTAGATTAGACACAAAAAATTGTAAACATTTTTTATATCTGGAATCGGAAGGTTTAGCATGTTATTTCTGTGGCTTATTGGGGTAGTAAGGTACTGCTGGGGCATCCGTCGTGTCAATGCCGGCCTCGGTAACCCGTACTGCGTTGTCGTCACCTGCAAGGAGGGTTTAGGGTTTAGGGTTTTGTCAGAACGCCA
Source organism: Symbiodinium sp. CCMP2592 (assembly GCA_905221615.1). Taxonomy (NCBI): domain Eukaryota; class Dinophyceae; order Suessiales; family Symbiodiniaceae; genus Symbiodinium; species Symbiodinium sp. CCMP2592. Next base: position 1,342,756 of record CAJNDT010006024.1, on the reverse strand, counting down.
CACGACTGGGGTTTAGGGTTTTTGGTCTTTAGGGCCACACGCCTCGAACCTCAAGCCGCATGTTTGCAACCTTCACCGGCCAGGACAAAAAGTGTTCCGTGGGCGATAAGTTCCACCCCAATGATTCCGACTCGGAGAATTCTCCAAGGGGGCAGGATATCGACACGGTCATGCTGGCACCGGGCAGGGTGGGAACATGCACCCAAGATCTCAACAACGACGGCTATTCCGTTAAGGACAACTATCACAAGGCGGGATGGTGCCTAAACCTTGCACCATCCGAGGCTTTCAGCCTTCTCTCCCACTTTTCCCCCTGATCCCTGCAGAAAGGGGGGGGGGGTTGATCCTAGCAAAACCCAAATGTAGGCGCCTTAATGAATAGAATCGGGTTTTGGGGCCCATTATGCTATAAATAGGGCATGGAACCCCCCAAAATAGCACAGGTCATTTTTTAGGCCCCTTTGTTAACCCCCCAATCCCCCACAGTCCTGGCAGCTTGGCCAGGTGAATCCGGTGTGCTCTGTTTTCACGCTCCCACACGGAGCCTAGCAGGAGCCTCGTTTCAAGGACCAGGCGAAAAATCCGAGAATTCTGGTATGGGTGGTTGTCTAAATTACGCGCCCTTTTAGGATTTTAGGGTCCTGTCTATAAGGGTGCCGTACTGTATTGGGGACCTCAAAAGGGACCATGGTTTTGACAACTACCTACATAGGTCGGGCTCATGGAATGCAGGGAACAGATTCACCAAAGGAGTCGGAATCACCAGCAAGCGTACTCCCATATAGTTCTTGTATATTATACTAGCTTACAGTGTAGCGTAAAATGACCCCACAGCCTTGTTTTCATTCTTTTGGCCCCTGTACTGCCCTAGTCTTTGCCACGCTTGTTCTCCCACTCCAAAAGGCTCAAGGAGTCAGATAAACTCTTATATATCCTCTGTTATACCCCCCATAGTAGCCCCCTTCTATGCCCCGCTTTTAAAGAGGTTCAGACTATAGTACATATGGTTAGTTCTTTAATTAGGATCCCTGCTAGTGTCCTGCTTTGGGGGTTCTTATAAGGTAGTCGATTCTGAAAGTTTCAACTTTTCCTCTCCTGGGTTTTGGGCCAGTAAGAAAAAGGGACCCTAATTTCGAGAACTACACATCTATTCAGGCTCTGGCGCCGAACTATACTATATCAGGCTTTGGGTTATGTGGGAGTTTCCGAAAATAGGGGGCCCTAAGATAGTACTCTAAATAGTCGGATGCTCATTTTTAGGACCCCAAAATAAGGTACCCCTATTTTTCGGAAACTCCCATGTTGATCCTTGCAGTACCATAAGGGCCCAAGTGCCAATAACAGTAGGTAGGTATGTGGGTCCCAAAAATGTAGTTGGGGGAGGGTGGTCTGGCCGTTTAGGTTTAGGTTTAGGGTTTAGGGTTTAGGGTTTAGGGTTTAGGGTCTAGGGTCTAGGGTTTAGGGTTTAGGGTTTTGCTGCCAGAGAAGCCGCAATAGATCGATAATCGTCTTCCCTATCGTCCTTCTAGAATTAGACTCTTAGACCATATAGTTCAATGCCAATATCCTTCCCTAAAGGTTGAGGTGCACATATTCTGTTCCCCAGCTCGTGCCGACCCAATATATGGTGCCGCGTCGCCGCGTCGCAGGCCCCCCCCCCCCCCCCCCCCCCATGGTATGCCCCCCCCCCTCCCCCGCCCCCCCGAAGCCAGGCGTCCCGTCCAATCAAACAGTCACACGTCATCCGCGCAACTCCCCCCCAAGCCAGGCCTCGCCTCTCGCCTTGGCAATCGGGGGTGGGTGCGGGAGGGATAACCCACAATAGTGGAACCACAAGACGGCGAACCACAGGGGCGGGGTGGGGAAGGATAATCAACACAGGGAACCACCGGGCCCCTTCCCTTGCCCTCTCTTCGAGCACAAATGAGAATGTTGTGCGCAATGATGTTGATGTGCTAGTCCCAGTGTGGCTATTGGTGGTACCTTTGCTCTCATGTTGCTCTGGGCTTCGGCACCGCATGTTCATCGCTTTATCTAGTTGAAAACCGTGCTTGGCTTGTGATGTTCTTGCGCAAACCATATAATATCGACCGTTGTCATTCCAAGCCAAGTTTCGGTTGGGTTCGCTACAAGTAAGCTTGAGCACGTATTTCATTGGTTTTCATTCGGGACTTTTGAGCAAGGGACCTGATGAGAGTGCGGATGGGGATCATGAGCACCATCTTCGTCATTATCATCACCATCATATTCATCACTATCATTGGCTTTGGAGCTCAGGGGGGGCAGGGGGGAACCCACACCACAGGGAACCACAGGGGGGAAGGCGGGGATACCATGGGGTGGGGGGGGGAGGGGGGGCCTAGCAGCGCTGCACCATATATCAGTGGGATGTGCTGTCATTTACAGCTGGCAACGACAGACATATGGCGGTCTTGTTGATGCCACGTGTCCCTGTGGTGCTGGCTTGTGTATCGTGTCTGTGGCTAAACCCTGTAAACCCTAAACCCTAAGCTGCTACGCGGAAACTGCCCTGAAGGCCCTAATCTGCATGTCACTCGACAATTCATGCACTAAACTCTAGACTCTAGACCCTAAACCCCTCCTAGGCCCTTGCTTGTGAGTGGGAAAAATATGCTGTTCATCATCTTCCTCGCCTTGGGCTCACAGCCAGACATTCAGTTGTAGCATGGTTCGGGGTTTAGGGTGTAGGCGTTAGTGTTTGGGGTTTCGGTTCGGGGTTTAGGGTTATTGGAAGAACCTGCATGAGCCTTGTGAGCGACAGATTTCACATCGGGTGAAGCCCAGACCTTCTAGCTGCTCCTTGGGCTTTATCCTAGTCTGCCGACAGCCCTTCTTTCGGCGAAACCTCGTGGCACAGAGGCGGTTTAGGCATAGGTTCGTATGGTCTGGTTGTGTGGAAAGTTAGGAGAAACAGTCGATTTTGTGCGGATCTTTGCGCCAGCATGACGGAGTCGGCAGCTGTCGTGCAAGCAAAGCGCTTTTGTTGCTCTGCTCCTCGTCCTAACATTGGACTACCAAAACCTGGTTACGCCTTCCTCGGGTCCTTGTAAACTTGTATTGGGTGCGCTATCTTAAGAACTTACAAAAGGGGAAAGGTCAGCTCCCTAACCGAGATTGAACCCGTTCCGGATGCACATGCTGAGCAAACCCGTTTCAGGATTCGTATAAAGGGAGTAGGGAGGCCGAGGCCTCTAATTATGACACCCTTGATGCACAACAAGTTGACGGAGATCTGACAACAGGAGGTGGGGAATGCTTTTCCATGATTCCGGTGAAACCTCCCTATAGAACCCTAAACCCCTACACCCTAAACCCCAAAACCCTAGACCCCAAACCCTAAACCCACACTCCCTCCGGGCAAGCCGCGATGGCGACAGGATTTCTTCGTAACCGGATAGGTCGGCCCCGCCTAGTGGTCAGACAGATGTCTCCATTCTGGCTCCTTTTATCGGCTACCTTTTTGGATCCTAGTTTCGAAAAGTTGCTAAATCGAAAAAGAGCTACAATGGAGACCATAGGTACGCCCCGAGACAGCGACTTGCACTTCTTCTCTGGCTGCCATAATGGGTACTGGGAGCAGCATAAGTACCTTAATTGGAGCTATCAGAAACTACAAGTATACTTGCCTTATCTATAACAACAGATGATATTTAAGTCCCATGATCCTCGAAGTATACGAGGCCTTGTTGCCGGGTCTCAAGCAAGGTGTGCCAACAGGTATCAATTCCCACTCTCTACAGATGGATTTTAGGCCCAGAGCCTTCTGAAATGTGCTCCCGAAGGTAGCATCATATGTTCTGATGGACCTAGTTCTCTCGGATGTGGATGCATCCACAAGTCGACTGTGTTCGTCTGACGCCCCCAGAAAGATGGGCAGAAGCCCTTCAAGCCGCAAGCCTAAAATCACGCCTCAACCCTAAATCCTAAACCCTAGACCCTAAACCCTAAACCCTATAAACCCTAGACCCTATAAATCCTAAACCCTATGAACCCTAAACCCTATAAGCCCCAATTCAACTGCCGCCTGTAGGCCTACAGCCTGCGGGCCAGCATCTCTTGAAGCCCGAGACTCGAGAACCCTGAACCCATAAACTCCAAACCCGTGAATCGTTTAGGGTGAAGGGGTTTAGGGTGTTGTGGGGTTTTGGGGTTTAGAGGTTTAAGGTTAAGGGTTTAGGGGTTTAGTTTAGGGCCGTTTAGGGGTTTAGTTTTTAGTGTTTAGGGGTTTAGGGTGTAAGGGGTTTAGGGTTTAAGGGTTTAGGGTTTAGGAACAATAAACCCCTAACCACAAAGCTACCCAGGTGACTGCCGGCTTGGTGGCAGGCGAACGACAATTTCCTTGTGCTTTCAGAGATGATCAGGGGCATTCCGACTAAGCAACCCAGTGGAAGCAACTCTAGTGCCCTTTTGTCCTTGTCTTTGTGGGGTCTCCTTATTGGATTATTGGACACCGAATGGTAGGTAGGAACAACGGCACCCCAGGATTACTCTAGTATTACTGTACGGGGCTACGGGGGAACCTGACCTTCAAATCACTCCAGACGAGGTGGGGTCCATCAACATGAAAACATACTGGGTTCCTGTTAAAGGATTCAGTTTAAGCTACCATAATGGGGATCTACAGTAAATAAGATGGATTCCTGATCATGGTAACTTAAAATCAACTAGCGAGAACTCAGTGTATCAGCCAGGCAAAGAGATTGCAAGCTATGGACTCAGTGAGTGAGTTTTCGGTGTTCGACCACAGGCCCTAAACCGGTTCCAGAATTCACTCCCCAACATCAGCCGATCCGCCACGAGCACAGGATTTATCACCAATCCCACCGAGACCATCCGCGTGCGCTGGCAGGCTGGGCAATTGTGTTTCGCGTTTGGGAGGTTGGGGGGGGGGGGGTTAGTATAGGTGCCCTATAGAATAGGGATCCATTGTACTCTACGTAAAACTATATAACAGGGGACCCCTAACATAGTATAGGTAACTATTAAGGCCCCTGTAGTATACGATCTAAGGCAATGCAAGGGCTTTTGGTTTTGGACGGTTGGAGCGTAACATGCCAGGATTTTTGATGTTAGAGGGCCATTCCGGCAACGTACTCGCAAATATTTATTCTACCTATAGTCTCCATTGTAGTTCCTTTTGTTACCTTACGGGGACTACAGGTACACCTCCCCCGGCTCCATTACCCCAAGACCTGAGACCCCAAACGAACCCCAAAACACAATACATCTAATATAGGGGCCTTAATAATTATTGGAATAGGGCTTTGGGGTAAACCATAACCATAAAAAGAAGGAACCACCAACATAGTACAGGATAGGTAATTAGTCAGGCCCTTAAATTAACTGGAGCAGCCAGTTGACTACTAAAGATGGAACAAAGCTTTTCTTTCTCACCAGATGCTAAGGTAACTGTAGGAAGACACAAATGTATATACATACATACATACATACATACATACATACATACATACATACACACATGCTGATCCTGCATAGCTGGCAAGGTGCTCTCCATGACTAACCCGTCTGCAGCAGACACCGGCCAGCTGGCACAAGTTATGCAGACCCCAGTTTTTTCGGTTTAGGGTTTCGAGATTTAGGGGTTCAGGGTTTAGGGCTTCCTGACTACCAACCCCGCTCTGCCTCAAGGTCCCATGTTGTCGGGCTCGGATCCCCAAGCCTTGTATGGAAAAGCCGGATCCTGAAAATGGCAGTCCTGAACCCTGTCACCCCTGCAATTACTAATGATGAGCCCCTAATAACCTCAAACCCTAAAGACCCTAAGCCCTAAAACCCTCAACCGTAAACTCTAAAACCCTGAACCCTGAAGCCCTAAAGTTAAGTTCCTAAAGCCCTAAACCCTGAAACCCTTAAAACCTTAAGGCCCTGCACTCTCAACCCCGAAGGGGGCGGGGGGGGGGGGGGGGGGGGGGCAACCCCACAGCTGTAGGCTTGACATGCCCAAACCCACCGTCCCCGGCCACATTTAGGGCTTTAGGATTTCAGGGTTTAGGGTTTTGGGGTTGAGGGTTTAGGGTTAAGCGTTTAGGGTTGAGGGTTGTTCTCGGCGTTGGTCCGAAAGAGTATATCATAGTTATATCCTATGCTTTCTTATGGTTGTTTGTTCTTGTCGTTGCATGTATGAGGATCCTCAAAAACAGGAAAGCCCGATGTCTAACACAAAAGAGCTCTTCTTTTTCAAAGGCTTGTCTGAGCCCAAGCACATCCAGGTTTTGCAGGAGTGCCGACATCCCCCCCCCTTGCAAGGATTTTTGTTGTTACCCATAGAGTCCAAAGTACCTAGAAAGAAGAATGTAGAGTTTCTATATCGGGAATTACAGATATGATTCAGGGAAGTATCTCCCATAACGGTACCTAGGACCTTTTGGGTTAGGGTGCTTAACCAAGCCTAGCATAGCCGTAGAGTAGGTAGCCGTTTAACCTTTTCGGGGGCATCAACATCCCTACCAAATCCCACAGCCCAACGGCTTGGCTTAACCTTTAAGACCCCTCGGAAGCGGGACAAGTAAGCCGTGAACCCCTAACCCCAAGACTCAAACCCAAAAAGCTAGGCTCTGAATCGCTCGACCCCGAAACCCTAAACCCCCAAACCCCGAACCCCAAGCCCTACAGCAAATCAAGAGGGGAAGCTCTTTTCGTCGCAGAGATGTGTTACGCCTTTGAGGGTTTAAGTTTCTGTTTTGGGGTTTAGGTTTGCTGCTGTAGGTTGTTGCTATGCTTACGCTCGGTGTTATCCATTTTTGGTTGTGGAGAACTGCTGTGTTCTTGATTTGGGTTATGGCTTCTGAGTTTTCTCTAGGTTATGGCCTCGTTTAACGGAGACCTCCACAACCAACTATGTTTGCTCACCTTCTAAAGCTGATCGGTGGAACTTCGAGCCGATCCGGATGGTCTTGACTTGTGTCTAGAGAGGGTCCTGACAGATAGGGTATATAGTATATGCAGGGTTTAATTTCTGTACGGTTGAAACATTGTTTAGGTGTTTGGGGCTTCAGGGTTTGGATCTGCAGTATCCTTGCTTTCCTCACAAAGACGGAACACGGTATCATGGAAGGATGGTCCTAGTCCGGCTTCTTGCTCTTCCCATCTTCTTCAGGATGGTTCCATGAACCCCGAGCCTTAGACCTGCTGACCATCCCTAAACCCTAAACCCAAACTCTAGCCTTAGACCTGCTTATCATCCCAGTCGTGGTTCGTCTTGCATGGAATCCTGCCCAGGACTGCTTCAGTTCGCAAGACAGATCCTTCGCACGGAGGCTTGGCGACTTGGGTTCTAGCCTCTCAAGCTGCCGTGGATTAGGTCTGGAGATTTTTGCCGTCAGATGTCAGGCACCCTGAGCACTATGCATTTATGCCTGCGGTATATTCCGCCACTGGAACCATGAATTTCATTGCAAAAGCCAGGAGATACGATAGCATCTAAAGCCCAGTGTGCTGACAGACTAGACCCGATAGCAGCCGAACTTGCTGTGGGGTGTAGTGTAAGAACCTGATAAAGAAACCCGCGTTAGCCGGTTCCTACATATGGGAGGATCGTAGCGGCTCGTGGCCAGCGACTTTAGATACTTGGGTCTTCTGTGGTGCTGGTAGTAGCGATTCAGCATCGTGCTTGCGACATCAATCGGTTGGAATCATACGAGTTGAACACCCAGCCTGACAAGTCATCTTCGACGACAAGCCGGTAGAGCCCCAAGCCTGCAAGCCCTGATACCTGAAAGGCTGAGGCTCCAACCCATAAATACTAAACCCCAAGCTCTACAGTAGAAGCCAGAAAGTTGGAACATCAATATCCTCGTCCCCTTTAAGGTAAAGTATAGGAAATCCTAGCACCAACCATCCTAAACCCATGTTCCAACTTTCTGGGGCTCAGCGTAAAGCGAAACAGGACCCCTACCACACCCCCGCCCCCTCCCAAATTTGCCGAGCACAGGGCTTGATCCGCGGACTTTGGTTGCCGGGCTGCGCCGGGTGGATGGCGAGCTTTGGAGGTCTGCATGCAGAGAGGGTTGCAGGAGTTAGGGTTACCTTCACACCAAATAACAACCTGTTAAGGGGCTGATATAGGGAAGCTATGATAAGGAGCCCTACCAACAGCTGGGGCTTATACTGTCCAGGCAGGTCCAGGCAGGGTTTAGGCTTTGAGATGTTCCACCAGAGTGCAGATGCACAAGGACTCTTTCAGTACCCCTACGTATGGTGCCCTGATTGCACCCTTGTAAGACCTTGACAACCCTAAACCCTGAACCCTAGCCAATTTTGATGGCCCTTGTTGTCCAGACGTTCTATGAATTCAACCAGAGATTCTCAGCCACTGCAGAGAGCATCGTTGATCTGGTCCCTGAGTCTACCTTTAGGCTCCATTGTAGTTCCTTCTTTGGTTTAACCAAATTCAATTGCCCATAGGCTCCAAAGCAATTGCTGTTTGGGATTACCTCTTAGGATTCTATATATGAACCCCAAAAGGAACTACTTTGGGGCCTTTGGGTGATAATTAGGATCCTATGAGGCAGCCTCGACAGTTGAGACTCTGGGTACGCTAGAATGCGGGGTCAGATTTTCCGGACCCCTGAACCCGAAACCCTCTTTTTTATACCCTCTTTTTCTTAAACAAACAAAAAGAGGGTAGACACAAAAAAGGAACCGGAAACCGAACAAAAGCTCCAAGCTAAAGCACAGCGTAAACCTGTAAGCTTTGCTCCGAGTGAGCTTCAGTGCTCAACGGAAGCTAATGTGAATCCTCGACCCCAAGCCCCGTAAAATCCTAAACCTTAAGCCCTCGGTCTCAACCCCAAAGTGAACCACCAATCCCGAGATCCAAAACCGTAGCCCTCCACACAAAAAAGAAAAGCCATTGACTGAAACCTTTAAACCACGAACAAGCCTGAACGGAGAGAGCCGCTACCCTGTAATCATGGAAGATACCTGACAACACAATGCAAAAGGCCCTTATCCCTAACCACCAAGCCCTCTACCCTAGTGGTGGACGGCCCGTAAGACCCTCGCAATCGATGGCGAAAGGCCAACCAGTATGCCAAGCCCGCCTCCCCACTGCCTCACAAGAGATAGTAGGGCCCTTACTTTTATTATAAGCGTCGTTCGGTCCTTAAGGGGAGCAAAGGAGCCTTCTAGAAGCAGGCTTTCACAGCTGGTCGCCATGGATGAAAAGCCTTGTCACAAGATCCCGTCGTTTACGCACCATTCCTATAGGGTCATACCCTACCCCTTTTTTAGGGTACCTACTTTTCTATATAAGAGAACTTAACCATAAAATTAGGTATCCTAAAAAAGGGGTAGGGTATGACCCTATAGGTTCCACAGCAAGCCCCAAGGCCCTAGCCTTGAAACCTAAACTTTAAATCCTAAGAACCCTAAACCTCCATCCGACTCAACCCTGAACCCTACACCCAAATAAAGCCTTGAATCCCGAAACCCAAATCCCTGAACCCTAAACCCAAAATAAAGCCCTGAACCGCAAAAACCCTAAGCCCTGAACCCCCAAAACCTTGAGCCCCCAGCTATCCGAGGTGCCTTCGGCGTTCGCATGGGGATCTATGAGTCGGCCCGCACCTCGTTCTTTTCCCTTTACTTTGTCACAGTTGGGTAACATTTTCAGCTTCAGGCCCTTAGTACCTGAGTAGGTAACAACTTAACCTTTAACCTTCTTGTGGGTACTTGAACCCAATAAGGAATAAAATTGTAGATTTGTAATCCTATCCCAACAATGAACTAGTTTAGTGCGGTGCTTGTCGGGGTTTACTGAGTTTGTAGGGTTTATAAGGTTAGGGTTTAGGGTTCGGGGTTGACTTTACCTGGTTTAGGATTTAGGGCTGAGTTTACATGGTTTAGGTTTAGGGTTGAGTTCATAGGTTTTAGCATGTAATTAGGGTTGTGTAGTTCTTGTCTATTGAGTTTTTAGGGTTTAGGATTAGCAGGACTTTCTGTCTGAAGCAACGGAGAGCGTGGGCAGCTCGGGTCTTATCAAGGACCTCGGGAATTTTGCTTTTTGCTGCTGCCTTAGGGTTCTTTTTTTGTGTGGTCTTAGGTTCTTATTTTGTGGGGTCTTATAAATGTCAAGGAAGCCAACTTGCAGGGAGCTACGAGCCTCTACATCAAACCGCCAAACTCTAAACCTCAAAACCCGAAAGCCCAAGCCCCAAACCCCCAAACTGCAAACTGCTAACCTTAAACCCTAAATCCTAAGCCTCGCAACCCCCGAAAGCAGGTCCGATGTGGGCTGGAGTCAGCAACTGGTCTGACGAGGTGCGACATCGCTAGGGGAAGACCCGAGGTTTACGTTTAAGGTCTAGGGTTTAGGGTCTATAGGTGCTCTTTGTTGTGTGTTGCTCAGGCTTGTGGAGTTTAGGCTTTAGGGATGTTGAGCGTTTATGGTTTGAGATTTCAAATTTGTTTTAGGGTTTAGTGGTTGCCGGTTTAGGGCCTCGGCCTAGGGCTTAGGTTTAAGCATCTAGGATGCGGCTGGTACAGTAGGGTTTTCGGGTTCGGGCTCAAGTTGCCTTGAGGACAAGGTTTAGGATGACTTTTTTGCTGGCTGTAGCTTTCCCGGGCCTACTTAGACTCTCGCCTGCAGTTTAAGGACCCGAACCGGGAAAGCTGTTATAAACCAACTATCCACAAACAAGGTCCTGAAACCCTAAACCCCCAACCCCTAAACCCTAAGCTCGACCATTCACATCACTTCTACGGTTGATGATATAAATCCTGCATTACCTTAGGGGCCCTAAACTATGGGAATTATGGTATATTCCTTATTATGGGTAATGCAGGATTTATATCATCAACCGTAGCATCTGTTGCTGATGATCCTACAAGGCCCCTGAGCCCTGCGCCTTGTCGTCTCTTTGAAAAAGCAGGTGGTGAACAATGAACCTTCTCGGCGGTGTAGGCTTTAGGCTTAGGATTTAGCGGTTTAGGGCTTAGGGGTTTAGGGTTTATAGGGTTAAGGTTTGCAGGCTGCGAACAGACGAAAAATATTGGTCAGCAATACTATTCCTTTGTAATTACATTGTGTTTGAGTGTGTATATATAGTCAGTATAATGTCATATCAGATCATATTTTATTATACCATACTATATTGGTAATATTGAAGAATATATTATACTATATACTGCACACACACACACACACCCACGCACACACACACACACACACACACACACACACACACACACACACACACACACACACACACACTTGCAAACTCTCTGGCGAGAGTAGCTAGACAGGGGTTACCATCACTTGGAACAATTAAACAATTCATGATTGCTGCAGGTACGTTTACACGAGCACCGAGTGAGGGTCTTCGTTGGCCCGGACCTCACTCGGGCTCTCCGGGCCCCCTGCTTGTACCCTTTGTTATCAGGGTGTCACACACACAGCTACTCCCCAGTTTTGGGGAGTAGTGGAAACATGAAGGTCATCAGATGGTTCGCAGGTCAATGCCGCAGCCCCATCTGATGCCTGCTTGGTTTGGGCTCACCATGACGTTTCGCAGGTCAAAGCCGCAGCCACCACATGGTGCCCTTGAAAAAAGCATCATCGGGGGTACGGGTCCTGCCCCATTGAGGCTTGGGTCCTGGCCGGTCCTGCCCCTTGTTTTGTCGTTATGGCTAGGGTCCTGGCCTTGTTGTGTCGTCAGGGGTACGGGTCCTGCCCCATTGAAGCTTGGGTCCTGGCCTCACGTGCTGTCGTCAGGGGTACGGGTCCTGCCCCCTTTTTTTGTTGTTGTTAAGGCTTGGGTCCTGGCCTTATGCCGATACAGAAGCATCGAATCATTCAAATAATACATGCTTTTATGCTCGGCCCTTGCTTTGCATTAGGGAAGCGGAAAAAAAAGGAAAAGACAAAGGCTTTGCAGGAAGGCGGGCGGTTGGCTGTGTAGCCTTAAAGCGCAACAGCAATGTAAACGAAAAGTAAAGGAGCTGCAGCTGGAGGCAGCCTTTTTGGCTTGGAAAAGCCTCTGGCTTCGAGCATTGAAAAAGAGAAGAACTGTGACTGCGAAACGACACATGCGGAAAAAGAAAAGGTAAGGGGTGGCCCACATTGGGCACTTCAAACCCCGTTAGAGGACTGCGCTCGCAGTTCGCAAGTCCTACAGAATGCCGCAGCCCTGCAGCGCATGTCCTATGAATACGGTCAAGCATCCACAGTTCGCAGGTCTTACCGAAATGCCGCAGCCCTGCGGTGCTTGCCGACCGACAGCTGAAATTCTTTGCACTGGTCGAAGATATACTCACAAGAGTGCCGCATTTTGGCACTTTTGTTTTCGTTAGCATCAATCTTGATGCCTTGTTAATCGCAATATACAGAGGCATACTGATCCAGGTCCGCTTTGCTTTCCCGGAACTTCTGCATCCCCCTGCGGATTTGGTCCCTTTGCTATCAGGGCTGTACACACACACAGCTACTTCCCAATTTCGGGAAGTAGCATGCAATTCGTCGTCTGGGGGTCACCATGAAGTTTCGCAGGTCAACGCTGCAGCCACGTCAATGGTGCCCTTGAAAAAATGCGTCGTCTGGGGTAAGGGTCCTGCCCCATTGAGGCTTGGGTCCTGGCCTCTTGCAATGCGTCGATCAAGGAATCATTCAAGAAATCATTCAAGAAGTCATTCAAGAAGTCAATCAAGTGGAAAAGAATCAAGAAGTCATTCAATTTATCAGCAGCATTCGAGGATTTGTCGAATCAAGAAGCTGCGAATCAAGAAGCGGCGTTCAATGTCTTGAACAGTTGTATCAAGAAGTCAAGCAGTTGCTACGCCCGGCCCTTTGACAGAATGCCGGTCGAGAACACACTTGCAAACTCTCTGGCGAGAGTAGCTAGACAGGGGTTACCATCACTTGGAACAATTAAACAATTCATGATTGCTGCAGGTACGTTTACACGAGCACCGAGTGAGGGTCTTCGTTGGCCCGGACCTCACTCGGGCTCTCCGGGCCCCCTGCTTGTACCCTTTGTTATCAGGGTGTCACACACACACACACACACACACACACGCAAAAACACACACAAGTTTCCGTGGAAATGATCTTACCAGGAGCCCAAAGACAGCTTTCATGGCCGGACTTTGCCCGGAGCTGAGTTTCATGGGAGAGAACCCTAAACCCTAAGCCTTAAACCCTAAGAGTGCAGAATAGAGGAAGGTTGAGCACATCGTAGTACCACTTGTCGGACGGGCTTCGTATCGTTGAACACTTAGTACTAATTTTGGGCAGGGTTTCTTATCGTTGAACACATCGTAGCACGACTTTTGGGCAGGGTTGCTTATCTTTGAACACTTAGTACTACTTTTAGATAAGGCTTCGTATCTTGGAACACTTAGTACTACTGTATGGCAGGGTTTCTTATATTCGAACACTTAGTACTACTTTTGGCCAGGCTTTCTTGTCTTTCAAAACTTAGTACTACGTTTGGGCAGGGTTTCTCATCGGGGAACACATCGTAGTACTACTTTTCGGTGGGGTTCCCCATCATTACTAACATGCCGCAAACCTTACTTTAATTATCATTATGCGCACATGTTGGGGTTTAGTTTTAAGCCTGTTGTCGGTGAACTGCAAGGTGTGAAGGTTGGGGCATAAGTCTAGCAGAGTCTTGCATTGAAAAGCATTAGGCTTCAGTTGCCTTGGGAGGGGGGATATATTGGTTTGGGGTTGTGATCGAGAGTTGCTGAGGCTAAAATGAAGCTAAAATGAATAATATAGGGGCCTACATATTTCCAACTACTGTTTTGGGGGTTCTTTTTTACAAGTATAGTATAAGGGGCCCCAAAACCCTATTCTAGTTATCAAGGTCCCTATATTAGTTTTCAATATTGTTGCTGCGGTTCTGGGAGGGGAGTGTGTCAGGATTATATCCAAAGGTCTGCTGCATTGCAGCATATCATATACGGGCCTAAGTGATTTTACCCACACTATTTTTTTTGTTGGGGGGGTTCCTTATCATACGTATAGTAGAATATACCCCAACACCCTACATGTCCCAATTACTAAGGCCCCTACGGTATGCTTCTCAACCAATGCAGTTTGAGATTTGCCCTTCGCTGCTTGTATTTTTATGGGGCTGCTTGCAGGTACTTGCAATTCTCCAAGGTTTCAGCCGCTGCTTTCGCTGAAATTTGTTAAGTGTAATCCCTGACCTTAAACCGTAGTCCCTACGCCCACCACTGCAAAGGTGAGCTTTGGGGCTAGGAGAACCCTCCAGTAGAACGGGGCTCAAAGTCCGTGAGAAGTTCAGGTGTCTGGAAAGTAGGTGCTCCTGATATAATGTAGGGACCTGATTGAGAAAACCTGACCCTGTAACCCCCAAATTGTAGGATTCATAAAAGGAACCCTAGTAAAGACCCAAGGCTTCTTAATCAGGTTCCTTCAATACAAGATAAGGTCTTCGGATATGTTTCTTGTTGGGTCGTCTTCATACATATCATAGTCGGTCACGGGTTTTGCTGGGTCGTCTTGGGAGGAGGTCAGGAGCAGCTCGGGAGCAGTTCGGGAGACGTCAATGGCAGGATTTAGTTGTTGTCTTCCTAACTGCTTCCCAGCCCACCCCCCTAGGCGCCTCCCAGAACTTTACTCCCAACCCACTCCCCAAGTTAAGGTTTATGGGGTTTAGGGTTCAGGGTTCCTTAGACCGTAACTCCTAAAGCGCCCCGAGGCACCGGCTCTGTTGCCAATGCGGTTTGCTGCCCCTTCTTCCAGGCTAAGAACCGTCTTCAGGCCGAGAGCAGGGCAAAGCTACCCGAATAGGGTTTCGGGTCTTGGGTTTGGGGGTTTTAGGGGTTTAGGGTGAAGGGTTAAGTAACCGTAAGGCTCCATGTGCCTATATAATATATTCTGAGGCCATCAAGTGCTAGATGCCCTTTAACGCCTAAGTCTAAGTATACTCGACAAATCGATTAGGGTTTAATGTAAGAGCCTGATTAAGCAACCCTGGGCCTATAACCCCTAAATAGTATATAGGATTCATATAAGGAACCCTAATAAAGGCCCAAGGACTACATTACTCTGGCCGCAGGGATTTGGATCGCTTGCTAAGGCTCCATGTGCCCGTGTAGTATACACCCAGGCTTGAACTACCTTCATTTTAATATGGGAGTACCTTCAATGCCTACATGCATACCTATATTGATGCATGGAGCCTGAGGATGATGGAGACTCCTGGTAAATCATTGGGTTTAGGGTTTAGGGGCTGGGAATGAATCAAGCCCCTCCCCTGTGTACCCAAGGGATCGTAGATTTATACGGGTGGTTGTCAATATTAGGGTCCCTGTTTGGGTCCTTATTATAATACGGCACCTAATATTTAGGGTACCCAAAAAGGAACCCTGATGTTGACAACCACCCATATAGGGTTATGATCTCTGTGTGGGATTTTGACGGCATTGTAAATCATGTTGCATGGTGCTCTGGTCTGCGTACAAGGGTTTTTGACCCGAAAGAGTGGGTAGGTCTGAGGGGATTTCGGGCGATTAGGGGTAGCATCTTTTTTGTTGTTCGTGCGAAGTTTAGGGCTGTCGTGTTGAATTACGGGCTTTTGGGTATCGGTAGAGCCAACCTTTCCTGCACCCCCCCAACCCTCGCCGAAGACCCCAAAACTCCTTGCCATCCTAGAGGAGACAGTTCCGATTCTTTGAACCCCAGGTTCCTGGGTAGTACCCTTTTGCCCTTTGTTAATTTCTGGGTTTCCTTATTGAGACTGACTATTAGGAATCAGGGTACCCTTATTATAAAAGGGCCTACTCAGTAGTAGCGTAGTTGAGTCACCTGGAAAAAATCCTGCAAGGAATCGCCCGCACTTTCCGCTCAAAGTCCCCTACTCCTACAGACTGAAAGCTTGCTCGTTCCTTTCCCCCGTACCCAGTCTACAAAGCCTTCGCTGAAATGCGAGGGTGGCGGTCGTCGTTGTTGTGGACGTCGGGGGTTCAATTGACCCTTATTCCTGTACCCTATAGGCCCAGTACCATAGATCCTAAACCCTAAAACCCTAACCCCATAAGACCCTAAAACCCCTCGAACCCTGAACCCTAAAACCCTGGATCCCCAAACCCTAAAGCCCTAAACCCTAAACCCTAGCACCTGAAACCCTTGACCCTAAAACCCTCAATCCTAAATCCCTGAACCCTAAACCCCTAAACCCCTAAACCCCAAACCCCTAAACCCCTAAATCCCTGAACCAAATTTCGTTTCGCGATCTCTTTCCGTCCAGCTTTGCTGCAGGCCCAGTGCGGCAGCGCCGCCCTAGTGAGAAGGCCCGACAAAGCGAGGGAACCTAGGGAGGGAGCCTAGGGCTCCTTTAAGGCCGCCTTTCAGGGATCCTTCAAGGGATCTATATAATAGGGTTTAGGGTTTAGGACGCCTTCAACGGCTCTTTTTTAGGGTTCCTTCAAGGCCTGTTTTAAGGGGACACACACACACACGCACTTCGGCGATGGTGGAAAACTTGCAATTTTGAAAGACGTGTGGTCACTGTTGCCAGGCGGCCTGAGTTTCAGCGCATCCCTTTTTGCTACATTAAATTTCCGGGCGGCGTTTTGAGAGATAGGCTTGACGGGTTCAGGATTTTGGGTGTTGGGTTCGGGAGTTGGGGTTCCGGGGTGTATAGCGCTTATTCGGCATGTAGGAGGCTGGGCTCAGGTGTTTGGAGGTGTCGGTCGAAGAAAGGTTAGAAGGCCCATGTACTTTAAGGTCCGAGTCCGAGGATGTCCGAGTCAGACTGCCGGCACTAGGGCGCCTGGGGGTTTCGCTTTGTGACCAGGAGCCTACCGCAGGAGCTGGTGGCCATCACTCGCGAGAGCGGGCTGACAGGCGCGCACCTTTGTGAGACTCAACTGTCTGGTGCTTAGTAGGGAATGGGGCAATGGATCCCTATGGTCCCAATAGTGGTCCCCATAACCCATTCCCCGATTCCCTAGTAGGAACCAGACAGTCGTCAAACTTACTTCTGTCATGTGGTAATCAGCCTGCTTATTGACTTGTGTCCCTCCAACGGAGAGAGTGGCCTGACTAATTATGAACTTAAGTCGGTTGGCACTGCAGTGCGGGGTCTTGGCAGCCAGCATGAGCTTTGGGCTTTCGTTTTCAGCCGAAGCTGTCCAAAAGTCAGCAGTGTGGATCTCTTTCGTCTCCTCCTCCTCCTCCTCCTCGTGTTCCTCCTTTGCCCTCTGCGACGACGACTGCTACTATATCGAGACTTGTCATACATGGTCTACATGCTCCTTTATTCGGACAAGATGCCTCCAAGGTGCTCATCTTGTTGTGCTTTCTGCTTAGAGCAGGGTCGTCGGGGCTGCATCAGAAAAGGCTCTGAGAAGGACCCCGAAGGGGCTGTGTTACTGTCCTGTTAGGCCCCTACTAAATCTTGCGGCAGGCCATGTCTGACTAAGAACAACTAATACCCATAAACTCAAGACCGTCGGAGCCAGATACAAGCCAGTGCTTCGTTTTGAATTATGGGCCCCACCCCTTTGCAGATTTCACGCATCCTGAAACCTCCTGTCAAACAGTCTGCCCGGAAACTTCCAGTCCAACGCCTCGGCAGGCCTTTGCTGAATTCTACACCGCAATGGGTGGTTGTCAAAATTATGGTCCCTTTTTGGATCCCTACATCCCTAATATAGTACGGCACCTAATATTTAAGGTGCCCAAAAAAGGGGCCCTAATCTTGACAACCACCCAAATGTGGTTCCAGAGTTGAAGCCCTACGGTTGATGATATAAATCCTGCATTACCCATAATAAGGAATATGCCATAATTCCCATAGTTTCGAGTCCTTAAGCTCATAATAAGGAATATGCCAGAATTCCCATAGCTTCGGGTCCTTAAGGTGATGCAGGATTTATATCATCAACCGTCTCCTTATCGTCCAGGCCCGAGATCTTCAGCCCGATAGATCCTTGTTGAAGACACTGTACTGCCGTAATCTGATGCACCCCAGACGGTTTAGGGTTTAGGGTTTAGGGTTTAGGGTTTAGGGTTTAGGGCAGACCCTGAATCCCTCAACCCTAAGCCCTAAGCCTAAACCCGAAAGTATGAAGGCCTAAGCTAGACCTTAAACTATGACTCTAAAAATGATCCCCCAAAAGGAATTACTTTGGGGGCTTAGGGTAAATTATGAAGGCCTAGAAGCCAGATCAACCACCGGGCCCTGATCCTGATCGCAGGCCTTTATCGAGGCGTACCGGCTTTGTTCATGAGGCGCTGGTTCAGGGTTAAGGGATAGGGTTTAGGGTTTAGGGTTCAGGATTTAGGGTTCAGGGTTCAGGTTTTGATGGTTTTTGAGTTTAGGCTGTCTTTTTGGTTGGGTTTAGGGTTCAGGTTTTTGGTGCTTTTGGGTGGTTTAGGGCTTGTTGGGCTTAGGGTCCAGGGTTTAGGCTTCAGGGTTTGGGGTTTAGGGTTCGGGGTTTAGGCTTCAGGGGCCATCTGAGCCCCAAACGCTGCCTTGTGCGCTCCAACAGGTCTCGCCGAGGTTTTCCAAAGCTCCAACCCTCATCCTTTAAACTCAAACCCCAAAAACCCTGAAATCCTAAACCCTAAACCCTAAACCCTAAACCCCAAGGGGAGAAAGAGCCATTGCACCTTAAAAAAAAAAAACCCAAGGGCCCTGAAATCCTAAACTCCCAAACCCCCCCAACCCCCAAGGCCCCTAAAACCCAAAGCCCTGAAACCTTTGGACCCTGAAGCTCTTCTAGGGCCCAGAGTAGGCCCTTATTCCCTTTTTAAGGGTTTAGGTTCCCTTATAACCCCCTTTATCCCAAAAAAGGGCACCCTTTTTATTCCTAGGTTACTCTTGGGTCTAGTCTTTTTGACCCTAAACCCCTAAACCCTGAAGCCCTAACGCCAGAATCCCTAAAACTCTACACGACATCTGAGTGGTTGTCAAGAGGATCCCTTTTGGAGTCCCTATTATAATATTGTTTAGGGTACCCGAAAGGGGACCCTATTTATTTGACAACTACCCATCTGCGACCCCACTTAGGGGACTTAAAACCCTAAGTATAACCTACTTACTAAGTCCCATGAACCTCTAAGTAAGGAGATGACGTATTGGCTGTAAACTCAACTTTTAATTTTTGGGTTCCGATAAGGTAGTCAATATTCTGAAAGTTTCAACTTTTATTGCCTTGGGTTTGGGTCAGTGAGATGAAGACATCTGCCAGGGGAGGACTCATCGCTGGGGGCCAGCTCTTTGGTTACGACACGACGCTTGGCGACGCGGGTCTGCGTTGTACCAGCACTCTGCAAGTCTCGGTTCCTGGGTAGTACCCTTTTGCCCGTTTTTGTCTTAGGGCATTTTAAGGTCCACTTATTAAAACTGAAGATTAGGAAAAAGGGTACTCTTATTCTAACAGGGGCTATCCAGCAACCTGTAGAGGCCTCATGGACTTTGGGTTAACAGAGGCCTCTGGGTCTTCAATCGTGGATACTTAGGCTCTAGCACAAGGTAGCTGGGGGGGGTTGTTGGTAGGTTTTGGGGGTTTAGGTTTTGGGGCTAGGATTAGTTTTGGGCCAGGGTTTAGGACTTCTTCATGGTGTTGGCTTTAGGTTTATAGGGTTTGGGGTTTCGTAGGGTTGAGTGTTGTGTTAGTGTTAACGTCGGCCTCGGGATTAATTAGGGCTTATGGTGTGCGGCTCAGATGTCATGGCTTTTGCTTCAGGCTTGGGGGTTTTGGGTTATCATGTCAACATCTGATGTAATAACAAGGATGTACAACGCAACAGTTTTCGGGAAGTCCTCCAAGCGTCTATTGCGGAGCTAAGTCGGTAGGCCGCAGGGACTTCGATCCAGGGAGTGGTTATCGCGGTGGCATACTGGTAGCTGCACAGCACTCCACCCCGTCATAGCCTCTTCTTCATCCTCTTGCCCTAAGGACCAAGCGATTTCTGGTGCAACAGGGCGTGCCGGAGGTCCGAGTGCCAGCACTTTTTCGCAAAACAAAGAATAAGAAACACCCATGCCCTTGGAGTACGAGTCTTGTGCCGTTGAACCCGCAGCACCCTTAAGCAAGGAAGCTCTCTCTGTCAGCCCCAAACCATCCTAAACCGTACCTCCAAGGGCCCAACGGACCCAGTAATCAGGCACTCGGTTTTAGGATAGTAGTTTATGTAGGTTAGGACTAGGATTTTGGAGAGTATACGCTTATTAGGTGCTTGGACCCTTGGGGGTAAACCTCCCCTTTTCATTAGCATCCTCCCACGCTCTCGCTGCAGCCCTGCCCTTGGTTTTCGGGCGTTGCACCTCCACCTCGCTGGGCGGAGTCGTCATAGCACTTGTATTGCACGATCCTTTACTTCTCTATAGTCTCCTTAGCAATTATTTCTCAAGTTTGTTCATTTAAGACCCAAGAGAATATTGAGCATATTCTTTTTATTATGGTTCTAAGCAGGATATAGTTCTGCGTGACCCGCAGCTGCAACTTTACTTGTGATTCCCTGCCACTCAGAGCTTGTAATGTTGGTATAACACACACACACACACACACACACACACACACACACACACACACACGTTTTCTTCAGTACTGCCCTCAGCCAAACAGAAAACAAAGATAGCAAAGTTCTTCTTGAGCTCTATCTCGTCCGCTGCACATCCAGAGACAACCCCCCAAAAAAGCCCCCCGCTGCCCCAATTCAGTTTAGGGCTGTGGGTGGAGGGTTTACAGGGTTCTATAGGGTTTATATCCCCAGAAATTTTCAGCTCCAACAAGAGCCACAGCAGCGGCGAGTGGAGCAAGAGATGATCCAGAAGAGTTGAGGGAGTTCTTAAGGCAAAGTCCACTTGGAGGGTCGGGGGACTTCGTAAGTAGCTATTTTTGCAGACTTAGGAGTACCATACCCGCAGTTAGGATCCCTTTCGGGGTACTTGTAAGTCTACTACCAACTTGCTAAGTCCCCGACCCCCCCCAAGCAGGGCCAGGAAGACTCGACCCACACACTCCAAATTGGTCCTCCCAAGTGCGCGAGAGCAAGAGCGCAGCCCACGTAATGTGGAGAAAGTCGCTTCAAAATAAACTGTGAAACCTCATTAGCCCGAAATCCCACACTACAACTCTGAACCCCAGACCCTCTAATAATAAACCTTCACCCCGAAATGCCCCAAAGCTCTAAACCCCCAAACCCCACAGGCTGAACCCTCAACCCTATAAACCCTAAACCGTAAACCCCATAAACCCATGTTGAAGCCTCGTGGCTGGTAGGGCCCGGTGGTGCACATTTGCTCCTCCAGTGTCTCGGCCGTCACCGCGGCGACTGGGCTGGAGACAGGGGCTTAGAGCTTAATATAAAGGTCTGCATCAATTTTGCGGGCTCCTTCGTAAAAGTATAGAATACTCGGCCCCCAAACCCTACTCTAAGTATAAATTAGGGCCCCGAAATCATAGAGGGTTTGAGGATGATGAGGATGATTTTGTTGGTGGTTAGTATGGACGAGCACATGGACGAGCATAGGATTTGGGCAACGATGCCTTGGATGGTGGTGGTGAAGACAGATAGATCTGGAATATTCTTCTCCGGCCTTGTCCATCTACTGTTTGCATGTGCTTGCTACAGCTGCAGTGGTGCTGATTCTTAACTTCTCGTTAGAGCAACTGCCGGCCAAGTTGCTTTCCTAGTCTTAGTTGCTGCTGTTTACGTCGTTCTAACGAAGAACCATTCGGAGGTCAATCCAGTAGTCCATCACCCTGAAACCCCGCCTCTGAACTCAGAATTTTTCAACGCGAACTCCCAAAACCCCTGAACCTGAGACACTAAACCCCTGAACCTGCAACCGCAAACCCTAAACCCTTAAATCCTGAAGACCTAAACCCCAAAGCCCCTACGCCCTAAATCCCAAAACCGTCCCGGACCTTCCCAAACCTCTTAATCAAAGAACATGTTTGAAATTTTGTTGGGATCTCCAGTTTGATTCAAGGTATATTCCTTAGTTAAGGGGTTTTAGAGTCTTTGATTCTCTATAGTCAGGTCATGGCTTCCGCGCCTGCAGATGTAGTGCTGAACCGCTACCAGGCAGGGTTCTGGGCTTACACTTTGAGGTTTATAGGGTTTAGGGCAAAGGACAGTTTTAAGTCTTCCGAGTTTGTGGTTTAAGGTTTAGGGGGTTGGGATTAGGGCCTATAGGGGCTGAGGGTTGTTTTGAATTCTTCAGGGCTTAGCATGCTGATCCGTTACCAGGCCGTTTGCGCTCACCATGTCGCAGATTTATCAGTTCGAAGCATTTGACGCATGTGTGTATAGGACTTAGGGTCTAGTGCTTACTGTAGGATTGCAGTATTTTCAAGCGGATACGATTGCTTCTCTAGTAAGTTCAATTCAGGATGATGGGGATTGTGGCGGTGGTGGTGGCAGTAATTGTCATGTGTCCCTGGTCGTTCTCCTACAGTTGCGGTCAGTATCGCAGTTCCGTTCTTCATGACCATCGTCGCCGATCAGAACTGTTGCGATGCAAGGTTCGCGCCCCTCGTCGGTTTACATGATTTCGTCAATCCTGCTTGTCTTGAGTTCAATCCGTTGATCGAGGTGGCCAAAAGACATCATGGTCTCGCAGTACCTGTAATGTGTCTCTGTGTCTCTGTGTGTGCGCGTGTCTGTTTTTTTTTCTGTCTCTGTGTGTGTCTGTGTGCCTGTCTGTGTTTGTGTGTGTGTGTCTGTCTGTCTGTGTGTGTGGGGGGAGAGTGTGTGAATTGGTCGTAATTAGTTTGTTCCTGTCCACCGACAAGACGCTTCGTGAAACCCACGGAGGAACCACCCAAGGCCACAAGGAACCAAGCCACAAGAACCCGTCAAAGGAATCTTCTTCGCTTCACTAATGCCGCTATATTGCAGAACCCTCAGTCTCGTCCTTAACACCCGTTTACTAGCCCTTGCAGTGGCCGTGAAATAAATTCACTGAAAGAACACTTCTACAAGCCTTATAGAAATCAAAACCTGAGTCCTAAAACCCCCACCCTATTTCCTTGAACCCTAAACCCTAAACCCTGTACAACCCTGAATAAAAATCTCGAAAAGGCGGGTCCTAGCCTCGGCAAGCACTACTCGTCCCTCTTCGCCGTGGCCTCCGAGCTCGTGAGGCTGCTGGGGTTTGGCGGGGTTTAGGAGTTTAGCGTTTAGGGGTTTAGGTGTCCTGAGGGGATGCTATTGTAGGAGTTTAGGGTTTAGGGGTTTACGTGTCCTGAGGGGATGATATTGTAGGGGTTTAGGAGTTTATATTTTTATGGGATTAAACGGGTTCTGGAGGGTGACGTTTAGGGCGTAGGGTGGAGGATTATTGGGTTTCAGTTTGGGGTTTTGGAGTTTAGGGTTTAGCGCTTACAAATCTGGATTGTAGGCTTGGGGGTTTGGGCTCTTAGGCTTGGAGCTTAGGGTTTGACATTTCTGGGCTTCGCAAGTCTTGCGGGGCATGCAAGGGTTCTTGGAGTTTGCAGGGATGTAAGGAATTCAGAAGACAGGATTTAGAATTCAGGGATGTGCAGAAAATCTTTAGGCTTAAGCGTATGGGTGTTTGGATGTACGGGTAAGGGCTGACCTTTTTCGTGCTTCAGGGTCCTTAGCGCCAATTATGAGCCAAAGCACAAGACCTTACTCACGGTGTGCCTGCGGACTGTTGCATTTTTCCTTAAACTGGCCTTAGGATGTGGGTGGGATGCAGAATGAATGGATCTTCCGTGTGGTTGGGAGGAAATAGCAGGCTGGGATCAAGCCGGTAGGGCCCGGAGTCCTGAAAGCCTCCCCTGTTACCTGGGCCATGAGAAGCACGAAACCCACACGGCCCGAACACCCGAAACCCGCCAAGATGCGATAAACCCTAAGCCCTAAACCCTGAACCTCAAACCTTAAACCCTAATTGTCTGTGTCAGCCAGGGAAGAAGGGCCGCTGGCTTTCTACAAGGCGAGAAAAGATTGAAAGTCTTTGGGCTTGGAGGTTTAGGGCTTAGGGTTTAGGGAGGGAGGTACCCGAGCGGCAGTGAACACCCAAAGTGCTGAGCTGTAGAACCATCCATCAAGCTGTAACTAGGAATTGGAACCATCGTGCAATATGTCGTAGTTGCCAAGACAAGCCAGTAGGGGCAAAGTATCATAGGGGCTTGGAGAGTTCGTAAACAAGTTATTGCAGAGGGTTTCTCATAGTATAAGTCGGAAGCATACCACCCGAAACACTTTTTATGTATGAAGGCCCCATGTTCAGGGCCAAAGTACATTGTGCAGTGCATCCATCCGCCCTTTTCGATGCTCATGTGTGGCTCAGATCTAAAGGCCCTAGTAGTAGAGTAGGTAACCTTTAACCTTTTTTGCGGTAGTGTAGTCCCTATATAACCAAAAAGGTTAACCTTTAGTTCCCCATGATATCCGAGAAGTAGGAGGCAAAGAGCATCTACAAGTTCAGGAGTTCGAGGTTTCCTTCCTAGCTGGGTAGGTTACCTATAAGTTTTTGGGGGTTCTGCAGTCTGACCGTAGTTGCATAATTGGGAAAGGTTCTCCTTTCTTAGGCTAGGGTATACTCAGCACCGAAGTTTAGTTCTTCCAGCGATGGCACAGTTCGAGCAAGGGATGGCTCTGGGATAGTAGTGGAGAATGGAGTGTAGGTGGGCCGTGCATGAGCTGATTAGCGGTCGGATGAACCTGAACCCGTTGGGATCCCCAACGGTCCATGTTCCGATATACTACATTGTACTTGGGCGGATGTTTATTGCGGAGTTGCACACTTAGGGTATACCTATTCATTTCATGGCAAAAATGCCAGGGAGTCGTCCCGAATGTCGTGAAGTTCTTGCCGCCCCATCCTCAGTGCGGCTCGCGCCGTGGATTTCGGAGCTTTGCGTACCTCTTCATTCTTGAGCCCAACAAAGCACTATATAAACCCTAAACCCGATCCCTCAACCCAAAACCCTAAACCCGAACCCCAGAATCCGCTCGCGGCGACGATGCTGGAGCGACCGGCTACTGTAAAGATCGGGAACGAGCTGCAAGCCAGCCAGGAGCAGACCCGAGCAATGGTGCTTAAGCTTGCAGTGCATGTCTGGACGCAAGTCATCAAGTAACTTCCATCCCTGACATTGAGAAGAAGGACATCCTCCACCGTCGATGCAGTGCAACGCAATCATGCATGACGTTGCACAGCAATATCGCTTTGCTGATCGTAGCAGGCCTCACGAGTGAAGGCGCTCGATTTTGTGAAACATGAACAGGTTCGAGGTCAAAGAATTTAATGCCGGGTTCCGTAAATCATTCATTAACTTACCTTTGGTTGGTAGGGAATGGAGGAGTGGGGTACAATTCTAACTACTATTACTACCATTCCATTCCCTACTTACCAAAGGTAAGTTTTAAGTCAAGGGTACTATAGGGGTTCCTTTAAAGGTACTATAGGGGTTCCTTTCAAGGGTACTATAAGGGTTCCTTTAATTCGGGTTCCTCAAATCATTCATTAAGTCGACGGGGGAAGCTTTGACCGGCATGTCGGGGTTCAGCCCTGAAGACTTCAGGGCTGATCTCGGACAAGCCGGTCGAGGCTAAGGTCTCAGTGTTACAGGGAACTCCAGAATGTTGGAATATGGGTTAATGGTAGGATCCCCTATGATTTACCTTAAAGGGTTTACGATAATGATATTCCAACTTCCTGGCTTCTACTGTAGTTAGTATTATTAGGGAGACCCCTTAAAGGGTACCCCTTCTGAACCTTACTTCTGGCTCTCTTAAACGGGGCCTTATTGAGAGGGTCTTTTTCCCCAAGGGTCCCCCTAATCCTAACTCTCAAGTGTTTCGGCACGGGGATATGAGGTTTAGTGTTGGGCCCATGGCCATGCGATGTGCGAGTGGGGGGCGGCGGTTGTTTTTGGATATGAGGGGGGCGAGGGGCTTGTGGGGACAAATACACCCCGCAACCGAAACCGTCGCCGGGCATTGTTTTCCTGTTGCATCGATTGGGAAGCTGCATCGGTTTTGGTTGGGGGTTCGGGTTTACTCCTCAAGGTGGCACAGCGGCAGCAACAACTGGTTTGACGCTTGGAACTACAATCTACACAGATGTTGTGGCTGGCAAAGGCTTTCAGGTTTGTGGGTTGACGGTCTTAACCACCCCCCACCTCTGAAGCCGCGTGTGAATCAGACTGGTTGGCACTCATCTCTGTGTTTCTTCGTCGAGCCGGCGCATGTGCGGGTCGCATGCGAGTCTTCTGACACTCGGGGGGTGCCTCTTTATCTTTAGCGTCACAGTACAGCACCTTTGAACAAAGATTAACCCAAACCATTATAAACCCCAAAAGGGACCCTAACTTAGAGAGCGATTAAAAACCCCAGACCATCCTAGACCCTCAACCCTAAAAGAGAGAACGACCCAGCTGAGGCTTTTCCTCTTCAGCATGCCCCTTTTCGAGCAGCTGCGGGAGCCTAAGGATTCGTGTGTATGGGGTGAGTCCAACGCCTTCGGGATATACTTAGAAGTTTGGGTTGGGGGCAAGGCTCTTAAGCGTGGAGCATCGCTGCTCAGGGATGGACTAGTGACTAGATTTGCCGGTGAGTTTGAACAGGGCCTCAACCACATCTACGACTCCAGAGTCTTACAGCATACTGCTTTGCCGAAAAAAAAACCAAGCAAGGCAGCAAACTTCCCATCGTTTTCTGCCCTCCACGTCCATGCACCAAGCATGTACATCTACTTTCGGTGCCCCGCGCTGAGAGACAGCTGCCTTTTTGGGCCTACATGAAGTTCTAAGTTCTCTTCGCAACCCGGAAGACAATTCAGGGTTTCGGGTTTAGGGCATCTGTACACCTATGTAAATAATCACCAAAGAGCAGGCCGACACCCAAACCTTAAACGCCTCACCCTACACGCCAGATCACGACATAGACACATGTTTCCTGAACCCAACCCTATACCTCAGGCGTCGGTTGGCCGGCCTCGGCTATCTAAGCTGAAGGCGGGGAATGCTTGAATCCCAAATCCTAAGCCCCAAACCCCCTAAAGCAAGGAGGCTTTTGAGTTTCGGAGCTCAAACTGTCTTAGGCTGCATTTTGCGTTTAGACATTAGATTTCATAGTTTAGGGTTCAAGGTTTCGGGCAGAGAGGGCATTAGGCGCTGATGGTGAACCTAGTTCATACCCCACATTCACAGACAAGGGGAACTGCTGGTGGCAATCGCACATACGACTTGTATGATGCAGCAGCAAGACTACTCTAAACACAAGTATAGTTCCACCTTCAGCGCTAGTTAAACTGTATAGGCATATATGTATGTGTATGTGTATATATATATATATACACATAAATAATGCCTCATAGAACCCAAGATCTGTGCCAGGAACGGCCGTGCTTCGAGCCTTCGCAGTCCTGTTTCAAAGCATGGCCTGTATGGTCAGAGAGATTTTGTAGTGGGAGTGCAATTCGAGACTCTGAGGCAGAAATGATTCGAGACCCTTAAACCCCAAACACCTCGAGAGGCTTTCGAGAGAGGAAATCAGAATAATGAGCCTTCAAATGGTAGTAGGTATTTATAGGCTCCAGGTATGGCTTCAGGGTTTCCGGCTCGGTGTGCATGTTTTCCCAGCATTTTCCATGCTTGTAAAGCAGAAATAGTCGCTTTTGTCCAGATGGAAGCTTGTAAAGATGCTCTGAGGAGCACACGATTTCCTCACCTGCTGCGCTCGCGCAGGAAGAAAATGCCATCTGAATCTCACCAGTTGGCACGAATCCTCCAATCTCAATCCTACCTGTAGTCTCGATCGTAGTTCCGTTCTCTAGATTTAACTAGCCGGGGTTATAGTTAGGATCCTATGAGGTAAACCAAAGAGGAACTATATACAATGGAGACTATAGGTGCACTTTAAGCCCTAAGGCCCTAAAGCACACGAATGAAGCAAAGTTCCCCGAAACTGCATTCAGGTGATGCAGGCCTGTTGTAGCACGATTGCCTCTCAAGGTGAAGTGAAGGTGCGTTGAAGGGCCTTGTCCGAGCTGGTTTGAGGCTTCTTCTTCGGAAACCTCGGAGGTCTGATATAGAAGCCTCTATAATTAGAGTAGGTTCTTGGGCCCCATTATGCTATAATTACGAAAAGGAGCCCCCCCCAAAACAGTGTGGGTAATCATTGAGGTCCCTATACCAGAAGATTGCAAAGCACAGGGCCCATACCCTTGAGGGTTAGCCCATGCCCTAAACCCGGCACTCACAACTTCTCTGAAGTTTCGCCGGATATGCTTGCCTCTGGATGCTCAAAGCTTCGTCGTAGGAACCATGTCACCACGACAGACCCCGGTCACAGCCGGAAATCGCCTGAAAAGGTTCAGGGTTTAGACCCCGGCCCCGAACTCAAAGACTCGCATCCCAGAGCGGAGACACGAAAAACGCTTAGCAGCATGCCTCAGCGTCGGACCTGATAGCCCCCCAAATACGGCTGCTGACAAGATTCGATTGCAAAAGTTTCGAAAGCTTGCGCCACATCCTCTCGACCAGCCGGCGACGGCTTGAGGCAGTCGTTCGATTTTCGGGTTATAAACCCTAAACGCCCTAAACCCTGCACTAAGCCCTGACAGCATGAAAGGCGGCAAAAAGGAGCTAGAAATAAAAGACTAAACTAAACCCCTACAAATCCTGGGAAATATTTCGGCTTTACCCCAAGGCCCCTAGTTCCTTTTTGGGGTTCATGTATCCAATCCTATAAGGTGATCCCAAAACGGAACTACTTTGGGGCCTCTGGGTAGCGACTCTAGGGACTTTTGGGTTTCCTCTTTGCATCTCTGCGCTGACTGCGCGAGATGAGATGTCTTGAGCTTCAGGTACCATCCGCAGGGCGTTCCACTATAGAGTCCTGAAGACTTGGAAGGCTTTAGGTGCAGGTTCTACTATTATAGAGAGATTAAGGAGTGCTAGGGAATAGTATAGTTTGGCTACGTACTCAGGCCCCTATGTTGCTGCAAAGCCTCAACTCAACCCTTCGGGAAACCCCTGCCTCGTTGTTCAGCCGAGGTCGAAGCCATGCTGGCTTTACGCAGTGTCAGCAAACAGGGGCGCCAGGTGCGCAGCGGTGGTTTAAGTTTGGGGTTTGGGCTTCGAGGGTTTCGGGTTTAAAGTTTGCGGTTCCGGATCTTCAGTTGAACTAGTTACACATCAAGCTGGGTGATCAGGATGCAATGCCAACGGCTTAGGGTGCTGTGTACTTGGGTCTGGAATAGTTCTTGTGTATCCCAAACCTGAAGGACCAAATGACCCTTAAAAGTACGGGCCTTATACCCACATACTATGAATCCCTGTAAGGGTATATGAACCTTAAACCCTTTTAGGGTTCATTTCGTCCTTAAGGAAAGCGTCACCTATGTTTCTTCATCTTTAGCTTCTCCATTTTGAGTGACCGGATTCCGCAGCTACACTTGCCCACCCAGAATTCCCAACCGGAAATCTTTCACCGAAGTTCTTCTCAAACCTGCAGCCCTTGAGCCACAGAGAACTTCCAAGTCTGAAGTATCGAACCGTCTGGGTTGCAGGGATCACTTTGCAGACCTTCCTGCTTTGATACATATTTGGAGTTTTTGGGGCTTAGGCAACAATGGTACTTGGGAAAGCTGATCCCAAGCCTTCACCCGCTCTTCACGCTGGTGGGGTCCAAGCCTGGAAGTCTTAAGGATAGACGGGTTGGATGCTTTTGCCTTTAGGCCCTGAGTTGCAGTAAGTCCTCCGGGATAACCAGTTCGTTTATGGCAATGATCCCTTACAAAGAAGGTACGGTTGATGATATAAATCCTGCATGACCCATTATAAGGAATATACTATAATTCCCATAGTTTAGGGCCCTTAAGGTAATGCAGGATTTATATCATCAACCGTATGACAAGCAGATAACAACAAAATCGCAACTGAGAGTCGAGGGGCTAGCAGGGGTCGTCATTGTCCAGTTGAGCCCGCACCTATACTCAGCCACAGAATTCTACCCGAAAACCCCACCGTTTTAGACACAATCCAGCCAAAAAGCACCCACATGAAATGCCCTAAGCCCTAACTCCTGAATTTCGAATAGAAAACTAGACAACTTCATCGCTGGCCCGGCTACAACCTACAACCTTTTGCACCCAAGGGCCCCAAACCTCACCAAATCCCTCACCCGATCCATGCTAAAATCTGCAGCTGCAGATTCAAAACCCTGAAGCCTAAACCTGGTGAACCCAAGACCCAACTCAGTCCCACCCTAAATCCCGAAACTCCCCGAACCTACACCATTCCGCCTCTACCACCTCGCCGACACGCAGAGCTGGCATCTTCATGGGGTTAAGGCGTCAACTGTGTCTTCTTCTGGCTAGCCGGGTCGCATAGCACACTCCCATCCACTTCGATCCCTCCTCACCTTGGATGTGAAACACCCCAGCCAGCTTCCCAAGGACACGGTGCAAACTTTACGCCTCAAGGCTGTAGTTGACAGTGCGGCGTTGACGCGGTGCTGCACGCATTCCTGCCGCAAGCTTTCTTGCTGCATGACAGGATGGAGCTTGAATCCCGAGACTCAAGCATCCAATCCATGTACCGGAAAGAGTCAGGAACTCGGTTGCTTGTGTTTGCCAGAGAGATAGTGGTCTCATGTTGGTGTAGAGCATTTTTCGAGCTGAAGCGATGGGGCAGCTGCCCGTGTCAGAACCATACGAAGACTCAGCTGCAATTTCCATCCAGAAGGTTCGGCGAGATTACCGACAGAGATCATCACTCAAAACCTCTGCTGCGATTACCATCCAGCGGATTTGGCGAGGTTTTCGACAAAGATCATTTCTCGAGTTCCTACTTCGACTTCGCGAAGATTCCGTTGCAATAGCAGCTGCGAGTACCATCCAGCGGGTTTGGCGAGCTTACCGACAGAGATCATTTCTCAGGTACCGATATTACATTATCGATGCCTCAGCACAGTCGTATGCTCGGAAGAGCTGGAAGAGCACGAACAGCACGGCCTCCATCGTCGTCACCGTCGCTGTTAGTACCCGTCCAGACCCTTGTGTGGGACAGGCTCTCCGCCAGGCAAGTCGCGAAAGCCGCCATGCAGCGCGGGCAACAAAGCTGTGTGCACAATGGGAGAAGAAAAGCTTAGGCATCTCTGCACAGAGGAGCAAGGCCCCGCATTTTTCACGCCGTGGTTTTATACATGAGGATCACCACAAGTTCACGTTGCTCATCAACGAGGAGTTGGCTGGGGTCGAGCGCACGCAGATCAAGCGGGAGCCCCTGAACCACCCAAGT
The DNA here is from genome assembly GCA_905221615.1 of Symbiodinium sp. CCMP2592. NCBI lineage: Eukaryota > Dinophyceae > Suessiales > Symbiodiniaceae > Symbiodinium > Symbiodinium sp. CCMP2592. Next base: position 1,311,502 of record CAJNDT010006024.1, on the reverse strand, counting down.
GACTTGACGACAAGGTCAGAAAAAAGGGGTACAAAAGCAGCATCAGATGAAGGCCCATAAAGATTTCAAATCTACTGGAAAAGCATGCGCGAATCCAAAATATGACGGCATAACAAAGGTTGTGCCTGCAGACCAGTGCAAGCAGATCAATAGAAGCGATGTTGTAGATTCTGTTTACTCGGCCAACAAGTCTGGCGTTCACAGCGATCCGATCACTATGGAGGATTTGAACGCGCTGACAGAGCAAGCTAAACAAAGCCATGAGGCACAGACTACAGGAGAGAAGCCGGTTAAAATCCAAGAGGTTGAGCGGAAGCGGTCGGAAATCAAGCAGTTTCAGAAGAAAAGCAGGGACACCGTGATTGAGAAAACAAAGCAAGGATGCAAAACCGCCGCGAAAGCCGCTGCGATTGCAGCAGGGCTAGCCGCTTTGACGTCCCTGGCATCTTCAACATACAAACTTTATCCACAGTACAAACGAGGAGACATTTCACTCTCGACTGCTGTCTGGGAGGCGTTCACAGATTTGACAAGTTCAGCCGCTACAGCAGGAGGCACCGGCGCCTTGATGGGCATCGTGGAGCTCTTGTGCGAGCATAATGCTCCTAAAGTCGTCGACAAGCTCGGTCTGGGCATGGCAGCTTTCATGTGGCTATTTCAGGTGGCTGTACATGTGAAGCAATGGTGGGAGAAAGACATCTCGGCATCGGAGCTTGCAGGAAGAATCTTGCAGACAACGGTCTCCATGGGAGCCGGAGGTGGCGGAGGATTTCTGGGGAGCATGGCAGGCATGAGTCTCTGTGGACCTCTCGGTGCCATCATTGGCGGCTTTCTTGGGGGGATGCTGGCAGGTTTCTGCGTCGATTACCACAACACTTTTGTACCACTTCGTGCTTGGGTAACAAGCACTCGACCCACAGACAATCTTCTCCGTGACTTGGACTACGACAATGGGCACTGGTGGGTTAAGGGAAAAGCCGATGAGATCCTCTCTGTGTTGGAGGGCCAAGGGCCGTGGGGTTGGTTAAAGTCTGAGCCAACGCAACAAGACGTGTCACGACTTGTGCGTGAGCTAGGCTCACACTTCCGACGGGTGGCTTTGAAATATCATCCTGACAGAGCAGCTCTTCGTGGGGACACGCCGGCACAGCGCACTGACAACATCGCCAAACTCAAAACTGCAAAAAATGCATATGAGCAACTTGTGCAGCTGCTGAATGATCAGCTTGTTGCATCCCAGCGTTTTGAAGCTGCCATGCTCTGTCGTCCAGTCTTGATGCTTCCAGAACCAGATGCTCAGCCGTAGAGCCGTTGCAGGAGGCTGGCAAGATGTTGCAACAAAGTCAAGAGTCGGGAGAACGCTTTGGCAACCCAAAGGATCCTAAGAACTTGTACGGGGGATACTTTCCAAAATCATATTCGTGATTCCTAATGCGCAAGCCCTACATTCTACGATGTTGGTATAGAGGACATAAGGACCATGTTCGTAAGTCTCGTCGTGAAGCTCGTTGACCCAAGCTTGGCATCGGCAGGGCCGACAGGATCATTCACTGTTTGGGCTGATGCAGTTTACGCACTTAATGATTAGCCGATTAACCAACTCGAGGATAAGATTTGCAACGCGAGTCTTGTTGGCAACATTCAGGAAGGCGATCGATGAGTAGAGATGAGAAGGCTGCTGATCTGGATGTAGACTATTGGTCTGATGTTCCCCAAACCCTAAACCTCAAACCCCGAAACCCTAAACCCTAAACCCCTAAACCCTAAACCCCTAACCCCTAAACCCCTAAGTCCTAAACCCCTAAACCAGGGCTTGGAGCAGGCAGTTGTACCAGGAGGTTCTCGAGACCAGAATGCTCGATGTTCTGACGTCCAGTTCGTGGGTTTAGGGTTTAGGGTTTTAGGGAAGGACCCCCCGAGGGCCCTGAAATAGAGCCCTTATGGTCCCAATAGTGGGTATTGAGGTTATAGTAGAGGTAGTTGGGAGGTCTAGGTGGGCCCTAAGCCCCAAACCTCGAAATTCGGTGGGAGAAAAAGTTCATGATTGCGGCTGCTTTAGTGTTCAAGGCTGCAGGGTTTTGGGGCTTCTAGGACCCAGACCATCCTAAACCCTAAATCTTACGATACGGCGAGGTTCCTTTATCTGCTGGAGGGCTGAGTGATGCTTATAGAGTTCTTCTGAACCCAATCGGCTCTACCATAATCCCCAAGTCCAAAGTCCCAAGAAGTCAATCCAACAATTGCACGATTTAAACTTTAAGTCCATTGTGTCCAGATTCAAACCCTGCATAGACCTTGGAATGGAGCCAACAAGCCACATACCCACACCGGAACACACCACAGTGCTGTGGACCTGGAAGTTGCCGAAGGCTGCGCGTCGCTTTGGGTCCGCAGCGAAGACCTTGCAGGAGCAGAGACCCTCAAGACTCCATTTGCCCTTCAAGTATATAGCTGCTTTAGGGTTTAGGGTTCAGGGATACTCCCTTGGGGTTTAGGGTTCAGGGTATATACTTAGACCTTGCAGGAGCAGCGACATGCCCTAAAGGCTCCATGTACCCTTAAGAGTTTGGGGTTCAGCGTTTAAGGTTTAAGGTGTATACTTAGGCCTTATATAGTCTATATAGGAACCTTAATGCCTAAGTACACATGATTAACTATATAGGGTACATGGTGCCCTAGGGGATATGGGAGTTTCCGAAAATAGGGGACCCTACTATAGTATCCTATATGGTAGGACCCGTCCCAAGATAAGGTACCCCTAGTTTTCGGAAACCACCACCTAGTTCCCACATTTTATCGGACGAAGCTGCTCTTCCTGGCTGTCGGTGCTCGGGCGGGCGAAGCCTGGGGTTTCCGAGAGGGCCTTGAATTGATGTTGAGTCGAGGGGTGGTATGTAAAGTCGGGCCCCTTACTTAACCTAAACCCTATGCCCTAAGATCCCTTATTAAGGGTTTTTGGCCCCGGTCCAAGTGCCAATATAGTAGTGAATTGGGCCCTTTGGGTCAGGTGAGTTGTTACAAAGAAGCTCAACGCCCAGGCCGCCCACCTCCGTGGGTAGCCTTAGGGCTTGGTACCTAGACCGGAAACCCTGAACTCTCAAACCCGAAGCCCCACAAAGAGACATGGAGCCTGAAGGTAAGGTATCGATGTTTTAGGCCGGTTTCACGCAAGACTTCCCTCAAATCATCATAGTAATCCCCAATATTGCAACCCGACATGCTACTAAATATTTACCTATAGGACCCTTTGATGTTTTAGGCCGGGCTTACGCAAGAACCAATACTATTCGAGGGTTCCTAATTCGCTAGTAATTACAATATATTCGGCACCACAAAATGACTCTAGTTATTAAGGCCCCTATAGTATAGAACCCTTCTTAAACCCCTTTAAAGGAACCCTATACCCTATTCAGGCCCCTATACTATAGAACCATACTGTAGACCCGTTATTGAACCCCTTTAAGGAACCCGCTAAAAGGAACCCTACTCTACTTATTAAGGCCCCTGTAGTACCCCGCCCGCAGGAGCTTTGGGCAGGCGGTGCGCCTTTGACCCAAGTCGTAGCAGCCTCGGCCCAGTCTGGGATAAGGGCTTTAGGATTTAGGGGTTAGAGTTTCTCGGTTTAGGTTTTAGAGGTTAGGGTTTAGAGATTAGGGTTCGGATTTTAGGGTTGAGGGATTAGGGTTTAGAGATTAGGGTTTTAGAGTTTAGGGAAAAGGGCTTTACGGTCTAGAGATTAGGGTGAAGAGATTAGGGTTTAGAGTATAGGGTTGAGTGTGTAGGGTTTAGAGATTAGGGTTTAGAGTTTAGGGATAAGGGCTTTAGGGTCTAGAGATTAGGGTGAAGAGATTAGGCTTTTCAGTATAGGCTTGAGTGTGTAGGGTTTAGAGATTAGGGTTTGGAGTTTAGGGTTTAGAGATTAGGGTTTAGAGTTCGGGGTTTAGAGTTTAGGGTCAAGGGTTTAGGGTTGAGGGCTTAGGGTTTAGGCTTCATGGTTTAGGGTTTGGTTTTTCGGCGGTTTCAAAAAGGTTTAAGGCTGAGGAAACCGAAACCCTTCAGAGCATTAAATCTCAGTTGTTTGTGATGTTGTTGGGTCCAAGATGCTTTGGGGCTTACCAAACCCCCGAGTAACCTCACTTTGTACGGACTTGTATAAAGAAGTCATAACAAGGAACCCGAAAAAGGTAGGCTCTTTAGGGTCCAGGTAGGGCTCGGGCTCAGGGAGAAGAGGGGTTTTCGGGCTGGCAGGATGAAGGGTGTTGGAGTCACAGGTTGATGGTGTAGGACTTCCTCAAGGATTACCTATGGACTCCACAACTTTGATTTCTTAGTTTTCCTATGCTAGCATCCCACCCATAGATTAAGTCGGCCTGCAAAAGGTATCACAGTCTAGCCCAGACCTCGTGCAACATCTGCAAGACCTGTTAAGGTTTATCTTTCAAGTCACTAGCAATAGTGATCTATCGTAAATAATATTCTGGTAACCTAACTAAGACCACTAAACCCCAAAACCCTAAACCTATTCTGAAGCCCACTGGTCCCTAAAGCTTCGAGGTTGCAGAGTCCCACAGCCGCGCTGCGAAAGCAGATCGCAATGCTGTGGCCCGAGCCGGCATTCAACAATGCTATCTTTGTATCGGTCTATCGAGCTATCTATCTATGTATCGACCTACTACTTATCTATCTATTTATCTATCTATCTATCTATGTTTCTGTTTGTTCCTTCTGTCTCTATGTATATATAGTTACTCATGGATATACTGGGTGAGTACATATATATACATACAGTTATGTGTGTGTATATATATATGCATATATAACTATGTATATATATATATATAGTTATATACACAAAGTTATTTATTTATATATGTATATATATATATATATATATATGTATGTATATACACTTTACTTACAGACATATATATATATATATATATGTATATGTATATATATATATATATATATATATATAATACAAATGTATGCATATGTATAAAACATGTATGTATGTGCGTACGTACGTACGTAGTCCGCATGTACGCATGTACCCATGCATGCATGGATGTATGTGTGTATGTATGTGCGTATGTATGTATGTATGTATGTATGTGGAGAAGTAACCCCAGTTTAGCCCCAGCTCTAGTTCTTCAGGCCTCTATCAGATCTTCCCGTCGGGTGGCTCTTGCAGGAAAGTGTGCAGGAGAGGGTTATAAGGGTTTGTAAGGTATGGCGTACCTTCAAGTCATCGCTCAGGAATGGGTCTACCTGGCGCCGGTCGAGCAGGCCAGAGAAGGTCGGTGTTGAGGTCTCTGCGGGTTGTAGGGTCTTTCGAATTCGCGCAACGAACTACAGCCATACTTTAATTATTATATGTATAATGTTCTAGTTCGCCGTGGTTGCTTCTTGGTTTGATGAACTGCACCTCGAGGACTGGGATACTTTAGGCTTTGAGTGCTTGCGGCATCGACGACAAGCCGCGATCGTCACATGGCCATGCCCCATGGCCGCATGGCCGAGTCCGAAGCCCCAAAAGTTTGAATCCTATGTATCCCTAGTATCCCCAAGTCTTCAAGTTGCCAAGAGCAGGTTTGTAGGGCTTAGGGTTTATTTAGGGTAAGGAATTGTAAGTCTTCGGCCGTTTAAATAACAAATACAAGCATGTAGGTAGTTGATTTGTGTATTTGCTTGGAGCCTTTGGGCATACTCCACACTGTTGGCCAGTGTTGGAATCGGCCCCATGCTCACACTTCAAGCATGAAGCCTTGCTGTTCTTCAATCTGTACTTTCAGAGTTTACCTAGGCATCCCAACTACCCTCTACTAAAGCCTCAACCCACATTAAAAAAAGACCTGAGCGGCTCTATCAAAGGGTACTGGGTTTTATAACCCCCTTAAATGAAGCAGAAGGATCCTTCATGTGTTCTACGACTCCGACTCCCTGATGCTATTGAAGGGGCGTGTGAGTCTTGGGGTTGCGGCCCTGAAGCCCAAACCGAACATGAAAATCCCCAAAACCGAATTTAGTGTTAAAGGGTTTAGGGCTTAGGGTTTGCAGTAGAAGCCCAAAAGTTAGAAGCCCAATAACATCAATCCTGAAGAGTAATGTATAGGGAATACCAGCATTATTTGGCCTTGACCCGGTTTCCGGCTTTATGGGGTTTACCCTAAGGGTTAGGGAGTTTCAATAAAGGGACCTAAATATACACCTCAACCGTTTTGGGGGTTCGTATAGTTATAGTTATAGTATACGAGGCCCCAAAACCCTATTCCAGTGAAAAAGGCCCCCTTTTTTATAGTAGACCTTGTAGTACCCCCTTTAAAGGAACCCCAAAACCCTATTCCAATGAATCTCCGTCGCAGGTCACGGCCGAAGCAGCGAGACTCCAGGAGAAGGCCTCATCGCTCAGCGAGGACGCTGTGTCTTCAGTCATCGGAGGCTCCAAACCTTAAGCCCTAAACCCTAGGGCCTCTGAATTCTAAGCCTCTTCCGCTTGGAACCTTGGGGTTCCTTTGCGAACTCATGGGTTTAGGGCCGTTTAGGGTTTAAGCGTGTCGGGCTTTTTGGGTTTAGGGGTTTGGGGGTTTAGGGTGCTGCGTAGAAGCGCTTGAATCACGAATAGTACTGGTCGTCTGGGTTCCATGTGATAGCTACAGTGTAGATTTCCACCGGACCGTAAATGTTAATTTCACTATGTTTCAATAGTCTATTCTTCACATTGTCGCACACTGCAGTGTCTTCCGAATGCTGCAAGCTTCACACCTGGACCTACAGGCCTCTTCTTAGTAGTAGAGGAGGTAAGCTTTAAGTTTATTGTCATCATACGGGTTTACCAATGTTGTTCCTTCTTCGAAATCCCGACCCAACCTCCTTTGAGGCTCCCACGTTCGACCCCCCCCTTCAATCCTTAATGGTGCCAGGAGTCCGAGTCCTGAAACATTCGTATCGCACCCCGCCGAATCGCACCTCGTCCGTTGGCGGCCTGCTTCCCACCACACTTCTGAGCTTAACTCGCAAATTCGCGAAGCTCGTCTCATGCCTTTCGCTGGGGATGCAGCTTATTCCACGTCGCGCTTTAAACTTTTTGGGGTTCTCTGACCCCTATTCCCTGTATATTCGTAAGCTTTAACCTTGTTGGGGTATTGAAAATCCCTATATTTGTATTCGTAAGCTTTAGTAGTGCATTCCACTCTCAACTCCCTAAATATTCCCCAAGGTTCCCCTAGGATACTGGACAAGTAAGAAGATCCCCTAAAGGGAGCCGTTATAGTTCCCTTAAAGGCACCCTTAAAGACCCCCCCCCCTCTCCTAAGATTCCCAAAGCCCCCCTCTCCTAAGATCCTCAAAATACATATCCTCATCTAGGATGCCCAGTAGTACCCTTATTCCCTTATTCCCTTTTTGTAGTCCTAGGTTGCGTATTCAGGTACCCAGTATCCAAAAGGGAGCCCTTTATATTCCTAGGTGACTGGGCATCCCTAAACCCCTCAATCCTAAACCCTTCAATCTTAAACTCCTAATCTCTAAACCCTATACCCTCGAATCCCTTAAAGGAACCCCCTTGGACCCTCTAATGCTGGAGAAGTACGCCTTTCGAGGAGCAGCGGAAGCTGGAGCTGCCTCTTCTCGGATCTACCTTTGCGGTGAAGGACAATTTGCAGGACAGGGCCTGGGGGTACATTCAGGGTTTAGGCTTTGGGGCTTAGGGTTTAAGGGTCAGTCAGGGTTCAGGGTTTGGGGTTTAGGGTTCAGGGTTTGGGGTTTAGAGGTCAGGGTTTAGGGTTCAGGGTTCAGGGTTTAAGGACAATTTGCAGGACAGGGCGAAGACCGAGATTGAGATACGGGGCTCGAAACAGAAGTTTTGGCTTCGGGTATTGCAATTTGACTGTTGCTTTACTTTGGGTTCCTCTATGTATTTCTAGTAAGTATGACATTCCTCGATGGAGAAAGGGGGTTCAAAGTCTGAGCTTCGGGATGTAGAGTTTGCAGCGCTTAAAGGCAAGGGTTTAGGGTTCAGGGTTTTGGGGTTTAGGGGTAAGGGTTTGGGGTTTAGGGTTCAGGGTTTAGGGTTCAGGGTTTTGGGCCGAAGCCTTCCTTCTTCTTCTTCTTCTTCCACTTTTGATGTTTGAGTTATATGCGACGTTGGCACTGTTCGGAGTCCAATCTCGGGTCTGCACCACCCAGCCGGGCACTTGGTATGTGCATCTGAGGGTTCGGTGTCTTCATGCTCCATTGTGCAGATGCCCAAGGCTTCACAGGTCGTGCAAGAGCAGCAGGGCCAGTTCTGCATGCCCAAAGTGGGACGGGTTTTAGAGTTACGGGTTTGGGGTGGGTTTGGGGTTGCTCAGCTAAGCCAAGCATTGACTTCACACAGTTGGCTCATCATTCTTGGCTACATGCGGGAGTCTCCCAAGCTGTCACAGCAAGCACCGGAACCAAACAGGCATGCCCAATCCTGTATCAAAAAGCCAACCGAGATGCTAGAGACGACTCAGCAGAAACGGACGGCAAGCTAACAAGCAAAGCCTGAACCGTGAAACTTGTAGTCTATAAACGGTATCAAACCACATCATCATGGACTTCAAAAGGTAACACTCAAATTAGCCTCGAATCCTCAGCCTCCGAACCTTGCAAGCTGCTTGCAAGCTCCGACATCGAGCCTACTTTGCCTCGATCCAGCAGGTGAAGGGGATGCCCATCACAAACACCATGGACTATCGACCGCCTCGGTACAGCTGGCTGCATTTCTTTACGTTTGCGTGGTTTAACGAGTGTGTGGTTTGGCTTTTTGGTTGTAAGGGGTGTTGGCTTTAGGATTCTTGAGGGAGCTGCCTGCAAGAGTTGAGGTTTCGTTTGTCGTGTTCCGGTTTTTGGCCTTAAGAAACAAAGTAGGGGATCCAGCAATTGACAAGAATTGAAACCACAGCTGAAATCTGGGATGACGGCAAGCTGGAAACAGCCATTCGAAACAGCAGTCGTTCAAACATCCCACGCAGACTGTTCGAAGATGGCCTCCTGGAGTCTCCTCGCGATCTTGTGATGGTCTCTGGCGGTCTGACGTAGGTCCTGGCGGTCGTGGTTGGCTCGGTCGTTATTCTCGTCGTGGTGCTCTATCGTTGTTTGGGGATCTCCGCTGCCATGATGCTTTAGGTTTCTGCGTCTTCTCTGATGTGCTGAGTTTGGACGTGGGAGTTTCAGCAAGCAAGGGACCCTTCAACCCAAAATAGTAGGAGCCTCACGACCAGGACCACTAATTCGAAGATACTGTCAGAATACTAAAGAACTCATACAGAAACCGCCTAGGGACTAAGATACCAAACGTTTTCTCCTTGGGGCTGAGACTTCTAATCGCACCAGTATGACAGGAAAGCCCCGATTGCGGAAGAGAGTCTCGCTCTCAGCAAAGGGAGGGACGGCGGCATAGAGAGAGTGAGACAGATTTAGAGAGACCACGTAACGCAAGAAAAGAAAGAAGAGAGCGAGATTGATCGATCGATGGATGGGACAGGGTAGGGCATGAGACTTGGCATAGCACTAGGGCTCCCATGCCCTCTGGCTAGCTGCCACTGTAGGAGTTGAAGGCAGGTGAGGAATATCGCAATCGAATCTGGAGCCGGCGTGAGGTGCAGCCGTGGTGAGGAAGCTGCAGGCACTCTCTCGCTTGCAATTGTCTTCAGGTGTTTGCATTGCAAGCCAACGTTGGTTTTCATTTACACATAGTAGCACTGTTCTTCTGCTTCGCACGAGGAGTATAGTATACCCTGCACTTTCGTGTGTTCATGGTATTTGACAACCTGAAACCTGAATCTTGTGACCTGCGCAACCCAAAACGGGCCCAAAACACCCTCCCTCGACCAGGAGAGGGGTGCGATTGTCATTGGGAAGACGAACATGGACTGCCCATGTCTGAGGAAGCCCTATCCTGAAGTTAACTTGCACCCTTTTAGACCTACAGTCTTGGGGGTTCCTTACTATGGTTTTCTTATAATAAGCGGGCTTCAGAAGCTAGGTTGTCTGAGGTTAGGAAAAGCTGCGTGAGAAAGTTTGGAACAGTGGCTTGAGAAGTTCGAGGGACTGATGCCCCAGCCCTCCGGAGTTCATCGCGAGCTTCTGGTCTAATCATGAAATCCTACTTCTGACAAGCCCGAAACCAATCCAACATAACCAAACCCGCAGCCTCGAACTTCATATGTAAGCCGAAGCCGAATGGGAGTTTCCGAAAATGTGGGACCCTAATATCGTACCCTAAATAGTAAGATCCATATTACAAGGACCCCAAAACAAGGTAACCCCTAATTTTCGGAAACTCCCAAATGGTTCGATTGGTCAAGCTAGAGCCTGCACCTGCAAAATCAGGAACTCATGTTACTCGATGCCTCCTCTCGAAGAAGACACCTCCCAAACGCAAAAATCAACACTCGAAATCGGTGGTATACCATACATAAATCAAATCTAAATCAGGAATATATACCATAAAGCCAGAGGGCTTAATATTGATTTACGGCATATTCCTTAATTGGGCTCTGAGGGTCAATGAGAACTGAGAAGCTTGGCGCCAAGGTGCTGCGACAGGCCGCGACCGAAACTGTGACAGTCTTGGGGCCTAGGGTTTTCCAAGGCCTGAATTGTTTAGTCGACATTGATGGACAGTGTGGAGCCTCTAGGTGAGACGCGGTGGTCCTAGACCTAACCACAGTAGAACCGGCTTTTGGGTGATGTGGGCGAATGCTTGTAGACCAGGAGCTAAACAAAGCAGGACTACTGATGTTGTTTTGAACTGTGATCAAGTGCGGTATTTGGGGTGATGGCTTCATACTCATAGGACTGGGTGTCCCGGGGCTCGGCTGATGCTTCAACAAAAAAGCCTACAACCCTGGGACAACATCTCGCTTTACCAGAAATCTCAGTGACGAGGCATGGAGACCCCGAAACAACCACCTAGCTACCCGAAACTTTAAACTCAACCCCAAACTCTATAAACCCTCAACCCCAAACTCTATAAGCCCTAGACTCTAGACCTAAGCCCTAAACTCTGAACGCTAAACCGAAGAAATAGGAGGCCCCGTGAGTTTAGGCGACATGATCCCGATCCCTTGGCCAAAGCCGCCCTGCAAAACACGAGAGAACCCTGTGGCAGGCCTTGTCGGTGTGGCGTGCTCAGCTTTGGACCACAATCAGCAAATAATACAGACGTGCGGAGTAGCAGCCATATGGGAGTTTCCAAAAATAGGGGTACCTGATTTTGGGGTCCTTATAATAGGGATCCTACTATTTATTGGGGTCCCCCAATTTCGGAAACCCCCATATATCTCGGACCAGTTTACCCAGCTGAAAGCTCAAGGATTCAGCCCCAAACCCAATGCCCTCCTGCCCTCTTAATTAGGTCTGGAGCTTAGGGTAGTGGTTTTGTTTCTCCCTTGGCAGAGTATATATAGGATGATAACCCAGAGTTCAACACCCTTTATTTCGGAACCTGAACCGTAATATTCAGGCCCTGATAGTTTGAGTCATATTCCTTACATGTGTTCCCCAAACCGACCTTTGTAACAATTTTGGTGTAGAAGCCGTAGTAGGAACGCTAAAAAGGCAGGGTTTAGGCAGTTAAGGGGTGCTACCACTATACTATGTATGTTGTCTATATAGCACAATGGACTACGCCAGGATCTCCTGTAATTAAGACACTAGAATCCAGCAATATACGCTACTGTGCCGAAATCACTGTAACGTACGAGCTAGGAGACTGTGCCATAGTATACAATAGCACTACTAAAACAACCCTGTCTTTGGTAGCCGCGACCCAGAGACCCTTTCAACCCTTTGCCATATACTACCCAAAGGCCCCAAAGTAGTTCCTTTTTGGGGGTTCATATATAGAATCCTATAAGGTAATCCCAAAAAGGAACTACTTTGGGGCCTCTGGGTAGTAACCCTTGAAGCCCAAAAGCCTCAATCCGGTCGCGGCTTGAAAGCTTGACTTGCTTTGAAGTCTAGCACCCAAAGGGTCCAAGTATCATTCTGTTTTTTTGCATAAAGGGCATTTTGGGGGTCTAAGTATATACAATGATGATACTTGGACCCTTTGGGGCATCTACAACTGACAGCGTTCTACCACCCTGCGCAGCAAATTGCCACTGGTGTTTTCTGCAACTGCAATTGCAGAAAGAAGGACTGAAGGAGTTGAGCTTGTCCATTCGGAACGAAGCATTTTCAACACACTTTGGATTAGAGCCAATCCAAGTGTGCCTCTGCGGACAGTCCCGACATTGACATGGCACAGTTGTCAGGAACGCGGTCTGAGGGAGGCATTGATTGTTTTGTTGTTTCTGCTTCAGATTTTTCATTCGTATGGTGTCCTGAATTCCATATTCCGCAATCTGTTTTGACACTGCGGCCTTGTCGTGTTGAGGTCAGATCACCATACGGTGCCTGCCAGAATTCCCTGGTGTCTCGACAGCCTTCGGAAGGATGCATGTATGAGTTCAGGGTTTAGAATTTAGGGTTCATGGCTTTGGGTGTGGGTGCCAGGTAGGCTTCGGCTGAACGATTTGGTGCTCGGAAGCCGGAGTGACGGGGCGAAACTGCACTTCCGTCTCACAAGTACGGGCACGAGATGCATGCAGTTCTTCTTTGATTTGAAGCGTGTTTTTTGTCAGGGCTACAGGTTTTTGTGACATACCATGCGATACCCCAAAAAAACCCGAAAGCTTAAATCCCTTGAGCCCTAAAAGGCCCTAAACCCTGAACCCTTCGGCCCTAACCCCCAATCCCTAAACTACTTAGAGGCTCCATAGTAGTTGCTTTTTGGGTTTCATGTTTAGAATCCTAAGAGGTAATCCCAAACAGGAACTACCATGGAGCCTTAGGGTAAAGCCTTCAGGAGGCGATCGCCTCTTGGGCGGCCATTTTTGTTGACACCACTGCCGCATCGATCGGCCAAACGCGATTCGAAGCACGACGATGATCAATGGGTCGGAACAACTACCTATGCTATTCCGTAGGGGCCTTCGTTGTAGTTTTAGTATGATAAACAATATTTAGTATCAAAGTAGCAGTGTGTAGCATGCTGCATTCTGAAAACGTTCGGTTTGTGTGTTGGTATGCACCGAGACTTTGCATCGCAGCCAAGCCCCCAAACCCAAAGACCCGCTACCCTAAACGTGAGGCCAGCCGGCCAATTCAAACCCTCAAGCCGAAAGCGAATCTTATGCACAATCCAAGCCTTAAGCCCAATGCAGAGGCCCCAAAGTAGTTCCATTTTGGGATTACCTCATAGGATTCTATATATGAACCCCAAAAAGGAACTACTTTGGGGCCTTTGGGTCGTGCCGAGCCCTAACCACGTAAGCCCGCGGTCCGCGGCTTGCATCTGGCTGATGAAACATTTCCTGCAAAGTCAGAATACGAAAGACTGAGCCACAGGCAACAAAATGACCCGAACACCACAACACAACATGAATACAGAAGCTTGCTTGAGTACCAATATGATTCCATAGGGCTCCTTCTGATATTGTTCCTGTTTCATACTTCAAATCCCCACTCTAAATATTCAGGGCCTTACATCGAAAATCCCACACCCTGCAAAACCTGCAAGAGTCACTCCCCCACCCGAATCCACAAGTCAAGACAAGAAGAGTGCTTCATAAGAGCCCTTTAATCAACGTTATTGTAGTGACCCACCCAGTAGACTCTCAACCTGTGGCCCCCGAACCCTCAACCTTCAACCTCCAAACCCCTCAACCCTAAACTCCTAAACCCGTGAACCCGAAACCCCGAAAACCTTAAACCCCAAAACCCTAAACCCTATACCTATACCCTCAAATCCCTTACAGGAACCCCTGTAGATCCCTCTCTCCCTAAACCCCAAAACCCTAAACCCTATACCCTTAAATCCCTTACAGGAACCCCTATAGATCCCTCTATCCTCCTAGTAGTAGAGTGGATAACCTTTAACCTTTCTTGGGTAGTACAATCCCTATATTATCCCTGTATGATCAAAAAGGTTAACCTTTAGTTCCCCATGATATCCGACAAGTAGGTATAGATCCCTCTATCCCGAAACCCCCAAAAACCCTAAACCCCAAAAACCTATATAGAGGGATTCCTATAGATCCCTCTATGCCTAAACAAAGAAACCATCAAAGGGGAAAAGGAAGGACCCTTAATGGGGACCCCTACCCTATAATGGGCTATATAATGGGTATATAATGGCTATATTATGGGTATATACCTAGGGGTCCTTATTATTAAGGGTCCATACCTTTTACCCTTGGGAACCTAGGACCGCTCCATGATCTCGGGTGGCTCCTCCTCGGGCTCGGGCGTTTCGGTTGCGCTGGGACAGGCCGGACCGAGACTTCCGGGGCTGTAGAGAGTGCATATACATATACATATATATATATATATATATATATACACACACATACATGTATGTATATATATATACACATACATATACATCTCTCTCTCTATATATATATATATATATGTATATATATATATATGTAGATATACACATATACGTACATATATAGGCATCTCTCTCTCTCTCTATATATATATATATGTATATGGAGAGAGACACCATAGGTCAAGGTATGTTGCTCTTTTTTGGATTTCGTGGGATGCGCACAGGATAAGTCAAGACACATTGAAAGTTGAATTTTTGCAATCACACGAGCAGCGTCATTCCCCCCTAAACCCGATTCACTATATCATCATGTTGTACGGGTATTCCCCATGGAATCAAGCTTCCTACTGCCGCCGCAGCCGCCACCGCCACCGCCACCGCCACCACCACCAGCACCACCACCGCCACCGCCACCACCACCACCACCACCCCCGCCGCCGCCGCCGCCGCCCACAGCCACCACAGCTACCACAGCCGCCGCCAAAGCCACCCACTCTGCCGCCGAAACCTCCACCAACAGCAACACCACGACTACTGCCACTGCACCGACCACTCCGGCAACGCCTGCTACAGTTTGGACGACTCCAAACACGCATACACTTCTTCTGACGACCATCATGATGAAGATAATGACCGTGACCGTGATGATGATGATGCTGATGAGATGGTCGTCATGATGATGCCGTTGATGCTGAATGAACATCATTGTCGTCGTTTTGTCGAATCATACAGACGTGACTCGCGCTGGGCTTGCGATTCACTATTTTTCCCAAGTTGTGACTTAGCAGGGCTGCTGCAATGCAGGTGCAGCACATGGGCCGCACGAAGCTTCAGTAAAGTGACTTGTGTTCAGGTCATCCGTGTCAATCTGTTGACAGAGAAGCTGTGGCAAGTAGCACTGATCCTGCTAACGCGAGGCTGGGTACCCAGAGAGCCCAATACCCCCTCCATTAGCGAATAAAGCTTAAACCACAAGCATAATACAAACAATAGCAACAATAATGGGAAGAATATTAATTATGATACTCAGGCCCTTTATAAGTTATAAGGAGTAATTATTCCTTAATTATGGGCTCTGGGCTCTCTGGGCAGTGCAGTTCTGGTGGTTCCTTGCTGCGTTCACACACCCTCAGGTCACCTTCTCTTTGGGCACGGACACCGCCTGGTCCTCGGTCACTTTGGGAGTTTCCGAAAATTGGGAGATCCTTTAAAAAGGACCCTTTAAAGGTTTCCTTAACGGGATCTAGAAGGGTTTTATACAAAAAGGTTTTAGGGTTTAGAGTTTCCGAAAATTCGGGGTACCTTCTTTTGGGGTCCTTATAATAAGGATCCTACTATTTAGGGTACTATATTAGGGTCCCCTATTTATTTTCGAAACTACCATTTACAGGCTTACTACAATACGAGGGATACTTCAAGGTTTAGGGTTCAGGGTTTAAGGGTTTAAGCTTTAAGGTTTAGGGTTCAGGGTTTATAAGGCTTTAGTACAGGGCACCCCATGCAAAGACCATGAGATTCAATATTTGGCAGACCCGCGGTGGGAGACTGCGAGAGGCTGTCTTGCCAGGTGTGAGCATAGGGAGATTACATACATACATACATACATACAACGGTAGTAGGAACCCCAAGCAGAACCATATCTAGCTTAGCTGAACAACCGCTAACATGTTTCGTGGCAGCATTGAGGTCTCACGGCCCACTTCCGCAAGGTGAACCCCTAGAAAGCTTGCACGCAGAACTCCAGTCCTCGGGAATACCCGAGATCTCACAAATGCAAGACATTGACATAAGTTTTAGGTATGTACCTTGTGCTAGGATCTCTACAGGGGCTCCGGATCCTAAATCCTATGTAATGGTTCTTAGGGCTCGTGGAAGCGAGGCTAACGCCCGTAAAACCCTAATCCCTAAGTCCGTCCCCTAAACCCTAGAGACAGCCAAGGCTGGAAGTGGCAGAGTTCCCGCGGCGCTCAACAACATCGTCGGCCTCAAGGCTTTCAATGACAGGGGAGTTTAGGGGTTTAGGGTTCAGGTTTAGGGCTTGCCTGTAGCCGAAAATCCCTACGGCTTCTAGATATACTTGCTTAAGAAGGTCGTTTTTTTGGGCCACAGGCGGGGTTCAGGGTTTAGGGCGTAAGGCTGAGGTTTGAGAGGGCTTAGGCTTCAGGTTTTTGGGTTGAACGGTGTAAGGTTTGGGAGCTTAGGGTTTAGGGGTCAAAGACCTGGGCTTTAGGGTCTTAGGGTTAAGGATTCACAGGGCTTTGGATTTAGCTTTACAGGCTTCAGGGCTTCGAGACCTATGGGTTCCTGTGGATACATTTAAGGCTCGGCATTGAGAGTGCGGCTTCGGATTCAGGTTTTGAGATCGCGGCTGTGCTTTTTTTTTTCAGGTTGCAGGGGCTGAACTGATGACTTCCCGCAAACTTGGGGGTGGAGCCCCTACTATAGAACCCTGCTATAGATCCCCTACTTAGAGGATCATGGGACATAATAGTAACTAGAGTTATAAATACGGTAACTGTAGTTATTGGTACTTATAACCCCAATTAAGGTACTTGTAATCTTACTAAGTCCCATGATCCCCTACAGACCCCTTTAACAAGGACCCCTTTGAAAGGAGGGTCAGGGTAGAGGCTTCTGGGTGCAGGTTCTGAGTATAAGCTGCGAGGTGCCATTCTGTCCTGTCTGTCCGGTGCTTGGTAGGGAATGGGGGAATGGATCCCTATACCCAAATTATAAGGAGCTTCGTATTATGATTGAAGCTATATTCCTTCATTAAGGGGTATTCGGCTCTTTGGGTAGTATAGTCCCTATTTAATCCCCAAAATAGTCTCCAATATGCATTCCCGCAGCCCCTACTAAGAACCAGGCTCAAGAACACATTCACATGCGCGCTGGCTCTCGCAACTGATGACATCGAGCCTAATACGAACCTACTAAAGCCCAAACCCGCGACAATTCAGTGAGACGTGTCTCTTGTTGCTTCGGAGGTTCGTGCCCAGAGATTTGGCCACAATTGGCGTTAGACTGGTTCAAACTACTCGACACTCTGCAGTGCTCCTAGCCTAGCTATCGCACAGAACCCCTTAGCCCCAACGTTCATAGCACTTATGGGAATCCTTATCGAACTCCCCGCGAGCTCGCAATTACAAAAGAACCCTTTCCGTAATTCTCGTGTTCCCAGAGTAGCCCTATAATACTGTAGGCGCTATAAAAAGACAGGAGAATCAACGATATACCCCAAAGACCTATTCTACGTTTAAGACCCCCCTCCCCCCCGAATATTGGAACCGTTGCGCACACAGGTTCTGTTACGGAGCCCTTGTCAAAGAACCCTATTCAAACTCTCAATGCCGATGCTCCCCTAAACCCTAAACACCTGTAGACACAGAAACCCTAAACCCTAAACCCTAAACCCCTACAGACCCAAGCCCTGAATCCAAAACTTCGCAAACACTTCAGCTCCTAAGAAATGAAGACCTAGGCCTTGAATTAGTCCCTATATAGGTAAAATGTAGCGTTTCAATATCAGAAGTTCTTAGTATTAATTGGTTTGGGACAGTATCCCCCGTCGGCCTTAAACTAGTCCCTAGATAAGTACTTTGGGGCCAAAGTGTGTACTATTTCGTACATGAACCCTTATAACCTAGACCCTTATACAACCCTTACAGATCCCTCAAAGGAGCCCTTAAAGGAGCCCTTAAAGGAGCCCTTAAAGGAGGCTTTTTTGGGCACCTGGAGCCCTTTGGGAAGTGCTTTTGAAGGCCTCCCGCGGGCTCGTTTCAACGCATGGTCTCTTACCGGCCTGCCGATCACTGGCCGAAGCCTCGACGGTTACAGGGTTTTTTTTAGGGTTGGAGGTTTAGGGTTTTGGGTTTCAGGTTTAGGAAGACGATTTTGGGGTTTAGGGTTTAGGGCTTTAGGGGTTTAGGGTTGGAGGTTTAGGGTTTAGGAGGACGATTTTTGTTGGAGCTTTTTTCGAGTTGAGGGTTCAGGGGTTAGGGTTCAACGTGGAGGGTTTAGTGGCTTTTTTGCGCATTTAATTTGGACTTTTTGAGAGGCTTTGGGGATCTTGGGTTGCCTTTATGGTATATACTTGTACCCTGTGTGGGAATCCTACGCTTGGGTGTATAATTATGATTCCCTAGTATCTAAACTCCCTCCAAAACAGAGTTTTTCTATGTAATGCTTGCCATGTGAAGGATAACCAAGGAATTGAACGAAGATTCGTCAAATCTGAGACATCTCGAACGAAATGGTGGATGCACCTGACAGATGCGCTTACACCCTGACCCCGACGCCCTAAATGGTGAATCCTAAACTGCAACGGCGGCCTCAACTCCAACCTTACGCCTCACCTCGAAAAGCGAAATCAGAAACACCCCCAAATCCGGCACACCACACAGGGTTTAGCCCAGAGATCCCAATACCCCTGAATTCAGGAATATACCTTAAACCCGAATATGCTTCAAGGTATATTCCTTAATTAATTAAGGGATATTGGGTTCTCTGCGAGGTTTCGGCATGTTAAGGGCCATCCTGCGGAACACCGCAAACAGCTTCGCTAGCGCATCGGCTGAGCTGTGTCCAGGGCTGGCTCTACCCAAAGGCCCCAAAGTAGTTCCTTTTTGGGGTGCATATATAGAACCCGATAAGGTAATCCAAAAATGGAACTACTTTGGGGCCTCTGGGTAGGGTATCGAGATCCTGAGGACTGCGTGTCCATCTTCGCGCTCACTGTGCACGAGGCGCCGACAGGGCGTTAAGTTCCCAGACTGAACCCAGGAGTCAACATACAAGCGACCTTTGCCGCAGAAGTCGAACACGCGATTCGGAAGCGGACCCCACTCAGAGCTCTCCCTAAACCTTAACATACTTAAACCCTAAACCGTGGCTCTCATGGTTTTGGGTGCAGCCCATATTGCGCTTGATCAGGGAGTTTCCAAGTCTTGGTCTGGAGATTTAGAGCCTAAATCGAAGTGGTGCGATGTAAAGGCAGGCTGCCCTTTGAGGGATTTGGAGTTCGGGTTTTGGGGTGTGCGGGTTGAGGGTTGAGGGGTTCAGTTTTGGGTTGGGGGTTTGGGGGGGTATAGGCCAAGTCATGCATGCTAGCGCGGCATCACGCAGCTAAGAAATGTTGGAGTAATAGCAGCGGCTTTCTTCTTCGGAAGTATGCTGGAGCTATACGACTTTGGGAAGAACTTAGCTTGTCTGTAGCCAGAAATTCTTGTTGGATCAATCATTTCAATATAGGGGCCTAAATAATTGCCAATACTATTTTTTTTGGGGGGGGGGTCCTTATTATAACTATAGTATAGTAGCCCCCAAAACCCTATTCTAATCGTTAAGGCCCCTATTTTATAGGACACTTCTAGTAGCCCTTGTAGTAACCCCGTTAAAGGAACCCCAAAACCCTATTCTCATTATCAAGGCCCCTATTTTATAGGACACTTCTAGTAGCCCTTGTAGTAACCCCGTTAAAGGAACCCCAAAACCCTATTCTGATTATCAAGGCCCCTATTTTATAGGACACTTCTAGTAGCCCTTGTAGTAACCCCGTTAAAGGAACCCCAAAACCCTATTCTGATTATCAAGGCCCCTATTTTATAGGACACTTCTAGTAGCCCTTGTAGTAACCCCGTTAAAGGAACCCCCAAACCCTATTCTAATCGTTAAGGCCCCTATTTTATAGAACACTTCTAGTAGCCCTTGTAGTAACCCCGTTAAAGGAACCCCCAAAACCATATGCTAATCATTAAGGCATCTATAGTATTCCATTTTCAGTGCGGATCGAGACTTTGTGAGGTTTTGCGGAGCTCATTCAGCAGGCTGAGAATCAGGGCTTCAGTCTACTGTTGAAAACAAAATGCCCTGAGCATCAGAGCAATCGCTAGTGGGTCAAAGCGATCGCGTCAATGAAGGCGGACCTTCTCAGGGACTCGACGACCAAATTCGCTCCTTTGTCTAAAGTTGAAGATGATATGAGCACGTGCGCTCAGTATTACGGCTTGCTTGCGAGCGATTGGCGTGCAGCTGCTGCTGCAAGAGTTGTTGAAGGAAGATTCACGCTTATTGATGTTGTTGGCGAAGCTGATCTCGGCAAGCATACGTACAGAGAGCTTTGTCGTCGTGAGTGGAGTGATGCTTACCCAGAGGCCCCAAAGTAGTTCCTTTTGGGGATTACCTTATAGAATTCTATATATGAACCCCAAAAAGGAACTACTTTGGGGCCTCTGGGTATGGGTTTGAACTCGATGTTGGCAGTCGTCCCCCAAGGCACCTTGAGAGCTTGATGCGCCGGGATTTGGAAATCCGTGTCAAACGTGGCTTTGCTTCTGCGGTTGTTATTAGGGTTTAGGGGTTTAGGGGTTCTTAGTAGGGAATGGGGGAATGAGTTATTGGGACCAGTATAGGGGATGATATAGGGATTCCTTTTAAGGATCCATTCCTCCATTCCCGTCAGACACTTGAAGTTTCTGTTGCACTGAATCCTGCATCTTGCGTATGTAGAACTATGTTGGGGTTAAGAAGCACCTAGCTTATATAGGGAAGGGTCATGTCAAAGCCGCATCGCCAGGCACATCGCATTCTAGGACCCGGGCGAGCGGGGTAAGGGGGTACTTCTAGGTAGCCTTACTTACTAGGTCATGTGGTCCTCCAAGTAGACCCTAAACCCTATAGCCCTGTAGATCCCGTTAAGAAGCCGTTTCAGGAACCTTGCTTTACTAAGTCCCTTGATCCTCCAAGCAGGGTGTTGAAAAGTTAGCTTCGAGTGCGACTGCCGGGTTCTGAGGTCGAGGGCCTGCTTGCAGTTCCTGCATCTACCCAGAGATCCCAATTTAATGAAGCAATATACCTTAAATGACAAAGGGCTTCATATTATGATTCGAGCTATATTCCTTAATTAAGGGGTATTGGGATCTCTGGGTAGCCTAGGCTAAACTCTAAACCCGCTCCCCTGAACTCGAAGCCAGAAAGTAAAGTCGAAATGGCTTTCAGGGTTTAGTTAGTTGTTTTTTTGTTTTTATTTTTCGCTTTGTTGTTTTTTGCGTTAAGGACTCTTGGGCTCAGGGTTGAGGCCTCAAGAGTTAGTGTAGTTTAGGTTAGGTACTGCCCCCATACAGTAAGAGTCTATAACAGGGCTACTATTGAGGTCCTAATACATCTATATTACGAATATTATTCAACTATTTCTGAGTGGGGGCCGTACCCAAAGTTTAGGGTTCAGGGTGTAGGCTTGAGGTCGATCATCCTCGTGCACTCCAGGTAAAGTATTGGGACTCCCAGCAGTCATCCTCCTGAATTATCCGATGTTCCCTGGTCAAGTTATGAAACTCTAAACCCTAAACCCTAAACCCTAAACCCTAAACCGTGTTGAAGAAAGGTTTCCCGAAATTGGGCTTCAACATGTGACTCCGCACTCACATGCTTCATGAAGCCTGCCACCCTCGCACCGGGCACCGATTGTTGTCAAAGCTGTTGGTAAATACGGAGCTCTTATTCTTACCTTACACAAGTGCTCCCTGAAAAATACCCCAAATCCTCGAACCCTAAAGCCCAAAAAGTTCAATCTCTCTAAGCCACCCTGTAAACCCCTAATTACTGAAAGCAACCCAAGCCAAGCAAAACCGGCTGTCGGCCGCTGGCGGCCATCGACGACCTTCTCGGACGAAGCGCGTCTCGAGGCGCATAAAATCGAGGTTTCGTACGCTTTCGAAACCTGACGTACCAGCCTGTCGCATTCTCGAGGCTGAAACAAAAGCGCGAGGTTTTCTGCTCTCGGTGGGCTCTTGCCGCTCTGGAGGGCTCTCGAGGGATGCTCCTGGAGTGCAGATGGAATGGTGTGCTGCTGTGGTGGTTTCTCACTGTTCACGGTCGCGGTCGATGCTGGCATAGTCTGGTGGCGTACATATTTGCAGCACATACATACATACATACATACATATATATATATATATATATATAGATATAGATATAGATATAGATATAGATATAGATATAGATATATATACACACCCGGACAACAACAACAACAACAACAACAACATATAAATATATATATATATATATACATACATACATACATAGTGCATAGAGTGTCGGAGCTTAGGGGAAAGGCGTTTAGATTCGGGAGGAGCCTGACATTTTCTTTCAGGGATGTTCGGCGCTTAGGTCTTTGATGGTTGCAGACGTTTGGACTCAAGGCTTGGAGGCAGGCTGGAAAGTGGACGATAAGTTCAGGTGTTCTGCGTTGGAATACACCTCGGGACTCGCTAAAACGCGCAGAACACTAAAATCCTAAACCCTACCACCCTAAACCCTAAAAACACTAAAATCCGAAACCCTAAAGACACAAAATCCTAAGCCCTCAAACCCTAAATCCTAAAAGCATTAACATCCTAAACCCTAAAGCACTAAAACCGAAACCCTAAAAACCTAAAAACCGAAGGAGTCGCCGCAGATGCTTCGGGAGCTGATCCCTTCGACCGACCAGCCAAGGCCCGAGTTCAGGAGTTCAGGGGTTCCAGGATCTAGGGGGCTTTAGGGCTTAGGGTTTTGGGGCTTTAGGGCTTAGGGTTTAGGGTTTTTTGGGGCTTTAGGGTTTAGGGTTTAGGGGCTTTAGGGCTTAGGGTTTAGGGTTTCAGGGGCTTTAGGGCTTAGCGTTTAGGGTTTTGGGGCTTTAGGGCTTTGGGTTTAGGGTTTTGGGGCTTTAGGGCTTAGGGTTTAGGGTTTTGGGGCTTTAGGGCTTAGGGTCTAGGGTTTTGGGGCTTTAGGGCTTAGCGTTTAGGGTTTTGGGGCTTTAGGGCATAGGGTCTAGGGTTTTGGGGCTTTAGGGCTTAGGGTTTAGGGTTTTGGGGCTTTAGGGCTTAGGGTCTAGGGGGCTTTAGGGCTTAGGGTTTAGGGTTTTGGGGCTTTAGGGCTTAGGGTTTTAGGGGGCTTTAGGGCTTAGGGTTTAGGGTTTTGGGGCTTTAGGGCTTAGGGTCTAGGGGGCTTTAGGGCTTAGGGTTTAGGGTTTTGGGGCTTTAGGGCTTAGGGTCTAGGGGGCTTTAGGGCTTAGGGTTTAGGGTTTTGGGGCTTTAGGGCTTAGGGTCTTAGGGGGCTTTAGGGCTTAGGGTTTAGGGTTTTGGGGCTTTAGGGCTTAGGGTTTAGGGTTTAGGGGGCTTAGGGCTTAGGGTCTAGGGGGCTTTAGGGCTTAGGGTTTAGGGCTTAGGGGCTTTAGGGCTTAGGGTCTAGGGGGGGCTTAGGGCTTAGGGTTTAGGGTTTTGGGGCTTTAGGGCTTAGGGTAGGGTTTTGGGGCTTTAGGGCTTAGGGTCTAGGGGCTTTAGGGCTTAGGGTTTAGGGTTTTGGGGCTTTAGGGCTTAGGGTCTAGGGGGCTTTAGGGCTTAGGGTTTAGGGTTTTGGGGCTTTAGGGCTTAGGGTTTTGGGGCTTTAGGGCTTAGGGTTTAGGGTTTTGGGGCTTTAGGGCTTAGGGTCTAGGGGGCTTTAGGGCTTAGGGTTTAGGGTTTTGGGGCTTTAGGGCTTAGGGTCTAGGGGGCTTTAGGGCTTAGGGTTTAGGGTTTTGGGGCTTTAGGGCTTAGGGTTTAGGGTCTAGGGGGCTTTAGGGCTTAGGGTCTAGGGGGCTTTAGGGCTTTGGGTTTAGGGTTTTGGGGCTTTAGGGCTTAGGGTCTAGGGGGCTTTAGGGCTTAGGGTTTAGGGTTTTGGGGCTTTAGGGCTTAGGGTTTAGGGTCTGGGGGGCTTTAGGGCTTAGGGTCTAGGGGGCTTTAGGGCTTTGGGTTTAGGGTTTTGGGGCTTTAGGGCTTAGGGTCTAGGGTTTTGGGGCTTTAGGGCTTAGGGTCTAGGGTTTTGGGGCTTTAGGGCTTAGGGTCTAGGGTTTTGGGGCTTTAGGGCTTAGGGTTTAGGGTTTTGGTGCTTTAGGGCTTTGGGTTTAGGGTTTCAGGGCTTTAAGGCTTTGGGGTTCAGAGTTGAGGGGTTCAGGGTTTGAGGGGCTTTAGGGCTTAGAGGTTCAGGGTTGAGGGGTTTGGGGTTTGAGGGGATTAGGGGGTTTGGGATTGTGGTTTGGGGTTTATAGGGTTTGGGGCTTCAGGTCGGGTGTTGGGTTTGAGGCGAGGGTTTAGGGTTGAGGGGTTTAGAGTTTCGGGTTTGGGGCTTACTGTAGGGCTTTGGGGTTTAAGTTTAGGGTCATCATCTACCCAGAACCAACCTATGTCGTTATGTTTTTGTTTGTGTCATGTCCGCCTGTTTTCCTGATGCAAACAGATACTGAGGTGGTCCTCCGAAGGAGGCGTTGCATAAGTGAACCCTTATTCCAACAGTCCCACAAACTTGCATACCCAACCACAAACCCCAAACCCTAACCCTGATGAGCCCTCGATGTTCATCCGAACTCTCCGCAAATCATACACACTATCGGTTTAAACCGAAAACCTGAGGGTCCAACGTAGCTGCGGACTGCAAATAGAGTGCATAAAGTTGCAGGTATTCCGCCGGCTATAGGACGATAGTCCGGTGAGCGGCCCCTCAACCCTAAGCGCTCTACCCTAAATCCCTAAACCCTGACACTAAATGCCTAAAGCCTAAACCTAAGGTTCGGTGAGTAAACCCTGAATCCCTAATTCGCTAGACCCTAAACCTAAGATTCGGTGACTGGTACCTTCGGGTAGCCACCGAAACACAGGAGCTGCGGCATGGGCGGCGCCTGGCAACCGGTGAAGCCTTCACGCCGGGACGCCTACAACTAGATGAACATGCTTCGTTTGGTTTAGGGTTTATACTGCCATTTCATCAGGACACTACACCCTACCCATAGGCTCCATGGTATACAAGATCCTAATTGCAAAAGAAAGAAAGAAACTACAATTGAGCCTATGGGCAAGCATTCAGCCGCAAAGCTCTATCAGAAGGATCGCCAGGTCAAGCCTTGAATTCCTCACGAATCGAAGAGCTCAGTAAACTACGACCCTCAACCCAACGCGCCCTTGAAACCGATATCCGAAGCCCCAAGGAAACCCGGGAATCTTCATCCTCAAACCCAAACCGCTAAATCCTTAAACCCGAAACCCCTCGGAAAGGTCTAAAGGGGGCTTTTTCCCAAAGGTCCTTTGGCGAAGCGGGAGATTGTTGCACGGGTGGGCCATCCATGCTATCTCACCACTATGTTCAGCAAACGGTTGTTCTTGGGACGATCTCTCTTTCTGCTCCTGCGAGTGCACATCAGCCAAAGAAACGAAGCTTCTCCTTTGTGGAAAGCTGGAGCCAGCTCGAAACCATGACACCGCTTGCACGGGAGGGGATGGCTTCGAAGCCAGAGAGCTTGTTGACAAAACATGGGCTGGTAAGCCGGACAGCAAGAACCCACGAACAGCAGTAGCGTCTGGTGAGCAAAGTTTCCTGCTGCATCGCCACGAGTTTGTGCAATCATGCTGGCATTGCAACAGCTTTCAGCCAGAGTCGGTAACAGACAGTCCGCGAGTAGCATGTCGATACGATTCCCAGTAGAGTTTGTCCGAACGAGTGTTAGCTCTTGACGGTAGGGAAATTGATTGAGCTGTTTCATGCTGCTTATGGTCATTAAGGCAGAACATTGATGCAGTCTGGCCTCGTCAATTTAGCAATGAGCGGCAGCTCAGACATTGCCTTTCATGGGAAACGCATCACAAACGTTGCGATGCATTTACAAATCACCGCATTTTCCCGCAAAATGTGCCGAAGATTACAAACTGAGCTTTACAATTCCCCGCAAATCCCCGCATTTTACCGCAAAGCGGCTTCGCGTTTTGCAGGAATTTATAAATCCCCGCATTTTCCCGCAAAATGCCCCGGACATCTTTTGCAGCAAAACACATCCCCTGATGCATTGATCGTTTGCAGGTACCGCGAGCACCGAATTGTCCAAACTTTTGCAACAGGATATTCATTTACAGCCATCCCCAATCTTCGTATTGTTGCTCAGTACTCTATACCGATAAGTGTTTCTTTTCTTCGCTGAGTTGCTTTCTGAATCCCGAAGCATTTGATATTCGTCACATTGAGATTCACACGGGTTTCTTCCTTCCTGGCCACCCGTGGCCGCTATGCTCTTGTCACGCTTGGCCGGGCGGTCGGACGCACTGGCAATCTTCTGTCCCAAGTCCCTGAGCCGTCCTGCAGTGTTGCCATTGTTCAGCCCAAGAGCAGCCTTGTCCAAGCATTTGTGTTTCAACGCCAGTTGCATGATTGAGTATTTGCAAAGCATCCCCCTTGAGCTGCTACTTCGATCGGCTTGACCTTGTGCTGGTAGATGTCCGATTCCACCAACCCTATTGTAGTCTGTAGTTGTCGGGCAGCCTGAATCCCGAAAAGGCCCCCTTTGATAAAAGCCCCCTTTGGCTTTTGCCGAACCCCGAAAATAACTTGAACCCCAAACGCCGAAATCCCTTCTGCCGAGGTTTGGCATTCCAAGCCGGCAGTTCCTGGACTTCACTAGCTTCGGATCTGCAGCGCAGGCGCGCTAGACGGTGTGGGCTTGTGATTTTTGGGGTTTGGGATGTGGGGGGGGGGGGACCTCTAAGTTGGGGGTTCTGTTCCTTATTCTGGTAATCTTCAAGGATTTGGGGAGTGGCGTTTGCGCGCGCTGAGCTCGTCTTACTTCATTCTGCGTGCCTTAGTGTGCCGGCCATACCTTATAACCTCTTTTTGTCAGAGTGTAAACGATGGCCCATACTATTTCGGTGGGTTCCTTATTGTTACGGCTATCGTAGAACATACCCCGAAACCCTATGCAAATGCTAACAACATTAACGTCTTAAGCCCTGAAGGATCTCTTGACACTCCCCGCCCCCCCTACCCCCCGCCGCTTGTGTTATACCCCGCTGCAGGCAAGGGCAAAGGAATATGCTGCAGCTTGGGACAGGCCCCGTCAGGGCGTGGGTGGTGTTAGGTTTTAAGCGTTTTGGCGCCACCTGCGATGGGTAGTGTAGGCTCTAATAATTAGAATAGCGTTCTGGGGCCCAGTATACTATACTTAGAGGGTCAGGGGACTTTTTTAAGTAAGGTTATAAGTAGGTTATAATTAGGATAACCCCACTTAGGGGACTTATAACCCTAATTATAACCTACTTACTAAGTCCCATGATCCTCTGAGTATTGATAATTATATAATCAGGAATTCTGACAATTATTCCCCGAATCGTAAGTGTTTAGCTTTGGGGGCTTGAATTAGAGAGGCTTGGGCCTGAAGCTTCATGGTAGGGCCAAAGAGTCCCAAAGCCGTTGACAGAAGCTTTTCTGGAACGGCTGATGATATGAATCCTGCATAACCTTACTGACCCTCCACTATGGTAATTATGGTACATTCTTTATTATGGGTAATGCAGGATTTATATGATCAACAGAAGGACAGAGTTTTGCAAGAGAGGAAGAAGCACCCAACATTTATTCTAATTGTGAAGACCCCTGTATTATGGATCCTTGTTCCTGAACTCTCTCTTGTTGCATCTGTAGTATGTGGGCTTTATAGTTTCACTAAATCCTAAACACTACGTAGAGGATCGGGGGACTTATTGAGTAGACATAATTATACTCACCGGGCCTTAACCTTAAACCCCTACCCTAAGGTCCCATGTACTCATGCAGTATGTACTTCGGCCCTAAAGTAGTCCCTGTACGGGTACTCTACACCCAAACTACATACTATGTGGGTACATTGACCGATAAAGCCGCTTATTAAGTCCTCAGATCCTTTGAGTGGGCCCCTCATCCTTCTGCAGGTACCCTAAACCCTAACCCCTAAACCCCTAAACCCTAAACCTCATCAGGTCAGTGGAGGCTTTGCAAGCCATCGGTGGCACCTGTGTCGAGGTTGACTATTCGCCTTTTCAGGAGGCACCGGGTTCTCGGGTAATTTAAGGGGTTTAGGGCTAAACCCTAAACCTTAAACCCTAAACCCTAAACCCTAAACCTTAAACCCTAAACCCTAAACCCTAAACCCTAAACCCTAAACCTTAAACCCTAAACCCTAAACCCTAAACCCTAAACCCTAAACCCTAAACCTTAAACCCTAAACCCTAAACCCTAAACCTTAAACCCTAAACCTTGAACCCTAACCCCTTATTTAGGCTCCATGAGGATAAGAGTCGGGGGGGGCCCGGCCGTTCTCTGGTTCTTTGGCTAAAGATCCAATGCTTAGTCGCCGAGCGGATACACTTCGGTTTAGGGTTTAGGGTTTAGGGGGCGGATACACTTTCTATATGTACTACCCACTATAAGCTAAAAGTGTACACTTTCGGGGGCTTATGAAGTCAGCCAAGAACGTATCTCGGTCACAACACTCCTGAGTCAACGCACCACTCTAGATCTCTCGTGTGGCCATGTTTAAGACGTTGGTGCTTAGGCCCTTTGTGCTTTTGCGAGCGGTGTCTCGATTTCAGATGCATAATGTTTTTGCAGTTGGTGAAGTACTTGGGGCGGGGTAAACGTAGGTCGATATAACCAAGCTACTGTTGATGATATAAATCCTTAAGGTAATGCAGGATTTATATGATCAACCGTATCATTGTTCCGCAATGTTGCCCTTTGCCTTCCCCTCAGCCATTTTGAAGAGAGGGTCCAGATCCTTCATGCCCACCAATTTCTACCCTACCTATATATAGTCCCTTGTGCATTCATGTTTTACCACTTCGATAGTTAGGATCCTACTGTAAGGTAGCCCCAAAAAGGAAATACAATGGAGACTACAAGCAAACCCAACCCCAAGTCCTAGACCCTAGAAAAACAGGCAGCGAATCTGCTCTACCAGGTGCACCCTGGGTTTCGGTTTTAGGAACAGGGCTTTCGCGCATTCAACTTTCTGAGGGTTTAGGGTTTAGGGTGTAGTGGAACCTCCGAAGAGTCATCAAATTCGAAGCCACCCAAACTCTTGGAAAATAAGCGAGGGAACCCTGATCAGAAGTTGGCTAGGATTTGTGACGGTAGGGCTGAAGGCTGACAGTTGTCGCGACTTCATTGTTCCGAAGGAAGAAAACACATGCAGCAAAACCAAGTTAAGAGTCTTGGTACGAAACAAGGCATCATTGCATGGGGAATCGAGTTTAGGATAGCTCCGGGTTTCGGGTTTAGGGTTGAGGAAGCTTGCGCCAGGATTCCACCACAACCACGCACTTCCGTTTCAGATTTGGACCATGCGTCCATGAGAGCTATGTTGTTGTTATCGGGCATTGGGGTTTCGGGCTCAAGGAATTGGATTCGCAGGAGGGTTTGTTTGAATCCTTAAGGTTTTGCGCTTTGAAACAAGAGGCCTTGAATGCATGAACTGGCTGCACATTCGCATCATGCATTCCCAGACAGGTTTTGTTGGTCACTTTGCGCAGCAACCCGACAGGAAAAGGTGCCAAACCCGAAACGCTATAAACCCTTTGAAGGTTTAGCATTTAGGGTTGAGGATTTAAGGTTTGCATGTTACAGCCGATTCTGTCATCTCATCGTTAATTCACGAGCGTCATTATGAAATGTTCATTGATGCACGAAGTTCCGTTGCTTCTCTGATTCCAGGGGTTTCTCTTAAGCCCCATCCCTGCGTAATTAAACTTTCACTGGATGCTGAGCCCAACAGTTAACTAGCCTCTTAACTCTTTTATCGTTTCCCTTACATGGGGTTGCGGTTTCGGACAAACCCTGAACAACCTTGACTCCTTAATCCCAAACCCTAAGATCACAAAGCCCAAACCCTAGATCCCAAACCCTAACATTGAAAGCGCCAAACCCCTGACCGCAATCCCCAAAAACACAAACCCCAAACCCACGATTTTGCGAGTCACCCCAACTTGGCAAAAAAAAGCCCCCAAAATCCTAAGCCCCAAACCCATGCCCGCCACTAGGGACCCTTAAGGGATCCCTGAAAGGAACCCCGAGCCCTAAACCGTAAACCGTAAACCCCAAACCCTAAGCCCTAAACCCCAAACCCTAAACCCTAAGCCCTGAACCCTAAACCCTTAGCCCTAAACCCTAACCCCTAACCCCTTAACCCTCAACCCCAACCCTTAAGGGATCCCTCAAAAGAAGCCCCCAAAACCCCAGCTCCCCCCACAAGGGACCCTGGGTCGCCGAGCGTTTGGCCGCGATCGCCGCCCTGCTGCAGGAGGATCCCGAGGCGCAAAGGGCAACTTTTTGAGGGTTTCTGTAAATTGTTCTTTAGATTTTGAAGTGTCAGGGTTTCTTGAAATATCGTTCATAGGCAACATTTTACATAGGGTGTCTTTAATTTTTGTTTGGGTTTTGAAGTGTTAGGGTTTCTTTAAATATCGTTCATAGAGTTTGAAGCTTTAGGGTTAGGCTTCAGAAGTCGAATGAGGCACAAAGAGCACTCTGGGCATTCTTTAGGGCAGTAGGGTTCAGGGGTTCGGGTTTTGGGTTTAGGGTTACTACAAAGGAACGACGTGTGTGGGAAGGGCATTTTGCACTGCATTTCTCTAAGTGTCGTTTGGGATTGAGGATTAAGGTTTTGGGTTCAAACGAGGCACAAAGGGAATGTGTTGGGGTTTCCTTTTTTTTTGTGGGTTTAGGGTTGTTACAAGGGGATGTATATGGGAAGCTTTGAAGTTTAGGGTTTTCGCGTACATAAAAGGCAGTCAGGCATTTTGCAGCGCTCAGTAGTACAGTAGGGCTAAACCCTAAACCCTAAAACTTTAGCCGTTTTGGGGTGGTAATCCCAAAGGTGAACCTTTAGTTCCCCCACTTGGAGGATCATGGGACTTAATTAGTAAGTAAGGTTATAAGTACCTGAATTGGAGTTCTAAGTAATTATAACTCTACTTAAAATTATTTTCTTTATAGCCCTAACTACTAAGTCTCATCATCCTCTAAGTAGGATACTGGACATGGAAGTGTGTGTGTGTGTGTGTTTCCTTTGATGTCGCGTAGGGGTTGGAGCCTAAGATTTAGGAGTGTAGGGAGGGTTTAGGGTTTCGGGTATGTAAGTATGTATATAAGGGGTTTATCCGGCCCTCTGCCGCTTTGCAGTTTGTATTTGGTAGCTTTACTAGAGCGGTCATTAACGAAAGATTTGCTTTAAGGCTTACTAAATGGTTTGGTAGCGAAGGGTTTGCTCTTTCTATATCATTGCACTAGGGATTTATGCATGGAGTTTAGACTCTTGACCTCGTACTCTGATGCCAGTCGCAAGACCTCTTCTGCAATCACACATGTTGCTCGCATGAGCATGCCGTGACCGGAAGCTCATGCCTAAACCCTAAACCCAAGCCCTAAACCCAAAACCCATCGACCTTCCAAAGCCCCTTAATTCAGGAATACACCGTGCATCATAATAGGTATCCTGCTATAACTGAAGGCATATCGCTACCCTAAGCCCTAAACCCCAAACCCTTAATTAAGGGATTTTGGAAGGTCTGAGCCCCAAAACCCGACCGTCTCTCTCCTGGTTCAGGTCATCGAGCCGACGGTGAGGCCGAGAGCGGTAAACCATGATGTAGGAACCTTTTTTTAGGGTTCCTTTAAAGGGGTCTATAAGGGTTACTACCAGGGAGCTATAAGGGTACTATAGTAATGTAGGAACCTGATTAAGAAGCCTTGGGCCTTTCTTAGGGCTCCTTGTTTGAATCCTATTGTTTGGGGTTATATGCCCAGGGTTTCTTAATCAGGTTCCGACATTAGGGGCTTTAAGTTTGCAATCGTTCGAATAAGCCAAAGGGATTGCTCAAAGTGATGTTGTGTTTTGAGGTCAGCAACACGCTGCACCTCTTGAAGCTCGTCTTATTAGCCAGGACTGGAAGCCATATACAGCTTCGAAGCTTGTTCTTGCTACTTGAGCCCGAGGACCATGTTTGCAGGTATGTGCATGCGAAGGATCTGACAACGAAGCATTTGCTGCATCGCGCACAGTTGAGCATCTACGTTAGGAGTGACTTCGTTTCAGTAGCCAAAGTACCCATATTGTAGAATGTAGGGTTTCTATAATGGGAAGTAGTATTACGATTTGGGGAAGAATCCCCCATAATAGTACCTAGGAGCCTATGGGGTATGCAGCTGCTGTAGATTTCTTTGTCGCGAGTCCACAGCAACCCTCAGACTTAAGACATTTAGAAACCCTGGGTCTTTATTAGGGCTCCTTATATAAATCCTATTATTCTGGGGTTATAGAACCAGGGTTTCTTAATGAGGCTCCCACATGAAACCCTAAATTCCTTGAAAACCCAAAGCCCGAAACTCTAAGCCACAAGTCGCAAGCTTCCTACAGTTTATAACCCCCCCCACCCCTAAGCCCCAATCCCAAACCACACTGTTGATGATATAAATCCTGCATTACCCATAATTTATAATAAGAAATATACCATTGGTTCCATAGTTTAGATGCCTCAAGGTCACAAACCCTAAACCCCACACCACAGTCTTCAAAATCTTCCACAGGAAGATCGTGGAGCAAGGGCATCATTACACTGCGCAGCAGCTTCAAGCTCGGGAGCGTGCAGAATTACAGTCAGTTCTTAGTACTGTATTACGTCGTTTTGGTTACGTATTGCTATTGTCATGTTCTAACTATTAGTATTGTTAGTTTGCAATGTTCCTTTTCCTTGTTTCTATAGTTTTAGTATCATTCCTATCTCCTTCTTGTCATGATTTTGTCGTGATTTGTACGATTTTTCGGTCTAAGCTTCAGTAACGGCTTAGGGCCTACAGAGATCAGGGCCCATTACAAGTTGAAATAAAGCCAAAAGCCGATCACATTGAGATTCCGGGACCACAAAACCTATAGTTAGACCTGGTCCTAGAACCCCAAATCCAAGACCCAAGACTCCAAGCCCGAAACTTCACACCCGTCACCTCGCAGACAAAGCCCGAAGCCCAAGCCGAAGACCCTGAAACCCCAAATCCTAAGCCCTAAACCTAACCAAGGCAGGCTTTCGATAGAGAGCCAACCATCAACCCCCCCCTCCCCTTTGTTCCTAAGCACAGTATTAAGGACCATAAGGCTCTGTGGAAGGATGCTTGGGGAGTGCTGACACGCAGTATCCTGCATCAGGTTTGAAGCACCCGAAAAAAGGACCAAAAGGCGTCTCTTGCCCGAAATCCTAAGCCCTAAAATCCTAAGTCCCAAACCCCAAACCTAGCACTGCTGCAACCCAAGCCAAGTGCGTTTCGCAAGCCTTCCGATTGCTCTTGTTGCAACAAGAACAAGCAGAGTTCGCCTTAAACCCCAAACCCTGAACCCTAAGAGAGCAATCGGAGCAATCGGAACACCGAGGTGCTTTGAAACCTAAGCCCTAAAATCCTAAGCCCTAAACCCCAAACCCTAAACCCTGAGCCCGGAACACCGAGGTGCTTTGAGGCCAGCTACCGGATGCGAGCCCTCCACCGGGCAGCCGAAGCGAGTATGGAAGCAGCGAAGGCTCAGGCCAGAGGCAGATAATGTAGGGGTCGTCGTAGTATTAGTAGTAGTAGCAGCAGGAGTAGTAGTAGTAGCAGTAGCAGTAGCAGTAGCAGTAGCAGTAGCAGTAGCAGTAGCAGCAGTAGCAGCAGTAGTAGTAGTAGTAGTAGTAGTAGTAGTAGTAGTAGTAGTAGTAGTAGTAGTAGTAGTAGTAGTAGTAGAAGTAGCAGTAGTACTAAAACAAATAGTCGTAGTAGCAGCAGAGGTAGAGTAGGCTTTCTTTATCCTTTTTGGGATACCGTCATCCCTATATATAATCAAAAAGGCTTACTTTTAGCTCCCCCAGGATACTGCGCAAGTAAGTAGTTCACGTGGCCCAAATCATTACTTTAAGCATTAAGGCCCCGATGCAAGCGGGGTTTGAGATTCGAGTTGCGATTGCCATCACTGCCACTGCGAGTATTTGAGGTTTCGGATATTGGGTTTGGGGTTCAGGGTGCTTGTGCTGCGGATTTTGTTCTTGCGCCCGGGTGCTTGCAGGTGCTGGTCACCCCCACTGTGGGTGCCACCTACAAGATTGAGGACTTCTTGGCGGGAGGGTGACGGAATCGGCGTCAGGTCTACAGCATCCAGATAGAGCAGGGGTTCTATCGAGATTCTACAAGGGCTCTATAAGGGTACTACGAGGGTGCTTATGGTGCATTTCCTTTTCCCAGACTCGGATGCAGTGTTTGGGTGTAGAGTTTAGGGCGTGCCCAGCAGGGTCCGATCCATGAAATTGGTTTAGGGTTTAGGGGTTTAGGGTTTAGGGGTTTAGGGCTTAGGGGTTTAGGGATTTGGGGTTTAGGGGTGTAGGGGTTTCGGGTTTAGGATTTAGGGTTTGACCTACAGGCCTTCTGTTACACCTACACCCTCTTGGAGTTTGGGGTTCAGGTTTCGGGCTTGGGGTAGGGTTTCGGGCTCGGGTTCTGGGTTTGAGGGTTTGCCCGGCAGTCGCAATAGGCCTGGATGCAAAAGGGTGTAGGGTTTAAGGGTTTAGGGTTTAAGGGTTCAGGGTATCCTAGAATTCGGGCTGTGGGTGGGAAACTACGTAGGAGCGTTTTAGCCAAAACACCCTTTTCGCAGAACCAGGCACCTCAGTCCGCGTTGAAAGTGTGCTCCTACACATGGAGCAATCTGCATTCAGATTGAGATTTTGACCCAGGGTCCAATTACGGAAGTTACGCTAAACTAACAGAACCTGCCTTTATGGAGGTTCTTATCGTCTTCTCATAAGGCCTAACGCAGAATATATGAGGACGCTACACAAAAAGCAGGCTTGGGTCGATCAAGGAAGGGCTTCGGGCGGCTCTGGGCTATGGGGCGCGTAATGGAGAAGACCCAGGCACCCGCGAGGAAGAGTAAATTCCCCAGTTTTGGGTACCCTAAGGGTCTTAAGTACATATATGGGGGATACTTGCCCAAACCATGATCGTAATTCGTGTCTTAGAAACCCAACATTCTGCTATGCAGGTGCGTTAAAAGAGCTCGTTTAAGGGATCTACTTGTTGGTTGGGTCCACCCAGAAATCGGGGACTCTCGCTGGGTAGGATGTTCTGGCGGATCCAATCGCACTGAACACAAATCTTGGACGTATCCCGGCACAGAGACTGACTAGTATGGAAGTAGTTGATTTTGCCGGGTGGCCTTGTTTTATGTTTTGCCCACTGGGAAGAGGATGTACATAC
Source organism: Symbiodinium sp. CCMP2592 (assembly GCA_905221615.1). Classification (NCBI taxonomy): domain Eukaryota; class Dinophyceae; order Suessiales; family Symbiodiniaceae; genus Symbiodinium; species Symbiodinium sp. CCMP2592. Next base: position 1,276,014 of record CAJNDT010006024.1, on the reverse strand, counting down.
CGCTACAGGGGGCGATTCTGGATATAAGAAGTTGATGGTGTCGTGGTGCCTTTCAAAGTGCAGTCTGGCCTCTGGAGACTTCGATTGGTAGCTATATAGGCGATTTACCACTTTCCCACCTGCCTCCCCGTGCACCTCGGTGTGCGGGTCGGGTTTTCGGTTGAATGCTAGGTCAGTCTGCTTACACAGACGCCTCAACCCTAGACCGAGTTCGTGAATTCTGTGTGCCCGGTTCACTTTGGGATGGATTTTGCCGTCATTAACTAGTAACCCAAAGGGTCCAAGTATCATTCTGGTATATACATAAAAGGCATTTTGAGGGTCGAAGTATATACCATGATGATACTTGGACCCTTTGGGTAAGATACCAACCATGTTAAGATGTAGCTGGACATACCTGGCCAAGACCGTAAGCGCTGAACCGCGAGCCAACACCCCCGCTTCAATAATACTTGCGATAGCAGGGTCCCTGCCGTGAAGAGCATGTTTCTTTTCCGATGCCCGATGGTCCTTCGGAGATGTAGGGCCTAGGGTTTAGGGTGTCGGGTTAGGGTTTAGGGTTCAGAGGGATACCCTAAACCCTGAAACCAACAGGTGTTAGTTTGGAGCGTTTCAGGCTGTCGGGTTGGGACTCAGGGCCTTGAACTCAAAACCAAACCCGGCAGACAGCCAAACCCAAAACTTCCCGCAAAGCGAAGCCGGGGGGGTTGTGAGCCGAGGCTTCACAAACCACATGAACCTGCTTGATCTCTGTGCCTGGGATTGCAAATGAAAGGGTTCCGGTTACCTGAATTTTGTTTTTTGACCTCCGAACCCGTAACCCAGTAACAGGGTTCCAGTTACGTAAAGGTTGGGTTCCCTAAGGGTCCAAGCAGTATTGGTTCATACATCTGTAATCCAGTAACAATGGTTCCAGTTCCTGGCTCTTGAGTGCCCTAACGGTCCAAGTTGTCCGAATTTATGGTTCTTGGTACCTCAAAATGTCTTAAAGTCCTATAATAGGGAGTACTTGGACCCTCTGGAATTATTACTCAAAGAGTATTTAACAGTAACCCCGCTAAATAGGTGCCCTCGGGGCAAGAGCCTCTACACACGGAACTAAGATTTGTGGTTTAGTGTTTAGGGATCCTTGTTTTTAGGTAGTTCGTTGGTTGAGGTGTCATTCACTGCGCAAGTCGTGCTTCTCAGATGTTGTGTGAAGCCCCGAATCGCTCAGAGCACTCTCAGGCCCTTTGGCGACAACCCTAAACTGTCCATAAACCCTACTCCCCAAACCCTAACAGTCCCCTGTGGCAGCTTCGGGTCCAGATGGTAGCAGCGGGCATGGGGCATATAAGCCCATATAAACCCCAAGCCTCAGAACCCCGACCCTTCAACCACCCTTAAACAGAAAACCCTAAAGCCCCAAAGCCCAGAGCTAGCATTGGGTCGGGTCTAAATTCTGAAGTGGCCAAGCTGGGTTCGTGGCTTAGGGTCAGGTTTAGGGTTTGCGAGTTGAGCGTTGCTGAAGACCCCGAAATCCCACGACACTTGTAAGAGCTATATCGACTACCATCCGGAATGAAGCACAGCACTGAGCAGTGCTTGAACCGAACACCTGACTGAATCGCAGCCAAACCTTACCCCCTACGACCTACGCGAACCTCATCGCATAGACCGAGCTGGTTCTAGTTGCTGCAAATCCCAGCCTCCTGAGTCGTCAAAACTCAGACGCGACTGCAACAAGCCTGGTGAGTATCCCTTGCGGATTCCTACATCCTTTCAAGAACCACAAGACAAATACCCGAACTTTATTACAGCCTCCCAGAAGCAACATAAAATCACATCGGAAAGGCGGCTTAGCCGTGCCCACCATGTGGGCCGGTGAAGCACTTCCTTTCGGCGTCACCATCTCGGCTCAGGCCCTTTTCCATACATGTTTTGAAATATGTATTCTGCGGAAACCTAGTTCAGCAAATTGTGGAAAATGTAGTTGTCGTTTATAATGTAATTCACGGGGATATGAAACTATACAGTGTCATATTCTTGTAGGCAATGATTTATATGTCATTGTGCATACAGTATATGTGTGTATGCATGTAGGTATGTATGTATGTACATACTCTTAGCAATGTACATAAATATTATGTGTCACAAGTCAAACAAAGTGTATTCCGTAATTTACACAGTGCACTTTATATTATATTGCGCGAACTATTGTGCATTATGTACTGTGCATGAAACAGTATACTGTGCGACACATAACATATAACATTCACCAGATGTTATGTGCACACTATACAGTCTACCTGGTATGTATGTACGTATGTATGTACGTATGTATGTATGTGTGTATATACACACACATAAGTACATATATATAATATATAATATAATATAATAGAATATATATATATATATATATGTGTGTATAATACGGTGTGATATCATATGACATATGTCATGTTATAAACTATCATTAGTATGTGTAAGCTAAGCAGTATGTATAAGCTAGTCATGTATTCTATACCATGTGCATCACAGAAACACCGTATTCTCAGTTGCAAGACCCGTCAAAAGCTGAATGCTGGCACCACAAACCTTCGTGTGTCAGTAGCTAAGTAGGTCACCTTCAACAAACTGAAAGATTAACCTTCTAGGGAAGGGGGATGGTCCTGGAAACAAGTGACGGTCGATGCATTGAGAGGGGTGGGGGTAGGGCAGGGTTAGCAGTCGGGGTAGGGTGCAGGACTCTAGGCTGGGGGTGTCGAAAAGGGGTGCAGGGGTCAAGCGGTCTGGGGGTCCCTGAGGCCGAGTGCCCTGCCAGGAATACATGGGCGGTTGTCCAAATTAGGGTCCGTTTGTAGGTCCTCAATTAATGTAATACGGCACCTATTAGGGTACCCAAAAAGGGACCTTAATTTTGACAACTACCCACATGTCCGTGCTGCAGGTTGAGGGCCTTAGGTGCGTAGGGGTTTCTGGTGGGGGGGGGGGTATAGAAATTTAGGGTTTAGGGGTTTAAGCGGCGGGGGGGGCTTCAAGAGCACATATCGGGCTAGAGGGGTGCAGAACACCGAAGTCTTCGACTAAACCCGAGCCTCGAAAACCGTAGCCTGCAATCCGCACACCCAGTAAGACTGACCTAGAGACTTTCGTGGATGCCAATGAATAATGAAAGCCTAAAACCTGAAGCCCCAAAGCCTAGAACCCTGAGATCGGCGAAATCGTTGGGAGTTTAGATTCACTAAGTTGAGGGCAAAATGCCAGCGCCTCTTAGAGAAAGGGTGCACATCAACTTTGACAGAAAAGTCTAAAACCGAAACACAAGAACCGAAGGACTGAACGCTTGAATCCTAACCCAAAACCTAAGCTAGGATGCCCAGTAGTACCCTAATTCCCTTTTTGTAGTCCTAGGTTCCTGAAAAAGTGACCCAATACCAAAAAAAGGGAGCCCTTGTTATTCCTAGGTTACTAGGCATCCTAGTGAAGCCTTGCAGACTGAAAGCCAGGCAGGATCCGACGCATACATCTGCGACATTGGGCAGAGGCTTCGCAAGAGCTTCCCAGAGAGCTCAATACCTCTTAATTAAGCAACATACCTTCAATTACAAGGAGCTTCATATTATGAGTTAAGCTATATATATATATATATATATATATATATATATCCTTAGTTTAGGGGTACTGGGCTCTCCGGGTTGTGAGTTCTCCGTGCATGAAGGAGGTTCAGGGTTTCAAGTTTGGGGTTTGAGGATGGGTGTTTAGGGTTGAGGTTTCCGGTTTCAATGTAGATTAGGAAATCCCGGGCCTAGAGCCCCCAAAATAGCAGGATTCATATAAGGACCCTAAATAAAGAAAGGCCCAAGGTTTCTTAATCAGGTTCCTACAGTGTTATAGTAGCCTCCTTCATCCCTCGTAGTAACCCTTATAGACCCCTTTAACGGAACCCTAAAATAAGGGCCCAGGGTCTTAAGGTTCCTAGGGGTTTAGGGTTTAGGGTTTAAGGTTTAGGGTTTAGGGTTTAGGGTTTAAGGTTTAGGGTTTAGGGTTTAGGGTTTAGGGTTTAGTGTTTAAGGTTTAGGGTTTAGGGTTTAAGGTTTAGGGTTTCGGGTTTGGGGTTTAGGGTTTGGGGGGTTGTAGGGTCAGGGCTCTCGGCTTACCCCTATGCCTGTAACTTCAGGGACCCCCCCGGTTGATGATACTGCATTACCCTAAGGACCCTAAACTACGGGAACTATGGTATATGCCTTATTATGAGATTAAGGACCCGAAACTATGGGAATTATTGTAAAGTCCTAGTTATGGCATGGGTAGTGCAGGATTTATATCATCAGCCGTAGTGGTTAGCTGATTAAGACCCGCAGGGGCCCTTATTACTTTATACTATACCTGGACCTCAAAAGCCTAACCTTTTCAGGTTGGCTTAGTCTGATTTTGAGGTCAAGGTAAACCCTACACCAGAGTCCGTCGTTAAACTTAGTTTCACTTGGCTCATATAGTATATACACTGGCCTTAAAGTAATCCCTAGAAGCAGGTACCTTGGGTTCACAGGATGTACTATTTGGGTACATGCACCCTTACGGAATGTGAAGATGTCTTGCCGGCGTGACGTTAAGCTGCGCGTCACTGCCTCAACTCATTCTACAGGATGTGTTGAGATAGATAGATAGACAGTTAGATAGATAGCTAGCCAGGTAAACAGACAGATGCGCAGGTCCATAGGCCGGCGGATAGGTAGCTAGAAAGTCGATTAGATGGCGCGCTGTGATCGTGGTGGTATAGCTTTGCGACCACTGTTCAACCCTAAACCCTAAAACCCTAAACCCTAAACCCTAAACCCTAAACCCTAAAACCCTAAAACCCTAAAACCCTAAACCCTAAAACCCTAAACCCTAAACCCAATGTTCCTAAACGCAACCCCGTTGGCCTCCTTGTCTATATGTCCCCCTAGGCCTTGAGCCACGAACCTTTGGCCTGAAACCCTATATAAAAACCCCAAACCCCAGTCATGGGAGATTCAAAGCCGGTAGTCAGAGCTCAACCCTAAACCGTAGCTGTAGCCGCAAAACCCTACCTTCTTAGGGTTCCTGATTACGCACCTTGTTAGGGTTCCTGATTATGTACCTTGTCAGGGTTCCTGATGACGTACCTTGTTAGAGTTCCTGATTATGGTGTTTCTTTACGGGCAGCCCGTCATGTTGGTGCCATTTCCGTCTCCAGAAGCTTTTTGGCTGCGGGTATGTAGTGCAGGAACCTGATCAAGGAACCTTGAAGTTCGTAAGCAAGAAAAGTTCGCCTACTTCCACTAGCAACAGTAGCAGAACTAGCACTACTAGAATACGAGTACTACTCAGCATGCTACAAAAAGAACAGTAGTAGCCATCATAAACAAAGACCTCAAGTATCTTAACCAGGTTCCCATATTTTGCACCATCACAGCCCCACGACTCCCTCAAACCCGAAGTAGGTACTACTCGTAGACTTCAGAGCCTAAGATAGAAAGTAGGTATTAGTTCTATATACTCGGAGCCTTAAAGCAGGTTCCATCCTTAAGAACCCTAAACCTTAAACCCTATAAGCCCGAAGCCTTAAACGCTATAAACGCTCAATAAGCCATCCTTAACCTTGCGAGGCTTCACGCTTTCTCCGGCCTGCCGGCAGCTGCCTAAGCCCGTCCTTATTGTTCTCGCACACACACGCTTAGGGTTTAGGGCGTAGGGTTTAGGATTTAGGGTTTATGATTCAGGGTTTAGGATTATGTAAGCCTGTGCGTAAGATCCCAGAGAGCCCAATATCCTTGAATTAAGGAAGAAACTTTAACTTACAAGAGGCTACATCTTATGATTTCAGCTATATTCCTTCATGAAGGGATATTGGGCTCTCTGGGGTTATATACCTCTTCGATTAAAGCCTGTCTTGCATGGCTAGATGCAAGCTTCCAGCTCGAGAAGTTGGGGTTTTCAGTTGTAGGGGTTTCCGAAAAATATGGGCTTACTCTGAAGGGTTCCTTAAAGGGTATCTATAAGGGTTCTATAAGGGGTTTAGGGTTTAGGGCAGTTTAGGGGTTTCCGAAAACAAGGGGTACCTCATCCTGGGCTCTTTTATAAGAATGATCCTAGCGATTTAGTGTACTACATGAGGGTTTAGGGTTTAGGGGTTTAGGGGTTTAGGGTTTATCAAGGTAGGGTCCCCTATTTCCGGAAACTCCCTTGTAGGTCTTTTCAGTACTAAACAGTACCGCACCAGGCCGGCGAGCTTTGGAGAAAGGGATCGCCACCATCGTTTAAAATAACAACCCTATAGTAACCCTGTGCAGTAACCTCAGAGCTACCGGGAAGGAACCCCTCTAGTAAGCCATAGCAGCAAGCGCGAAAGGCACTCTTCATGCCAGGCTCCTTAAGATCCCAATACCCCTGATTTGAGGAATAGACCCTAATCCATAATTTTAAGCCCCCTATAGTTTAAGGTATATTCCCCTTAAGCCCTAAACCCTAAATCCCTAATTTCGTGGTATTGCGATCCCTGACCTGGTTCTTCCCAAAACCGAAGCAACCTCCCTTCACGCGGGCCGTATCCTAGTAGCCCCGTGGACCCTCAAACCCTACTTTGGAGTTGGTGCCTGGGGATTGAGGTGTAAGGAAACCGAAGCCGATAATTAGATCTATGCGACTACTCCCAAAGGCTGATTCTACATTATGAGTCATACATTATTGTGGTGTGGGAAAGGCTCCCTCATATAGGTACTTGGCACCCGTAGGGGCTGTTTCCGTCGCAGTGCCATGCTGTTCTTACCATGTCTCTCTGGCGACAGCACCATTGCTCCTGGGGTCCTACCCAGAGAGCCCAACACCCATTAATTAAGCAATATACCTTAAACTATAAGGGGCCTAGTATTATGATTTAAGCTATATGCCTTATTTAAATGGTATTGGGCTCTCTGGGCAGAGTTTGGGACGTTCTTGAAATGCTGTGAGATCCAAGCCACTGCAAACGTTTAAAAGACCTTTCACCATCTCCACCGCACCCCTCCAAGCCATGCCACAAACCCCTGAACCCTAAGCCGCTAAACCCCTAACCCCTAAACCCCTAAACCCGAAACCCCTAAACCCCTAAACCCGAAACCCTAAACCCCTAAACCCCTAAACCTTAAACCCCTAAACCCGAAGCCCCTAAACCCCGAAACCCCTAAACCCGAAACCAAACCCTAAACCCTCAAAAAACAAGCCGCTACACTCTGAAGCCCTGGACTGGCTCTGAACCCTACCTGTAGTCTCCGATGTATTTCTTTTTCTGGGCTTCCTTGCCCTGGGATATAAGGACTCATATATTAAGGCTTTGGAGCCCAAAGACAACACTTTATAAGGCTTTTGGGCTGTTTTGATGCCCAGGGTTAGAGGATCCGAAGTATAAGCCCAAAACCTTAAACATTCATGAAAGCCCCAATAAACCCTCACACCTCCTGCAAGGTCGGTGCCCTGGAAGCGGCTGTAGAAGATGTGGAAGCTGCCGTGGCGGTGCCACCCACAGACCCTAAAGCGTCCTGCTTAGTGTAGGGGCCTTGATAATTAGACTAGAGTTTTGGGGGCTGCTTATAAGAATTAATATTATTGTGTAATATGATCAAGGCCCTTACATTAAGTGCGTACCTACATAATGAAATATAGGGTTTCCATATATCAGGAATCACTACTATGGTTTGGAAAAGTATCCCTCATATAGGTACTTAGGACGCTCAGGTAGAGTAGCTTCTTCAAATGCTTAGGGTCTTGCGGCTTCGGGGTTCGAGGTGTTCTGTTGAGGCGTTTTCGGTTGGCTTTGAGTCTACATGAGCCCCCATGGGTGACGAGCACGGGGGGAAGAACGAATCCCTATATCCGCAATTCCAGTTCGAGCCTTTTGGCCACAGGGTCCGGCGAGTTCCTTCCAGTTCGCATTCCCAAGTACTTGGGCTGATGGCCACTGCAACTCGCCTTGCTTTCTTTCGGCCGCCGCCGGGGCTCGAGGTCAGGGGATCCGGAGTTTCCAAAGACTTTCCTAGTAGTACAGTAGGTAACCTTTAACCTTTTTGGGGTAGTATAATCCCTATATAATCAAAAAGGTTAACCTTTAGTTCCCCATGATACCCGACAAGTAGGCTTTTGAGAGGCCGGAGGGTTTAAGGGTTTCGTGTTTAGGCCAATTTGGATTTTAGGGTTTCGCCGCTGGGTTTGGGAAATCTATACTGATGAGCGGCCTTGCTGCAGGAGGACGTTGGCAGGTTCCTCCCCGACGCACCGCTTTCCCGTGGCAGTTGGGGACACCCAGAGCTTTGCCAAAGGCCACGCGTGCTAAACCCTAAACCGCAAACCTCTAAAACTTTAAACTCCAAACACAACCCTAAACAACCGTAAACCTCTAAAACCCGAACCCCGAACCCGAAACCCCTAAACCCCAAACTCTAGACCCAGAGCTCTACCAAAGGCCATGTGTGCACATTGCGAACGGAAGATCGTGTCTTGCTGGCGCCAGCTGCTGCTACTGCCATGAGATGCATTGCAGGCGCGCGCGACCTTGTGGAGTTAAACCCCACCATAACTGTTCATAACTTTTCGTAAGTTGTAGGCTAACCTTTTTTGCGATAGGGTACTTACCCAGAGAGCCCAATACCCCTGAGAAAGCAATATACCGTAAATCATAAGGGCCTTCATATTATGATTTAGGCTATATTCTTAATTAAGGGGTCTTGGGCTCTCTGGGTAGCCCCTCCGTTTGCCAGGAGGACTTGTTGTGAGGTGACTCTTGCCTGGCCAAGGCGGCTCATTTCTCGTTTTGTTTCGCTGCACCTGCGCCCTCACTACCCAGAGACTCCAATATCCCTTAGTTAAGGAATCTTCCTTAAATCATATATAAGGGATCCTTCTAGAATTTAAGGTATACTCCTTAATTAGGGATATTGGAGTCTCTGGGTACCTGCCTGGAACCCAAGCCCCTAAATCCTAAACCTAGATTGCCGCAGCTCTGGACCTGGGCCCATAGATCCCCTCTACAACCTTTGCCGGAAGCGCTTAAAGCTTAGTCCCAAGAAACACTAGGATCCCCAGTAGTACCCTTATTCCCTTTTTGTAGTCCTAGGTTCCTTATAAAGTTACCCAATACCAAAAAGAGAGGGCTTTTTATTCTTAGGTTCCTGGGTATCCTAGAACAGGCCGCCGGTCAAGTTGGATCAATCCCGACGATTGATCATGCAGACAATGCAAGAGGCAGACATCAGGACCGTCTTGTGGCCACACATTCTGCAACTGAGCTATGAGTTAGCATCGGCATCGGAGTAATTAATATTAATGTCCGCGTCTCTTCCTTGTTGAACTAGAACCTAATATGCAATACAACCCTTGCTGACCAAAGGCCCTGCTCGATTCAATACGGCACTACGATATTGTCATGCTGTTGCAGTGTTATTAGTCATCGCTTGTATTTGTAGTCGGTGCTCCTGACTTCATGCTTTCTACTGCCACTATCACTGCAATGGATTTGTGTTTCTTCCGCTCCTGTCGCCATTGCTGCGGTTTGTGTTGCTGCTTATGCTGCGGCGTCGTTGTTCTTTGTCGTGCTGGTCCTAATGCGCTTGCCGTCGTGGTGGCACCTGTATTAGCGTTGCCAGATTTTGATCATACTATATACTAATAGTATAGGGTTTAGGTGTAGGGTTCAGAGTTAAACCCGAAGCTGTCTTGTGCTTTGTAGGGAATGGGGGGAATGGATCCCTAAAGTAGTCCCAAAAAACTCCCCCAAAAGCAGTCCCCATAAGCCGTTGCTCCACTCCCTTCTAAGAACCAGACAGTAAACCGTAAACCCTAAACCCGAAGCCCTGAAACTTAAACCCCTTTAAAACCTAAACCCCTAAACTCCTAAATCCGGTAAATCCTAAACCCCCTAAACCCTAAACCCTAACCCTAAGCCCTAATCGATGTGTCGAAAGCCGAGGAAGCGACTGGAGGACTGCGAGATCGCCGAGGAAGCCTGGGGTCTCCTGGTCTTGCTTAAGAAGGAGCTGCAGTCGGACCCTAAAACCTTACACCCCTAGCCCCTAAACCCCTAATCCCTAAACCCTAAATACCTCTAAACCCCTAAACCCCTAAACCCTAAAAGCCCCTAAACCCTAAACCCCTAAACGCGATACCCTAAAATCTTGCTTGAGAAGGAGCCGCAGTCAAGTCCACAACGCATATTCCAGGACAGCTTCTATCGTTGCAGGGTTTACGGTTTGCCCGGGCACTCCAATCCCCCTTCACCTTGAATTGTAGGGGATCCGTATCATAAGTTAAGGTATATCTTCCTTAGACTAAGGGGTTCAGGGTTCGGCTATGACTATGGGGTGCATGATTTCAAGGGCATGGGGTGGTGGGGCCCAGGGTTGCTTAAAGGAGAAAATGGGACTTAGTAAGTAAGGTTATAAGTAGGATCTAATTAGGATAACCCCACTTAGGGGACTTATATCCCTAATTATAACCTATTTACTAAGTCCCATGATCCTCTAAGTAATGGAGGGTTGAGGTGCGGACAGCAGCCTTTTGGTCAGGACTTCGAGCGGAAGGATCTACGCAAGATCAACAGGAGCTTAGCACGGCTGCCCCTGCTGGCCTTGGCTGCTTGGGTTGAAGAGTATACCGTTATACCTGTTGCCATGCATGGTTCGGTCGGGCCAAACTCCTGAAATCCAGTGGCGTTTGTACTTCCTTCAGAACAGCAGGCTGTACAATCCTGATCTCGAGAGAACGCTTGCAAATAAAGGTTGTCTCCCCACTGCCGCTGCATCTGCAGAAGCAGAAATTGAATGGAATCTAGTCTTCGAGCTTCTTGATGCAGTTGCACACCTTATAACCCAAAACCTCGCAACCCGCAGACCCGAACCCGAGGCAGGAATTCGCTCTGTTTTCTAAGGTCAAGTCCTTCCCGTGCAGCTCGCACGAAGCAGTAGATGAGCAGCTGAACATTCTGCGAACTGAGCTTAATCGACAGCAGTCCCTGAAAGAAGGACGCGTGCTTCAGGTGTAACTTAATACAGAGGCCTGAAGTATGTGGTGGCCTAAAGAACCAGGCTGTTCAGTAGGAAAGAGTATATCATAGTATGACTAAACTAGGAAAGTCAATACTCTTTCCCAGTGGGTTAGTTACCCCAAGGGTCCAAGTACCCAATAATATACTCGCCAAAATCCTAACCGGCATAACTACTATCCTAGAAGCGAGCACCGAATTATTGGGTCCTTTGGACCCTTGGGTTTACCGAACAGCCCAGGGCTAGAGTAGAGCATACCCTGAAACCCTAGTTTGAATCTTAACTTATTGGCTGTAAACTCAACTTTTCAACTTTTGGGGTTCTGATGATGTAGTAGTTCTGAAAGTTTCGACTTTTATTCCCTTGGGTTTTGGGCCAGTGAGTCAATAATGCCCCGATGATAACTGGTCGTGATTGTGTTCTTCAAAACTGTAGGTTTCTGTAATATCTAAAGTTACATCTTGAACCCTGCAACCAGGAATCAGACTGTTTAGGCTTCTGTATTGCACCTTCTGGACCCGCCTTCCTAAACAGATTGACTAGCAAGACGACTACTGCCGTTTAGGGCTTAGGGTTTAGGGTTAGGCGTAGAGGATCATGGGACGTAGTACGTAGGCTATAATTGGGTTTATAAGTCCCTTAAGTGGGGTTATAACCTTACTTACTAAGTCCCATGAGCCTTTAAGTACTGCAGGGGCCGAAATTGTTCATTTTGCCAAGGGCGATAATATTTACAATTAGACTGCGGTGGTTATGTTTTGAGACCGGTAGACAGTCATGCTCTCCCCCCCATAGTCAAGATTCTCGTTATATTATATAGTATCCCCTGGAATCCCGAAGGCCCCTACGCATTCAGCATCCTACTGCAACCCTAAACCCTAAACTCACTCAACCCCCACACCCGGCCGGATCCTGTCACTCCCTGAGATGCACACTTCGGAACACTGAACCCCATAGAGAATCAGCTTAGCGTCTTTGTCTTTGCGCGATGGTGCATATATAAATAAGTAACATACATAAGGTATCTAGTGGCTCTTTTGTGACTAATATACCTTTTGGTACAAAATTCTCTTCATATCTAGGGATCGGCTAGGTTCTCAAGCAACAAGAGGCCTGCTGCTCTCGGGTTAGGGTAACCCAAACCCTGACGTAGATTGAGCTTGCACCCTCCCGCCCGCCAACGGCAAGAAGTGAGATAGACCCCGCCCCCAGAACGGTTCTGAAGGACACGAGAACTTCTCACCAGCACGCGTTCAGCGACGGAACCCAGATCGGATCGTACGGCATTCTCAAGGGTGCCGTGAAACGTTTACTTAAAGGAGAAAATGGGACTTAGTAAGTAAGGTTATACGTAGGATCTAATTGGCATAACCCACTCAGGGGACTTATAACCTTAATTATAACCTATTTACTAAGTCCCATGATCCTCTAAGTATGCATGTTGAGTACATTGACAAGCCGACCTGCCGCTCTCACCCAAGGAGGTGGCAGTCTTGGCCTTTGCCTTTTACATTTGAGAGTTTCCGAAAATTAGGGGTCCCTTAAGGTTCCTTTAAAGGGTTCCTTAAAGGGATCTATAAGGCTTCTATAAAGGGTTTTAGGGCTTAGAGTTTCCGAGAATTAGGGGTACCTTATTTTGGGGCCCTTATAGTAAGGATCTTACTGTGTAGGGCACTATATCAGGGCATTATTAGGGTCCCCTGTTTGCGGAAACTCCCATTTAAGTACATTTCTCTTCCAAGGGGGCTTGTCTTTCAATGATTCAATGACGAAGGGCTGGTCTGCTGACCAGCCCTGACCACTACCTAGGATGCCCAGTAGTACCCTTATTCCCTTTTTGTAGTCCAAGGTTCCTTATAAAGGTACCCAATACCAAAAAGGGACCCTTTTTTTCCTAGGTTACTGGGCATCCTAGCTACCCGTTTCTGGCTTAGCAATGGCATTCTCTGCGACAGCAGAGACATGCCACATCATTGGTCAATGGTTTCCAATGCCAGAATAAATTGCTGAAACGTGCGCCGCCGGCAGGGCCTGCGCAACACCGTACCTGTCGATATTTGGCCCTGATCCTTCATCTCATGTCTTGCATGGTGCAAACATCTAACATATCTAAGCCCTTCATAGATCCTGACAGGAACCCACAACAGAACCCTTCGTTCAGTTTGCTGAAATGCTCGCTTTTCCCAAACCCTGAACGCTCAAACCCTAAACCCTAAACCCATTGCTCACCTCGAGTCTTGAAACGTTTGGGTGTTCACCCTAAACCCTAAACCCTAAACCCTAAACCTAACTTTGTATTGTTTTGCTTGTTATTTTCGAAACGTTCAGGGTTGGGCTTTCGGATTTAATTTTAGGGTTTAGGGGTTTAGGGTGTAGGGTTTGGGGGTCTGGTGGGGGGGTTTAGGGTTTGGGTTTTTTTGGGGGTTACCCTTCAGTGTTTGGGGGTTCTGGGTTTAGACTTGCTTGGTTCGTTCCGTGTTACGGATCTGTCGTCGAGTTTTGCTCAGCAGGTTGATAGGGAAAGCACAAGCAATAGAAAATACCAAGTTCCTTTCGAAATCGAGAGTAAAATCAGCGCTTTGCATTTTGGATGTGTTCTACTGTGACTGGTCGTGTCAAGTCCCACTTCTTGTTTCGGTTGCATCCGTTGGTTGTTGTTGCAAGCGTCGCCAGGTGGATTGTGTTGTCTTGCAGCTTTTCGGCGCCTGCTGGGGTCTACGGGTTTAGGGTTTAGGGTTTCGACTATGAGTTTGGTTCAGGGCTTTGGGTTTAGGGTATCGCTGCATAGACATGTACGGCCAAGCTGTCCAGTCTTCGCGCCTCAATCGAGCCTTCTATACCCGATGTAGGCAACCTTACAACCTAAACCCTTGTAGAGTTAACCCTAAACCCTACCTTAACCCTGAAAAACGTAGCTTTGGAGGACTTATATAAGGGAATCATAATAGGGACTCCTAAAACGGTAGGTTATTTCAGGTTAAGCCCTAAACCCTAAGACCTAACTCTGCTTCCTAGGAGTTGAATCATTGTGACTTTAGAATCCTCGGGAATCAAGAGCAGCCTCGGGTTCGAGGCTGAAACTTGTCTTAGCTGCAGTCTCCTTTTTGTTTTGAACTGTTTTTTTTATTTTTGTTCATATAAAACCCAAGAGAACATTAAAATTGTCATATAAAACCCAAGAGAAGATTAAACATATTAGTTTTATGATGGTTCTAAGGGGGGTATAGTTAGCAGCTGCTTAGACTGGGAGCTTCTCGTTCAGGCTTCTTTGTCACTTCTGTGGTATGTATTACCAAATTTGGGTTTAGGGTGTAGGGTAATCCTCGGTTGCACATGCCTTGGGGATGAGCTTAAGGAATACTAGGGCCTCAGCACCTCATGTGGACATGCAAAGACTATCCGGGTTGTGTGCGAGGATGGACCACGGGGGGGGAGGGTCTTACGAAGAGGGCCATAAGTGAAGCAGAAAGCCCTAAATCCTGTACCCTAAACCCTATACAAGCGATGGACGGGCCTGAATGTAGCGTGAGCACTCTTATGGCAGAGCTCATCAACATGTGACGGGAGTAAGCTGCATGCCTTACATACGAAACGAGCCCTGAAAGGGTTTGAGGTTCATATACCATTTAGGGGTTCATAGCACAAGGGTATCGTGCAGCTGGTTGTTGGCCCTGAAGGTATTAGATTTGTAAGTATGTGTCCATGACAGTCCCTGCACCAACACCCAATGAAGCCCCTCACGCCCTACTTAAAGGATCATGGGACTTATAGTAGCTAGGGTTATAATTGGGGTAACTATACTTATAACCCCAATTAAGGTACTTATAACCTTACTTTCTAAGTCGCATGATCCTCCAAGTAGGGTTAGGGGTTTAGGGGTTATAGGGCTAGCGTAATAGGGCCTGAATGCCTACCAATGCTATTTTGGGGGTTCCTCATTACAAGTATATTATAATATACGCCAGAGTCCAAGCCCCCATATTACGCACGAATTGAGCTGTCTGCTCGAAGGCTGTACATCAGGGTCTAGAGCACCAATATGGAAGTTCAGGGTTTAGGGTTTAGGGGTTTAGGGTTTAGGGGTTTAGGGTTTAGGGTTTAGGGCATAGTAGGCGACGACCCAACAACAAGCAGACAAGGAACGTAGCTGCTCTTGTTTTTGGGTTGTACTTACGTGTGGTTGCATTTCTTGCCCAAAGGCTGCATGTACCATTATAGTAGATACGCAGGCCTTAAAAGGGGTCCCTATAGAGGTACTTTAAGGCCTAAATATACTATGTATCTGGGTACATGGAGCCTTCGGGTTGCAAATTGACAAAAAGCGTGTACGAGCTTTGTCGGTCGTTTTGGGTTGGACAGATTCTCCGCAGTGTGTTTCAAGTTTCTATACCATTGCAGACCGTAATTTGCGGGTTTTTTTTGCAAATTGACTGGTCCTGCCGGAATCTATTCCTGAGATGTGGGAATTCGTTGCAGGCTCCACACGTGCGTAGCCAATCAAAAGTCCTAGAGGTTCTCTAGCCGCCGAATGTACCTAGACCCTGCAATGTCGTGCCTTCATTTCGCTACCTTATGTTACTTCATTTCCGGATTGCCGAATCCGAACCGCAGTTTATGTTATCCAACAAAGGTGCTTCATGCTAGGGTCTCGGTGTGCCCTTGAGTTGATGCATACTTGGTGTGCACAGTTTCTTTGCTTGCAGTTGCTGCTTCGCGGACGCGCGGGCTCATCTGGATAGTTTCAAGCAACAATGACATGTGCTGATGCGGCACAACTGCAGGCAGTGCATCGTTCCCCTGTTTCGAGACGGTTTCATCAGCGACCGTGAAGGTGTGCAGTCTTTTCTGACCGAATTCAATGCAGTGTTCCTGCTCGCCCTGTGTTTCACAGGTGCACAGTCATGAGAGTGGGTGTTGCGCCCGTTATAGAGGCTCTATAGCGTTTAGGGCCCAAGGTTTCAGGATTGTTGTTTTACAAAATCTGCTCGAACATTCGATAAGTCGAACTACAGAGATTCATGTCTGGGTCTTGAATACAATGCTTTGGCGGGCCTTGCACTCCTCGCCGCGGCCTATTGTGCTGCTGTGAACGCAGCTGTGTTCCAAGGTTGCGGCACGTGGTCCTTGGGGGCCTTTTGTCCAGCACCTGCCTTTCATGCGTCGGGTCTTGGGGTTAAAAGGGTTAAGGGTCTTGGGTGTAGGGTTAATCCCTTCCCCCTATATTAAACGCCCCTCCCCCCCCTCCCTAATATTAAACCTGGATTTCGGAGGTTTAGTTTTTATATTAGGGGGGGTTTCGGTTCGGTGCATCCACGTATGAGTGGGGAACCCTAAAGCCCTAAACCCTAAAACCCTAAAGCTCTGGTGTCTTTAATAATGCTGTAATCTTTGGCTCTATAAAGCCCTGAGCCCTAAACTTTAAGCCGCGTTGTACTACTGTAATCTTCGTTCAATTAAAACACATACAGATCTAGGCCCCCCCCTAGTGTTTTCCTTTTAAATTGAATGTGGGGCCCGAAACCGTGAAATTCCGGGGGGGGGGGGGTAATGTTAGGGGGAAGCGATTAGTGGGACGTTAAATTAGGGCTTGTCGGGGCACCGGAATCCGGGATACTCTTCTTTCGAGTCGGTCACTAGAGCAACTGTGTGGTGAAACTCAACTATCACCTGAGAGCTTACACTTCCCTAAACCCCTGAACCCGGGATCTAATTTCAGCCTGCTCTGGTGGCCTGAATGGTTAGGCCAGTAGTGCTGAAAGTTCCTCAATGAGTTATAGCACAACACATCCCTAACAGCCTAGTCCTAATTGCTAATTAGTCCAGTACGGCCTTGTACTAAGCCTTTATGGTAACACTTGTTCAATTCTAGAGCCAATTAAAGGAAACCTACACGCATCATTCGGGCATTCAAGGCCCTAGTGGTTTCGGCCCATGGCCCATGAGGTTGGGTAGTTGCTGCCGTTCTGAGTCGGCATTTGCAAGACGACAAACCTGCCTTGTCCAAAGGGTCCTAAGTCGGACCTTTTGGGGTGGTAGACTGACCGAACCAGAAAAGACAAGGCAACCAAAAGGTTCATGATGATGTCACGAGTGTTGGACTGCACCGAACGTATCAATCTTAATACAATAGACTGCGAAAGAGGACAGGTGTGGATTGTTGCGAGAACACTTTTGATTGGCATGGTCTGTGCGGGACAGAAATATAGCAGCAATAGTCCACAAGATGTCCCTCCGAAATAGGAAACATGCAAAATGTTACGAACAATGCAAATGCAGACGAGATGTCTGGGACAGAAATATTAAGGGTTTATATAGGGGATTAGGGTTCAGGCGTTTACGGTAAAGGTTCCAGATGCAAGGGCGTCGCCTTTTTTGCGCCAAGCCCCCGGTTCAGGATATCATGGTTTAGGGTTTACCATAACCCTGAATAACCTATT
Source organism: Symbiodinium sp. CCMP2592 (assembly GCA_905221615.1). Taxonomy (NCBI): domain Eukaryota; class Dinophyceae; order Suessiales; family Symbiodiniaceae; genus Symbiodinium; species Symbiodinium sp. CCMP2592. The sequence goes on along the minus strand of CAJNDT010006024.1, from coordinate 1,258,559 downwards.
CTTATGGACCTATATAAGGAAATCATAATAATCAGCCCTAAAAAGGTAGGTGCTTCAGCATTAAGGTAGGGGTTGGGGCTTCGATGGGCTGCATTCTTCGCAGCTTCAGGCCTTGATCCAGCCTGCTGTATAAGGCCGTACCATAGCCATAGCCGTCAGTTCTGCGAAGCGCCCTTCCTCGCATCCTTGATCGCAGCATAGAAGCGTCAGCAAGACCCTGTATTGCTGTAAAGCCCTTAAGCCCTATAAACCCTTAACCCCTCTTCAGGCTTAGTTGGGTTGACAGGTGGCACAAACGAAACCCCAAGCCGCCACAAGGGTCCATGTACCCAAATCGGCCCAAATAGCACGCACTTTGACCCCAAAGTACCTATATAGGGACTACTTCATGGCCAATGTATATACTATATGAGCACATGGTGCCTGAGGGATGGTGGCTGCTTAAAGCCAGGCTTGCTTCACTCCGGGGTCTTTCTATTCAGGGGCCTAGCATGTAGGTCTGTCCCTAAACAGGAAACCCTGAACCCCTAAACCCTAAACCATGCTTTGGTTAGTGTTTACCGGCATTGCAAGTAAGCCAGAGGCTCCTGAGTGGAGCAGTGCTAGATGCATGTAAAGATTTTTGCACCACAGGACGCTAATGTTTGATAGCCTCCAGCACACATTTGAAATCCTTTGGTCGTTTGCAAATCCCTAAACCTCAAGCCCTAAGTCCGTGAGGACTAAAGCCCTAAACCCCTAAATCCCTAATCCGAAACCCTTCCTTAGACCCTGAACCCTAAACCCAGTATGTCAGGGTGTCCTTAGGCTCGGTTACATATGGGGATAAGGGGATACTAATTACTGATGGTCCTTTCCTTTGTTCCTATATGTCCGATGCCGTACTGCCTCCCAGTAGTAGAGTAGAGAACCTTTAACCTTTTTTGGGCAGTATAGTCCCCATATAATCCCTATATAACCAAAAAGGTTAACCTTGAGTTCCCCCTGATACCCGACAAGCAGGGCCTTCTAAGCATCAAAACAGTTTTGACCTCGATCCCCCGCCCATCGACCCGAAACCCTAAACCCTATCAACCCTTAACGCCAAACCCTCAACCCCAAACCCTAATCCTGAAACCCTAGAAGGGGCCCCCACCCTGTAATAGTGACTATAAGGACTATACTTGGGCCGTATTATATTCCTATTATACCACTATTACAGGGTGGGGGCCCCTTCTAACTTAAACCCCACACCCTAAACCCTAACCTTTGAGACCCCGAAGTTCCTCGCACGTTTGCAAAGGCGAAGATGGGAACCTTTTATGGCCCCCTACCTTCCGGGGTGGACACGTCGGGGCCCCTCATTGTGCGTGCTCCGAGTCTTGTACATCTGCTGAGTAATGTATGTATTTGTATATATATATATATATATATATATGATGTATGTGTGTGTATGTGTGTATGTGTATATACATATATGTATATACACAGAAATAGACAAATACAGATGGATGCATACATAGATAGATAGGTACATAGTTAGACAAACGCACGCGTATTCAGACACATGCATGTACATTTGTGCATGTGTATAGTATATATATATATATATATAGCATATATATATATATATGTATGTATGTATGTATGTAGGTAGGTATCTATCTGTGCATGTATGCATATATATATATATATATGCTCACCCCCCCCCCCCCCGTTGACAGACCGCGGGTCTAAAAAACACCGTGCACGACGATATTCTATGAAGCAAAACCTTTACATGAGGTACATAGTATAGCACCAGACGTGCGGCACATGAGTTACGAAACAGTCTTGTGGTAGTATCGGTATTAGGGTGAGTATTATTATTAATATTAGTACTATTGTTTGCTGTAAGTATACGTATCAATATTGCCAACTATAAATTAGTGTTAGTGCTCATGTTCGTGTTAGAGTTAGCGCTAGTGCCAGTGTCAATGTCAGTAATACAGCACCACTGCTACGAGTAGTATCAGTATCAGTCTTAATGCTGGGTTTAACAGCAGCTTATATTCGCAGAAGTGCTAGTATTAGTATCAATATTAGAACTAGTTAGTTTGGATATGTTAGTATATTGATAGTCTCGTATATTAGCAGATGAGTATATCAGTACATCAATGTATTCGAACAGTAAAATATTTGCATACTTGTATACTAGTATATTTTACATGTTAGTACAACTGGTGCATGAATACACTACTATACTGCTGTACTAGCTTACTAGTATATTGACATACCAGTATATTCGAACGGTAGCATATTAGTGTACGAGTATGTGTACTATATGACTGTTTTATCTAATCATTTATAAGTATATCAGTATGTTGGCATATTGGTATACGAACTTGTCATGTCGGTATTCTTGCATAGTGCAGTAGCCGTATATGAGTACAGTCACATATTCGTGTAGTATACTCATACAACAACGAGAGGTATATTGATACATTGGTATATGGGCATATGCCTATGCCAAAGCATTAATACATGAATGCACTGACGTATATATCTGTATCTTAAGATAGTGGTATGTATTTTATGTACATTAGTATATGCAGGTGTCTATTAGTAATGATATTAGTCATCATATCAATATGAATATACTATTGGTGTTCGTAGCAGTATTAATGTCAATATTATTGGAAATAGGACTATTTATACTCGTAATAGCCATAATATGAGTGTTCATGCTGGTAATACTAGTGGCATTCTTGAATATTCAGCAGATTATCAAAGTCCGTACTAGTGTTGGTGATAGCATCACTGTTAACGCACAAGAGTTTACGTACTCGTATTCGTAGGAGTATCAATAGCTATGTAAATATTGATGTTAGTATAAATTTTGTGTGAAGTATTAGCAGTAGTGTTAGCTGTATTTTATGTACATTAGTATAAGCAGGTGTCCATTAGTAATGATATTAGTTTTCATATCAATATGAATATACTATTGGTATTCGTAGCAGTATTAATGTCAATATTATTAGAAATAGGACTATTTATACTCGTAATAGCCATAATATGGGTGTTCATGCTGGTAATACTAGTGGCATTCTTGAATATTCAGCAGATTATCAAAGTCCGTATTAGTGTTGGTGATAGCACTACTGTTAACGCACAAGAGTTTACGTATTCGTATTCGTAGGAGTATCAATAGCTATGTAAATATTGATGTTAGTATAAATTTTGTGTTAAGTATTAGCAGTAGTGTTAGCGTTAGTACTATAATATTATTGATGATATACATTCGAAAGAATGTTTGTAGTATTATTACTCTTGATCACGTGAAATTCTAACAGTTGAATACATGAGTGAGTTAAAGGATTTGTATTTTAATATGGTGGTATGCATGTTTATGTACATTAGTATATACAGGTGTGTGTTAGTATTGGTATTAATATACATTATTATCAATATGAATATGGTTATTGATATGCGTAGGAGTAATAAGAGCAATACTAATCAATCTTAGTATTTGTGTTATGCATATTCGTACTAAGCTTTATAGAAGTGTAATATTAGTAGTAATGCTGGTATTAGCTTGAGCATTCAACAAATGATCACTGTCAGTATTTCCAATGGCAATACTATATGTAGGAGTATCAATACGTATATGTATATACAGATAGACAGGTAGATTGAGAGATATTCGTTTAAATATGGGCATGAGTATTGACAGCCCTTGCCTTTGCAAGTAAGTCGTGCATGGTCTGTCATCGGATGGGTCACAATCAGCCCTCCTGAGAATCAATTCCAAGGTCCAGAGATTCCAAAATTTCCAAAAGTTCCAAAACTTCCAAAATTTCCGAAATTTCCAAAATTTCCAAAATTTCCAAAATTTCCAAAATTTCCAAAATTTCCAAAATTTCCAAAATTTCCGAAAATTTCCAAAATTTCCAAAATTTCCGAAATTTCCAAAATTTCCAAAATTTCCAAAAAGTCCGCCCTTATGTTTTGGAAAAATCCTGTCCACTAGGTCGGGCCGTTTTGGAAATTTTGGAAATTTTTGGAAATTTTGGAAATTTCGGAAATTTTGGAAATTTTGGAAATTTTGGAAATTTTGGAAATTTTGGAAATCCGGAAAGTTAAGGGAGAGAATTTTGGAAATTTTGGAAATTTTGGAATTGAGTTTTTGAAAGCTGAGTACCCCCTCCCCCGATCACAGACCATGCACTACGACTGAGTTGAAAGGGCATGGTCTGTCAACGAGTCTTTTGGTGGTTCCACAGATACGTTCGGAGGGCTCAAACTCGATACCCAGGAAAAAGCACGAACACACCGGTGGGAGCGATGTTTTGAAGGGGATGGTCTGTCAACGGGGGGGGGTGACCATATATATATATATATATATATATATATATATATGTTTGCGTGTGTGTCCTGGATTGTGATGTTCCTCTGATTATAAGGATGTTATCAAAGAACAGGGTCTGCAGTCTCGGATTCGGACTGGTAGTAATGTTATGTGCTATGTCTTATAGTCTAACCCTAAGGGTCCATGTTCCCAAATAGCATATACTCTGGCCCCAAAGTACCTATATAGGGACTGCTTTAAGGCCAGTGTATATACTACATGCGTACATGGTCCCTTATACCCTAAGCCGTTATAGAACCCTTATAGATCCCTTAAAGGATCCTTTATGGCACCCTTAAAGGAACCCCTATATGAGTACATGGACCCTTAGGGTAATGATTCAGACCCCCACATGTCGGGTCGGAGGGCCTTTGAGTGTCGGCGCGTCGCAGCGCCGTTTTAGGTGGGACTAGGGTGTAGGTTTTAGTTGTTCCCCCTAGTAGTAGAGTAGGTAACTTTTAACCTTTTTGGGGGTAGTATAACCCCTATATAACCCTTATATAATCAGAAAGGTTAACCTTTAGCCCCATGATACCCGACAAGTAGGTCCCAGCTGTTGCCAAACATTCGACATCCTACGGGCTTCATAAAGCGCATACAGAATGTTGCGTTCACGCGCACACATACCTTGCCAGAGAGCCCGATACCCCCTTAGTAAGGCAATATACTTTAAATTATACGGGGCTTCATATTAAGCTACATTCCGAAATTAAGCGGTATTAAGCTCTTTGGGTTTGCTTCTGAAGTTTTCGAAGGAAGCGGGATCTGAGCTATCATGGAGGTCGACTAGAGTTCAACCTTTTGGCCGAGAGTCGCACTCTCTCTCCAAGACAAGTTGCCCTAAAGCTCCATGTACCCATAAAGTATATACTTAGGCCTTAAAGTACCTAAAACGGGACCCCTTTACGGCTTAAGTAACTACTATAGTGGTACATGGAGCCTTTGGGTTGATCGATGTCAGGATTTGGGGTTTGGAGTGGAGAAAACCTTGAACTACCCTAAACAGCTCTGACAATCTGAACCCTAAACCTTGAAGCCCAGCTAAAGCGCCAACTTCAGGCCCCCTCGGCAAGCCAATGAGGCTAAGCAGTAGGGTAACGAGGCTTATAAATGAGGTTAGTTTAGTTCTACTCGCTCATCACTGCCATAAAAGTACTTATATTCTTACTTGCTAAAGTCCCATGATCCTCCAAGAATCAGAGTATCGCACTTGACGACCCCGGGATGAAGAGATGAGGACGGACGATGTGACCCACCCACACAGCACAAACTCAAGAAATTGTAGCAAGAACACATTCCCAAAGGGTTCTCGTACCTAAATAGCTAGAATGTAGATGAATGTAGGGGAGGGTCTATATCAGGAATCACGCTTTTGATTTGGGAAAACCCCCATGCTTAGGGTCCTTGCAGGTTTTCACACAGCATTGAAACCTGATATGAGCAAAACAAATCCACGCGACAGTAGGCTAAAGCCTGCGCCCTCCTCATAAGCCAGCCGAAACTCGGCCGAAACTCTAAACCCTAAGCCCAAACCCTAAACACCAAACCCTAAACCCTAAACTGCCCTAAACCGAAACCCAAACCCGAAACCCTAAACTCAAAGCGCCCACCCTTCCTTCGAGGTTCGAGGTGGCCGTCTGCGGAGCTCACATGGCAGGAGGGTATTTTGGGATTCGGAGGTTCGGTTCTTTTTGGGGTCTAAGGTTTTAGGGCTTATAAGGGCTCAGGGTCTGTAAGGTTTAGGGTTCAGGGGTCATGGGTTTCACCTGGGGATCCCAAATCCTACTGTTTTAAGGGTTCTACCTCCTAATTAAGGGGTCTTAACTTAGTCATAACCTACTATTTTGTAGGGTTTGGGGTCACAGGTGGGGTTTAGGCTTGAGGGTTGCGCAAGATATCCCCACTTAACGTCTCTCTATAGTTCTGCAAACTTTTAGTCAACCCCACGTCGCTCTGATATATTGTCATCTGTCGATCTTACTTTCCCGATCTGTTGAGTGATGCAGCTGGAGCTGCTCCAGCCAAACCCTAAATCCCAAATCTAAAACCCTAATGCTCGTAACTCAAAGCCGAAAGTCCCGAACTGAAATTGGGAGGTTGTCAAAATTGTGGTTCCTTTTTGGGTCCCTATTATAATATACCGATTTTTTCGGGTACCACACTTTTGACAACTACCCGATTACACTGGGCCTTTCATCAAGCCTCCTAGATCCGAGACCCTGGTGCACGATAGAATAGCTTGGGTCGCCGCAAGAGCGACATTAATTTTTGAGAACCAGATACATCCTACCATAAACGCTGAACCCTAAAACGCTACACCATGAGCCAGCAGCAGCACCAGCAGCAGCAGGACTGCCTTTGAGCCCTCAGTTGACTGAGCGCGGCGGCCGCTTCATGCGGGAAGCACGGACGTCACCAAGGCCGCTTCCACAAGATGAACGCTTTTGTAGACGTCTTAGGAAGAAAGGGAGGATGGATGGATTGCTGGATGGTTGGATGGCTGGATGGATGGAAGTATGGATGGGATGGGATGGGATGGGATGGGATGGGATGGGATGGATGGAATGGAGGGAATGGATGAAATTGCAGGAAGGATTGATGGATGGATAAATGGATGGATGTCTTTGATGCACACATGTTTTTATGAAAGGATAGATATATATATATATACACATACACACATGTGTAAATGTGTGTATAAATATATAAGTATGATTAACACGCAGACCTAATGAGTCTCCCAAAGACACCGATCTGCCAGGTACCGCCTTGTGGCCTTCGACGAGACTAGCTGGCAGTTTGGGAAGATTTTAAAGTGCCCTTCATGGTTTCTATAGAGAGGCACCTAGTCATAAGTCCTTTTAGAGGGCTTTTCAGAAGTATTTATGAATAGCCACCTCTATAAAAAACCTTTCAAGGGCCAAAAAACTACTACCCAGGAGATGAAACCACCCCGGCCTGGTCTCGTGGATGCTGCGGACGGGGTGCGAAGCTCGGTTTCTGCTTCAGCTTCCTGGCGTTACTCTATAGTCCCCTTAGGAATAGTGATGATATAACATGTACAGTTCGTCATCATCATCATCATCATCATCTTCATCATCTTCATATATACATGTACGCCATATATATATATATATGTATACACATATGAATATATATATATATATAGCATACGCACATACATTCTTACTTGTTTGTTCGGTTATCTCTACATGATGATTTTCCGTATATGGGAACCCAAAGCTGGCACCGAACAGCTTTCAGTGTCTAGGTCATAGGTCTTTCCTAGGGTCCATGTACCCTAATAGGACATACTTGTACCGCAAAGTACCTTTATATGGTGACGACTTCGAGGCCAAAGTGTACAGTTGTAAGTACATGGACCCTTACGGCTTTACGGCTGAGGGCATGCGCTTGAGGTTGGAGTGACACAGGGTACACTGTCAGGACCCTTACACGAAGCACTCACGCAACCCCGAAAACGGGGGCGTGAATTCTTATCCAGCTACTTATTCTTTCAGGGTTCTGTGTGCCATCTACTTAAACCCTATTCGTAGTCTTCGTAGTATGATTGAGAAAGGCACCCATCTCGGACCCAACCCCTGGAGTGAATCCTAGAAAGTTGGAGCATGGATTAGACAGGATAATAAGTTCCGGGATTCCCTCAGCCTTGCATTAAGGGCATGAGCATTATGATGTTCCAACTTTCTGGCCTCTGCTTTGTTCGTTTTCGCTGCCAGGCCAGCATTGACCTGGAGATTTGGGACTGCCGCACTGCCTTGGGGGCGGCCTTGTTTAGGGTTTAGGCTTTAGGTATAAATAGTGGTTTAGAGCTTAGGGTTTGGGGTTTAGGGTTATGGGTTTAGAGGTTCAGGGTTAGGGATGTTGTTTATGGTTTTATCGTTTAGGGTTTGGGTTCTTAGATCCGAGTGTAATAGGGCCCTACATAATTGCCTATGTTGTTTTGGTGTTCCTTATTACAATTATAGTATAATGGGCCCCAAAACCCAAGTCTAAATATCAAGGCCCAAAATTATAGAACCCTTATAGTATCCCTTATAGTAACCCCTTTGAAGGACCCTCAAAACCCAATTCTACTTACTAAGGCCCCTTATATTATGGGTCTGGATACCTTACGGGCCTTTTGCGCGTATGTTTGTTTGCCTTCGGCTCTCGAGGCCCCTGGCTCCCAGACCTTCCAAAAAACCTTAATTAAGGAACATAAATTGAATTATAGTAGGATCCCTAATACGATTCAAGGTATATTCCTTAATTAAATGATTTCGCAAGGTCTGGATTGTTTTGAGTAGGGTTTGCAGGACATAAGGCCCTAGGTGCTTGAAGGATGTATCATGAGCTAGTATGAGCTTGTCCCAGATACCCGAGTGCACACTCTACAGAAGCACGTTCTAGTAGTCTAAGGTGGGCACCCATCCAGAAAGTAAATCCCTTAAGGTGTTCCGATAAAGCACCCTGTAGTCGTATACCCTGAGCCCTAAACCCCGGAACCCTAAACCCCTAAACCCTAAACCCTAAACCCTAAACCCCGGAACCCTAAACCCTAAACCCTGAACCGGTATAGGGTCCCCAATTAGGGGATCGACATTCCGGATCCTCCCTTTGTGGAACCCTGGGAACTCTCGACACGCCTTTGCCAAAGGAGCTGCCGGCATCATCTTTTGGCAGCTTTATGAAGTGAGGTGCTCAGGTTTCTGCTAGGGTTTGGGGCTTTCAGGGTTTAGGATTAGGTTCCTGAGCTTGAGTTATTAGGGCTTTAGTGTTAGTTTTGGGTGTTAGGGCGCCCCCTAGCCACTCCAAACCTTGGGTGTCAGGTGTTGGGTTGCCATTCAGGAGGGGGTTCCCTTTTGGGATCTGTTGGGGCTTCCTGAAACGGGGGTGTCAGGCACATGGACCTTGAACCCGAAACCCCAAGCCCTAAACCGTAAACTTAAACTCTAAGCCATGAACTCTAAGCCCCTAAACCCCTTATGGATCCCTTTAAGGAACCAAGGATCCCTTTAAGGATCTTTTTAAGTAGCCCTACGCTCTAAGCCCTGAACCCTAAGCCCCTAAACCCCAAACCCTCAGAGCTAAAACCCGGCCTCGTGGGAGTTTCTCAAACTTTGGAGTTTCTCGTTGTCTAGCGCTCTTCATGGTATGGATCTCGTTTTTCAGGGTTCGTCATAGTTCCAATTGGAGATCATGTTAGGATGATATACCCTGCAACTCTCTTCGAATTCTTGAGGGCCCCAAATAACAGCGTTCAGTGAAAAGTCATGGCAACCCTTGCAGACAGCCGAATCGCAACAGACCTTAATCAAATGGTTTGGGGAGGGTGTTCATACAAGGGAGTCCCTAGAGGAACGATTTACGGAAGGGACCTCTCCAAGGGGAACAGGAGGGACCCTTGATAAGGACCCCTAGGTAATATACTCTTTTTCAGCCATATACCAATTATATAGCCCCATTATAGTAACCCCCTTAAAGTTGGAAACCGGATAAAGGCCAAATAGTGCTGGGATTCCCTATATATCACTCTTGAGGATGGAGGCTATCGGGTTTCCAACTTTTCGGCTTCTACTGTATAGAGTAGGGGTCCCCATTAAGGGTCCCTCCTACCCCCTAAACCCCAAAACCCCTAAGCCCTAAACCCTGTACCCTTATAGAATCCCTATAGATCCCTTTAAAGGGTCCCTCCTTTCCCCATTATAGAGTAGGGGTCCTCCCTCCTTTTCCCCTTTCAACCTCGGGTGCCGAGGTTAGTCGCCTCTCCTCTGGGCATCGGCTGGATTGAGCTCGAGGATTTTTGGGATCCTTAAAGGGCTCCTTAACGGGATCGATAACTTAAAGGGTTCCTTAAAGGTTCCTTAAAGGGTCCTTAAAGGGATCTATAAGGGTTCCTTAGAGGGATCTATAAGGTAAGGGATCCTTAAAGGGTTCCTTTAAGGGATCTATAAGGGTTCTAGAAAGGGATCCTTAAAGGGGTCGGTAAGGGTTCCTGAAAGGGATCCTTAAAGGGTTCCTTAAAGGGTTCCGTACAGAGTTTCCGATAGTTAGGGGTACTTTACTTTGGGGGACCCCAAACCCTAAACCCAAAGCACTCACTAGCCGACAAAATTCTAAACCCTAAAGAATCCCTAAAGCCTAACCCCTAAACCCTAAACCCTAAAAATCCTAAAGCCTAAATGAAACCCCAAGCCCTGGCAGGATATGTTTCTAGGGAGGGGTCCGGGTCATAGCGAGAAGCTGGGTTTCTTATTGGCTGTAAACTCAACTTTTCAACTATTGGGGTTCTAATAAGGTAGTCGATGTTGAAAGTTTCAACTTTCATTTCCTTGGGTTTCGGGCCAGTGAGAGAATCACTGCATCACTCATCTACTTGGAGGATCATGGGACGTAGTAACTACTTGGAGGGTCGGGGGACTTACCAAGTAGCTTTTTTCGAGACTTATAAGTATCATTACCCCAATCAGGATCCTTCTAGAGTACTTCTCAGTCTACGTACTACCTACTTACTATGTCCCCGACCCCCCAAGTAGGGTTATAAATAAGGTAAGCATAGTTATACTTAATCATACCTCCAATTAAGGTACTTATAACCTTACTTACTTACCAAGCCCCACGATCCTCCAAGTAGGGTTTGTTGATGTTTTGCTTTTACGAGGTGAGGGTGTTAGGGCTTCGGGTTTAGGGTTTATGATTCGGGCCTCTTTCAAGCCTCCTTTTGCGGTTTGGTTTAGGGGTTTAGGGTTGGGTTCAGGGTCCCGGGTTCGGGTTTAACGTTTAGGTTTTAGGGTTAGGGTTAGGGTTCAGGGTCCCGGATTCAGGGTTCGGTCTTCGCTTTTCTTGCTTTTGAGTGCGGAGGGCTTGGTATCGGCCCTGAAGCAAGCTCGACTTGGCAGATTTCTTTGGGAAAGTTCACTTCGTGGGGCTTGTTTCTTTGATTCAGTGGGCAGGAGATACTACATTAGAAAGGGATCCTATGCAATTACCGGGGACCCAAGGAGATGTCATGCCCAAAACATCATTACCTTTGCTGCGAAAACATAATTTGGCTGAAACCTATGCCAAACTAAACCGTACGTGACCCCGATCTGCGAATTTGTCTGAACCTGAACTGGGGGCGCTTCGTCCCTAAGCCGACAAGTTATAGAACCCTCAAGAAAAAACATTGTAGAGTCCCTCAAAAAGCGGGGTTTGGGTCCTGTAGACAAGGACCCGTAGTGGCTAAGCTTAAGCCCTAAACGCAGGATGGTAGCCGAGTACAAGGTTTCCGTCAGGCCATCTCGGCATGCCCGAAGTATGCCCCTAAGGGTCCGTGCCCAAATAGTATATACTTTTGCCAATGTATATACTGTATGAGTACATGGACCCTTAGGGTGGGGACCTGTTTACTCAGAATAGCGTTCAGGAAGTGAGGCGCTGTTCCAGGGTTCTACAGAAGGTCTGTGTAAGGGTTTTATCAGGTTCATTAGGAGCTGTGTTAATTTGAAAAGGGCTCTGAGTGTACCTTACAAAATATTGCAGGTACAGTAGTTGAAAGGGGTTATGAAGGGACGTTGGTCATTTTCGCTATTATTGCGATGATTGATGACTTCTGGTTATTCATTGTTCAGACCTTAATCCATTTCGACATGAGAATCCTGGATATCGGGGCTTTTGGAGTTAGGTTTTGGTGGGCCTTCCGGGTGTTGGCCATGGGGGGTTTAGGTGGAATATCCGAGTTGTCGTTGGGGCTGGGTTTAGGGTCTAACCCTCACCCCAAGACCCTGAAACATATATATATATATATATATATACACACATACATACATCTTGAAATCCTGTCAAAACGCGATGTCAAAACGCTGGGATTTCACTCATTTCTTGCGGTGGGGGGGGGGAAATGCCAAAGTGCAGGCGTCCTCGCTCGGGCTCATGCTGAAGAACCTCAGAGTTTGGGTATAGGGCAGGAAGGGTAGCACAGCTTTCCCGTGCTTTGGAAATCACATTGGTCTGGGTAGTCTGCTGGCTTCAGTTCGGCTCGCGAATAAGAACCGATTGACGACCGCGTGCGTCGCCCAAACTCACGACGGAACAGGCTCTAAGTGTAGGTGTTGTGTTTGGGCGTGGAAGTGTTTTCTTAGGTGCTTTGTCCGCATGTGGAATATGAGTTATAACTACGTTTCTTCTGATTGCTAGCTGTCTTATTGTTGATTGTCGCTACTAGTGTTGCTATTAGTCTTATTCTTATCCCGATTGAGTTGTCTAACCGGACCCCTGGTTCCAAACTCGTCAAGCATGCGCTCGACGCACCCTTTGCCTACTTTCAGTTGTATCGCGGTTTTCGCTGCAGGGCGTCTGTCTGGGGGTGAATGACCAGATCCATTTCCCTGAGGGTCCATGTACCCAAATAGTATATACTTTGGCCTTAAAGTAGTCCCTATATAGGTATTTTGGGGCCAGAGTATATACTATTTGGGTACATGGATTCTCAGGGTTATAACACACAAAACCCTTTTCTGACTATCGAGGTGCCTATTTGCGTGATAATATCTCGTAGACGAGTCCCCGAACCAAGCTTCCTGCGGATTCAATCTTGCAGCATTTCCTGTGGCAAAAAAAGCGAGAGGCAAGAGGACCTCAAAAAACAGACGTCAAGCGCCCCGAATATATGGGTGCAAATATACGTTTAAATGAATGACTAAATAGATAAAAAATAAATGTAAACATGGACGTATGTATGTAAGTATAGTATGTATGCATCTATGCATGTATTTATGTATGTATGTGCTGTGTATGTATGTATGTATATATATATATGTATGTATGTATATATATATATATATATATATATGGTACCCCCCCCCCCCCCCCCCGGTACCCAGGTTGTGTCCTGTTCAAGCCAGACACCTTGTCCCCAATATTTGTTTGTGTTCCTTGGTCATTGCGTCTCTGGGAAAGCACGTTTTCGTTTACTGTGACTCCCTGGGCTTCTAAGTGTAGCGTCTACTGTATTGTTGCTCCCGAGCTTTCTCCAAATCGATGGAACGTGCTGGAAATGTTGGAAAAACAACAATTTCCATGATCTGTCTGTGGGGAATCATGGGAATTGTTGGTTTTGCCAACATTTCCAACAATTTCCATGATTCCCGAAACTATGGCGTGGGCTCCCGAGGTTTTTCCAAATTCATGAAAATTGTTGGAAATGTTGGTAAAACCAACAATTTCCATGATCTCTCTGAGGGGAATCATGGAAATTGTTGGTTTTACCAACATTTCCAACAATTTCCATGATTCCCGAAACTATGGCTCGGGCTCCCGAGGTTTTTCCAAATTCATGGAAATTGTTGGAAATGTTGGTAAAACCAACAATTTCCATGATCTGTCTAAGGAGAATCAAGGAAATTGTTGGTTTTACCAACATTTCCAACAATTTCCATGATTCCCGAAACTATGGCGCAGGCTCCCGAGGTTTTTCCAAATTCATGAAAATTGTTGGAAATGTTGGTAAAACCAACAATTTCCATGATTTCTCTCAGGGGAATCATGGAAATTGTTGGTTTTACCAACATTTCCAACAGTTTCCATGATTCCCGAAACTATGGCGCGGGCTCCCGAGGTTTTTCCACATTCATGGAAATGGTTGGAAACGTTGGCACGACCAACAATTTCCATGATTTGCCTGAAGGGGGATCATGGAAAGTTTTGGTTTTACCAACCTTCCATTATTCCCGAAGCTGCCGCTCCGGCTCCCGAAGTTTCTCCAGATCCATGGGAATGGTTGAACATGCTGGTTTCGCCAACATTGTCCATAGTACATATTTCAATACGTTGTTACCGAAAGTTGCGATTGAGCAGATCTTACGTACTCGTGCGAGGCGTTTTGCAGACAAGCCGGTAAGGTATTTGCATCCTTGATTAAGCTCACTAGTTGGTCCAACACGAAACTAGGTAATTCATAGTCTCCGCTTGAAGACACTAATGTGGGAACACCAGTTCATGGGTTTTCTGTTTATCACATACAAGGCTGTACTCCATGTCTAAGATTCAAAAATTTATTATGAGAAAACTATTGCTGCACGACCAAGCTTAGCTGGCTTAATTAATCACCCACTTCTTAAGATAAATGTAGAAGGATCTACTTATGTTGCTTGGTGTTTGTATGGGGGTCTTGGGTCGTTGTGGTTGTGTATTCTTTTTTGGTGTGGCACTGGTGCTTACAAAAAACAAAGAGCCCGTAGTCAAAAGACTACCATGTGCACCAGAATTCTGACATACATCGTTGTCAACTTGTCATCATTTGGTAGGTGCAGACTTTCGAAAACGATTGTGCGACCAATAAAATGGATATCACCTGTATGATGCACGCACTTTTGATGAACTGCACTCGGATTAAACATGTCGAAGTCACCTGACGTGAAAAAAATATAGTCGAACTAATTAACTACAACATACAACCTAGCGTGTAACACGCAGCCCCGGCGTGTTGGATCATGTTTGATTTGGAAGACTAACAACCCAATCTTAGCAGGTAAAAAGCAAGCAAGTGTGTGACTTGGTTAACCATCATCCTACCAAGCAGTGTTTTGAAGCACAAGTGTGCGTATTCACGTGGTGCTCTCTGGTAGGTTTATACTCAACTCCGCAGAATGTATAAAACACAGGACTCAGCAGGTACTTCATTGACTTTATAATGCTTGGCTACTATTAAGCCAGGTTCCCGAACAATATACGAAGCAGTCTGAACGAACAATCAGAACAGTAATTGACACAGTAACACTTGATGCAGAAATTCAACAAGCCGGGTGGCACATGGTCCTAAATGGCCTGGTATTGGTGAAGTATGATAACCACTGTAACAGGAATAATGGCAATTCACAAGATGTGATAGCAACACTGTGAGAGGTAATATTAAAACCACACTTGACATTTTGAGCTCGATATAGAAGAACAGAACATGTAGCAGTTCATGATTGGGAAAAGAAACGGAGAGCGGATTCCTAAGGCAATGGAGTCAGACTATACTTGCAGTAACAATTGCGAAGCCTACACACACCGTCGTGAAACACGATTTCATACTTTTGTCGCTATTGGCTGCTAATTTGACAGACACGCATGAATCATTGTACAATGCTGCGGAGACTAAAGGCTTTGACAAGTATACTGACACTATATGACACTGCTTTAGGCTTATTCCATATATGGCTGTATGAACCAATGAACACAGCAATTCATGTGAGAGACTGCAACACCCACCACAGCAATGACATTGCTGCGTGTGTAAAAAACCATAACGACAGCCAATTAAACATAGCCACTATCCACCTTGATCCGAAATCTGCGTGCATGGCCTTGGGGATGCTACAGTATCACTTCTATGCCGTGCAAAGCTCTTTCTCTTACTGGGTTTCAGTAGGCCTGCTTCGCCATACCCTGAAGTTTGTCACACTCGCTCACTACCAGTACTATATGTCGGCTTATCGAGAGCATGCGCGTGCACTTGCAGCCTTTTCTGTCCGACGTCCTTCGTGCTATCAGCACAAAGACGAAAACCTGGGTACCTGAGGGGGGGGGGTAGCATATATATATATATATATATATATCAACCTTTTCGGTGATTCAACCAGCCTAAAGCTCTCCCTAATCCTAGACCTAGATTCTGGATCGTCAGAAACCTGCATTGCAGGTGGATGCGAGCGTCAACCGCGGAGGGCAGGTGGGCGTGGCAAGTGGCCCCAGCACCAGGGTATATAAGGGTATTTGTTGTTCAGTGCTCCTTCTTTGCAGCTTTGCGGCATGCATTTGACATGTACGCTGGTGGTTTTCCTGGTTTTGGGTCTAGGGAGTTGGGGTGAGGGATTTGGGTTCTTGAAAGTGAAACAGTTTATATAGATGCAGGAGTCTTGCTAAGTGGTCTCCATCGTTCAAGTTTGCCGTCCAGGCTTAGGGTTCAGGGTTGAGTTTAGTTTAGCTAGGATGCCCAGTAGTACCCTTATTCCCTTTTTGTAGTCCTAGGTTCCTTATAAAGTTACCCAATACCAAAAAGAGAGGCCTTTTATTCTTAGGTTACTGGGTATCCTAGTTAGGCTTTACGGATTCAGTGTGGGGATTTTGGTTGAGGGTGTGGGGTTTCGGGGTTGTGGTTTTGCAATCCCTGGATCCTGGGAACGCCAGGCCCATAATGCCTCAGCCCTTGCTCATAAACACGACGCGCGTCGCTGGCTTAATCCTTGTATAGTAGGCTGTTCAGTGGTACACTTTTTTACTTTCCGGTTTCTGGGTTCCTATTATAAAATAAGAAGCCCAAAAATGAAAAGCATATACTTTTTTCCCAGTGGATTACTGAACAGCCCCGTATAATAGCCTATAGGGCATATCCCCTTAGAAAATCAGAGCAAGGAGCTCCAAACAGTGAGGCATTCAAGTGTTCAGGTATGCCCGAGTTGGTCTCGTAGTGGTGCTTCGGAGATCACGGCTTAATTAGGGGACTCACGCACACACACACACACACACACCCTATGCAGAGTACGAGCCTGATTTAACGGTTTATTGTTTAGGGTTTAGGGTTTATGATTTTCATTCATGATTCCCTAAAATGGTACAACTGAAGCAACACACAGCTAAACTTAAGGCCCACAGACGAAAACCCCTACACCCTGACTGAAGCCTCCACGCTACACACCTTCCCGTGGCCCGAAACCCCTGGACCGGGAACCCTTAAAACCCCTGCACCCTAAAATCTTGAACTCTAAACTCCTAACAAGCTCCTAAACCTCCCAACCCTATAGATTTCCTGTGGATCCTCTTAGAGGAACCCCCATAGATCCCTTTAAGGACCCTAAGCATCCCTCAACCCCGTCCCCGAACCCAAGCCCGTAAGTGACCTTAGGGCGGTGAGCCACCCGCCGACATCACAAGCTACGGCTCCTGGAGGAGCCAACCGGGTTTAGGGTTTAGTGTGCTTTGAGGGTTTAGTGCTTTAGGGGTTTAGCAGAAACCGCATACAACTCATTGAACGCACTCAAAACGGTTCATGTGCAATAGGGGTTGGGGCGCGGTCCTTGCTAACAAAATCAATACACACCAAAGCCCTATTCGAATTATGAAGGCCCCTATATTAGCCATCTAGCAGCTAGCATGTGTAAATGCTGTCGAAGCCGGGGTTTAGGGGTTTAATTAGGGTGTAGGGTTTAGGTCCATGTACCCAAATAGTACACACCTTGACGGCAATGAGCCGATAAAAGGACTATTTCAAAGTTAAAGTATAGTATATACTGATGAGTAGTTAGTAGTTACTATGGTTAGTATTACCTTCACCTCCATACAATGCACTTACACCCATATATACTACGTCCAATGATGCTCCAAGTAACCCACCCTGTGGAACCTTTCTTTTTGAGGACTTGTATAAGGAAATCATAATGAGGAACCCTATGTGAGTGCATCAACAAACCGAGAAGTGTACCAAGCTGCATGGCCCCTGTCCGAGGTGCACAAACCGAGAAGTGTACCAAGATGGCGCACAAATCGAGAAGTGTACCAAGGTTATGCCACTGCGGATGGTGGCTCAAGTCACGAGTGAAAGAGAAGTTTGAGTAAGAGCATGCGTGCGGGTGTGGGTTCAGGCGTGAAGGCGAGGTTCAGGTCTGGGGGCAAGGTCAGTCCCAGGCAGGCTTGATGGCTTCTCCTGTACCCACCCACTATAGTAGGGTTAGTGGCTCTGAAGCATCCCCGCATGTGTTGACCCCACAATCACAGGTTATGAGCCCAACAAGACGCTTTACACAGTACTGCGGCAGCACAGCAAGACAACTATGGCTTGCTGCTTCGACAGCTGACAGAGATTCAGCTGTCGCATGACACATTGCAACGAATCACCAGTGCAGCCGATGACATGCAAGAGCTACAGAATGCGATGGGTTCAATGATGCAAAGACATGCAGTGCATGAGCAGCTCTTCTATGCAACCGATGATCACATACGACAGCTGTATGGTAAGCATGTTGCTCTCATGGATATGTTGCAAAAGTTCGAGCGGCAGCAGAGTCAACGTTGGCAGGACCATGTGACGCAGTACGAAAGTCAGCAAGCATCGTTGCGTGCAGTCATGGACAAGTTATCTCAGACAACTGTGGGCATGGATGAGTCTGGTCTTACATCGCTTAGGCGTGAGCTAGATTTACTTCATGAGGCAGTGGGATCTCTTCAATCTGATCATGCTGCCACGGATGCAAAGCTACATGAGTGTTTGGTTCGGCTTTCAGCGATAAGTGCCATCCCTGGATCGGGTGAAGGCTCTTCTTCAGCTGGGGCCCCGAGTCATCCTCAAGTGACCGAGCGCATCAGAGATGAGCTTCAGGGACATGCCAGACAGGCCGAGTTCTTTATGAAGCAACTACTTGAGGAACGTAGAGCACGCGAAGCTTTGGAGCTGAGGCTAGGCCAGGAAGCTGAGCAACGTAAACTTCTTGAATCGCGGATTTCACTCTTGGAAAGCAGTCGTTTTCACATGAGCGCACCAACACGTGGAACCCCAACCGAGTTCGTCCCGATGAGGTTTTCGTTGTCGCCTACGGTTACCAGAGAGTCAGATCAGTTAGACGAAAGCGATCCAGAGCAACAGTGGTGGTTTCAATCCGGCGGACCTCCCGGTTTGAGAGTCCCTCCACCTCCGTTGCCAGAAGAAATGCGAAAGCAGACAGTAGAGAATCCTGCTAATCAGATGCGGCATGTATTTGGCGCAGCTCTCGGAGTGGATCTGAGTCAGCACTGCAATGCAGGGTCATCTCAATCAGCAGCTCAGGGCACCCAGACAGGAGGCTTTGTTGCTGAGAAGGGTTGTGAGCTTCCGGTAGCCGGCAACACTGGAGCTCCAGATGCAAACAAAGATGAAGGTAGAATCATCCCCGAAGGGCGGTGGAAGATGCTACGAGACATTCCACAGCTGAACTTGGCAGTTGGCCAAGCTTGGGAGGCTGGGATCTACGTACAGTCATGGCACACGCAGTGTTCAACAATCTTTCACAGCATCGCGGAGCCTTTTGCAGAGTTTGCGGATAGGATGTGGAAGGCTGCTATGGCCATGTACAAACAGAAGTCCGAAAGCTTGATTATGCCAGTTCCGCCTATGATCAGTGCTGAGGACAAGGACTTTGAAGCAAGGTTGAGTGGCGCTCTCATGCGAGTAGTGCCGGAGGAAATCAAAGTATCAGCAATTGAAGGGGCGATGGGGCAGCTAGTTTCATCGGCTATGCTTTACATGGGTGTGCTGGCGAGGCTTCAACCAGCAGGTCCAGAAGAGGCATCTTCATTGTTGAGTTTCGTAAGGTCACCGCCGATTGCATCTAGTGCTCGCGAGCTGGAGGGTCTATTTAGACGGTACAGGCTGGCTTTGAGGAGGCTGGTGCAGTTGAGCATGCCAGAAGTTGCCCCAAGTGAGCAGCTGAAGGCATTGCAGTTGATGACCCGAACGCTTGAAAGGAAGTATCCTGCATTCCACATGCGCATGAACTTGTTGAGACTGTTCCCTGAATCCTCTACGCGGCCTACCAAGGAAGGTGTGGAACGATACTTTACAACGGCAGAACAACAAGTCTTGGAGCTCACAGCTGATGAGGCAAGTAGGGCGGACAGACGCATGGGTGCAGCATCGGATGCAGGGAACACAGCAATCAACACAGCAAGCACATCATCGCAGCAACCACCGAAGAAAGGTATATGCTATTACTACAAGAAGCCTGGTGGATGCCTTCGCAAAGATTGCCCATTTCTACATAGCGAAGAGGGCAAGGCAAAGGGAAAGGGAAAGGATGAGGGCTCAAAAGGGGGTAAAGGCAAGAGCAAGGGCGACAAGTCAAACGTTTCTGCCGCTGAGGCCAATGCCCCGAACCCGAGGCCGAAGCCCAAGCCGACTCCCAAACCCAAGGCCGACTCGCGCGCTCAGAAGCTTCTGGGAGTAGACGAAGCCAATCATAGCAAGGTTTCTTTGTTGCGGAGCGTTCCAGATGCCAGAGTTGCCCGGTTGGAACATTCTGTCGATTCAAACGGTAATCAGAAGATGGTACTGCTGGACTCGGGTGCAAATGAAGTCGTGAGACCTTTATGCGAGGAGCTTAGCATCCATGACACATCACGGTTCATACCCCTTGATGTGTCTATGGCCAGTGGTGCTTGTGAGCAGGGCTATAGGAGCATTAGAGATGGCGAGGTGGCCATTCCGATGAAGAACGATGAATGGATCGCTGGTTTGGGTCGTGTCGTTCAGGCTGGGTATGACTTTCATTGGACGAAGCAAGGGTGTACATTGACTTCGGAAGATGGTGCCGAGCTCCCGGTCGTTATCAGGAATGGGTTGCCTTATCTGGATTGGAGTAGCTTCAAACGGGTACGAAGGCATTTGGCCAAGGCTCACCGGCGAGCGCCGAACATGCAGCTACATCGATCCTGGGGAGCTACACTGAACGAAGCAACGCCTAGTATCCTGGAGCCCGGAGAGCACATGACTTTCGAGCAAAACCCCGCCGAATCAGACGAGACTGGTGAACACAATGAAGCAATTGCAAGGACGGAGGAGAAGGCGCAATCGTTGCTGCAAAGGGGCGACATAAAACCGCATGAGCTATTAGATGTACTTGCAGGCGCCGGTCTGAAGCTTAGGAAGCGGCGACGACGGGCTGAACCACAAACTGACTTGGTTTCCATCTGGAATTTCGGCAGGTATCAGCACGGAGGGGTTCATGGAATCAGCTCTTTAGCGAAGGCTAGGCCTCAGCTGACACGATTGCTTACAAGTTATGTCCGTCAGAGATGCCCAGCTCATCAGTTCACCACGGTTACAGTGACAGAGGATGTGGCATTCCGGCCACATCGTGACAAATTCAATCAGCATGGCTCCAGGAATGTGGCAATCGGCCTGTCGCATTTCGTTGGAGGGCAAGTGTGGCTACACGATGAAGGGATGAGATCAGATCCGAATTGTGTGTGGCGTGTTGTATCAGAAAACAAGCAGCCTTTCCCTGGAAGGCTCCTCCCTACATCCGCAGGTGCAATCGCCGAGTTCAATCCCCGAGATCTTCATGGCACTGAGCATTTCACCGGTCATAGGGTTATGCTACTGGCTTACACCCCAAGCGGTATACAGAAGGACGCGGAGGAAGAGCTTCAGCAGCTGGCCGACATGGGTTTTGTGCATCCTCAACTCCCTTCGCCATCGCCGATAGCACCAGCGAAAGCATCTACAGCACAGCAGATCAAGGCAACACACACCCCTAAGCCCCGGGTTCGGTTTCAGGAGGAGCCAGAGGTTCGGGAGTTCTGTGCCAAGGGCGCTGCCAGTGATCTTGAAGATGAGCTTGATGAGATGGGGGTTGGTCTTGAAGGACTTGACATGTTTGAGGGCCCAGTTGTGTCTGTTGAAGGCGGTAACGAGCCTGCTAGTGGTACGGAGCTCGGGGGTGAGAGACCTATCATTGAGCCGGGGGATACTTTCGAGGAAATGCTTAGGAAGTTAGGTCTGGAAGATAACGAGTCTAGGGAAGCCATCGCCCGTGCCAATGGTGAATCGCCGTCTGAGCCCACTGATTCCTTGCAGCAGTCAACGCAAGAGCTGAAGCGCAAATGCATTGACGGTTTCTACAAACATGGATGCCCAGACTGCACTGCCGCTCGTGGCCATAGACGCTTACATCGGAGATTGAAGGGACCTGTTAGTTCCGGGACGTTGAACGTAGACATTTCTGGACCTCACGGATCGTCAGTTGATGGATTTCGTTATTTTGTCGTAGCGATCTTGATCATGCCTGACGGGACGGCAGTGCCCTATGCACGAGTGCAGCACACCAAGTCTTCTGAAGAGACTCAAGAAAGCCTAACGGACATCATGGCACAGGTGGTTTCCTGCAGCGACGGCCAGGTACCCCTGCTTAGAGTTCACAGTGACGGTGGAGGCGAGTTCATATCCGATCAGATTACCGCGTACTTCACTCGTATGGGGCTTTGGAAGACGAAGTCGGCACCCTATTGCAAGCAATCATCTGGGAAGGTGGAGCGTATGGTACAAACACTGAAGCATCATGCTACAGCGCTGCTGATTCACGCAGGTCTCCCTGCCAGATTCTGGTCATATGCCGTGGTTCACGCCTGCTATCTTTTGCGAGCTGCTGCCTTGAGCATAAAGTCTCCTAAGGATGCGCCGGTGTTTGGGGCATTGGTGGCGATCAAACGACCGAATGTGGATAAGCTGCCCTCATTTGTTGCAAAGACGAATCAAGGAGTCTATCTTGGAGTAGATGAGAGCTACATTGACGGGGCAAACGTGTTGATTGATACTCCTAAGGGGTTGAAGGTGGTAAAGTCTAGGCTGCCAGTTTTGCTCAATGTGGACCGTCCCACTTGGACAAAACGAACCAGCCCTGATGAAGCACTGGATGTTTGGGTATCAGACAAGGGCGAGGTGCGCTGGACAGAGCCGGCGCCAGGTGATCTGATGACCTTTGAGGAACGCACCGACGGTCCCCAGTATGACGATGATGATCGTAACGGCAACTTGGAAATGGCCATAAAGCGGAAGCTTCACGGACAAACCGAGGATGAAGAGGGATACGAAGCTAGTCTATCACGGTTTAACCATGGGTTTCTGGTGTCAGCTCCAACTTGCAAGCGTGTTGAGGGTAGAAGCGAAGAGACGTTACGGAGTGATGTGGACCCTGATGACAAGTACTATGTCTACAGCTCGGACATAGAAGCGGACATGGATGAGGTTGAAAGGATTACGCAGCTCCTAGCTCAGGAGAAGGGTTCTGCAGAAACAGTTGCCCAAAACATCTTCTGGCAGGGAACAGAGCAGGAACAACAGGAGTTCTATCAGGCTGCTGAGGGCGAGATCTCCAACATGCTGTCGAATGAGGTCTGGGTTGAGGTAAATGAGAACAGTACGGATGCTGAGTTGAGGAGGGCTTTAGGTTGGGGTGATGACGTTAAGAAGCGGGTCCCCAAGCCCATACCGATGAAACTGGTTCTGACGAAAAAGCCGGTGATTATGCCTGAAGACCTCATTTCGTCGGCAAGAAAGAATGGAGCTAAGGCGGCATCAGAGCAGGTCAAGAATTGTGCTTATAAACCAAGGTGTAGGCTTGTTGCTTGTGGCAACTTCCAGCGCAGTGATAACACAGATTCTGCCGAGCTTAGCTCCGAAAACATTTCTGCAGAAGGAGTGCGCATGTTGTTCAATGAGCTTGCTTTTCACGACTCGTGGGAAGCTATGGCTTTTGATGTGTCATGCGCATTTCTGAATTCAAAACTGCCTGTCGAAGAACGGGTGCTTCTCCGTCCTCCTAATTCGCTGATCAAGCTAGGATTCTTCAAGCCTGGAACGTTACTTGCTGCACATCGTTCAGTCTACGGACTCCGGCGAGGCCCAGTAGACTGGCAGGATGAAAGGCAGGATAAACAAGCCAAGGTGGAGCTCCCTCCGGCGGCAGGCGACGAGCTCCCAGCTTTGGAAATCGTTGAAACCAGTTGTCAGGGACTCTACACGGTACGCGAGGTGGAGTCAAGAATCATCCGTGCTATATGTGCCATGTTCGTTGACGATGGTTTCTGTGTGGGTGAAAGGGAGGCCCTTTTGCGGTATGCAGAGCATGTCGACAAATGCTGGAAAACGAAGTTCCAGGGCATTCTGTCGCGACTGAAGGACCGGTCGCCTGCTATCCGAGGCTCTCTAAGCATCCCAATGATAGAGGAAATCACCTTCATAGGAGTACAAGTGACATTCCAAGCAGGCCTGGTGGCAACCAGTCAACGGAAGTGGCTATTGCAAGAGTTGGACAGACGAGGTCTGACTCACCTGGCGGGGGTACAGTGCCTCCCCGATATCCCTGAAGGCAAGATCTTGCCACGCGAGCGCACTGATTCATATCAGCAGGAGCTTAAACTGGCGCAACAGGAGATAGGCAGCTTGCAGTGGATCGCATTGAAAACAAGACCAGATATCCAATCTACGGTAGGTCAGTGTGCCTCTCTTGCATCGCTTGATCCGAGCATTGCTTTGAAGGTCACGAAAGCCCTGTGGAGGTATTTGCGGGGAACCGCTGGAATGACACTTAACTACAAACACAGCGCCGATACCACGCTGTTGGGAAGCTCGGATGCATCATTCAGTCCAGGAGGGGGTAGATCCAGATCTGGCTCCGTCATCTTGTTTGGTGGAAATGCAATTGGCTGGAAGAGCTGTCGGCAGAGCCTTACCGCGTACAGTACTTGCGAGGCTGAGTGCGAGGCGATGGCGACATGCACAGGATTCTTGACAGACACAGCGGCGCTGTTACAAGAGCTCACGAACCGTCCCATCGAGATGCGCATGGAGAATGACAATTCATCGGCAGTGTGCCTTCTGACTAGAGCTAGGTTTACGGTGCAAGGTTGGCGAACGCGCCATTATGCAATAAGAGCTGCATGGACACGCGATCAGCATGAGCATCACGCTGTGAGCCTACAACATGTACCGGGAAAAGAGCTGGTGTCAGACATGCTGACGAAGTCGTTGAATCGAGCTAAGCTGGAGCAGCACGCTGAAAAGATTGGCTTGACCAGAGGGCGAGTAGGAGATTGAAATGAGGCGTGGAAAAGCCACTGCTTAGTACAGCCTATGCATGTTTTTGTCCAGCACTCCGGAAGCGAACATGCCATCAAAGCTGGAATGTTCGAGGAGGAGTGTGAGTGCATCAACAAACCGAGAAGTGTACCAAGCTGCATGGCCCCTGTCCGAGGTGCACAAACCGAGAAGTGTACCAAGATGGCGCACAAATCGAGAAGTGTACCAAGGTTATGCCACTGCGGATGGTGGCTCAAGTCACGAGTGAAAGAGAAGTTTGAGTAAGAGCATGCGTGCGGGTGTGGGTTCAGGCGTGAAGGCGAGGTTCAGGTCTGGGGGCAAGGTCAGTCCCAGGCAGGCTTGATGGCTTCTCCTGTACCCACCCACTATAGTAGGGTTAGTGGCTCTGAAGCATCCCCGCATGTGTTGACCCCACAATCACACCCTAAAAGGGTAGGTCCATCAGGGTCCCGGTAGTTGCTGTTGCCAGGAATTACCTGAAGTCTCGCTGAGCTCCTTCCCGCAATGCTGCCGGTCAAGGGAAGCCGATTGGCTTCTCGGCCAAGTTGGAGATCTAGAGCTTTTGTGGGGCTTTCCGAAAATTAGGGGTACCTTATTCTGGGGTCTTTATAATATGGATCCTACTATTTAGGGTACTATATTAGGGTCCCCTATTTAATTAGTTTCGGAGACTCCCATGTCACCTACGAGGTTCCTGAGTAGTTCCCATTTGCCCTTGTTCTTAAAACCAGAGAGTAGGAGAAAGGGTACCCTTGGTATGAAGGGGCTACTGCGGAAACAAGGCTTATGTGACCTATGTGAATGTTTTGGTGACCGGTGTGGTTTGTTATTTGGCTTTTCCGGTGCCATTACGTCAGGAAAACCCTACAGAAGCTTCCACTGAGAACGGAGAACGGCAGTTTAGGTCGTGGCTCCTTGGGCTTTGGGCTAAGGGTTTTGCTTCTATATAACATTCAGGTAGCTGATGAACCTCACAGTTTCCCCAGACGTTTTTTCAATTTTCCAAAATCTTATAATGACATGTGCTATATACTTTATAAGTACTTCAATCTCAACTGCATTATCTACGTTCACCGTATAATATATATATATATATATATATGCTTGTTGGTTCCCGTTAAAGCCTCTTAGATCGCTCGCTGAGCCAAACATCGTGAGATCAGTATCCCGAAGTTATTCTTGATCCGTTTGGTTTAGGGTTTGGGGTTTGGGTTCGGGTTTGGGGCCAGGGTTCAGGATTTATAGGGCTTGAAACCGCAGGAAATCAGCCAAAGCAGACACAGGCACACAAACACACACACACACACACACACACACTGCTCTGGATGAATGTTGTCCGATTCAGCATTGTCTTCTGGCGCCGCAATGCGTAGCTAATGTCTTGTAGAGAGCTTGCACGAGGCTTGGTCGTCGGAAGCCTACATAAACGTCACTCCAGAGTGAAGAACCCTAAATCCAAAACCTTAAACCCCAAACCCAAAACCCGAAACTCTTAACCCTCACAAGGAACTGTAGAGTTTAACTTCAATCCTAGTCAGGCCCTGTGATCCTGCTTAGTTGCGGGGTTTATGATGACTCAGGATCTATACCCGGAGGCTCCATATACACTACCAGCATGGAATTAGGTCCCAAAAGCCATAATGAGGATGGTCTGTTGGGACCTAATTCCAAAATTGTAGTGCATATTATGGACCCGCTTGGATAACTACGGGTTCCTTTGACCCTAAAAATTGAATCGTTTCAGGCTCACGTGGCGTGCAGCAGTCTCTCGTTCTTTCTGAGCGCCGGAGCTCCACCGTTCTTAAGGGAGGGTGGTTCGACCGTTCTTAAGGGAGGGTGGTTCTAAGGAATTACATATCTGTCGAGGAATCCATATCTCTGTACCTTGATTGCTTTTGTAGATTATGATGTGAGATCATCACAGGTGATGAATACACGTACCTATCTACAGTGCGATGCAGAGAATTGCCGACATGGATTTCGGCGGTTCGCAACATGCCGAGCGTGAACCCTGAACCCGAAACGCTAAACCCCAAACCCTATTACAGGGGCTTAAACCATCACCACTGCTATTTGGGGGTTCCGTTTTACAACTATAGCATAATGATAACTCCCCCCCTCAGACCCTATTCTAATTTTTAAGGCCTCTACATTACCGTCGGTGCCTGCCGAAGTTGACCCCTCGTTGCCGGTTGGCGCAATATGCGAAGACGTACTGACGAACACTTAGCATTTTGCTTCAGGGTACCTTCTACAAGCATTTTATGATATTGTGATATACCCCAAATCTCGCAGTTGAAGCTCTACACAAAAGCCTTAGGTTTCGGGTTTGGTGGGTTTGGAGTGTGGTTGGATTCCTTGGATTGTGTAGGGTTTAGGGGTTAGGGGATTCTACGGGGCCCTGAAACCCCCTCTCTTGCAAGACGTTCATCCCTGTCGGAGGCCTTTTCGACAGAGGGTTGTCCTGTTGCAAGGAATCAAATGTGTAGTTCTCTAAATTTAGGGCCCCGTTTTTTAGGGTCCTTCTTCTAAGCGTGCAGTATTTAGTGTTTTGGGGGCATAGAAATAGACCTGAATTTAGAAAGCTTCCCAAATGATGGCTGGACGTCCTCAACTGCAGAGAATCGATCCAGACATGGAGAGATGAGTTTGCTACAAAAGTCCTTAAACTGGTAGGCTGTTTAGGATTAGACTTCAGCATATCCTTTTTGTGTTTTTCCTGTGAAAGGGCAACCCTTTTCCGGTAGATGATTCTTTCCTGCTGAAGGAGCGAGGGGCCATGTGAAGCAGAGGCTATGCATACTGTCAAACAACAAATCCGTTGTCGATTATTTGGGTTTAGGGAGGGTTTTCTGGTCTAGGGTTTAGTAAGTAAGGTTCCTTAAAGGATTCCGTAGAGGGTTCCTCAAAGGGATCTATAGGCTTACTTGGAGGATCATGGTAACTTAGCAAGTAAGGTTAGAAGTATCCACAACTGGAGCTCCAAGTAAATATAAGTTACCTGATTCATGACCCTAGTTTTACTAAGTGCCATGATCCTGAAAGTGAGACATGTGAGAATGACCAGGTTTCCGGTCCCCATTCCCTACAGCCACAGAGGACGAGTCATGGACAAGCACACCCCTGTCGATGCAGTCACGGTGTTCTAGCTCTATGTAGCAATCCACACGCTTCATTCTCTGATGCTTTTTGAAACCGTTCTGCCTAGCAGTAGTGAGCAGCCTGCGGGGTATTGACTGAAGAGGAAAGCTCCGGAACACTGTAAATGTCTTATTGGCTGTAAACTCAACTTTTCAACCTTTGGGGTTCTTATAAGGTAGTAGATTCTGAAAGTTTCAACTTCTATTCCCTTGGGTTTTGGGCCAGTGAGATGTCTGAATATGTATGGGTAAATAGTGTCCCTTGTTTTCTCGTTAGGTTGGCTTCAATATGTCTAGGCTAGAGTATAATATGAAGCTACCCCGAAGCATTATTCTATGTACAACCCTAAGGGTCCAAAGGATCCAATAGTTAGGTACTTAGGCTTTGGATGGTAGTTATGTAGGCTACTATTTTTGAGAGTATATGATAATTGGGTACTTCGGTTCATGATATAAATCCTGCACTACCCATAAGAAAGGGCTATACATTATTAACCAAAGTTCAGGATCCTTAAGGTAATGCAGGATTCCATATCATCAGCCGTATGTGTTAAGGCAGGTGCAGTTACGAGTAGGACTTCGGCTCTGCTACGATGGACCCCTATGCAAACGCCAGCAGGAAATCTCACCGTTCGGGCTTTCCGATCGCCCAGACAACCACAAAACAGCAGCATCATCTAAATCACAGGTTTTTGTGTATACCTTCAAAAAGTCGTACAGCAATAAGGAACCACAGATGAAGTCTCCGGGTGCGCAGGTTGTGAATGAGAATCAACCGTGAAGGTTTTATCATGTCGTAGGATGTAAATTTGAAGGTGTAGTGTATGCGTTTGTTCGGATGGCAGGACCCGCGGGCTTTTTCACCCAGCCCTAAGTCCTAAACCCTAAACCTTAAGATTTGCAGATTTCCGGCGAATCTCCGACGGTGCCCTAAGCCTTTCTGTATGGCCTCACTAGATCCAGGGAAGCTCCTATATGAACCAGTTTGGACATGTCTTCCCCTCATCTGTCTGGTTCTTCGTAGGGAATGGGGGAATGGGTCATTGGGACCTACTATTTGCTTAAGAACCCCCCAAAAAGTAGAAAATAATAATCCCTATATTATCCCTATATAAGGAATATATTTTTTATTTTTGGTGGGTTCTTAAGCAAATAGTATAGGGACTACTATTGGGGATTATATGGGGGCTATGATGGGAATCCATTCCCCCATTCCCTACTAAGAACCAGACAGTCATGATGCGCTGCCAGCCAGCATGTCTGCCCCCAGATCCTAGGCCGCAGACGCTAGACCTTAAAGCCCAAAGCCCTGAAACCCTAAAGCCCCAAACATGCTGAGCCCCTGAGTGTTCGGCCAGTGGAAGCAGCAGCATAGAAGCTTAAATAATACGAAAATTCATGTTTCCCCAAGGTTCCAACGGACCCTATATTTAGGTACTCGGTTTTAGGATAGTAGTTATGTTGGTTAGGATTCTGGAGAGTGCATGATTATTGGGTACTTGGACCCTTGGGGTTTCCCCCTGTTTTTCAACCGGCCCTTCAAGAAGCCCTGCTCTTTGGAGTTCGCGAGCTTCAGCTTCGGCCTGAGCGGCTTTCAGGGTTTAGCGGCCTTATGTTTAGGGTTTAGGGGTTTAGGGGTTTAGGGTTTAGGGTTATGTTATAACCAATCTCCTCAGGAATTGATTTTTCGGTTTTGTGCATATAAAACCCAAGAGAATATTAAACACGTCGCTTTTATTCTCGTTGTAAGGGATCCTCACACTTGGCAAAGGGTACCGTAGTTTCCCTGGTTTTGCGTGAAACCCTTACTTAAAGGCTCAGGGGACTTAGTAAGTAAGGTTATAAGTAGGATATAATTAGGATAACCCCACTTAGGGGACTTATAACCCTAATTATAACCTACTTACTAAGTCCCATGATCCTCTAAGTAGGTGGGGGGGGGGCTCAGACGATTCACTGAAACTCAGGTCGGCTTAGCTTGGTGCTCCGAGCTTTGGTTTCGGGAATTCCCAAATGGGGGTTTCCGAAAATAGGGGGTCCTAAAATAGTACCCTAAATAGTAGGATCCTTATAATAATAATAGGGTACCCCAATTTTCGGAAACTCCCACCCTAAGACTAAGCCCCCTCAAGCCCAAGTCTTCTGCTTTGCAGGTTTTGGGGGTTGAGCTGGGCGGAGATTGTCTCTTGAAGGCCATGCTGCGTGACGACCGTAGCATTCGGCCGCACGAAGCACCCAGGTCAACTTGGATCCCGTGATTGCTCTGGGCTTAAGTGTATGGTTTCGAGTTTACGAGTTACCTGGACCCCAAACAACCTTCTTTTTTAGTGCTCACTAGTATGGCTTTTTTATATAAGTCCTTAAAGGTGCAGGTGCTTTGGGGTTAAGGTGTGGTTTAGGATCTTTGTGTCCTGCATTGCAATCCGCCGCCATCCCAACAAGCAGTATTAAGGCCACGTCGAGTCTTGTGGCGCTCTTCACTGGCTGTTGATGTAGTCGCAAATCCGATCAAAGAGGTTTTCGTTTAGTGCCCGGTTTTCTCGAAAGATGTCTCGCATGTTGCTGCGGTTTTATCCCTTGGCTTGGGGTGTAATGAAACGCTACACGAACCATCAGCGTCATTCCACAGGGACGAATCTATCTGCAGTGTGGTTTTTTGTGTATATCGACAGGTGGTGTTGCGCTTCCTCTGTGTGGGGGAACGGGTCTTGCGTTCACATGCAAGGAGTAAGACGAGTGGTAGAAATCGATAGTGATCGTCAGAGTCATGGTCGTAGCAAAACTTCAGGACCGAGTAACCAGCCTTGTTTGTTTCGATCTGTTGTACTACTGGCTCCGTATTCTTGTATGCTATAAGTGCGATTCCAGCAGTATTCATGTACGGAGTATCGAGATCGACATGGGGCAGAAGTTGCGGCGAAAACTTAAACATACCCATATGTATTCAATGTACTGTTTATGCGTTTTGGTACATTTGTGGACTTTCGAAGTCTACAACACAATCTAGTGCCCATCGCACCGGACTCGTCCCGTCTCCGGGGCATTCCGAGGACCAATGCAAACAACTGCCAGACACCAGGGTGCTAAGCCCCGAATCGGCATACCAAACCAAACTAAAGACCCTCAAACCTGTGTAAAGCTCGCTCTCTCGCTCTTCGGCGCCCTGCGCTGGAGATACGGACCATTTTCCCAAGGCAGCGTCAGAAAAAGAAAAGGTTTCGGGTTTATGTTCTGATCTTTGGAGTTTCCCTAGACGCCGAACTAACTACCCATTTATTGCAGCCCCCCCAGAACCTCAAAATGTGGAATATGAGACCCCTTGAAAGGGGACTTGGGGGGCTCGCGGTCAGTTGTGGTTATAGGGAACTCCAGAAAGTTGGAATATGGATTAATGGCAGGATCCCCTATAATTTACCTTAAAGGGGTTACGATAATGATATTCCAACTTTCTGGCTTCTACTGTATAGGGCTGCTGAGTTTGCACTAAAGCTGTAAGGGCTCATCTTGCAAGGTGTTCGGGCACAGAGACCGTGTTCATTTTAAGGCTTGGTTCTTAGTATGGAATAGGGGAATGGATTCCCTGTACAAACCCCAATTCATCCCCAATAATAGTCCCAAAATAGTGCCAATAACCCATTCCCCCATTCCCTACTAAGATCCAGACAGTTTACGGTGGGTTGGGGTTAGGGGCTTAGTCTTTAGGTTTGGAAGTTTGTTGGGGGTGCGGACTTCT
Organism: Symbiodinium sp. CCMP2592; assembly: GCA_905221615.1. Taxonomy (NCBI): domain Eukaryota; class Dinophyceae; order Suessiales; family Symbiodiniaceae; genus Symbiodinium; species Symbiodinium sp. CCMP2592. The sequence goes on along the minus strand of CAJNDT010006024.1, from coordinate 1,226,727 downwards.
CAACCTTTGAGTTGAATGGATAATGTGTTTTACTCGCTTTTTAAAATGAGATCAATATACCATAATACAAATTAAAATAATGAGATAGCTATACTATAGTAGAATATGATATGATAAATAATATAACACAAAATATATCATATATAATATATTATATATAACGTATGAACTATAAGATGTAATGTATAATTTTGTAATATATGCCATATCTCACAAGCTTTATGTAGTATATAACGTATGGAATTCTAATATATAATGTACAACATAGTATATGATGTAATATAGTGAAATTATACAAGGCTACCCAAAATATCTGCGTAGTCGAGTAGGTAACCTTTAACCTGTTGGGGCAGTGCAATCCCTCTATACCATCTATACCCGCAAAGGTTAAGCTGTAGTTGCCCGAGGATACTGGACAAGTAAGATATGGGAGTTTCCGAAAATAGGGGACCCTAATATAGTACCCTAAATAGTAGGATCCTTATAATATAAGGACCCCAAACTAATAGTAGGATCCTTATAATAAGGACCCCAAACTAAGGTACCCCCCCCATTTTCGGAAACCCCCATATCAGTTTAATCATTAAGGCCGCGATGTCAGACCTCGAGCCTGATCAGGCCTACCTACGGCTGATGGACAAAATCCTGCATTACCCTTTATAAGGAATATACCATAGTTCCCATGGTTTAGAGTCCTTAGGGTCATGGCTTATCTACTTAAAGGCTCATGGGACTTAGTAAGCAAGGTTATAAGTAGACTTACTAAGTCCCATGATCCTCTAAGTAGGCCATGCAACCCACTTATTTCGGAGCCTTCGATAAGACTACCACAGGGTCTTCCTATATGCTCGATTTGGCTGGATTTTGCAAGGGCGCGGCAGAAGAGCCAGTCTTTTCTGGTACTTCAGTGGAATCAACCCTAGACTCTTGAACCTTCACCAGGAAATCTGAACTTCTTAAACCCTGCACCACTGACAAAGCCCACCGCTGTGTCCCGACGTCCCCAACAAGCCTACCTTTTTGTTGCTTGTGACATGCATCGGCCCCTGCGCAAGGTGACACGCACAAGCTTCGAAGAGAGCTTGGCTTAACCATAAACTATGCCACTGACTGTGGCTCAAGATGCAACAAATTCTCTGAGCGGATCATGGGGGTTGGGGTTATTCCGGGTTTGGGATTGGGGTCCCTTCCTGGTATCCTCGTCCTTCCTCTTCCTGGTAACCGAGACCCGAGCCCGTCTTCAGGGTTTCAGGGAGGGATTAGTTCGTTCAGGGATTCAGGGCTAGGAGGTGAGTGAGGATTGAGGTGAAAGGCATCTCCGATGGCGGGGGATTTTAATGATGTTCCTCGATGTCTCCCTTCTCCGACTCCAACTCACTTCAGCAGAATATCAGACGGAAGCCCTAACCAAGAGGTTAGGAGCCCAAGCGCTCCAAGCCATCACTCCGCAACACTTGTCGCAGCAGCACAGCATCAGCAAGACACCTTTGTTTCTGGCCAGGACAGAGGAGGCATGACTGATGTTTTAATGTCAGGAGCAGATTTCTTGGTCCGGCAAATGCACGAGATCAGGACAGCGAACGGCGACGTGATTCAATTGATGAGGCAACTTGAGGGGACTCAATGGAACATGGTAGCCATAACCGACATTGAACAGGTGCACCAGAATCTCGAAGGGCTACGCCTAGAGACGGAGCGCCGGACGAACTTGCTTGCGACAGGTTTAACTACGGTTGTAGCTGGAGTTGACCAGTTACGGGAGGCCGCAGTGCAGAGTAGCCAAGCGCACGGATCCTTGAATCAGCGAGTGGCTGAGTTGACAGAGAGCATGAAACACCTTGCCCAAAGAGTCGATGGCATTTAAGGACAAGTGTTTCTCCATGAGGCGATGAGCCAGCGATTGACCGAGCTGAATGATCGTGTGCTTGGTTTGGAGTCCCGGGGTTTAGCTAGTGGCGAAGCTGAGCGGGAAACCTTATTGAAGCACAATAAACTTGAATCGGACAAGCTTTGGTTGAGGATACTTGACCTACAGGAGGTCGTTCAGAAGCTCGAGTCCAGACCCCTTGAGGAGGAGAATGGACGATCAAAGGAGCTTGCATCGGTCATGGCGCGAGTTGTGGAAACTGAGCGGATTTGCAAACAGCTGCGTGCGAGAGATGAGGAGATCCAAGGTCACCTGAGTCATATCTTGAGCCGCGAGCCAAAGCCAGATCCTGTAGTACCCACGCAGGCGCATGAGGTGCAAGATAAGGGGCCTAGCGGGGTCCAAACATTCAACATGACGAGTGGGACGCCACTCCAGGATCAAACGGATGCTGATAGAGATCAGTGGTGGGATGCCTATGACGAGAAGCCAATACAAGACTGGTATAGGGACCCACCTGGGCTGGGTAACGGTTCATGGGCACCAAGTGCTCCACCTCCTGCCCTACCTCGTGAACTTGTGAAATCGGAGACATCTTCAGCTGCAGGTCATGCCTTGCAATTGGAGTCCAAAGATCTGCGTGTCCAAGGCGGTCAGTGGAAGCTTCTCAAGGAGTTTCCAAAGATCGATGAACCGAGAGGCCAAGCGTGGGAAAAGGGGCTGCAGTTTGCCCAATATGCCACTGAGATGGTCTCAGTCGCGAGTTGTGTGGGATCAGGTTTCGCTCGCTTCGTGAGGTTTCAGATCGACCGCGCATTGGAACGGTTTAAAACAAGAATGGATAGAGGAATCAGTGACTGGGATTTGATACCGACAACACCTGCTGGATGTGACGAGTTTGAATCTCGACTCTCCATGACTCTTTTATCGCAAACTACGGATGAGATCAAGCGTGGAGTCATTGAATCGGCAGCGGGTCAGGTTGTTCCATCACTGGCTATCCTTGAGGCCATCCTTGAGCGATTCCAACCTGGAGGAGTGGAAGAGAAGGCATCTTTGACGAGCTTTTTGCGAAATCTGCCTCATGCATCATCCTTCACAGAGTGTTTGGCAACGCTGCGTAGGTTCAAGTTGGCAAACTCGCGAACATCAGCTCTAGGACTACCTAGCCACCCTCCTCATGAAGCGATTGCATCCTTGAATAGCCTTGTCAAAGCCTTGGAGAAGAAGAACATTACTCTGAGTACTCGCTTGAACTTGTTACGGCTTCGCCCGGAGATATTGAATCCTACGGAAGAGGGTGTGAGTCTCTTGTTGACGGCGATTGAATCAGAGGCGAGGCGCCTTGCTGCTGAGGAGTTTTCCAAACCTGGTCAATCCAAGGGATATGAGGCTGGTCATGGTGAGTACGAGATTACAGCGGCCAAGGGCAAAGGCAAGGACAAGGGCAAAAAGGGGAATGCATCAGGTGACACCAAGTTTATTCCTTGTGCCTTCTTCAACACGGAGCGGGGATGCTTGAAGGGAAAGGATTGTGAGTACATGCATGCCGCGCCTAAGGGAGCAAAGGCTAAGGGGAAAGGAAAGGACAAAGGAGCAAAGGGAGATGAAGCTAAGGCTAAGGCTAAAGCAAAACCTGATGCAAAGGCAAAAGCAGCAGCTAAGGAAGCTGAGGCTAAGGCCAAGGCAAAACCGGATGCAAGGGCAAAGGCTGCAGCTCTTGTCGGCGCCGAGGCGAAATCTGCAATGACCATTCGTGTGCAGGCGAGCATGGCCATGTGCGAATCCGAATCAAACTCAGATGATCACAATTCTCCTTCGGAACTTTCCGAGATCGACGGCGTTGGGAGTGATGATCTTACTCCAAGCGAGTTCGGTGATGAGCTTCAGGAGGAGAGTGATGATGAAGTGGGCTGGGTTTGGAGTCTACGGTTGACTGGTTTAGAATGGAGAATGTGGACTAGCCCGGGAAACATTGTCATCAAGGCCCACGCGGAGTTCGAACATCTTGAGAATTATCAGAGGCTTGAACAGGGAGTATGGCAATTACATCGGACGGGTATGCTAGATGAGCTACCAGCTGTCTTGAACGAGGAATGGACGGTGAACGCTGTGCACCCTGTGTATGTCTTAGATCCCGTCACGAGAGTGTTCAAGAGGGCGGAAGCCTTTGAACTTGAGCGGGGAGATGATCAGTCGAAGCTTCGCTTTGTTGTAGCGGTGGACAGAAATCGACCGTATGTAGAACCGTGGACTGAGGATGCATGGGTAAGTGAATGTTTGCGGTTCGGTTTTGGCGCTTCCAATGTTCATGTCCAGGATCGGATTCCACTCGAAACCATGTTGATTGGACACGGGTTTGGCCACTTAGCGGAGACCCTGGGTTTGCTAGGAGCTGAGTATGCGGATGACCTTGCAGTTCTGGGCCCTCAAGACTTGATTGACAATGGGATTCCACGGCAGGAGGCTGAAGACTTGTTTCAGCATGGAGGTGTCATGTATGAAGTTCACACTCCCACTGGAGTTCGAGGTGTTCCTGGAAATGAAGACCGGATTGAGGAACTAGCATTTTCTCTTTTTGCGTCATGGCAGGCGGGAGATCCGGTGAGTGATGAAGAGTATGATGCTGAAGTACAGCAGAGGTTTCATCGTATGATCCGTAGAAGGCGCCAGGGCTTTGCGAACATGTGTTGTGTTTCCGCTAGTCGGGTTGAGGGTGATAGCATGGTTCTTGTGGACAGCGGGGCTAATGAAGTTCTTCGCCCTCAGACTCGGAGCCAGCCGGGCGATACGCCGCTTCAAGTCACTCTTGCGTCAGGGTCGCATTGCAAAGCCACCATGAACAAGCATGGAGAAGTGTGTATGATCTCAGAGAATGGGGTCAAGGGAGAGTGGATCGTGGGTGTTAGAAAGATCATTGATTTAGGAGGTTCATTTCATTGGGACCCAAAGGGAGCCACAATCAAGTATCCCCATCCTTTTGAGCATGGTAGGATCATGACGGTGGAATGCATTGTCGCAAATGGTCTGCCTTACATGCGATGGTCGGATTTCAAACTTGCGCGCATTGCACTCTCCAAACACTACAGAAGCCAGCTGAAAGAGAGTAGCGGAAACAAAGCCACCATTGAATCATCAGAAACCTTCTCAGGACCTGGGGCAAAACATCCGGAAAGCCACATTGTAGACTGGGATGATGTTCTAGAGTTTCAGGAGGAGTCTGGGGATTTTATTCGGGGTTCAAAGGGCGTCGCGGAGGTGACGAGCGAGGCTTATGCGGAAGCTTTGCTTGGCAAGGATTGCTTGGATCATCAGGAGATTCTTGAAGCTGTGAGAATGGCATGCTTGAAACCCATGTCCATTCGTAGGAAATCCAAAGTGATTGGCGAACCTGAGGTTGTGAATCTGTGGGTTTTCGGAGCTTATGTCAAGGGCGGAATTCATGGAGTCACCCGGGTTAGCAGGGATCATCCGATGTTGACGCGACTGCTTGCTAAGTACAGGCGTCAACATGCCGAGGGTCCTTTCGCTTCGCTTGTAGTTGCTGAGAATGTTGCTTTCAAGCCACATAAAGATCCCAATGACGGTACTTTTGCATCAACGATTGTCGGCTTGAGTAGCTTCAAAGGCGGCCATTTGTGGACGGAGTGTTCGCCATGTGATTGTGAAGAGGACAAGGTCGTGTGGAGATATGTGAATCCAGATTGTGAACCGATACCTGGACAGTTGAACAGATTGGACGGTGGAAGATCAGCCACGTTCTGTGGTACCAGGTGGCACGGAACCGAGCCATATGTTGGTACAAGGTCTGTGTGCGTCTGTTACATGCCGAGAAATTGGCAAAGCTTGGGATCCGGGGATCGTGCAGCACTTGAGTCCTTGGGGTTTGTACTTCCAGAGGATCGCGTTGAAAGCATGACCGAGTTCATCGAAGCCAGTGAGACAGAAGTATCCGTGTTCAAGGCCATGACCGTCGAGCCTGAGGACATTCTTTTGATTCCTGAAGCAGGAGTCACTGTTGAGGAAAGAAGAACGCTCAAGCAGAATTCTCACAATCAGCATGCGCAACACATACCATCACAACACACACTCTTAACTCCTCCACTCCCTGATGTTGATGATGAAGATGATGAAAGGGATGAGGGTTGTTTGGAAGGTGGGATGCGTTGTAGCGAAGTGTTAGTTAAAGAGAGTGCTGAGAGAGAGAGCGCGGGAGAGAGAGAACCATGGCCCTGCGTTTCTGATTCGACTTCGGAGCGGCTCACTGAAGAAGATGAGCTTCGGAAATGCTGTCGTGAAGGCCTGTATCATCCAAAGAGTGAGTCCAGCATCAAGGCCAGGGGACATCGAAGGCCCCATCGCAAGATTTCCGGAAAGGATGTGCAGAACGGTGTGATTTCCATTGATCTCACTGGACCCCATAAGACATCTTTTGCAGGACACAAGTACGCGCTGATAGCCTGTGCGCATTTGTCTGAGGGCTTGGATTTGCCTTTCGCAAGACCGTTGAAGAACAAGGAGGCGGCCACCGTGACAGCTGCACTTAGGGATATCTTGAATCAACTTGTGTCTCTAGCCGAGGGGGAGCAGATCACTTTCAGGATTCATTCTGATCAGGGTCGGGAGTTCACTGCTCGTCTGTCCGAAGAACAGCTTAAGACATACAATCATTATCGTACATTTGCAGTCCCGTATTCTCATCAATCGAACGGGCGAGTAGAGAACTTGATCGACCAACTTAAAACCTCTACGGCGACTATGCTCCTGAGAGGCAAGTTGGACTTGAGATTCTGGGATGAATTGATGGTTCATGCGGCGAAACTTCGCCGAATGAAGGCGTTGAACATGAGGATTCCCAAGGACATGCCAATGCCGGGGGATTATGTGCTATCGCGCCTGGCAAGAGATCAGATGCCGGACTTTCAAGATCGCACGGAGCCTGGAATTTTCTTGGGTCTTTCGGAACATGTGGCGAATGGGTCAAAGGTGTTGGTTGAGAGGGATGGTCGTGTTGTGGTGCGGTTTGCAAGACTTCCCATTCTTCTTGATAAAGAAAGGCCACGATGGAGGCTCGTAAAGAATCCCGGCGCAGAGCAGGCAGCCTGGGTTTCAGATAAGGGTCAGATTGCGTGGACATCGCCGACATCAGATGAAATCTTGACTGTTGAAGAAAAGCTGGGGTGCAACGTCGCAAGTCCTGATGAGGTGTATGCTAAGTTGAACAACATCCTTGAGAAGACGAGGTCATCAGCTACAGAGCGGGAGATCTTCAACTTGTTTAACCACGGTGTACTTGCGGAAGTGTCGGGACAGGTGGAGGCGAATGCGATCCACGTCAAAGCCGCAAGTTCCCAGGATCCGCATGTTGCAGAACGTGGAGAGCGAGAGGTTAACAAGTACATCACTGCCACCGCCGACGAGGAGAAGCAGATGAATGATTCCGAGGCGATGGCAGAGTTGTTGGCCGTGAAGCAGCTCGCCACTGAGACGGTGACAAATGCGGTACTTACCGAAGGGAGTGAAAAAAGTATTAGAAAGTGGATCTCGAGCTTGGAAAAGGAACTTCAAAACATGACAGATCTTGATGTTTGGACGGTGTGTCATCAGGACAGTGTTCGTGAGCATTTCCAATTGGATGAGTCCGAGAGTCTTCCAGCTCCTTTGCCTATGAAGCTGGTCTTGACAAAGAAGCCAATCCTTGAGGGAGGAGAACAAATAGGGGACGTCAAGACTGGAGCAGCGGAGAGTGCAGAGGATGCTGAGTTGGATTCGTTCAAGGCAAGATGCCGATTGGTGGGATGCGGAAATTTCGAAGGAGCTCCAGGTGACGACCTCTCATCACAGAACATTGATGCAACGGCATTAAGGTACATGCTCCACGTGTGGGCCCGAAATCGTGAATGGATTGCAGGTGCTTTTGACATCAGCGCTGCATTCCTGAATGCAGTGTTAGAGCCGGGACATAGAATCACTCTGAAGCCACCGGGTTTGCTGGTGAGATTGGGTTACTTCAAGGCGACGGATGTCTTGATTCCCAAGAAAAGCCTGTATGGATTGAGATCGGCACCCCGGGCATGGGAAAGAGAGAGAAGTGAAAGGATGGACAATGCGATGATTGCGAAGGCTCCGGGTGACTTGTATGGCGACCTTCATCTTAAGCCTCACAGTTTGGTACCGGGATTGTGGAGCATCTACGATGGGAATGAGATTGTGGGAATGACGACTATGTTCGTTGACGATGGCCTCACTATTGGTCCACCGGAAGTGGTCATGCGAGTCATTGAGTACGTCCGCACGTTATGGAAAACTACGGTTCAAGGGTATCTGGGATGGCAAGATGAAGAGCTTGAGAGCCGTGGTGATTTGAAGTTGGAGCGAGTCAGTGAAATGATGTTCTTGGGACTTCGGATAACTTTGACTTCTGAAGGGGTATGTATGGACCAACACAAGTGGCTGAGTCAAGAGCTCAATCGGCGAGGATTTCTGCACTTGAATGGCTGTGATGCCCTACCTTCCTTGGACAATGCGCCGACTCAACCAGCTGAGAAGAATGCAAACTACCACAAGGCATTGAAGGAAGTGCAATCCGATATCGGATCACTCATGTGGATATCTCTTAGGACGCGCCCCGATGTTCAGGCATGCACCTCAATGCTAGCTTGTTTGTCCACTGTTGATCCGGAGTATGTTCTGAAGTGCCTGAAGAAGGTTTGGAGGTATTTGCGAGGAACCTTCTGGCTTCGCTTGAAGTACACGGGAAGCCGTGAAAGGACCATCACAACGGCATCTGACGCAAGCTTCGCTCCACAAGGATCCCGATCAAGAACCGGAATCACATTGTTTGTGGGCGAAGATCTGATTTCTTGGAGATCAGTGAGACAAGGGCTGGTAGCATGGTCAACCATGGAATGTGAAACGGATGCGGCTGCATCAGGGCTACAAGAAGCTTTCAGGCTCAAGACGATCATTGAAGAGTTGGAGGGGGCACAGTATGAGATCCGGATGCTAGTCGATAACCTCAGCTGTGTAACCCTGCTGAACAAGCCTACATGGAACCAACTCGGTTGGCGCACACGGCATTTTGCCATCAGAGCGTCATGGATCCGAGACCAGCTCCGTGATGAAAGAGTGACTGTTCAACACTACGCGGGTCGAGAGCTTGTTGCTGATGCATTAACAAAGGTGTTGCAGAGAACGCGTCTCAGGGAGATGAGACAACGAATGCAGTTGACATGATTTTGTGAAAATCCTGGAGGCTAGAAGCTGCATAGGTCAAGCCGTGGTGCAGGAACTGGCAAAGGGATAAAGTTCATCCGAATAATTTACATTAGACTTTTGGAGGCTTCGCCGAAGGAATAGTCCAGCGGGCCTTGCATGAGCGCTTATTGAGGGTGCCGGTTACCATGCATCACCCGTGGCAACCGCCAAGGAGGAGTGTTGCTTGTGACATGCATCGGCCCCTGCGCAAGGTGACACGCACAAGCTTCGAAGAGAGCTTGGCTTAACCATAAACTATGCCACTGACTGTGGCTCAAGATGCAACAAATTCTCTGAGCGGATCATGGGGGTTGGGGTTATTCCGGGTTTGGGATTGGGGTCCCTTCCTGGTATCCTCGTCCTTCCTCTTCCTGGTAACCGAGACCCGAGCCCGTCTTCAGGGTTTCAGGGAGGGATTAGTTCGTTCAGGGATTCAGGGCTAGGAGGTGAGTGAGGATTGAGGTGAAAGGCATCTCCGATGGCGGGGGATTTTAATGATGTTCCTCGATGTCTCCCTTCTCCGACTCCAACTCACTTCAGCAGAATATCAGACGGAAGCCCTAACCAAGACTTTTACTCCTGCTTGTTATGATTTCCGGATTTCCTGATACAAGTCCTGAAAGTCTAGGTCTTCACAGCTCGAGAGAAGCCCCCCTAAACCTTAAAGCCCTAAACCTTGAAACCTTGGCCCTAACACTACAGCCCTCATACAGCTCGAAATCTCGGAGGCCTTAAAGCCCAAAGCACTACACCCGCGAGCGCTGAAACTTTGCAGCCTTAAACGCTAAAGCCGAAAGCCGCAAATCCCTAAACTTATGGCGCGGCCTCGCGAGCTTGTCTGCCTCAAGGGCCGAAGAAGGGTCGGTTTAGGGTTTACTAGGATGCCCAGTAGTACCCTTATTCCCTTTTTGTAGTCCTAGGTTCCTTATAAAGTTACCCAATACCAAAAAGAGAGGCCTTTTTATTCTTGGGTTACTGGGTATCCTAGTTTAGGGGTCCGAAGACACGAGACCAAGCAAGCAGTTAAGGAAGCGACATGCAACCGGACAAACGGCGGAAAGTCCTAGTAAAAAAAAACCCTAAGCCCGTAATCGTAATCCCTGAACCCTAAGGTCATAGTGAAGAAGCCCCTAAATCCGTCATTCCTAAGCCTCTAATCCCAGAGCAAAAAACCTGGAGAGTCTAGGAAGCTCGACAGAGGAATCCGAAGGCTTGATTCGTGCTGAAGCCGAAGCCCCAAAACCTCACCATACCTGAATACCTCTTGTGGGACCTGTTCCTTAGAGGAACCGTTGGGAAATCAGAGTTTATACTTTGGTCTCCGGGTTACCTCAAAGTCCAGATTTGGGTTTGGTACAGTAGTCTTTCTGCTTTTATGGCTTCTCAGGGCTGCTTGGGTTTAACTCGTGTTGCAGAACAATCAGTCAGTGAGATCCAAAGCGTCTGTTGTGCGAGATGAGCCATCATGGTGCTGTGGTTATTATTACCAAGAACAGGCCGGGGAAACCCTCAACCTTAACTTAACCCCATGCGTCCTGAGCAGCTAAGTTTAAGAATCCTTGACGTCGGATTTCTCTGATCCCCAACTGGTTCTGAGCTGTCTCAACTCTCGAACGCCTAAGACCCTCAAGGGCATTGGTGGATGAAGTTAGTGTTCCTGCTGATGGAGAATCTGTAGCTCGCTGGAGTAGCAACGTAAGGGAGAACAGCATGGAAGCCTGGACACTCGAGCCTTCCAAACCAAAGGCCTGAACGCCAAAACAAAACAAGTCGGCACTGAACCCGAATCACCCTAAACCCTAAACCCTAAACCCTAAACCCCTAAACCCCTAAACCCTAAACCCTGAAGCATCCTGCACCCCCGACCTCGGCTCCGTGGGTTTAGATTTGAGGCAACATGGTTGCGACCTAGGAGAACAGATTTCAGGACGAACCGGAAGTGGTGGATCTGTTTAAGCAACCGAGCCCCCTTCTCTTGGTGGTACCCTGAATTGTGGAGTGCTATACTTGAAACTTTTTTAAGACTTGTTCTTTAAAGGGACCAGCTGTAGGGACCATTACGGAACACTATTGTGTACTCTCCCTGGTTACTTCAAAAGTCCAGCACCGATATGAAGGATCCTGTTATTCTTTGGGACTTAGGGTCTTTGTTAGGCTCCTCTGTTGTCGATAGCTTCGAAATCCTATTTGAGCTCCTATCCCTGAACCCTCTACCTACCTGGACCCCAAAAGTATGTAGAATAATAGCCCTTTGGGGTTTTGCCATTATTCCACCTGCTTTTGGTGGTTTAAGTAACCCTGAAACTAACCCGTTTAGGGTTTAGGGTTTAGGCTGAATCCTAAATCCTATACAGTGGTTTGCCCTCACTCGGCAAGTCTTCCTCGCACCAGGCTCGAAAATGAAAGGCAGTCTGAGGACGGCCCGAGCTCTGCTATGCTGCATTGCCCGAAAGGAAGGTTTAGGGTTGGGGGTTTAGGGTTTAAACCCTAAACCCTAAACCAATAATAATCAAAGCATGACGAGGTAAAAGTTAACCACCAACGCAATATGCTATGACTTCCTGTAGTGGATGAGGTTCCTTACCAAGAGCCCAGTTTAGAGATCACAGCAGGCATGGCGGTAAAGAGGGTTTTCTCACACGTTATGCGTGTTGCAAAAGAGCTCAATGTGGCTTTAGGGATCTTTAGGGTATAGGGTTCAGGGCACGCCTCCAAAGCGACTGTAGCCCCAATAGCCAATCCATCCCCTAAACCCCCCTAAACTCTTGAAACCCTAAACCCTAAACCTTCAAGCCCAAAGCCTGACTCAAAACGACATAAACCCTAAATCTTCGAGCCCCAAGCCTTACTCAAAACGACGGAATGTCCAGTCATCCGAATCGAAGGAGTCGATGGACGCGCAAGTGCTCGCCATGAAAATGTGTCCTGGAGTCGATTACGCTTGGAGTGCACCCATAGTCTCCATCGCGGTTCCTTTGTTGGGTTGCCTTGTAAGATCCTATTTCTGTAACTAAAGCAGGTTGAACCATCAAGAAAGGAACAACAATGCAGACTACAAGTAATATGGTGGCCTTCATAGCTCGGGGTGTCATTTAGGGTTTAGTTTAGTGTTCAGGGTTCTCCTTGCGAGTCTCTTGAGAGTATTGTCGGAAGTATCGTAACCATGGCATCTCCCGAGTATGTCGTCCCACCACCTCAACGCCGCCTTGGCGGGGATACACTGAGCCATAGCCCCTCCAAAGGCAACCTGAACCCCAAGCCCTAAGCCCCACCCTGAGCCTCAAACCCTGGAGAGGTTTTCAACGAGACTTGGGTGTCTGCAGCCCTGAACTACCAAAGCCTCCTATGGGGACCCCCCAGAAATATCTCTATACACACACACACATCCTTAGAATGAAGCCCGATAAGGTAGCGAAATTTACGTAAAATGCTTGTGATTATGTGGGAAATTCCGAAAAGAGGCGACCCCTAACATACTACCCTAAACTTGATCCTAAGTTTACGGACCCCGAAATAAGGTACCCCTAATCTTCGGAAACTCCCATGCATTTCTCGGAGCCCCAACATCTGGGTCTATTGCTTTGGTCACGTCTTCACCCCACAGTGTCGGCCAGGGATCCCCATTTGTCTAATAAAGGAGCCTTTGTAATTAGAACAGGGTTTTGAGGGTATGTTATACTATAATTATGATACGGACCCTCAAAACAGTATTGGTAATTATTGCGGCCCCTGGCCCCTATAGCAAGCTTTGTAGGGTTTCGGGGTTGTAGGGCTTAGGGCTTAGGGTTCAGAGTCTAGGGTTTATGGTTTAGGGTAAGTATATTTCCCCAGAATTTCATTTCACTGCTCCAACAAGAGCCATAGCAGAGGCGAGTGGAGGAGGAAATGTTCCAGAAGGCACACAGGGGCGGTTTGTGTGGCTGTTCGCCATATGCACCGTTTCGAAACCGCCCTTGCGAGGAAACACGCACGCACACGTACATGTATACATATATATATACACACATATAGACGTACATATACATATATACACATACATATACGTAGATACATATATACATATATAGGTACATTTGGGGTTTAGGGTGTCGGGCTTTAGGGTTGAGGTTCTCTTGTTGGGTGCAAGGGGAGACGATTGAAATGTCAAGTCAGAAAGCTAAAGGCCCCATTACCCTAAGGCTCCATGTACCCATATATTGTCAAAGTACCTATACAGGGACCCCTTTAATAAAGGCTTAAGTATCTACTATACTGGTACATGCATTTGGGTTATAAGTTTTTCAGTATCAGCTGAAGAACGTGCAGCAGATCCAAGCCTCTCCATTCGCCGCCAAGCTTGGCGAGAGTTGCATACACACCTCCATACATGCGTGCGTGCGTGCATACGTGCTTCTATACACATATACATATATATATATATATATAGATATATATATATATATATATATATATACATATATATATATATGTATATATATATATATATGTACACTTATACTTGTTTTTCGTTTGTTTAGTTCTTTCATTTATTTTTATATACGTAAGGTACAGGAAGAAAATCCGGCAACCCTAGCATCTCGGAGGTCCATGTAGGACTCTGGGATGACTGAGCTGGCATGCGCATTGCTCTTCGAAGGACCCGTCTCCCCAAAAATAAACTCGGTCAGTGCTTCTGCTTGCCTTTAAAAGTGTGGGTTTAGGGTTTAGGGTGTGTTATGCACATAGGTGATCCCATGCACGCTATACCTACAACGCTTGGAGCTGAAACTCCCCCAAACAGTGGATCCAGGGCCGAGGCACGGGACCCTGCCCACCCAAGCTACAACGCGGAACCCGAACCGGGCGCCTAGATCCTAAACTAAGATTTCATCCTAAACCCTCAGCCCTAAATCCCTAAGCCTTAGTGTTCAGTGCGCCTTGGTGTTCAGAGACCTTTGGTAAGGCCAATGTGGTGCTGCTCAAATTCGAGGCTGACGGCTTGACTTTGTTTTGCTCCAAGGGCGCGTGAGACTATATACATAGAGGGTCTAAGTTCTAGAGTTTGGAGTTTAAGGTTTAGATTGTGTAACTCGTATAGTATGTGTTTTTGCCAGGGCATTCCTATATGGTACAGTACTTTAGCTATTTTAGTTTGAGGCCACGGTACAGTTATGATCTATTTTCATAAGTACACCGACCCTTAGTGTAAACATCACTCTGCCTGCCATCGTTCTTGCTTTTGTTTGTTGGTTGCGATTCCGAACCTGTTGTTCCAGAATTAGGGTTTAGGTCCAGTTCAGGCTTGGGGCATTGGGATGGGGATCCCATATGCGTGTTTCTGCGATACGGTATCAGGTATCTATACTATACTGTGACTTTTTATTTGACTATATGCGACACTCCCAAGCCCTGTTCCCAGTATTCCCTGTGACCCCAAACCCTGCAAACTTTATAGATTATGACGATTACGGTTGAAGGTATAAATCCTGCATTACCTTAAGATAAACTATGGGAATTATGGTATATTCCTTATGATGGGTAATGCAGGATTTATATCCCTAAACCCGAAACCCTAGAACCCCATAGATCTTAAAGGAGCCTCTTAAAGGTAATTGAGATCATCGACCGTTATGGCCCTTGACTACAGAGTAGAACTCTCAGAAAGCCGGGGGAGACGCTTTGGGTGCTAGGCTTGCCACCCGTTTAGGGTTTAGGGTTTAGGGTTTAGGGGGTCGATCTGGTTTTCTACAGCGTTTTCATATCATCGTATCTATACGGGGACTACTTTTTAGGCCAATGCATATGCTAAGTTACTATACGAGCACATGGATCCTTAGGGATTGTCTGGGAGCTCACCCCCCGGAACCAAAAGACCCAATGGCAAGCTCCACGCGAAGCGACACCACCAGGCACTCTTTAAGGATGTGGGCTTGCCAGTCGTCCTTACAGATGCGAAACTCTCCGATTGTTTTGGGTGAGTTTTGCCACGGTGACGAGTGTGCTCGAGGACCAAACGTCACATGGTCCATGGACAGTGCACCGGAGAAACCCGTGACCAGGTGCCCCAAACCCCCACGGGTAAGGTCCCGACATGGGAGTTTCCGAAAATAGGGGACCCTAATATAGTACCCTAAATCGTAGGATCCTTATTATAAGGACCCCAAAATAAGGTACCCCCTATTTTCGGAAACTCCCATATTATTTCCCAGACCATAGCTACACACGCGAGCCAGGGCCTCTTAAGACTCTCATGCTATCCCCTGTTGATTGGGGGATGTCTAGGGTGGTTGAGGATCTACGGTTTAGGGTGGTTTGTTTTTTTTGTACGTTTCTGTTTCCCCACCGCGACAGCTACCAGGGTTACCTGTAGCGTTGCAAAGCTATAAACGGAGCTTTTGGCGAAGTTAAGGCCCCTTTACACTAGCAAGAACCTTACGTTGGTTTGAGTATGCTGTATCTTCCACATGGTATGACCCCTATATCAGTTTCAACAACTTTCGGTATATTTGTACCCCGTGTCTTCGTTTCGGCAACAAGGCTGACATGAGCATTGCACTCGTTCAGTGCAACATGGAGTAGACAGGGCACCGTATAGCCGAGTGTCTCACTCAGAAGTGTCCGTGTCAAGATTGATCTCCATACCATGTTTTAAACTTCGCGACCCCCAGACCCGAACCTCTTACCCTTAAACCCTGAACCCTCTACCCTTGAATCAACCCGCCAAGTATTGCGAGAAGGTCCTTTCGGCCACGTTGGCAGCATCCCTGGAAGCGAGCGCGCTCCAGGTGAACCGCAAACTTTGCAGATCTTTGGCATACTGGGCGTCTAGGACTGGGAAGTTGGTATTTATTATGATCCTAACTAAAACCTAAACCCCTGAAGCCCTAAAACCCTAAACCCCTAAACACTTAGACCCCTAAAGCCCAAAACCCCTAAACACTTTGGGCCGTTCCCAACTGGGTGCCCAGACAGATCCACCAGCCCAAATCCCTCGACAGGTGTTTGCACTGTCATAGGGGCCTTAGGGAATAGTATTGTGAAATAGGCAGGCCCGCTCTTTCTGGAAAAAGCAAAATACCATAAGGGGCCTTAAGGAATAGTATTGTGGAATAGTCAGTCAGGCTCTTTCTATTTTGTGTTAAAATCTTATTCTCCCACGAAGCCAGGTCAAAGTCATGTACAACTCTGCGTGCCAGTTGGAGACCAAGGCCTTGCACGTCTAGGGGTTTAGGGGTTTAGTGGGTTTGGGGTTTCTAGGCTTTTGTTTAAAGGGATCTATAGGTGTTCTTTTAAGGGATCTATAATACATTTTAGGGTTCAGGGCTATACCGATTTAGGGCTTCGGGTTTAGGGCTTCAGGGGTTTTAGGGTTTGGGGTGTTGAGTTTAGGTTTTGGGGGGGTTTAGAGGTTTCGGGTTTAGGACTGGTTTAGGGGTGTAGGGTTTCAGTGTTTCAGGATGTCTGGTTTGATGTTTTACGGTTGTTTATGGTTTCGGGATTTGGGGTTCAAGTTCAAAGTTTCTTTGGGCTTATACGTGGATCACTTGCCAAAACAATGTAGGGGTCGGATAAACTTGCACTGTGGCCTACCACAAAGCGACGGTGCTATAGTAAACTTCGAAATCCCATTCTAGCGGTTTTGCCTTCCTTGTAAAACGCCGAATACAGCGCAGGGGTTGATATTCACTAACCAATAGTAGACTAGATACGAACATGCAAAAAACAGCAGTTCTATTGTCATATTTAAGATCCGAATGCCTGGCTGGCCTAATCTCTTACTGTGTCTTGTGGGACTCCTTCAACGCCTGTCCAGGTGTGAGGAGTCCTGGGTACCCTAAACTATAATACTGCTGGGAACTTCGGCTCATGTGCAACTGTGAGCCTTGAAGAATCCCGGCTGGGTGTACTTACGAGATCATGGAACTTAGTGCTTACTTCGGGGCAACGATAGTTCTAATTACATATAACTCCAACTAAGGTACTGCTAACCTTACTTCCTAAGTCCCATGATCCTCCGAATAGACCCTAAACCCTAAACCCTATAGATCCCTTTAAGGAACCCTTACTAAAGGGAACCCTTTAAAGGGGCCCTTACTTACCAAGTCGGGCTCAGGGGCTAGGTTTGGGGGTTCGGGGCTATGAGGGAAGATGGATCCCTTAACCCGGATTCCCTCAACCCTAAACTCTACCGTTCTTCACAACATCTAGACTGTGCTTGGAGGATCATGGGGCTTAGTAAGTTAAGTTGTAAGCGCCTTCATTGGAGTTATAAGTAGTTATAACTAAAAGCTACCTTATTTATAGCCCTAGCTATTAAGTCCCATGATTCTATATATTTAGACTCCTTAGTCATACGGACCCTTTCGGCTTCAAGCCCATCGAAGCTACGAACCCTTATAAGCCTTGCCTACTACCTAGCCCTCTTTTTGCTTGGGTCCCTGCTAATCTCATAGTAAGGTTTCTGTATCAATCTAGCAACTACAGACAGCAGGCTATGGCAGTTAACGGTATGGATCCTCATTCACCGCTGTAGGACCGAGTGCCAAAATCCTTGAGCCACACGCCGCACAGCAATCCTTCCCTATGGAGCCTTTCTGGCCGTTGCAGGTAAATGAACCCTAAGCCCCGACTGACTTCTTAAAGGAACCCTAGAGCCTAAACCCTTCAAGGAACCCTGAACCCAAAACCCTCAAAGGAACCCTAAACACCAAACCCTTGAAGGAACCCTATGTCCTAAAGTCCAAAAGGAGCCCCTGTAATGACCGCTGGAGTAACCCGTTTACTAGTACCCTTATTCCCTTTCTGTAGTCCTAGGTTCCTTATAAAGTTACCCAATACCAAGAAAGGGAGCCCTTGTTATTCCTAGGTTACTGGGAATCCCTAAACCCCTCAATCCTAAGCCCCTCAATCTTAAACCCCTAATCTCTAAACCCTAAACCCCTAGGTTACTGGGCATCCTGGTTTAGAAACCCCCTATGGGAAAATCAGCCCAGATCTTCCAACGGCCCCCCTCTTTTGAGGACGATTTTTAGGTCATCTTAGAGGTCCTTCAATAGTCTAAAGGCATATATCCCTGGATTAAGGAAGATACCTTCGATCATATTAGGGATCCTTCTATAATTTTATATAAGGTATATCCGTTAATTCAGTGATTTTGGAAGGTCTGGGGAACCTGCGTCCTGTTTCAGGTTGCGCAACCGATCCGGCCGAGCACGCTCGACGACACAGTAGGCGCCGAGATCGAAGGGCAGTGGGAATTAGGGGATTTTGGAGTTTTGTGATTTATGGCTTTTAGGGTTGAGGCATGTGGGGTTTCGGGTTGCTGGTTCTCGGGTTTAGAGTTTGGCGTTTGTGGTTAAGGATAAAGGCTGGGGACTCGCAAGTCACGGGGATCTGGCTTCGTATATGGGCTTGTCAATGCAATGTTCGGGTCCGGAGCCCTAAGCACGAATAGCCATCGTTCTATAGGGGGAGCTATAAAGGAATATCACCACGAAGTACTGCGACCTACAGGGATTTGTGTAGCAACAGGGCGGTTAATTTGGCTTTCTCCTGTCCGCACCAGGGAAGCGAAGAACTCAACAGATCATCGACACCCTACACGTTGAACCCGAACCGGAGAAAAACGGAATACGGGATTTTGTGAAAATGAGGGCCCAAGAACAGTATGTTCCTGACTTTAAGGGCTTCTGGAAAACGGCACATGAATTGAACTTTCCTGGAAGATCGGAGTCTTCCCACCAGGCCGTGTGTGCAGAGCTGTCGTCTGTGCTCCCCGGTGGCAAGTGAGGCTGCAATTAGGCGAAACCGTAAACCCTGTAGAACCTCAAACTTTCCTAAACCCGACAAGAAAAGCTTCCCCTAAAGCCCTAAGCTCCAAAAACAGCTAATTACGATTCTTCGGATCGCCGCGTTGGTTTGGACCAGACTACCAGAGCCGTTGTTCGAGTTCGAAAGATGTTTTGTGGGCGTCCGGGGGTGTGGTTTAAGGCTCAAAGGCTTGGGGGTGAGTCGGCTGTTTCTGGGATTTCAAGTTCTGAGCTCCAGCAAAACCCCAAACCCCTAAACCCAGCGCCCCTTGTGACATCTTCCTTGGACGACTTGATCTCAGGAGCACCTTAGGGGACAAAGGGAGGTAAATTGCCTAGTGATCCCTAATTCTCCCTAGTACTCCCTAAGGTTCCCTTAGAGTCCCCTAAGGATTCCTTGCGCCCGGACCCCTTCAACCATCCTACCTTAAGGATCTTATAACTTATAGCTCATCCCCAACAGAAGATCCGGCACGAGGGCTTCCTAAACCCTGAGTCTAAGGCGCAATGATGGTTTAATGTAGGAACCTGACTAAGAAACCCTGGGCCTATAAACCCAAAATAGTAGGACTCATATAAGGAACCCCAATAAAGGCCCAAGGTTTCTGAATCAGGTTCCTACATTAGGGTTTCCGGGTTTTGGGAAATCGGAAGACTCCGGCCACAACCCCTCAAATCAAGAACCCTACGACACTCGTATGACACCCTATAAGTTCCAACTCGACCCTCGTGCCCGCAAAGCCTCCAAATCCTGCCTGGAGCCCCACACCCTACAACATAGTAGGTTATGAGTTCTGACTTATTATATATAGGCTATGACCCTTTCGACAGTAGGCTGTTGAATCCTCATGTGATCCCTAAATCCTAACCCAAGACCCCAAACCCTGAGCCCTAAACCTTAGCAAATCTTACACCCGGAGGCCTACAACCCCAATAGCTTCCCACAACATCCTTATGACACCTTCTATGTGCCAACTCGACCCTAAAATCCTACACCCTAGATGGACCCCAAAAAACCTACCTTTTTAGAGTTCCCAAATCTGATTTCTTGATATGAATCCTTAAACGGGTAGGTCTTTTGGTGTGAAGGTAAACCTTGAACCTTTCAGCAAACCCCTCCCGGCGTCTCTAAGTCCTCCCGGCTACCGGTCCCAGAGATCTGCGATGATGGCCTGAGGCTGGAGTTGCCATCCTAGGGTGCAGGGGCTTTTGGGAGTAGGTGGCTTATGATGACATCATACATTGCAGGGTATAGAGTTGAGGTTGGGCTCTGGATTTTAGGAATTGGTGAGTTTCCATCCAAGGGTGGTTTGTAGGGATTCGGGTATGTGATGTAGGGTTGAGGGTTTAGATCGGGGTCTAGACTTGGGGATTTGGAGGGTTTCCATCGTTCCCTAGGTTTGATGCTCCGTGGTTCCGTGACGTTATGATGTTCTGGTCTCGGTTGCTTGCGAGAGAATCGGGTCTCGGTGGCCCTCAAGCCGTCGGGCGTTTACGTTCCGGTCTCAGGAGTTCTTATTACTGGGTTTGGGAGTTCAGGGTTTAGGGTTTAGCCCTTCGGTTTAATGCTGCGCATTTATTTATGGCGCCGATATAGCATTGCAATATAACCCCAAGGGTCCAAGTACCTAAGAATCATATACTCTCCAAAATCCTCATCTACATAACTACTATCCGAAAACCGAGTACCTAATTATTGGGCCCTTCGGACCCTTGGGGTGATACATCCCCGCACCAGATTCTAGTTCGCAAGGCCCCTATGTTAGACCTATACACTCCATCCGGGGACACCAACCGCCAACACTGCACAACCCAGACGAGTACGTAGAACGCAAGATAGAAGCTATACCCAAGTATCTATATACAGAGCCTGTGCACTACCGAAAGCCCCAAGGTCTATATTATATGCAGAAGTTCCTAACCTCAATATCCTAACCTGTAAGGCCCCTCTTGCAACCTTACAGACTCAAGCCTCAATCGACTGGTGGAGCTTTTGCAGAAACCCTATGGAGCCAGTCACTACTTAAAGTCTCATAGGACTTTTAAAGTATGGTTATAAGTAGGTTGTAAGTAGGATAACCCCACTTAGGGGACTTAAAACCCCCGTTATAACCTACTTACTAAGTCCCATGATCCTCTAAGTATTTTGCCTTTATAGTACCGTTGCCGAACCCCTACAGACACCAGCCCTCATTACCAAGCATTATAGAACCCTAGAACGGACCCCTTTAGGGATCCCTTTAGAGGAACCCTATTCTAATTATTAAGGCCCCTATATTGAATGTCAGGATTGACTTCGGCAATGTCAGCTCTCGCGAGCCCTTGGCCTGAGATTACATCACTGAGTGTCGGAGCTCAATGAAAACCAGCGCAAGTACTACTTTGTTCACGAGTTTTTGGGTTTGGGGTTTAGGGACAAATTCCGCTTTCTTCCGTATTGCTAAAACCACACTAGCATGTTTGCTGCGTCTGTTGTCGTCCGTAGACCTGTTGTGAGTTTACTTGCTTATGATGTGATAAGAACGGAGGATAGGGTAGGTCGTGGCATTGCGGCATTTGCCACGGCCGTGCTCGGGTCCAAAGCTCGCAAGTAAGCAGACATGGGTGGTTGTCAAAATTATGGTCCCGGTTTGGGTACCCTAAATATTAGGTGCCGTATTATAATAAGGACCCAAAAAGGGACCCTAATATTGACAACTGCCAACATAGAGATTCCCGATGTTGGAAGCAAATGTTGGTATCAACCCTCAGTCCCCAGGACACTACTTAAGGGCTCATGGGACTTAGTAAGTAAGGTTGTAAGTAGGATATAATTAGGAGAGAGTGAGCTTGAATGGATGGCAGTGACCTCTGGTGGCATGAATGTGTGCCACTCCACTTTTTTGGGGTATATTTTTGGGGTGACAGGAGAGATGTAAGTTGAGCAAGGTGCAGCTTGAGAGGAACGGAATGAATGTACACTTGGCTTAGCAGCTTAGCAGCACGAACCCCTGTGTTCGGGCTGTGCTCTTTCTTCTAACATCGAGTTTTCGGGCTTTGGAGTCTGTGGAAGTCTCGGTGGCATTGCTGTTTCTGCATGGCACGGACTTATAAAATATAACCCCAGTTATAGCCTACTTACTACGTCCCATGATCGTCTTAGTAACCTCCCCTCCTTCGCCCTTCTCCTGTGACTTTGGGCGTTCAACTCGAAGACTGTGTTGCACCGTGCGGTTTTTGCTTGTCTGAAGGATCGCCTTCTTGGGCGCCTCTGAGATCATGCACATACGCGTCATGGAGCAAAGGGTGATGCTTCCGGCCAAGGTGAGGTTTGGAGTGCGGGGTTTAGGGTTTGTGGTTTCTGTTGTGAGAGTTGTCATCCAAATCCTACCTTTGCAGCTCGGGTAATGGGATCCTTGAATATACGAGATGCCGAAGAAACTCATAGCATGGCCCCGGGTTCCAAGATAGAGAGAGGTCGTGGGTGAACAAAACGGGGCCCATGCAGTGTACAAGTCTGAAGAATAAACATAAGTAATGAAGATAGTCTTCTTTATTTTATAGTCCCAATCTAAGTATACCTTAAGGCTCCACAGTAGTTCCTTTTTGGGGTTCATATGTAGAATCCTATAAGGTATTCCCCAAAAGGAACTACGATGGAGCCTTAAGGTAGTTTGTCTTTCCCCTACCCATTCAGGCTTCCATATTGCAACGGGGAGCAGCAAGGTCGGGGAGTGTCTTTGAGTTGGCAGGATTTTGCCAAGCATTGTTGGTTTAGGGCTTGGCAACCTAGTATAAGGGCCTAACTAATTACCATGACTGTTTTGGGGGTTCCTTATTGCAGCTATAATATACTAGACCATGCCCCAAAACCCTACGTTAATCATGAAGGGCCCGTATAGTATACGGTTACATAATTCATCCAAGCCTTTCAGGTGGTCGGCGTCAAACCCCAGCCGCAAAACGACTGTTTTGCTCGAGAACACCCGAAAACCGAAGGTGGTGACTGCTCCCCCCCAAAACCCGGAGGTCCAACAGGATGTGCTGCTGTAGGGGACTTAAGAATGAACTATACTATTCTTTTTTTTGGAGGGGGTCCTTGTTTTAAATATACTAGAATATACTTAGACGATCATAGGACTTAGTAATTACGGTTATACATAAGGAAGCGGAAATCATAAGTGCTTATGACTTATAACTCTATTCACTGAGTCCCATGATCCTCCCAGTAGGTGCAACAATGGGGTCTAGTGCAGCATGAGCTCAAGCCCTTGGAACTCTCTGTGCTGTGGTCTTGTAACCTGGGGAGTTCAGTCTAGTTGTCTTGTCGCTTATGCGTGCAGGGCTTAAAGTGCCAAGTCCCGCTGCAGGACCTATATAGAAGGCTTTCTTTCAGAAACGCATGTTTTTTACAGCTACGGCCGACAAGTGGCAACAAAGCCCGAAGACCACACACCCAATAGAAGCTAGCAAACAATACAATACCGCTCCTGAGCTTTCCTGTTTTGACATACAGTATAACATGCCCCCAAACCCCAATGAAGGGCCCTGTAATTACACAAAATTACATTCCAAAACCAGTGCCCGAGGTCAAGAGCCTTGGGACCTGCCCCAAAGACTTGAACCAAATCCTACACCCAACCCCAAGGGTCCAAAGGACCCAATAATGAGGTACTGGGTTTTAGGGTTTAGGGTTTAGGGGGATGGCAGTTATGTAGCTTCGGATTTGGGAGAAATATGACTATTAAGTACTTAGACTTAGACCCTTGGGGCAAACCAACTCAATCAGAAACCCTGACCTCCTTCAAAACCCTGTAAGCTTCGGGGTAGATAGAATATTGTTTTCATTTTTGGTTAGTATAATTTCCGAAGAAGCTGCTAACATCATTATTTTTGCGAGGGGTCTAAGTTCAGTAAAGTACAACCCCGAAAGAAGCGCTCTACTACTCAGACCTGGAGGCCCTCGGGCAGGGATCCTGGACGTTTACGAAGGTGGGCCGGAAAGTGTTATAGTAGGTTTAATATAGGGGCCTGAAAAACAATGACCAATACTACTTTCGGGGCTCCTCATCATAACTATAGTCTAGTTGTCCCCAAAACCCTATTCTAATTGTTAAGGCCCCTATAGTAGGGTCCAGTGGCTATGATGTTCAAGGTGTGCAAGCTTTCTTCTCGACTAGACTTCCACCGCCTGCGTAGTCGACTCAAAAGCTATGGCTTTTGGGCCTACAGACCAAAGCATACAAGCCTTTCGTGATCAGGGGTTTAGAGGGTTTAGGGCCTAATTAGGGGTTTAGGGTTGTAGATGACAGTATATAGGGATTGGGAGTTTTGTGTTTTGTTTCAGTGTTTCAGGGTTTGGGTCATCTAAACCCCGCCACCTGAAACACTTGTAGTGGAGCTCGGCGGCATATCGTTCGTCACCGCAAGTGGCTTTGAAGCCCACATCCAAGCCTCTTTCATTCTGGTTCGTGGTGCTAAACCCTAAACCCTAAAGGAACCCTGGAACTCCTCCAAGATACCTTTCTACACTGTCTGGTGCTTAGTAGGGAAAGGGGGAATGGATCCCCATATATCGTAGTCCCTATACCCAGAGAGCCCAATACCTCTTAGTTTAGCAATGTACCTTGAATAGTAAGGGGCTTCATTTTATGGTTTAAGCTATAATCCTTAATTAAGGTATAATCCCCTATAGTAGTAGTCTCCATAATCCATTCCCCCATTCCCTTCTCAGAACCAGACAGTATATGAACCCTAGCCCCGAAATTCGGGGACCTGCTCCTCTCTTCAGGTGCTGGATGGACTAGAAGAGAACAGCGCCACGTGGCGCGAGGAGCTGCCTCCTGGGCTCTGAGCAGTACAGCTCCTGCGTCGTTAGCCCTTAGCATAAAACTTGGGAGGTCAATCTTCACCTTTGGGCTCCAGTTACGCAAATATCGGGCTACTGGGTTGCATATCCTAGTTTGATAGCCAATAGGCGAACTTTAAACCTTTCAACCACAGCTATTTGGTCTATCCTAGGAGAGAGATGAAGATTTTGGGACCGGTTACATGGAAGCGAGTTTATGGCTGGCAACTTACTATTCACTGTTCAGGGGAGCGCAAAAGTTAATAACGATGCCAGTTGTAGTCTCTATATAACTAATGATGCGCTGTGATCTACTCCACAGCGCCGTCCACCAATATGCCTTCAGCCCCAACAGGCATAGTTCGAGCCGTTTTGAAGAAGCCTTGTCACATGTCTCCGGCAGAACGGCCATAGACGCTGTCTTAAGTCAGGCTCTGGAGTCTTAATAGCTAGGTACCTGGGTTTAGAATCGCAGATATGTAGGTTACGGTACGCTATGGGAACCCAGAGACTCCAATACCCCTTAATTAAGGAATATACCTTAAATTATAGTAGGATCCTTAATATGAGTTAAGGAATATTCCTTATAATTAAGGGATATTAAAATCTCTGGGAAGAGTATATGAGGGTTTCGCACCATGAGGTACAGATTACCCGGCATCTGCGAAGCTAGGAGCCCTAGACTCTGGGGAGCCGAGAGTTTAGACGAAGCTTCCCGAAGCCTCCATGTACCCATATATATATATACACACATGTAATATATGTATATGTACATGTATATGTACATGTATATGTACATGTATATGTACATGTATATGTATTGTATATAGATATATAGATAGATACCTCTAGTATGTATATGTATATATATATACATGTAGTACATACTGCGGCCTTAAAGTATCTATATAAATATATATAGGAACCCCTAAAAGCGGCCTAAGTATATGCTATGTAGGTACATGGAGCCTTTGTGTGTGTGCGCGCCGCAAAGAAGGAGACCGTGTCCATCCTCGGCCCGCAGGAGGTCTCGCGGTTAGGGGTTTAAGCTTTAGGGTTTATGGTTTAGGATTTAGGGTTTAAGGTTTAGGGTTTAGGGTTTATAGGGTTTAAGGTTTAGGGTTTGGGGTATTTAGGGTTTAAGGTTTAGGGCTCGGTGCTGTGGTTTGCATTCACGGTGTCGGGATTAGGAAGAGGATTGCTGTGCGTCAGTTTTATAAGAATGTGGCTCGTAGCTTCGGCAGTTTCAGAACTCCCCTGTTTCAACTCTTAACGTCCGCTGACAGAAGAAGGTGCAGACAGGGAGCAGCAGATGTGGATCCAAGCACGAACAGGCTCACCTGAACTCCTGTGACATTACCCCTAAGGCCACAAAGTAGTGTCTTTTCGGGGCTCATATTTAGAATCTTATGAGGTAATCCTAAAAAGGAACTACTATGGGGCCTCTGGGTAACTTGATTCCCGGGCCGCGGAACCTGAAAGCCCCTTTACGATCGTGACCCAGCAAAGTCTGAAGACCCCCTATGTGGGAGTTTCCGAAAATTAAGGGCCCTAAACCCTAAACCCTAAACCCTAAACCCTTTTTGGGGTCCTTATAATCAGGATCCTACTAATTATTTGGGATACTATATATTAGGGTCCCCTATTTTCGGCAAATCCCACATGGTGGAGGTTTGGAGGTTCCAGCATTCCCCATAGGTGCCGGTGGGCACGGTACGGGTGGCGGTTCACTGCGAAATGATGACCGCTTTTTGGACTGCACCTGACGGCAGGTTTGCTCTTGTCATTGTAGGGTGTAGAGTTTCCGCATGTGGGTGATTGATTGAGAGGGTAGGCGCATTAATCATATACAGTATATCAATGAATCCGGGAAACATTGGTAAGTATTCAGGCTTCTGTATTGGAGATTGGGAGATTCGGTTTAGAGCTTTGGAAGCTGGGCTTTGCAATTTATAGGGCCGGAGGCCTTGCCCTAAACCCCAAACCGAAGTTGTTTGGGTGGCTTGGCATTGCTGGATTCTGGTGTTAAGGAATTTAAGTTACCAGCATAGAGGGATCTACGATTAGTATGGTTTCCTTATTATGGTAACTTTGAACCTCAACGCGATCTTGATGCCACGGCTTCTGACGGCATGTTTTCGTGCTTGTACCCATGACTGCCGAAGCTCTATGCGAAATATGTCTCCGATATTCAACCAGAAGTCCTGCGACCTTATCAGCCTAATCAAGCGAACCAGTGCTGCCCAAACCCTAAACCCTAAACCCCAAACCCTAAACCCTAAACCCTAATCCCAGGTGCAGCAGGCACAGCGGAGGTGCAAGTTGCCCGCAGAAATGAAGGAGATTTTCCTGTCGCAACTCTCGGCAAAGTGAGTCCAAAAGCTCACGAAAAGCTTGACTTCTTTAATAAAGGGGCCTGAATAACTAGAATAGGGTTTGGGTTTGGGTTATAAATGGTACAATACCTATAACAAGGAACCCCCCCAAAACAAAACATTATTCTAGTTTTTAAGGCCCCTTCTTGACGGCCCCCGGTTCAGATCCGAGTCAGCGGTGTCGACCGCTATCCTCGGAATGCTGAACTTCGCATTCTGAACCCCCAAACTCTGGACCGTTAGCTTTAAGTCAAACCCACGCAAAAAACAGAAAGCTCCGTCAGGTCGGAAGATTGAATCTCTCAGGCCTCCTTTTTGGTCGAGAGCTTGATTCTTCCTCGCTCTCCTAGCCTTTTGAACCGCCGTCTCACCTGGCAGTCTCAGAAAAGGGGGTACCCTACTTGGAGAATCATGGGACTTAGTAACTAGGATAACAGACAAGGTAAGTATAGTTATGGTGAGTTTTTACTACAATTACCCTAGTTATCACCTAACTTACTGAGTCCTCCGACCTCCCCAGTAGTGGGGTGTCAAGGGACCCCCGCAAAAGGGACCCCCCAACAGGCAGATTCGGCCGAAAGAGCCCCACCGTAATATAGGGGCCTCAATAATTGCCTATACGATTGTGGGGTTGCTTATTATACTTATAGTATAATGGGCCCCAAAACCCTATTCTAATTGTTATAAGGCCCCTATATTAAACCCCGGAGGAAGCTGAAAGGTCAGCTTCCTTTTTCGCGCGCAGGCGCTGCTCAGCGAGAAAGATTCTTGGGGAGTCGGGGGTTTTATAGGGTGTAGAGAGACTGTAAAAGTCTCCATGATAGTTCCTGTGTTGTTGTTACTTTCTTTTAATATTATATGAGAGTTTCCGAATATGGGGGACCTTAATATAGTACCCTAAATAGTAGGATCCTTATTATAAGGACCCCAAAATAAGCTACCCCCCGCTTTTCGGAAACTCCCATATACAATCCAAGCCGTAACATTGGATAGCCAGGAAAAGGACCGGCAATAGGTAGAGTTTGCTTGGATCTTGCCTCTGTTAATCACAAGAATTTCGTGTAGGGCCAGAAAAGTGGCCAATACTTTAGAAGGGGCCCCCACCCTGTAATAGTGACTATAAGGACTATATTCGCGCCCGATTATATTCCTATTATACCCTTTTTACAGGGTGGGGGCCCATTCTAACCAATACTAGTCTTTATAGTTCTTTGTCTTCATGTTAATTCTGCTGCTTGCCGTCCAGGCTCCCATGCTTCGCGGGCTACGGTTTCATACCTTCAGATGTTCTCCTTATAGGTCCGGTGGATGTCGAGACTACTATACAGGCAAACTAACATGTCTCCGCTACGTTAGGGTTTGTTGTCTCCTTTTCCGGAAGAACTTGCAAAGCCCTTATCAGTCACTCTCTCCAACCTTTCGTTGGCACTTCCCACCCTTTGCGGTGATAAGGTGTCCATCATGTCCCTAAACCCTAAACGTAGGATTTGGCCTATAGAAAGCATCCGGCTAAATTCCTTCAAGGGTTGCCTTAATGAGGGCTCCTTGAAAGGATCTACAGTGTATAGGATTTAGGGTGGACTTGGCAAAAACTGTGGCATCAGGGCATGACCAATCCCAGAAAGCCGAGCCCCAACGACATGCGATTTAGGGATTACTTGGAGGGTCGGGGGACTTAGTAGTAAAGGTTCCCTTAATGAGGGTTCCTTAAAGGGATCTATGGTGTTTAGGATATAGGGTATACTTGGAGCGTCGGGTGACGTAGTAAGTAGCTATTTTGCAGGCTTATAAGTGTCATAACCCCAATCAGGACCGCTTTCGTTGCTAAGTCTACTTACTACCTACTTTCAAAGTCCCCCGACCCCCTCAAGTAGGGGTTCAGGTTTGATAGGCTTTATAGGGTTTAGGGCTTGTTTGGGGTTTAGGGTTCAGGGAAAGTTTAGCGTTTGGGCTTTAGAGTTTAGGGTTTAGGGTTTATATAGGGTTTCGGGTTTAGGGAGGGGGGCGGGTCAAGTGTCAAGAGGCCCAGGGATTGAGCAGAGCAGGTATCGCACAAGAAGGTTCAGTTACCATAAGGCCCCAAAGTAGTTCCCAATATGGGGCTTCTGGGTAGTCCTAATGTAGGAGCCTGATTAAGAAACCTTGGGCCTTTATTAGGGTTCCTTATATGAACCCCACTATTTTAATGGGGTTATGGGCACAGGGTTTCTTTATCAGGTTCCTAGATTACACACGATTTTTGTTCAAGCCGTTAACCAGAGAAGAGCCCAGAAGCTAAGTTAAGCCCAAGCCCTTGACCCTAAGCCCTGAACAGAACCAAAAGCTGCATCTGTGATCGGATCCAAGCAGAGCTTCGCGCCATGGCAGAACGCAGACCGGACACTCGATAGTAATTAAGTGTCGGCAGCATGCACTTGTCACACTGTTGTTAGTGACTGTTAGTGTTGACACCATGATGGGTCTTGTCACTTCTACTGACAGCGCTGCGGCGACTTGCTGCAGAATTGTTGCAACCAGGTTTCCACCAAACGTAAAATCCTGATCTGCCGTCACAGTCATAACGTTTGTGGCACGTTCCATTGGTTTTGGCGCCTCTGTTTGCAGAGACTTGCCTGCAAATTATGCGATGGCCGAGACTTGAATATCGTTGCCATGCCGGATGCTTTGCCCAGCTGTGTAACGGTACTTCGGGACTGTTGACATTTCCTGTCTGCTGGTCCATGTTCCTATATCCTATATAGTATATACTTAAAGCTTAAAGGGGTTCCTATATCGGTACTGCACAGCCACGCTCTAGGCACATGGGGCCATAGGGTCATCGTCATCTTCCCTAAAGCGTAAGCTTCAGGCTAAGCAGTACTGTCTCTCCACAGACCCTAAATCACCCATGGTTTCGTAGTTTATAGTAAATTTATTAAGACACTTTCTAGTATCGTTTAGTATTTTTAATGAAAGTAAGCATTGTCTCCCGTACCATCAAGCATCAACAGCTTCCGCTAGCGACACAGAAATTCTTGGCTCAATGCCGCTCGAACTCTGACCTCTACAACATAAGCATACTTCATCCTTCCGGAAAAACCCTAAACCCTGAACCGTACTTCATCCTTCGGGAACAAACCCTAAACTCTAATCCCTAAAACATACTTCGTCCTTCGGGAAATAACTTTAACTCCCCAAGGCTCCATGCAGCTATTCTGTATGCAGATGTTGCTTTTACATGGGTGTGTTTTTTTAATAGATATGTAGGTACTTCAAGGCAGAAGTATATACGTTATAGGTACTTGTATGGAGCTTTAGGCACTTGTTGGCTTCGGGTCGCCCCTGGCAGTTCAGGTCATGCTTGTTTTGGCAGCCTTGTTGGCGCAGGCGAGGCATGCCATGATTCTCTCTCTTCCTAGTCCTAGACCCTCCATCTACCCGAATACCATTATTTGCGACGATGTAGCCCTGTTTGAGGGTACAAGGAGGGTCCAGGTGATTCTCTCTTCTCTCTTTTCTCTCTCTGCTCTCTCTGCTCTCTCTCTCTCTCTCTCTCTCCCTTTTTCCCCGTCGCATGCAGCGAGTGGAACCCTTTGCACTACACAAATATGTGGAGGTTATGACTAGGCCCCAATCACGGCGCAATAAAATCGTAAGCAAAACATGGCATAGGGCATAGGGATATCCCACATCAGACGACTGTAAATAACTTATGAAAACAATGCCAGGTCATGACTGGAGCAGCCCAGCAGATGCAACAAATCGCGGCCGTTGCCTTGGTGTTTGCATGGGACCTCTAAAACCCTACCAGGACCCTGAAGGACCTACCTTTTTAGGGTTCCTCATTGTGATTTCCTTATATAAGTCCTTAAAAAGAGAGAGGGTCCTCAGGGTCCAGGTAAACCCTAATGGGCCTTTAAGGTAAAAGCCAGAAACTTGGAATATGATTATCCTAACCCTTCTATGGTAAATTATAGGGTATCCTACCATGAAACCATATTCCAACTTTCTGGAGTTCCCTAAACCCTAAACCCTAAAACCCTAAACCCTAAACCCTAAACCCTTCTTGAGGGAACCCTTTAGGGCTCTTTGATGGGCCTTTAGGTCGACTGTGAGAACGAGCCAGACAACATGTACTGCTGTGAGTTGGAACCTGCGGAGCATCTTGGCCAGGGTTTAGGGTTTAGGGTTTAGGGTTTAGGGTTTAGGGTTTAGGGTTTAGGGTTTAGGGTTTAGGGTTGGGATTTGGGGTTTCGAGCTTTAGCGGTCTAGGGTTCTGCGGTTTCTTTAAGAGTTCTTGAAGCTTTCGGGCTTTCGAGGGTTTTAGGCTTTTTGGGTTGCTATACACGGGTCTTAAGAGCGTTGAGGGGTTTAGCGCTTTAGGGTTCCAGGGCTTTTGCGTTCCGTTGCGGTTTCTGTAAGAAGCCAAGATGGGTTCAGAAAGACATCCAAAACTAGGATGCCCACTAGTACCCTTATTCCCTTTTGTAGTCCTAGGTTCCTTATAAAGTTACCCAATACCAAAAAGAGAGGCCTGTTTATTCTTAGGTTACTGGGTATCCTAGAAAAGGGGATCCGGGCTTCAGAGCTTTTGGACCTTTAAGGCATTCGGGTCGTAGGGCTTGGGTTTTGAGCTTCGGATTTGGGCTGTAGGGCCTTTCGGGTTTATGAGTTAGAGTTCAGGGTTTGGGGTTGAGAGTCTTTCGGGGGGTTGGGGTCTATGAGTTTCGGGCTCAGAGGCTTACAGATTAGGGCTTCAGGGCTGAACAGCTGGGTCATGAAATGCGGAGCCCAAAGCCATAGACCAGGATAGAGGGGTTCTGCCCTGAAACCCGAATCTACCGAGATCCCATCCCTGAACCCCGAACCCTAGACCCTGCACCTTTAAGTAAGTCTGCCAAAACTTGTAAATTCCTGAGCTGAAGGGAGCTTCCTGTACCCTAAATCCAGAACCTTAGGTCCGTAAACCCGAGAACTACTTTAAGTCCGAAACCCCTTCGCAAAACCCTGCACCTTTGACTCCGTAAACTCTTTAACGCCCTAAACCCTCTTGAGCCCAAAACCGTATAAATGCTAAACCCAACTTAGAGGGTCAGGGGACTTAGGAGGTAGGTAGCATTATATGTAAGGTCGGAATAACATACCTTTTTAAGGACTTATATAAAGAAATCATAACAAGGAACCCTAAAAAGGTAGTTTTTTCCGGCTTAAGGTAGAGTTATAAGTAATTACTCTAAACGGGATCCTGCGGTTGGTACTTGCAAGTCTCGAAAACAACTACTTAAGGTAAGCCAGAAAGTTGGAATATCATTATCGTAACCCCTTTAAGGTAAATTATAGGGGATCCTACCATTAATCCATATTCCAACTTTCTGGAGTTCCCTCTACTATAAGTTGCCCGATCCTCCAAGAACCCATTGACATCCTAAAGCCCGAACTACCAAGGCCAGAGGGATGCTTTCTGGCGGGCTTCGATCGGAATCGCTTTCCGCGCCCCTCCCGGGCAATTTCCACAGGTGGTTCAAATCGACGGTGGGGGCTTCCATAATATGGGGGCTTAAATAATTAGAACAGGGGCTTGGGGCCCATTACACTATGTATAACCACAATGAACCCCCACAGTAGTATTGGTTATCATTTAGCCCCTATATTACATGCCCAATGGTCCAAGTTCGCAGGCTACTCTGACTACAGTTTTATGTAGCGGTGTTTGTTAAGGGTATATACCAAGATCGTAGGTGCTGTGGCGTTAAAGTATGCATGGATTTTAAAGGCACTTAGTAGAGACTTTGGGCGTATAACTAGTGTAGATTAGAAAGCTATTTAGCTCTTGGGGGAAGGGTTTAGGAATCCACGGAATCCAGGACTTCAATTTAGGGGAATTCAGGGAATTTTCGTTTGTGTTGGCGGGGCCCTTATGGAAAGAGGTTGAGGGCTTCCGAAACAAAAATCAGCCGCAAAGTGTCGGTTAGGCCTGCACGGCTCCGGGCTGTAGGTTGTCAGCTCAAAGCCGTAGACTGCAGGGTTTGGCATGTGGCATTCATGCGCGACCGCGTAGCTTCAGGCATCAAAAGAGAAGCCCCGTGGCCGATGATGCCCCGTCGCCCTGCAAACCCTAACCCCCCAAAACCCTAAACCCCTAACCCCTAAACCTGTAAACGCTAAACCCCTAAACCTCTAAACCCTTGAAGCCCTGAACCCTAAAAATCCTAAACTCCCGAACCCCTAAACCCGTCAACCGCTAAACCCCGAAACCCTCAACTCCAAGCCGACCTTGTGCCCTAAGGTGCAGCCCGGCATGCCAAAAGCGCTACCAAACCCTTGGCCCGGAACCCGGCCCAGTGGCTTCGGGCTTGGAGGATGGGGTGTACCTTAACCTACCAAAACCTACTTTTTTGTAGGGTCCCTATAAATTCCATATTAGGGTTTATAATAGGAACCTACCAAAAAAAGTAGGGTTTGGAGGTTTAAGGTAGGGTTTTGGGTTCCGTGTTTTGTGCATTTGGAGGTCGACGGTTGAAAGCTGTAGTTGGCACGAGACTTCCTGATGGAGGGCCGGTTAAAGTTGATTGAATTGAGCACACACACTCCCCACTTCGGGCCCTCAAGCCTTATACCCTCCAGCCTCACGCCTTCAACATACCTTCACAGGAGGTTCACCCCTCATTCCTAAACCCTATACCCAGAGCCGCTTGATTCGTGTTCACTGGCTGTTTCTCCCTCCTAAAGAAGCATGGTCCGGGTGTCATCTTCGTCCTATGCCTAAACCCTGAAACCTATTCAAGCGTCCTCCTAAAGTACCATGGTGCCACTGCGCGAGGCTATTACTGCTACAACAAGCACAAGGTCGGCTCATGGTGTGACGTGTTTCGAGTTTGCGAGATCTGGGTGGTGGTGGATAAGGGATGTGTGTTGGGGGTTGAGGGGGGGGGGATTGCGCAGGACATGAAGATCGGATGTAAAAACCTGCACCACGGAGATACCAATTGTATTTTCCTTAGGGTTCCTTAGTACACTATAGAACATGAATTATGTACTGGCAAGCCTTTTTCTATCTATTCAGGACCCTACATTAGATTGTTGAGCAGCGACTGAATTCAAAGGCGGTCCTGGTCTTTGAAGCTACAGTCTACAGATCCGATAAGGCCCTAAACCCGATTCCTACTGCAGCATAAACCCGAAATCAGACATGCTTGAACTGGTGGTCTGTTGAAACAACCCGAAACTCTGGGCCCTAAGCCCTACTATAAACCTGAAACATCCCCGAATCCTAAACCTGAACCCTAAAGTGCACGAATTACAGGGCAAGTTGCGAGGAGATCGCCGTTCCGCCCGATGTACCCAGAACTCCCTCACGAAGCATCGCTTCGTGTAAGGACTCCTCTTATGAGTCATGGTTTAGGGTTTAGGGAAGGTTGAAGGAGGCCTCTTGCTAGTCAGGGTGCATAGCTTTCAGTTTGGCTGTTGCTATCTCTGTGGGTGGATATTTGGAAGAAGCTGCTCAACTGCCGACTGTCCATGGTCGTAGTTTTAGCTCAAAGGGTTTAAGTGCCGCGCCAGATACTTTCTGAGCCAAGACAGCTTTCACCTTGTTATTACTTACACCCCTAAACCCCAAACCCCAAACCCTACCCTACACCCCAAACCCTAAACCCTAAACTCCAAACCCTAAACCCTAAACCCTACCCTAAACCCTAAACCCTACCCTAAACCCTAAACTCTACACATTGGTTTACGACTACGGCTCCCAACCCAGGCAAAGGCGAAAATCTTGGGCTGACTGGCGTGTTTGCAGCGAAAACCAAGTTCAACCCGAAGCCTGCACTCAATTATCCTACGTAAGGTGCCAAAGGGTTCCCGTAATGGGGTTCCTTAAAAGGATCTCTAGGGTTTAGGTTGGTTGGTTGGTTCTCAGTCCAGTTGGACAGCTTGTGGGCACAAGCGAAGATGCTGTCTAGCAGGGGCCCTATACGTGAGGCCAGCCATTCCCTGCACCGCAGTACTAGGGCAAGGCTCCCTGCACGTCACCTGCAAGCATTTCTCACATCTTCCACCTCCAGAAGTTCTCTGCTCGCACACAGATGTCCTCAGCTAACTGTACCACTTTGTGGTGAGCGTCGTGGCTGATCGATGTTGCCAGCACGCGCAGGCCAGAAAAGTCTGCTCCCAAAGCTAGACATTCTTGCCGCAGCGCATCAAAGCAATGGCAGGAGCAAACAGCATGAAAAACTACGTTAGAGTACCGTTTCTGGCAAAACACACAAGCTTGAACTTTGGCCTGTGACGGACGCCCATC
The DNA here is from genome assembly GCA_905221615.1 of Symbiodinium sp. CCMP2592. Classification (NCBI taxonomy): domain Eukaryota; class Dinophyceae; order Suessiales; family Symbiodiniaceae; genus Symbiodinium; species Symbiodinium sp. CCMP2592. The sequence goes on along the minus strand of CAJNDT010006024.1, from coordinate 1,191,338 downwards.
CACATGACCCAAAGTCACGTATCCGCACCTGAGCATGATGAGTGCTCTATGTCCTAGAAGTGTCTTCCACGGAGCACGCATTGCTAGAGCATCTTTCACAAGAGTGCATGGCGGAGACACCAGTTCGCCGTACGCAATCGGAAACTTGTGCGTTGAAACGGCGGCTGCGAGTCTTGTCTGTTCGGCTTGCACCAGAATTTCACGAACGTAGCGCTTGTAACATTCCTGAGGCTTCCCAGCGAGGGCCCACAGTGGCCAGTCGAGAATGCCCTGAGAAGAGAGGTTTTCTAAGGATCGCTTGCACCAGTTGGATGCTGCCGACCTGTGTCCTGAAAGGAACATCCTACCTGCAAGCGTGGTTTCCCCCTGTAGCCACAGCGAAGCACGCACCGCAGCAATATCTACTGTTACCCTGGCAAGGGCTCCAAGATTCCATCCGATCTCACTGAAACACACAGCTGCGTTTCTCCAGGTTCCTGCACCTACCAATTGTCTTGACCACCGTTCGTAACACTGTGTAAGTGCCGTGCGTGCCTCAGCATCAAGACCCCAGATCCATCGGCCAAACCGCAATGAGGCTTCAATTTTGAGCTCAAAAAGGATAGTAGCGACAGCGAGAGGTATCCTCTTGGACTTGGTGAGCGAGCACAAAATGTCAACCATGTAGGAGCACTGTGCAATTAGGGGCACCACGTGTGGCATCCACTCACCACTTGCAGCCCAGCGCAACCCGAGCCACTTATGAACCTTGACCTCTTCGAGAGCAGCAGGGAGCAGAGGGGGCTGCCTGGGGAACAACAGAGGCCTCGCAACAGCACGGCTGCAGTAGCCAGGCGGATGAAGCTTTTGAACCACGGTCTTGGAAGATCCCAAATGCAGTTCAACCTTCACATCAAATGCCCAAGAGGCAATAACCTGAAGTGTGCGCGCGGCCTCACCGCGACTGGACGCCACAAAAACCGGGTCGTCAGCGTGCAGGAGGACAGGAACCCTATCCACCTCAAGCAGGTCCAGAGCTCGTGCGCAGGTTGTTTCACAGTTAGGACATTCGCTCAGCGACCTGGCCCCAGGAATAGGGTATCCGAGTCTGATGCACTCTGCAATACTTTCAGCAGCAGCTTGATCAGGTGTCCCAGAGCCAGACCAAACATGTGTAGTCCATGCATCCGGGACCCAGCCACTTGTCGCAATGCCGCACTTCTCATCACGCAGTTTCTTCACTAGAGTATTCGGGAGGAGACAAAAGCATTGCGGTCCATATTTGCTGCCTTCAGGGATACCCTCGCTTAGCGTCACAACCGAATCACCGCTGAGAGCCACTCGCCAAGCGTCTTCTTTCATGATGGCTGCCAAAAGGGCCAGCGCGCCATCACGGATACCTGCAGTATCCCGGGCCTCCACTAGCAACAGATCTCGCCACGCACGGGGAAATGCGTGCACAAAGTCAGCAAAAACAACAAAGAACGTCCTTTTAAAGTGCTTGTAGTCATCCTGCAGAATGGACAGTGACAGTTGATGATGGAAAACACGTTTAGGGTTTAGGGTCTACTGGGAGGCTCATGGGACTTAGTAAGTAAGGTTATACGTAGGATATAAGTAGGATAACCCCACTTAGAGGACTTATAACCTTAATTATAACCTACTTACTCAGTCACACGATCCTCTAAGTAAGGGTCCAAAGGATCCAATGATCAGGTACTTGGGTTTAGGATAGTAGTCTTGTAGGCTACTATTTGGGAGAGTATTTGATTACTAGGTACTTGGACCACCAGAAGTTTTCTCAACAAAACCAGATCGGTTTAGGGCTCACAGGGTTTAGGGCAATGTAGGAACCTGATTAGGAGACCCTGGCCCTGTAAGCCCGAAATAAAGGGTTCCTTAATTCCTTAAAGGGATCTATAAGGGTTCTGCAGCGGGTGCTGCACGGTAGCAGTGATTGGGCTCGCTGTTGTCACACTGATAAGAACAGATACTTCACTCGCAGACTCTGAAGAGCGCACTGCTCTGTTTTCCTCAAGCGCACCGAGCGCTCCGCCGTGGCTCACAGACGAGTCAGCCTAAAAGAAGGGCCCTTCAGGCTTGTGCCTAAAGCATCGGAAAACACCTCCAATCGTGAACATCTGAGCATGCGTGTTGCATCACCCAACAAAGAAAGTCAGATGTTCACCAGGTAACGTAGGAAGTTGTCAACATCGGAAATTGCAGACTTTCCCATACGTTTGCTCTTCTTGGAGGAGGTGAAGGAGGGATCGAACTTAATGCTCCAAAGTCCCGTTCGCAAGAACTTCAACAAACCAAGTCGACTATCCGCCTTCTTCTTGGTGAGAGCATCAGCAAGATCGTAGTCGCTGGCAAGCCAGCGTAACAAGCATCCAGCCCTTCGTAAGTTGTCCCTTAACTGAAACGCCTGAAGAGCAGCCCTCATGTTGGACAAGCCCAACAGCGGCGACTCGTTGACTTCAATCGCATCGTAGCCTCCTCTGGAATCTGTGCAGACAATGCCCTTGATGGCAAGGGTCTGGTTCTCCACTTGTTCCACCAGATCGTGGCGTAGCTCCCGTCCGTTGAGTCCAGAGGCTCCATGAAGTTCGCTCCACAACAGCCTCATGCGGAAGTTGTTGTCTTCAGCCTCAAGCACTGATTGTACTTCCGCGTCGTTGGATCCTATAGCTTTCCTCTTCAGCTTCCAAGATCTCCAGGACAGGAGCACCATGGGACTGATGGCACCATTGATGCAGGAGGGTCCTGCTGCCAAGGTGACAAGTCCTCCTGTGGATTCTCCCTTGGGGCGGTTGCCGTGAGCTTGATCTCCCATTGAAACAAACACCATGTCTGTCCAGTGTTTCACGTCCTTGATCTTTCTGAAGTGGAGCCGGAAGGGCTCCTGTCGCACCTCTCCGATCATGGACTGGATCTCGCGGGCGGTCTCGAGGTCGTTGTAGGTGACGAGCTCCGTCAGCAGGAGGTTGTAGCGAGAGCACAACTGTGGTTGCGTCTGGATCGCAAGCCACTGTAGCGCTCCAAGCGAAGTCCGACAGGCTTCGAACTCACTCTTGGACATCTCCCCTTTGTCTCGGAGTCGGCTTGCGTCAATGTTGACATCCTGGAGGCCGTCCACGTAGTAGTCCTGGTCCACGGTGACTTGGAGGTTGCCGTCGGTGTCCTTCGTCGTCACCACATCGGTGCCGGCATGTCGGTAGGATCCAGTCTTCGCGGTCCCCCACTTGTACGCGGCGTCCACCTGGGCCTTGATGGATCTCCATTCCTCGGAGTCGTTGTCTCCGAGTCTGTGGAAGTCATCCACGTGTCCACCCATGGCGCCAATGACTCGTGGTAGTCCTCTGTCTAGTTCATGCATTGACTTCCATATCCACAAACAGCGTTCTCCGAGAACAGGTTGTCCTCCGAGCTTTGTAAGAGTCTTATGCAAATCCAACCATAGTCCTCGAGGGGCCGTGGTGCTGCCGTAGACGTTCTTGAGGATTCTCATCAAGCCTGGGCCGTCGATGCCCAACGCGGTTCTCAGCTCTTCCACTCCGGTGGTCCACAGGTCCTTGTCGGCCTCAGTGGGTTGAGTCTGTAGAAAAGCCGTCGCCAAATCCAGGCCTTCCAAGGGCCAGTGGTGTTGGGCACTCATGAGGTACAGGAGGTTCCGTCCCATCAGGGACTGGACTGGTGAGGCGGTCTTGAACGAGGAGTCTAAGAGACTGGGGTGTTGGTATCCCAAAAGAACAATCCTCGCCTTTGCCTTCCGCTTGCCGTCCTTGGAGTGCGTGGTTTTCGGATTCTTCATGGCGTCTTGCTTCGCTTCATTCTGCTCCTCCGTTGGTACCAGCTTCCACGTGAGCACCCAGCGAGCGCGGATGATGCGCCCTGATGTGTAGGCATCTTTGATTTCTTGCTTGTCCAAGCAAGCTCTGACGGCTTCATTTTTGATGAAGGAATCGACTTCCTTCGCCTTGGCTCTTGTGAACAACTGTCTTTCGGCATCGCTGAGCTTAGACAGAACAACCTCACAATCACGCATCTTCTTGGTCATGTAGAGGATAGGGTTCCTCTCCAAGGCCTTCCGTTGTCGGTTGGACAGGGATTCGCCCAGGTCAAACTCAATCTTGAGGAACTCCTCAAAGTCGGGGGCTTGCTGGATGGCGGCGTGGACGTCCATGTGTTGGTCTTGCTCCGCCGCCTCCTTGTAGAGAGCGTCGACCCATGTGAGTTCCTTTGGATCACCCCGAGGTCGTTTGGGTTCGGGTTCGTAGGCATTCACATCTTCGGACCCGGCTGGCCTTGTGGTCGAGGTCGTTCGAGTGGACGATTGTCCGGGTTCATGGCTGGGGTCATCTTCGTCCATCTCTTCGTGTCGTAGTCGATCTTGTACAGCTTGTGGCACCACGTAGTCGCCCGGCTGGAAGGTGGTCTTTCGGACGGCTCGCCTTCTGGGGATAACTGTAGTTGAGGAGTCGGGTTGAGGAGGTAGTGGAGGTAGTTCATGTTCACCTTCCCGAGGTACCTGATCAGTGAGGTCGTGGTACTCGCGTTTCGGCAGAATGTCTGCCAATGTTTTCCACTTTGTAGGGTCCTCAACGCGACTCGTCTCGAACTCAAACTTCTCGGTCTCGGTGGCAGGTCTCACCGAATGCACTGAGCAACGTAGAAGTTGACTGCCAACAAGCACCCACACGATGTGACGTCGATCATCACCTGCTTCTTGATGTGGCAGGATCTCGTGAAAAACCACTCGGCCTGGTCCGATCCAGTGTGGTCGGCCAGATTTCTTGAATCCGCCGCGTGGCCCCTTGTGTTGTTCTTGAGGCCAAACCTTGCGCCACACCTTGACCAAATCCATAGGTTCGTAGGTCCGTAGAGGTTGGCGGACAGTCGTGTTCGCCAGTCGAGAAAGTACTCGCTTTCCCCGGTTTGCCCTTGCTATCTCCTCGGCCTTGACGCGGGCCGTGACCAGTTTCGTGAACTCCACGCGGGGCTCGATCGTCTCGTAGGTCCGCACATCCTCATCGGTCACGCAGTACTCGGAGCCGAATGCCCATTGGTTGGCTGAAAAGCCTGCCGTAGTCTCCGTAGCATTGAGTGCGGAAGCCGTGAGTTGGAGAGTCACCACGGGATCCTGGGAGAGGTCTTCCAGGTGGATCGCAGAGGCTGTGTACTTGATGTCCGCCATAGAAGACTCAATCACTCCATGTGCCCAGCTTTCTTTCTCCGCCACATAGTGCGGTGTCACATTGATCTCGCTGAGGAAGTCGTGAACCATCTCGGACGTAAAGCTTTTTGCTGAGTCGAGCAACATGTACTTCGGCTTCGGGAAGAGTCCAAGCCATCTCTCTGAGAAGGATCTGATAAGATCCTGACCCGACTCAGCTCGCATCTCAAGGAAGCCGTAGGTGAACAGTGGATGGATCACCCTGAGCTTCGTGGCCACGTCCATGAAGACCAGAAACTTCACCTTCACCTTGCTCTTAGGAGGGATCCACTCGCCAGAGTCAACGGCTACTGCCTGCCATGCTGCATACTGTTGGTGTGTAGAGGCAGGCGGTACTTGACCTGAGCTGTCGCCTCCCTTGCGTAGACTTTCGCACGCTGGACATCGGAAGTGAAGGGCAAGCTCTGACTTCCACTTGGGGTGTCCCGCGTCGGCAATGATCCTGGCAAGGTTCCGATTGGTAGGATGACCAGCTGCCTTGTGGAATTTGGCCACACGAGCTTCCCACGCTTGTCGTTCTGCTTGGGGGACAGATTGTAGCTCCTCAGACTCTGTGCCAAAACTAACTGATACTGGACCACCAGGAGATTCTTGAGGTTCTTGAGGTTCTTGTGGGACTTCACCAGGAGATTCTTGAGGTTCTTGATGTTCTTGTGGGACTTCTCCATGAGCTTCTCGAGGTTCTACTGCGGCAATCTCAGCTGGCTTTGGTGAAGGTAGGCGGAAGCCCATCTTCATCATGAGATTCTTTTCTCCATCTGACAATCCGTCCGCCAGCCTCGTAGTGAAGGCTGATAGGGTGTTGCGAACTCCTGTCCAAGCCTGGGTGGCATGTAGAACAAACGGATCGAAGGTCACCACACGGTACTTGGTAGGTAGCACATGTCCCGAAACCATGTGCCCTTGCTCCGCCTTGCGCTTAACCACTGGTTGTCCTTGAGGTGGATGGCCTTGTAGCCACAGGCCACCGCCGTGGTAGGATCCGGTTCCAACCAGGTAGTTGTAGGTATCCCTCGCATTGTGGTGGTCGCAATGTAGTCGCGTTTGACAGTCGTAGTTGATCACGAAGCTTGACCAGGTTCCTGCAGGTTTGTGGTGGTTGAGGAAATCGTTGATGTAACGGACCGCCAAGGGTGATGTCATGGTCCGTCGCGTGATCCCCCGGAAGTTGCCGTGGGAGTAGGCTCCAAAAAGAAGGCTGTTGACACCAGCCTGTGTGCCACGTTGGTGCACATTCGAATTTGAAAGACCCTGAGGTCTCATCGTCATGATCAGCCGCTCAAGCGTCTCGAACTTGTAGTCCTTGGCGTTGGTGGCTGTCAGAGCAAAGTGCTCTGCGGCCTGTGAAACATGTGTCGTAGCCAACGAAATCTCCCGTGGTAGTTCATCACGTAGATCATGTAGTTCGACTTCATTGGCGGGTTCCAGCTCGTCGTGCATGAAGTGTGGTCCTTGGCTACCCTTGTCGTCCACGGGTTCTTCTCCAATCATCTGTTGTTGTAGAAGACGTAAATGTCGAGGCGGTGTGATTTGATCTCGCCAGTGTCTGGCTATCGCTTGCACCATCCTCCAAGGGTAGTAGGCGGTCTGGGAAGTAAGGCTGCCCTCGATGATAACATGCTGATGGTTGCCGGGGCATACCTTGGCGCGAAAGTTCCTGTGGAAGTTCTCGTCGTTGGTCTTGACCATCCATTTTTTATGAATGAAGGATCCGCTGGATTCATCCTTCATCCCGTAGTTGCACCCATCAATGCGACACGTTAACCACATGTCACCAATGTGGTCCATGTACTTCTCGAGGTCCGTCAGGGGCTGCTGTTTCCAACCATTGCATGGATGCGGCCATTCGAAGTAGATCTTCGCCTCCTCCTCCAGCTCCATGACATACTTGATGAAGGAGTTGGCTTCCCAAAGCATCCGTCGTTCCTTACGCCGTGCGGTCTCGAGCACAACTCGCTTCTCCGCAGTGTTGTAGTTGACAGAAGTCCATGGACACCACTTCGTACACGGCAACGAAAACCAGAGCCTCTTCGGGCGCTTGGTTTTGTAGAGATCGCGTAGTCGTTGCCAGGTCTCCTTGTCGTAGAGGTCGTACCCTTCCTGGTAGTTGATCCTCCGAGGTCGTAGTCCATGTTGTCCGCATGCCTCGCTTAGCCAGCTGTGGGGTGAGCACGCGATTTCCCACACGCCGTCGAGGTCCTGAAGATGGAGTCCAAGCAGTAGGTTGGAGGTAGCCGCCGTTAGCATAGCCGAGAGTTGCATGATCTTGCGCCCAATGAAGTTGGGTGTAGGTTGTGCTCTCGACTTCACTGTTGCCCCTGGTAACCGTCGGCCTCGTACGCCATTGCCAGGTTGGTGTCCTCCGTGTCGCCCGTCATCTGCCAACTGCTGTTGGAGGACTCTCCCGGACTCCCCGTCTGAGGAGCAGGTGCCGTCGTGAAGGTCGGGTTGGTCTTCTGCTCGTTGATCATGTGCATCAGCTGCTCCTCTGCGTCGATCTTCCGCTGCATGGCCAAGCATATTGCTGCCGTAGGCTTCGTCTTCCCCATCAGAGGTTCCAGCTGCGTCAGCATCCTTTTGACCATGGCCGGATTCTGGTTCTGAGTTGTCTGGCCGTGGCTCCCCTGGCGGGGAACGTACTCCAGGCGAAGATTGCACACGCAGCAGTGGGTCCAGCGACCGTGAGCATTTGCCTTCGGGTAGTCGGCCACATGCCGGTTGAAGCACGGCCATTGACTGCTTGACGCACGAGGGTCGCGATTGTCCCCCTTGACGCGGCGAGCATAGTCGAGGGGTAGCGCCTTGGCCTTGGCCTTCGGGGTCTTCTGCTTGATCTCGGCCACGAAGATTTCCTCTTGGGTGGTCGGCACACGCGGGCTCGACATGACCTTGAGGGGATCGAGAAGGAGATGTTGCGGGGGTTGTCGAAGGACTGGGTCCTGTCATCTGAGCTGAAGTAGCTGTGGCCGACGTAGACGCAAGTTGTCGGGAGTGATCAAGCAGCCGGTACATGTTTGCAAGCGACTCAGACATGGAATCAGATGACACAGCAGTCATGATCGGCATCACATGGTCACTGGCAGACATGTCGAAGTACACGGTCCCTAATTCGAGGAACTTGTAGTCTACATCGGGGCTGAAGGTAGTTTTCTTTCGTACAACTACTTGAGGGTGTCCCGGGCTTTCCCTACCTCCAGTTAGGTACGTGGCAAGGTTGAGAACGTAGTGCCCTTTTGAGGTCATCTGGAGTTGTTGTACTGGAGGTCGAGGTTCGCTGGTTTTTGTAAACATCGCGAGGCCTGTGTTGAAGTCAATCATCATGCCTTGGCCTCTGGGTCCCAAGAAGTCCATGCCGATCAACACGGGAACCAAAGATGCTTTATCCAGCTTGCTCTGAAAGTACTCAGCAGGGTTCGGTAACGTGTACAACGAGAATTGTCGTTCACGACCTGAGGATGTACTGCTGATATGAACTCGACACAGTGCTTTTCCCCACTTACCATTACCAAACCTGAAGAAGGGCTGAGAGTATTGATCGATGTCGATGCGGGCTCCTCGGTCAATCGAAAGAACTGAGCTGATGAGGCCTTTGACCACAGCTTCTGGTGCCGCGGATGCGGTCGCTCCGCAGTCTAGCATTCCAAGCTGCGGCTCCGTGGAAGAGGTAGTAGGGATCGACGATGCGGCCAGGTCCATATTGTGTATCACCTCAAGGCCACCAAGGAACATCTCTGAGGAGTAGGCGTTGACGGTGCGGTAGCCGTCCTTGGTCTTCCCCTTGGGTCCCTTGCCCTTTCCCTTCCACAGACCCTGGACATCCATCCAGTGCCCCTTCTTGCTCTTTCCTTTCCCCTTGGACTTGCCGAAGCCCGTGTAGTTGGCGTAGTAGTCGTCGATCTCGCTCCAGTAGCCCTTTTTGCCCTTGCCCTTGCGAAACCGTAGGTCCGGACAGTCACGTAGAAGATGTGGTCCTCCGCACGAGAAGCATCGTCCATCGTTGGGTTGTGGCCGTCCGGTGACGGCTCCAAATCCGCGATCCTTCCTCAAGGCCTGTGTGGCCTTCTGCGCTTGACTCCAAGTGCGTTGGGCCTCCATGGCCAGCGCTTCCGCCACCTGTTCGGCCTGTTGGGCCTCCTTGAGCGCTGGGTCCTCGGTCTCGGCCTCCGCGAGATTGTTCGAAGGTTCCACATGTCCATCTTCATCCCAGCCCCACCACGAAGGGTCCTCGTGGGAGTAGTAGGTGTCGTACCAACCGTCATCCTCAGGCTGGTTCCAACTCCAGTCCTCGCCCTCATCAAGGTGGCCGTAGTAGCCATCGTGGTGGTCCTCCTGGCCAACATGGTTCAAGTGGAAACCGGAGGTCCCCGAGGTCCCGCGGTGTCCAAGGAGCTGTTCGTCCCACAGGCTCTGAAGCGCAGAGGCGACGGTGTCGTAGTCCAGGCTGTTCTTCGTCGTCGACAAGATGTCCCGCTTCTCCTCCGCCGTGAGGCCTGCCGCCTGGAGCAGGCGCCAGCCTCTCAAGACGCCCATTATAAAGCTGTCCGCCACCGAGAGCTCGTCGATGGCACCATCGGCGACGGAGGATTTCTTCTCGTCCACCGCTTCAGCTGCTCCATCTCCACGGTGGCTCGGTGAGGATCCCGGGGTTGCCCTCGTGGGTGCTGCCGCGGTAGGAGTCGTAGTAGTCCCGGCATCTGCTGTAGCACCATCATCCGGAGGGCTTCCTGGTCCTTCATCATCGGCCTCGGCAGGCCACTCCCACCAAGGCAGCCACGTCTCCTCCTCGACGGAGTCCGGTAGCCCGAAGTCTCTCTGCTCTTGAGAGATCCCAAGCTTCTCCTCGTGCAACCTGATGATCGCCTCCACAAACTCCTCGTGGACCAAGGTCTCCCGGACAAGGAAGTTCCCGATGGACTCCTGAGGGCTTCTCTTAAATGAGAAGTACTGCTGACAGATCGCTGCGGCATTCGGCAAGGTCTTACGCACCAAGGGCGAGGCCGAGAGCCGCTGCAGCAGTAGGCGAGTGCCATCTGGATCATCAAAGGTGCCTTTCGAAACTGACCAGCTCATCGCCAACAGCCTCGCTGGTCCCGTCAGCTTGCTTATCAGCTTCGAGGCACAGTAGCGCCTCTTCCCGATGGGTGTGGCTTGTACCCACCAGGACACTTCCCGAGTATAGCGGCGCCAGCCTCTCGCTGCACCGTCCCAGCTCGGAACAGACACGGAATCACGATTGTCCGTCATGACGTCAAGGAAAAAGGGTCTCACACAAAACTTGTAAAAGAGGAGAAAACCGCTGACGACCAGCGGGCGACTCGTTGGCAGGATGATCGTGATCTTCTACAGTTGGCCAACCAGTCTCTCGTACTCACTGCCAGCTTCTGTTCTGCAGTAGGCGTCGGCCTCTTCGAGGTCCACCCAAAGGTCAGCAGGAGCTATGCTCCGCTACCAATGCAGCGGGTGCTGCACGGTAGCAGTGATTGGGCTCGCTGTTGTCACACTGATAAGAACAGATACTTCACTCGCAGACTCTGAAGAGCGCACTGCTCTGTTTTCCTCAAGCGCACCGAGCGCTCCGCCGTGGCTCACAGACGAGTCAGCCTAAAAGAAGGGCCCTTCAGGCTTGTGCCTAAAGCATCGGAAAACACCTCCAATCGTGAACATCTGAGCATGCGTGTTGCAGGTTCCTTAAAGGGATCTTTCAGGGTTCTATAAAGGGTTTAGGGTTTAGAGTTACATATGGGTGGTTGTCAAAATTATGGTCCCTTTTTGGGCCCCTTATGTAATACGGCACCTATTATTTAGGGTACCCAAAAAGGACCCCTATTTTGAAACTACCCATATAAGGAACCCGAATAAAGGCCCAAGGTTTCTTAAGCAGGCTCCTACAGTACCTTGTTCTTTGATCCTCATCCTTCTCGCCTGGTCAGGGACATTTCTGGTGGGTCAACCAGGAGACGCAATGCGATCCAACTGGGATTGTCGTGCTGGTGCCTCAGAATCGGCTTGGGTTTAGGGCTCAGGGCTTAGGGTTTCGGTTTTGCTAAGATGGCTTTGCCAAGTTGACTGTCAACAACAAGAATCAGCTCAACCCCTCAATCCATTCCTGTGGCCTGGGCGCTGGAGCGCGCGTCGCTGCGAATTTTCCAGGAGCAAGCTCCCTCTGCTGCAGCCAGGGGGTGTGGGTGGGTGAGCCATCCACGGCAGGAGCAAGTTCTGACTGGCATCTACCAGCAGGCCTTCTTGAACTGGGGGCAGCACACCGAGCAGCTCAAGCTCAGGACGACAAGAGGCGGGCACGAGCCTTGCTCCTGCAGCCAAGCCTGCATCAAATTGTCAGCGATGCCGCAACAGGTTGACATGAGTGACTGTGAGTGAGCGCGCGCACAACCCCCCGTGGGTGACTTCGTCGCGACAGCAAGGGCATTATTATTCTTAGGCATCTCTGGCAGAGTCCGTGTTCAGAGGCTGAGGGGTTCAAGCCCTCTAATTGCAGCCCTAAGCAAAGCCTAAACACGGCAGTGAGATCTGTGAAGTCTTTAGCCACTCTACTAGCAGATTTGATGCATTGTAGATCGTGATTGGTCCAGGGTGCCTGGGTATATCCCTGGGTAATGCCATCATCATAATCCTCGCCACCAGGCTCAGACCGCAAGTTCGTTCCCGCAGCTCTGGCTTCCGGAGTCGAATCCGACCATCGTTCTTTCTCAAGACAGTGTTGGCTTCTGCTACGCGTGAGGCACTTCGGATGATCTTTCCGGATGGCGATTGTGTAAGATTCTGGGATGCTTCTCGTGGCTTGTCATGCTTTGCTGCACGTTGCAGCGGGTGCATCTTCCACGACCTTGGAATGTCCCCTGTATAAAAACTATTAACGGCCTGCAGAAGTAGTTAGATCGAGATGGCCCCGGCGATTCCTTCTCAATGTCGATGGCTTCGTGCTCCGAGCTTTGTAGTACTCCATGGCTATAGTAACCTACCACTTCGGTAGTTGGAGCGCTATGTAAAGCCCTTCTGGTAACCTGCTTGTTTCTTTGTTTTTTGTTTTAAAACCCTGAACCTCGCACACGAAAGCATAAGCCCCAAGCTGGTGCGAACCGACTCGCTGGTAACCCCGACACCGACTGATGCGTGCTGAAGGTGGGGTATACTCTCCCAAACGAAAATAAGGATTCCCAGTATAGAAACCCTGCATTCTAGCATATACCCTAAGGCCTCAAAGTAGTTCCTGTTGGGGGTTCATATTTAGAATCCTATGAGGTAAACCCCAAAAGGAACTACTTTGGGGCCTTAGGGGGTAGGTACTTTGGACCCTTTGGGAAGACGGTGTTGGGCTCTGACTCGCGCTGAAGGTTCCAGCCGGACACAACCAGCTTCAGGCCTGCTGCTAGCCTTGAAGACCAAATCGGAGTTACAGGGGGTCCGTTAAAGGGGCCTATAAGGGTTTCTTTCAGGGTACTATAAGGGAGTCATGGGAGTTTCCGAAAATCGGGGACCCTAATATAGTACCCTAAATAGTAGGATCCTTATTATGAGGACCCCGAAATTACGGTAGCCCCAACACTCGGAAACTCCCAGATGACCCTTATTAGTAGGGGCCCTGTACCCTCATTCTATGAATCCCTATATGGTATGTGATCCTAAAACCATTTTAGCCATGTCGTCCTTCAGGAGGTGTATGCATTGTAGCAGCTGTAGCACTCAAAGCAGCGACAACAGTGGGCAGAAGCAAACATACTGTATAAGTGTGGGCAAACGTGGGGGTGGGTTCTATCTTTACTAATGCAACAAGACTTGTAATATCAATAACGGAAACCACAACAATAATGATAATACTGCTAATAATCACTAGTAGCAACTATTCTCGCAGTCAGCTCGAAAGCCTGGCAATACACACGACCCGCACGACCCGCCCTGACTATTCCCCTCGCGCATTTTGTCGGGTATTACGGTTTCGGGTTTGAGTATGTATGTCTTTGTGTGTGTGTCTGTGTGTGTCTATGTTTGTGTCTGTGCGTGTGTGCGTGCACATGCGTGCCGCGACCTTCAGCACCGTACCTACAGTCTCCATTGTAGCTCCTGTTTCGGTTGTAACCGAGTTGATATTGAGGATCCGAAACGATAACCCAAACAAGGAGCTACAGTGGAGACTATGGGTAAGGCAGGCGCAGAGAGATTCCAGGCAGGCTCTGCTGTCGCTTTAGGCACTTTAGGCCCTCACACCCTTCGCAGTTCGATATTAATTCGAACTCCAGAGCAATCTTGCACACACACACATGCATAGATACATATGTAGGTATATCTGTATGTATATATGTATATGTATATATGCATATACGCATGTGTATGTTATATGTATATACATACATACATGCATATCTGTATGTATCTATGCATGTGTGTACGCCTACGCACATTTCCAAATATGCATATCGACTGGTTGATCTTAGCTGGTTTTCTGGTTATACGAAGTGCCACCGTCATGCAAACGACCACGGCCCACGACGCGGGTGCTTTGCTTCATGCTTCGCAGGCCGGACTACCAGGGAGCAGGCCCGACGTTTTGTGGTGAGCGTTTAGGGTTTTTCAAGGGCAAATGGAGGGACCCTTAATAAGGACCCCTAGGTATATACCCTTAATATAGCTATTATATACCCATTATATGGTCCATGATAGGCTAGGGGTCCTCATCAAGGGTCCCTCCTTTTCCCCTTTGAGTTTAGGGTTTCGGGTTCTTGGATTTGCGGTTCGAGGCTTCTGGTAGAAAGGGAGCACGGGTTTTTGCACGTGGGTTTTCAATACACGTTCTTACAAGGCCTTTGCGAAAGGTACAACTGATTGGCTGATTGGGCTTTGTTTTCGGCCGGGTCTTGCAGAAAGAAATGCACTTTTAATGCCAGGGTGTTCAGGAATCAGGACTGCCCTAAACCCGAAATCTAAAGTCCTAAACCCAAACCGAAACCCCAAACTTTAACCAACCCCTCAACCTGACTCAGACGCGGCACGACACTTTGACCCTAAAACACAACCCGCCGAGCCCCAGATGCTCGAAACGCAGAGTTTATAGTCTCGAACTGGCAGTGAAGGTTCTGAAGCACCATACTAGAATATTGTTGCGTACCCGTTCCTTAAAGGAGCCAGGGTGAAATGAACGTGTAATTTGTTGTTTCCTTGGTTGCTTCATAGTCCAAAAAAGTGAATTTTCAGGGTTTGGGATTTGGGGATTAGAGATTTCAGGTTGAGGGTTTAGGCCCCAAAGCCCGAGACAGCAGGCGTCCAGAACCAGCCCTGAACTCTAGGGAGGTGCCCATCAGAGACTCCATGACCGAGCAAAATATCTTGAACGCCAGAGGCATCGCTAAAACCTTGATGGGATTCAAGGATATGGGGGTTTCCGAAAATGGGGGACCGTAATATAGTACCCTAAATGGTAGGATCCCTCTTATCAGGACCCCCAAAGAAGGTACCCCTAACTCTCGGAAATTCCCATATACCTTGACCTTGACTGTTTTGAAAATGTATTCACGGACTCGTGCCCATGTAGTAGCCTTCTTACTTATGGTGGATGATTTTTGAACCTGACCCTAAACCCCAAGCCCTAAAAGCTTCAAACCCGAAACCCCTAAACCGGTAGCCCTTAAACCCAAACCCCAAACCTAACCCTAAACGAAAGAGTTCAAGTCTGCCAAGTTGCGACGGCTGGCGCCGCGCCGCTCTTACTCACACCTTGGCCCGACCCTGAGGAGAAAGAAGCTACCTTACACTACGAAACCCTACTTTTGTAGAGTCCCAATAAACTCATCATTCTAAGGGTTGATAACCAAAAAACCTACACAATGGGTCATCGTGGTTGGGTGCTACAGTCTAGAATCGTCTAGCCCTCAGGCTCCAAGGGCTCATGTACACTCTTTCTGTATACATGTAAGTAAAACCACAGAAACATACAATGCAAAGGTGCCGGTATATCAATAGACATGCGTCGTGTGTGTGTATGTATGTATGTATATATATATATATATGTGTGTGTGTGTGAGGATGAATATAAAAGTACATAAACACATACACAAATCTAAACATGTGTATATATATATATATGCGCGCACCCCTATTTGGGGTCCCATACGTTTTTCGCTATACCAACTGACTCGGTTATAACCACCAGACTAGGTTATAACCAGCCGACTAGGTTATAATCAGGTGTACGTCATCGACTACAGTATTATATCCGGTTTGAAGACTAACCCGGGAAGTTGCAACAACCCATGCTTTCAGAATGCTGAAACCCGCACAACGCTAAGAATTCTATGACACCCTCGTCGAAACCCTGTTACAATGTGCTAAAATCCTTGCCTTGAAGCCGTCGATATATCTTCGTAGTTCATCTTTGTGTGACTGTATCTAAACCGCTGTATTTCAGTTTTTTCCAACAAGCGCGCTGTAGTCATGAGTCTGCTTCAGTCATTCCTTATCGCGAACTAGATTTTGGAGCGAAAAGTTCTCCATCTTTGTACTGTAATGCCGCAATCCCACCAAAGTCTCTGTTGTTGGACGCATTGCTATGACGTTTTGGCAAACTGATAGCTTTCAATGACATATCCCTGTGCCCCTATGTGATTACTTTTAAACACTGGTATATCCGGTAGGTGTATTTGAGTGGTGCATTCCTTAATTCTGTATGACGGCTGCACCAAGCCAAAATTGAAAACTTGCATACTACAAGCTTAGCAAAGGTTGTAAAGTGTTTTCCTGGGGGACGACATGAAGCGTCGCTTCTTAGGACGCGCACTGTCTCTATATGCTGACTGATGAAGCCTGTGTTTCTTTGTATCAGCATACATTAACCATCACGTAAAGCCGACTGAAAACCATATGGCTACATCTAGCTTGTCCGAATTTCTGTTTGTGTTCTTGTGAATATTCACTGAAGGTCGAACAGAAGCCATCGTTCCCAGTCCAGAACGTGATCCTCGTGTTAGAAAAAGTGGTAACCACACACCGAATCACTCCTCGAAAGAGGTTCATCCATGTAGTTGGAAATAGCAGTGCTAGGAATTTTCTACGTACCGAGCGAGGAAACCTAACAATTTGCAAGTTTCAAGTTTTGTTTCGCTCACCACACATATTCTTATCAGTTTTGTCTCGTCGAAATCCGGCTTCCTTGGAACGATGTTTGAACATAACGTTGCAACCAGTGCCTATGTACGAAGTGATGAAAGCTGACCACGCTGTAAACTTTGAAATACTGTCTCTCCCCTACAATGACGTCGTATCAGTCGTATCTCAACTTTCTGTGTACCGTGATATTCCAATGTTGACAACACTCACTGACCTACTGTAAGCCCGATAGAGCCCCTTCATATTCCGCATTTTGATTCCTGGGTGAGTGACATGTTAGCGGCTATTCTCTCAATGTGTACACTGATCTCATAAACCCGATGTACTGGAACGGACAGACCATTATGTAAAGTCCGCCATATAGCCTTTCCGCTAAAGTTGGGGAATGCGCACATGGTCCCCGGAATTATGTTTGTTACAGAGCACTGCATCATGCCTCAGCAACCGAATACATGCCAATTACCTCGGACCCTCTATTCTTCTAGCCCTTGTTTAATTTCATTGCGGTTACATTCACTGAAACACCGAAACTTTCGAACGTTGGGATTTAGGTGTTGATGAAGTAGCGGTGGCACAGGCCTGGTTATAACCTCTGTCCCCGGTTATAACCGGGACACCTGCGTAGTAGACAGCCCTAGACCCATCGCTAAACCATTAAACCATCAACAAACCAATAAATTAGTACACGGTTAATCCAATCCTTTCCCCCAATGGACCCATACCAATAAACCATTAAACCATTAAACCGATCCTTTTGCCCCATACCACTAAACCATTAAACCATTAAACCAATCCTTTACCCCCATACCACTAAACCACTAAACCATTAAACCATTAAACCAATGCTTTCTGCCCATACAGGGATGTGTCTCTCTATATAGGGGAAATGATTGGTTTAATGGTTTAATGGTTTAAAGGTATGGGGCAAGAGGATTGGTTTAATGGTTTAATGGTTTATTGGTTTGGGTCTATTGGGGGAAGGGATTGGTTTAATGGTTTAATGGATTATTGGTTTGGGTCCACTGGGGGAAAGGATTGGTTTAATGGTTTATTGGTTTGGGTCCATTGTTTAATGGTATAATGGTTTAATGGTTTAGGTGTGCAAAAACCCAGGGGACCCCATATAGGGGGGGGTACCCATATATATATATATATATATATATATATATACATATGTGCTGCTTTTGGGGCTTTCAGCCTTAGTGCAAGGCGCAGGGCCAACGATGCAGCATTGAGGTATGTAGGACAGTGTAATGTGGACTTCGTCTGCAGCATTTCAGCCCAAGGGTTGAGATCAGCGCTTTGCGAACTTTGTATTCGAAAGTCGAGCTTGGGTTGTTTTGAGTTTATGGTCGCGGATATGGGACGAGGATTAGGATACTTTCGGTGGTTTGTAAGTTGGCGGTTCGGTGTTAGCCAAGCATGGTTTCGATTTCGGGTGCACGCAGAGCATCGGTGCAAGGTTTCGCTGCGATCCTCCAAAGTATATGAGACAACATAGAAGACTGAGTAGTGATACATATGGTTATTCTTTCGGATTCCTTAATATAACTGATTAGACTAACTGTACTACAATTTACCGCAAAGCCATAGTCTAAGAATTGAGCCCGCCAAAACCTGTGTAGAACCCTAATTAATAGTAAATTTTTGTAGACCCGCAAACGAACCCTTACAAGAACCCTGAAAAGAACATTGTTCTAAGTACAACAGACCATAAGGTAAGCAGCCACCTTTCATCTGAGGGAAGAGACTTTTCCCGGACTGCGAGGATGCGTTCTTAGACCTAAAAGGCCCTGGAGCCCAAACCCAAGACCTCAAAGGCCCTAAATCCCAGACACCATACCTCCAATCCCAAAACCCTAACCGAGGCCCTAACCTCTAATCCTCAAACACAAACCCGAACACTTCGAGGCCCTCTAAAGGCTCTAAACCCGAAGCCCATGAGCTTGACTGTGGGATTGTGGAAGCTTGCGACCTAGGGGTTTATATGGGGAGGGGTAGTAGGGGGGGTGGAATCCTTCGAAGTTAGAAACCCTTATAGTCCAATGATCTTGCTGTGATAGACGCCTCAAGCCCCTGATGAATTATTTGTTAATGAATTAAGGCCACTACATGCAGTGATGCCCCGATCAAAACAAACCCCTTCATAAGAGCCCTTGTAAAAGAAAGAACGGACCCCAAACCCTAAACCTCTCAAGTTGGGATCTCAAGCTGGAGAGATCGATGCAGATAGACTGGCCGTTATCTGATATGTTTAGCTTTAAAAGAGCTCTTTTCAAGAACCCTTATAAGAAGCCTTGTCAGAGGATTCCGATATATGGTAGGAAGCCACTGTACTGAAGCGCATGTCATGTCGACACCCTAAAACCCTAAACCCAAAACGCAAGGGAACAGCCTCTCAAGAGTCCGTTGCTGAGGCTCCTGTTATCCGTCGCAGGAGCACCATGTCAGGGGGTGGTAGGGCTTGGTAGCATTAGAGATCGGAATAACAATTAGTCATAGTATGTAATATTATCTCCTTGCAGTCCCTAATATACTTTTGTGTAGTATCCCTTGGAAGTCCCTATGTACTAAGTCTTTTGGCATACACCACGAGCCCTTTTCTATTTATTCAGTCCCCTCAATGGGCCTTCAGGAACAGGGTTTGGGATTTAGGAGTTGGCCTTAGGGCTACGGATTCAGACGGAACGATGTGGGGAAGATGTATTCCGGTCGTGGGTCCGGAGTTCGTCAGGTAGTCGAATGAGGCTTAAGAGAGTCGTAGCTGATAAGTTTGGGTACATGGACTCTTTGGATAGTCCCGTGGTACCATGAGAAAGACCCTGAACCCTAAACCCTAAAACCACCAAAGATGTATATAACAGGATTTCTAAGGAACAAGCCGAACACGCCGAGGCCCTGCCTATCGCCCCCGGAAGTCCTCCGAAAGCATACTGCAGAATGATGGGGGTTTCAGGGCTTGGGGTTTAAGGGTTTTGGGTTTGGGATTAAGGGCTTCGGGTTTGGGATTTAAGGGTTTCGGGTTTGGAATTTAGGGTTTGGGTTTTTGGATTTATGGTTTAGGGTATAGTCTTCGGGCCTAAAGAACCTGTAAAGAGACGACCTTAACGCCAAAGTATATACTACTTGGGTACGTGGACCTTTAGGGTCATTATCCCAAACGGAAAAGACGAGCTTCGCCAACATCCGCTCTGCACAAGGCTTGAAGGCCGTTGAACTTGGTTACTTAAAGGATAGGTGGACTCTAAGATGATAACCCTAATTAAAGGTACGTTTATCCCGACTGATTAAATCCCATGATACTCCAAGTGAAGGTCCCATCCCGAAGCCGTTCGCCGAAATCGAACTGCCAGATCGCCAGGATGGGTGCTGTGAAGCACATAGCTGCCCAAGCTGCACAGATGATGGTGAGAGCCGACCGGTTTTGTGAGCCGACCGGCAGAGGCTTGTCGACACACCGAATTGCAGTGGCATCAGCGAATCTCGCTTTCAATAGCTGCAATAGCGTTTGTAGTGGTGTAGTTTGGGTACTTTGGTCGTCTCATTATACGGAACATTTCATCAGAGAGTGTTGGCCTTGTATTGCTCACCTAAATGTCAGGTCCTTCGTTTGGGTTGCCCCGCACCAGAGGTGTAGGAAATATTGGGTTCACGTGGTTCCTTGGCTTTGGTGCTTTGCAACCGGACTGAGGTTGCATTCGGGCCAAGTTCATCATTATGTTGTTTGTAGCAGCATGCGTATCGCATCGCTATTCAGATGCTGCATCCGGCAGTGGCAGCAGCAGCTGCAGCATTGACCGTGCATCAATACGGTAAATTTCTTGAGAAATCGTGAACCAAGACCCATGTCAGCAGCTCGTGTCGACGGCCAGCTGGGCTCCTGATTCTACAGAATCATACTATGCTGACCATGGCCTCTAGATCTCCGTCAGGGGTTTTAGAAATAGAACGAGTTTAGAGGGTTTATGGTGTTGGGGTTTAGGGTTTACAGGTAAGGGTTGGTGTTGGGGCTTTTAGGGGTGTCGGCTATCTTAAGGGCTTTAGAGTCCTTGTTTGCAGAAAGGACACATGCTGAGTATGCAGGAGGCTGGTGCAGCCATCAGCAAGAGTGGCGCACAGCCCTTGACAGGTTGGCATCTCACCAAACAGCATGTACATGTCGTGTGTGTATATATATATATATATATGTACATATGTATGTGCCTGTATTTGTTTGCGCTTTCTTGGTTGATGTGTGTTTTGCACGTAGCTAAGTCTATTTATATAGTGTTTTTTATCCTGAAATGGCCTCTGCAGACCAAGAACCCGCAGAGAACCGAACTGAACCCGAATCCCTGCCCCTGCGCAAAGATGAAGACGCCAACCTGAGCAGTTTCACGGACGGAACACCGTCTTGAATTCATAACGAGACGGAGGGTTGGGGGGGCTTCCGGGCAAAATATTCCCAAAGGATCCAGGTACTGTTTTAAACTATCTTGGTGCCCGAATATCTACGAAGTACCTGCTACATTGGTACCTCGATCCCTTGGGATCGTAGGTAGACGTGGAACCAGGGATTGCAACCATTTCGATTCAGCAAATGTCGATCTACTGTCCACTGCCAGCAGACTCCAAAAGGTTTAGCTGGCACTTGTAACTGCACAAGGTTTCCCTTTAACCCTAAACCCTAAACTCGTAAACTTCTAAACCCTAAACCCCTAATTCCTAAACCCTAAATCCTCAACCCTAACCCTAGGGTTCGCTGAAAACTATTTGCCTTGCACATTAGCTTGCAAGACTTTGATTCCGTCACAAATGTGGAATGGATCAGTCTCAGAAGACATCCTGTCTGCCAACGCGCTTGGGCGAATGCACCCTAAACCCTATACGCGAATCTCTGACCCCTATATAAATGTTATCAGGGCCTTAGTAGTAGTAGTAGTAGTAGTAGTAGTAGTAGTAGTAGTAGTAGTAGTAGTAGTAGTAGTAGTAGCATACTATACCCCCAGACCCTATTCTAGTTGCAGTATTAGGGCCCCTATATTTTAGCCCTAAGCCGTATGGCATTGAGTTGGGGGCGTCGGGGTGAGAGTGCAAAGATCGAAAGCCCCCGAGCCAGGCTTGCGGGTTCGTGTTTGAGTACAGGGTACTATAAGGGCTTAAGTAATTACCAAGACTGTTTGGGGGGCTCCTTATTATAGTTGTGGTATAGTGGGCCCCAAAGCCCAAAACCTTTTTCTAATGATCAAGGCCCCTGCATTAGCATTTACTGCTTAGGACAGGATTTGCAGTTTAGGCTGTAGGACCGTAGGATTTAGGGCTTTAGGTTCAGACTAAGGTGGAGGTTTCAAGCCCAGCTCGGGCTAAGCGCTCAAATCACTGGGATGTACAATTTGAGATTTACCACTTAAAGGATCATGGGACTTAGTAACTAAGGTTATAAGTAGGATATAATTAGGATAACCCCACTTAGGGGACTTATAACCCCAGTTATAACCTACTTACTAAGTCCCATGATCCTCTAAGCATGATGAAACCGGCCCAAAGCTCCTGCATGGCAGTTCGAAGACGGGCCGTCAAAACGGCCTCGAAAAGCAGAAAGCATACTTGGGTGGTTGTCAAAATTAGGGTCCCTTTTTGGATCCTTATTATAATACGGCACCTAATATTTAGGGTGCCCAAGAAGGGACCAAACTTCTGACAACCACCCACTTGGGAGTTGTTCTGAGCTGGGCGGGTGTCCCTTCTAGTCGTCCTCCCTACAGGAATGAGGCTCCTCTTCGATCAGCTGTCGCTCTGAAGGGACCAAAGGCACTATGGCTGTCTTATTCAGGCCGCTGTTTTCTGATGATTGTTTTAGTAAGATGTAGTGTAGAAGCCATGTAGCCGAGCAGCACAGAGCAAGTGCTGAACACAACACTCGGGCTTGATTCTTCTGAGACCTTTCTGGGGTACTGTAATCCCAATGTAATCCCAACGGTTGCATTTCGGTCAAGTGGATCCAGAATCCAGAAACAAATGTAGAAACGTTATTATCTGCATTTTCATAGGGTCCCTAGTTGTAGTTGTAGCTACCATCATAGCATAGCCCAAAGCATTGTTAGGCACCCTTTTACCCTCATAGCGAGGGTCCCGACAGCGAGTTCACAATTTCATCTTCAACAGTGCACTTATCATGAGGGCACGAGGATAAAGCCTAGCATCACCACAAGAAGCTGTGTGTATGATGACGTTTGCAGTAGTACCCATGGCTTGGACAGTTCTCTAAATTAGGCTCTTTTCCTTCTATTTTCGGTGGGATCTAGAACCCGAAACACTAAACCCTAAACCCCTAAACCCTAAACCGAAAAGGACCCCAGTTTGGAGTGCTACCCATCGGGACTTCCAGGGGCTTGAGCAACTCCCATCTGATCTGGAGAAATCCTTCGGTAGCTCGGACAATGATGGCGAGGAGGAGTCAAGACTGTACAACTCGCGAGTTTTAGGAAGTTTAGGGTTTAGGAGTTTAGGGTGTAGGGTTTAGGGTTTCGGGTCTGAGGCCCTCTTCCCCAAGCCCTCGTCAAGCCTGAATTTCATGTCTGCGTTCAAGGCCGAGTGTGTTGTAGGGCTAGGGAGGTTTACTTTGACTTAGAAATCTTTGGCTTGGATTCATTCACATAGACACTGCGCCCCTCTTCAAAAGCCACTACAATCTTGCAAGATGCTCTTCAGTCACTTCAATCCACTTGTCGTGCTTTCGAAAGCTTTGTATCAACCCGCTTCTACATCATACATGCAGGCGTTTAATTATTCTACTTGTCTAGACCCCTACATTCGGGCGCCTGGGCAGCGGCATGCTGCACGCTGCTCGGAACTATAGACAGAGCTGCAGTCTCAGTTTGAGTATCCTCCCATCCCCCAAAATTTAAATCGCTCGTGCCGTCCTAGAGGTGCTTACTGCAAGCCTTCGAGACTCCATCCATCTTGCACCGCAAAGCTGAAGAGACTATAGCGTCAATCGCCCTAAGTCCTGCACCGCGACCCAAAAAGCACATAAGCATAAGCACTTCATGGGGATATCCCTACCTTATTGGGCTTCATTATGAGGGGGTTTATATGAGACATCCCTATCCTGAATTTTGCTTATGTGCTTTTATGGGGCCCTAACAACTAAATCCTGTACTCTCGGAGCCCTGAAACACCAGCGAAGCTCCGCCATCCTTGCGTCACAGGTCTGTCCATTTGCACCTTTGGTCCAACAGGAAAAGCCGACAGTAGACATGGCATTCAATGGCTCTGGTGGTTTGGGTTGAGAATGTAGAGAGCGGAATTGGATCTCGAAAGGGCTTTCCGCCCGACGGGGTTGTGCTTTTTGGCGTACGGATTACCTGTTTAGGGGTTTAACGAAAAGCGCGCAAGGCGTTCGGATTTGGGTTTAAGGTCTCTATTTGCGTCCTTCGACGTACCTTGTGACCATGGCAGTCATGCGAAGAGTAACAGCGGCGACTTGCTTGTCAGTTTGGCTCAGCGTCTCGCAGCTCCAGCAGCTCGGTACATATTAGAAGCTGCCCCCACCCTGTAATAGTGGCATAATAGGAATATAACAGGGCCCTAATATACTCCTTATAGTCACTATTACAGGGTGGGGGCAGCTTCTAGGGTTTATAGTTCGAGTGCCGGTTTCAGCCGCAATGTGCGAAAACATAATCCCCTGCTTGTGCGTGAAAGCCTCTAGCAGCTAGACTTGTAGCTTGCCTCAAGGCTCCATGTACCTATATAGTATATACTTAGGCCTTAAAGTACCTATATAGAGACCCCTTTAAGGCTTAATTAATGATCTACTATGAAGGTACATGGAGCCTTTGGGTTGCACTTCAGCCCGCCCCCGCCCTGGGCAGAGCTGCCGCGTAGCCAAAGGCCCGTAAGCACTCCAGTCCCGTCGTTTCTACGGGTGGAAGCTGATTCATGAACTCTTCTCTAAACGCAGATAATATGTATATATATATGTACATACATATATATTCATATACACAAATACAAATACTTACATACGTGCGAGCCTGTGAATATACAACCATACACACATACACACGTACATACGTACATACATATTTATGTACGTACATGCATACATACAGACAGACATATACTTGCATTTACAGATACAGACACACACACACACACGTACACACACACACACACACACACGAACAGTGCATGTTTTAATTGAGCTGCAACTTGTATTGAGCATCCGAATCGGACATGTCTGACGATTTTCGCAGCTGTAACCAAGCTTGCTATTGAGGATCTTCGATCAATCGTAATAGGCGCCTGGACAAACGCCAGCAGCCCCTGAGGTGTAATGTAGCACGGCAAAACGGCGCGGTGCTCCCATAGTTAATATCATGTTATATAACTGTGGTGTGTTGGTATGTTATAGTATGTGTAATTCATAAAACTCCACACTCGCAGCCCTGCGCCCTACCCTGCACCCTACTTAGCAGCACACGAAGCCACTTGATGCATCCAAGTCTCTGAACTTAAACCACCAAAACCCTAGGTGCTAACGACCCAACCCTCAAACGCCTTCAACTACAAAGCCGTAGGAGCCTTCTAGAATCGCTTCCCATTCCCGCTTTCATGCAACACAACCCCACAAACCAAAAAAAACACCCTTCCGGAAAGCCCTAGAAATCATCCACGTCACGTAAGGCCCATTTTGAATCACATAAGGGGTTCAGGAGCCAGAGCAAGAGCCGCAACAAGAGCAAGAGCATCAGCAACAGCAGGATCTCCGAGAAGTGACAGTAGGGATCCTCACCCTAATCATTAAAAAAACTCTTCGAGGTGTTATTGTGGAGGGTGTGTGGAGGGGCAAAGTCGACGAGCTTAAGTTTGCATGCTGCTCCCACTTAACTACTATTTGCTTAAGAAACCCCCAAAAAATAAAAATAATGATCCCTATATTACACCCATAAGGAATACATTTTTTATTTTTTTGGGGTTCTTAAGCAAATAGTAGTTAAGATGAGGTGCTGCCGAGCCAACGAACTGGCAATTGGAGTTTTAATGCCCCTGGCATGGACGCAGACGCAAATCGCTCCTCGGCTTAAAAGCCTGTGGTCTGAGGTCTCCCCAAGCCTAAACCCTACCTTAACCCCAAAGAACCTACATTTTTAAGGACTTATCTAAAGAAATCTTAATCAGGAGCCCAAAAATGGTAGGTTTTTCAGGGTTAAGGTACATAAGCCCTAAACCTCAAACCCTGAATCCTGTGTACATTGCAAGCCCTAGAAGCATTCCACCCTGATCGGTGAGTCCCACGTATCAGCCAAATGCGAACCGTAGGATCCTAAACCAAGAGCCCTGCCCTCACCCTCAAACCCACCCCAAACCCTCAGCCATCAAGACAACCACAAATCCTACCTACATCCTAAACCGCAAACCCTAAACCCAAAAGCATAGTCGACCCCGCAAGCAAAACCCGGATCTAAGTCTCAAGCCTTTAGGAAGCCCTAGAAAATCCCACAAAGACAGATCTCCACCAAAGCAAGCAAAAACCCAAGCCCTAAACCTGAGCCCGAAACCTTTAACTGAAAACCTATGCCTTGAAACTCTAGACCCTGAACCCTAAACTTCTACATCCAAACCCAAAACCCCTGAACCCTGATCCCCTACACCCTCAACTTCCTGCCCAAAACCCTGAAAAACTCAAAGCCCTCGAGGCAACCACCGTTTGCTTCGATTTGGATGTCCGAAAAAATTTCGAGCCGGCGATCCGCGCGCGCTTCGGGGAGCCCATCGTGACCATCCCAAATCTTCATCCAGGCTTGGGAGGGATAAAAGGGTATGAAACGATCCTTCCTAGAGGCTCCCCCAGAGGATCCCCCAAATTGGATCTCTTAAGCGAGTTTCTCTAAACTGCTAGAGGATCATGGGAGTTGTAAGTAATTATAGGTATAGTTACCGTATCTAGAGCCCGAAAAACTAAGTCCCATGATCCTCTAAGTAGGGCTTTCGGGTTTAGGGTACTACCTTTTAGTAGTAAGTATAGGATCCCAAGGTAGGGATCTGGTCTTTGCATGGGATCTAAGTAGGATCTTCACCGAGGCTTGAGGAGCGGATAAAAAGGGTACTTTTCACCAATCTATAAAGGCACTATAAGGGTTTGGCATTTAGTGGTTGATGCATTTTTACTATAGTCAAGATTTAGGATAGGATCTAGGGGTTGCTGTTTTCATAATTTTAACAGCTAGGGTTTTGGAGTTCGGGGTTGTCTTTTTTTCTTTCGATGATATGGGTTTTGGGAGTTAGGGGCTGCTGTTCCCCTAAACCCTCAACCCTTAGCGGTTGCTGCTTTTGCACTTTTCGGACCTGTTCCTTACAGAAACCAGTATGAAACGATCCTTCCTAGAGGCTCCCGCAGAGGATCCCCAAAAGTAGATCTCTCAAGCGGGTTTCTCTAAACTGCTTGGAGGATCATGGGACTTAGTGGAGTTATAAGTAATTGTAACTGTAGCTACCTTATTTTCAGCCCTATATACTAAGTCCCATGATCCTCTAAGTAGGGTTTAGGGTACTACCCTTTGGTAGTATAGGACCCCAAGTCAGGGATCTAGTCTTTGCATGGGATCTTGGTAGTAGAAGGAGGATCTTCCTCCTGGCTCGGGGGGGATAAAGGGGCAGTGTAAGGGTTCCTTTAAGGGGATCTATAAGATTACTATAAGGGTTTAGCGTTTAGGGGTTAATATAGGAACCTGATTAAGAAACCATGTGTCTTTTGCTTCTGGGGCTCTTTATCTGGATCCTTGCGTCAGGGGAGAAAGGGCTGACATGATTTACAATGTTATTGCTCAGGGCTCGTTAAGATGTAAGGGTATGGGGGGAGTGGTATAGTATGTACGCATCTGTGTATATACGTGTACATGTGTTTATACACATAGCGAGACGCCAAACCCCCGAATCTTGTTCTAATAATCGGGGCTTCTGGATCAGATGGTTGGGATGCGGTAGCTCCTGGGACCATCTTAGTTAGGTGACGCATCCCTCGTCGCGCGATATTCTATCTATAACCCTCAAACCGGAACCATAAGCCCTCAACCACGAACCCTATGACCCCGAACCCCGAGCCCGAAATTCCAAACCCTAGAATCCTGGGGCCTACCCATAGGCTCCATAGTAGTACCTTTTTGGGGTTCATATTTAGAATCCTATAAGGTAACCCCAAAAAGGAACTACTTCGGAGCTTCTGGGTAAACCCTAGACCCTTTCAACCCCTGTGATTCTAGGCGTGGCAAACGTCACGATCCGGATGGGGACGACGGACATGCAGCCGGAAGTCGGTGTGGCGACAGCGCTTTGATCCGATTGGGGTTTTGAGTAGAGGCGATTCGGGCAGATCTGTCTTCTGCCTCCTCTTGCAGTTGCATGATGCTTGCATGTGAATAGGATTGGAGTTTGTGGCTCAGGTTGCTATTATTTGTTTTGGTTTTCTTCGGAAGATTCTTCAGCCTGCCGCAAAGCTGACTGGGTCGTCTCCGCTGGGGCTGTGAGTGCTACGGACATTGTTGGAACGGCTACTCTCTCTCTCTCTCTCTCTCTCTCTCTCTCTGTCCCTCTCTCTGTATATATTTTTTACAGACAGTTGCGTATATGTCTCCATAATATATGCTGTATCGTATAGTATCTTATACCATGGTGCTATCTTGTAGTGTATTCTATGGTACCATAATCGGAGATTCGAGGGTGGCTTCGGAAACGTAGATGGAACGCTCCAAGGATAGAATGATGAATTGTTGAGTGCATGAGCTGATCTGGTAAGGCGCCCTCGGTCGATTTCGAGCCATTCCACTTAGCTGATATCTTGTCTTCGAGCTTTGCTTTGGTGACGTTTCAGATGGTTGTTTGAACACCCAGCGGTTTAGCTCTGCTTTTTTGTGCCGCGTGATGCTGCAATGCAACTTAGTTCTGGGTGACCTCATGGGACCCTGATTACAAAACGGGTTATTTAGAAACAAATTATATACAAGCCTGCATAATAAAATCTCGTACTACGGTTTGATGATCTAAATCCTGCATGACCCATTATAAGGAATATACCATAATTCCCATAGTTTAGGATCCTTAAGGTAATGCAGGATTTATATCATCCACCGTACTACTCCTCGCCCTTAGGGCTCCAACTGAACAGCTATAGTCTCCTTAGGATTCATTTATTTCTGTGCATATAAAACCCAAGAGAAATTTCAGTACTCTTTTCATTATGGTTCTAAGGGGGGTATAGAACAACTATACTAGACTATATACCCCAAAGCCTTAAACCTTAAACCCTAAACCCGGCTCTAGTTCAGAAAAGGCCCTTGTGTTTCTCCGAGGCTTCTTCTGCAGAGGTCGGCTTCAGTCCTTTCAAGATAAACTTCGAGTCTGATCCCGAAGCCCAGAGACACAAAAGCTAGAGCCAGACATTCAACCCTAACCCCTACCTTAACCCTGAGAGACTTACCTTGTTAAGGCCATAAATAAGGAAATCAGGGTTAAGGTAAAGCCTGCGAGTTGAGCCCCGAGCCCTGACTGAGCCTCGAACCCTAAATCCTGAACCCTAACCGATTACCCAAAACCGAAAAGCAGGCCCCTGAACTTGAATCATACGGGCAGTTCTCCAAATTAGGTTCCCGCTTAGGGTCCCTTAAGGGCGAGTTCTCTAAATTAGGGTCCCTTTTTCGGATCCTTTTTACAAGGGTAACCGGATCGAGGCAATTGACTTCATGCTTGGGCTGGATGGCGAGCTGCCCATCTCCGGCCTAGTCGGGACGCGATGCCGCATTGCAGTGTTTGTCACCTGTCCCCGAAACCTGAAATCCTCGACCCTTAAGGGGTATTATGGGGTTCCATAGTAGTGTTCCCTTTAAGGGGTACTATGGGGTTCCATAATAGGGCTCCCTTCAAGGGTTTAGGGGTGTGGGGGCTTGGTGCCGGGAGGGTTGCCGAGTTGGAGTTTTTCGGTGGGCCCAGTTTTCCGCTTTGTTCTTTTGCGTGCAAGCTCCCTAAGCCCTATAGACTACAAGCTCCTGGAGCATGGGCCGTCGGATGGAGCCAGCCTAAGGTGTCACGTAATTACAGCCTTACAGTACCCTTATAGTATCCCTTAAAGGAAACCTCTAGAGGAGCCCTGAATTAGATAATCCTAAGGGTCCAGGTACCCAAATAGCAGATACATTGGCCTTAAAGTAGTCCCTATGTAGGTATTCTGGGCCCAAAAGTATGTAGTGTATGGGTACATCGACGCCTGCGGTCGTAGTGTCGGAGCACCTTGGACTATGGCTAACATAGTAGTCCTCACTTCAGTTTTAGTCGGCTCACCAAAATCCTACTCTTATTGGGGAGATATGGTCTATAGCCTCCTTAGGATTCAGTTTATACTTTTGTGCATTTTAAACCCAAGAGAATATTGATGATATTGTTACTATCAGTGTTCAAAGGGGGGTAGAGTCCCTAGAGTGGTTGGAGGCCAGCGTCTTTGTCCCAAAGTGGGAACAGCGGACCCTAAACCTTAAACCCTAAACCCCAAACCCTAACCTAGGACGGTCATGTCTTCCATCTCCATGCCGGTGGCCGTCGTGGCCGCCGCCCAAAAGGTTCCTCAAATAGCTCCTTGGCCAGGGAGCAAGGCAGGTTTATGGTGTCGAGTTTCGGGTCAAGGCCTTAGGGTGATTGTAGGGTTGAGGGTTCATAGTTTAGGGCTGCGCCATCGAATAGGCATCACAGGAGTTGCCCAAAGGCTATGCTTTTAAAGCTCGTCCTATTCAATGGCAGAGTACTTACCTATCTCAAAAAGTACAGTTCAGGTGCCCGTGCACTTGCATTAGGCGCTTGACTATAGATGAACCCAAAATCCTAAGCCCAGAGTTCTGAAGGAAATCCGTCAGCACCGACTGTTGAAGGCTTTTCGGGTTGATACGGGTCGATGATATACATCCTTCATTACCTTAAGGACCCTAAACCATGGGAATTATGGTATATTCCTTATTTTGGGCAATGCAGGGCTTATATCATGAACCGTACTTGTGTGTGTGTCTCACTCATGGATCTTGAAGCCTTGCCGGGAATCCCTTCAGCTGTGGGTGTAGGCTTTAGGGGAGGCTTTAGGGTTGAGGGTTGAGAGTTCATGGTTTGGGGTTTAGGGTTTAGGGCTGAGGGTTGAAGGTTTAGGGTTAACTCAGGGTTCAGGATTTAGGTTTCAAGGTTTACGCTTGCCAAGCAGGACTGAGCTCCTAACATCTTCTCAGCTGATACAAGCCTGTACCCATAGGCGCCAAAGTAGTTCCTTTCTGGGATTACCAGAAAGGATTCTATATACGAACCCCAAAAGGGAACTATTCTGGGGCCTTTGGGTAGAGAGTGAGCTGGCATGAATTCCGAAGTGCATCTGCCACTCACCTACGAATCTCTTAATATGCAGAAGCCTGCGCCTCGGTTTATTTTGCATACTAGTTTTCTTAGGGGTACTTAGAAATATTTTATTTATTTTTTTGGTTATTACAACCCATAAGAAAAATCTAAAATTCTATTTTTTTGCCAGGGTTCTGAGTTCAGTATAGTTTTGTAAGATCAGGATCTCTGCATTTTACGCATAAGGGCCGCGCCCTGAGTTCCACCTTTCCAGTTGCGCACTGGAACCATCAATCCTAAGCCTGGTCTTACCATCATCATAGACGGCTTAAGCCCGAAACTGTCAATCCTAATCCTTGCGCCCTAAGCCCTAAACCCTCTATGCACAACACAGCCACTCACAGAAACACTTAAGCCTTCAATCCTAAATGGGAGTTTCCGAAAAGTAGGGGACCCTAATGTAGCAGCCTAAATAGTGGGATCCTTATTATCAGGATCCCAAAGTAAGGTACCCCTGCTTTTTCGGAAACTCCCAAATCTTATCTGTTCACCATCATCGAACTGTTTAGGGTTCAGGGTTTAGGGTTAAACCCTAAACCCTCATCGAACTGCTGCGTGTACGAGTGCTTGAAGCGAAAGCCAGGTCTGAGCCATGTTTTCCGGTTTCGGGTTTACTTGGGCTTAATCCAGAGGGCCCAAAGAACAAGGTGCTGTAGGAACCTGATTAAGAAACCTTGGGCCTTTACTAGGGTTCCTTATATGAATCCCACTATTTGGGGGTTATGTGCCCAACATACCTCAAATTATAAGGGGCTTCATAGTATGATTTAGGCTATATTCCTGAATTAAGGGGTACTGGGCTCTCTGCGTTAGGGTGTACTTGGGTTTGGCACTGGGTTTGGGGTTCGGTCCTTTCTGTTAGTGGCTAGTAGACTTTAAGGCTCGGGGTTTAGGGTTTTGGTTTAGGGTTTAGGGTTCAACTCAAACTTACCCCCGAAATCACAGATGCTGAAGGCTTATGGCGCGACAAGCCCATCCTTGTCCAACAAGGTGCAGCTGGAGTCAGTCATAAGCTTGTAGAGTAAGATCGAATCTCAGAAGCCTGGACAAGTACCAATACTACTCCTTAGGTTCTTGTTTTAGTTGTATATATATATATATAGATATACACACAGAAGCCCTTTTCTAATCCCTACATTCTCGTCTGCCTGCCACTATGAAGGTATCTTCGGATCCGTCGTTGTGTTTGTATGTATACATTAGTGCGGACCCTGCTACCCAGCACAGGGGTCTTCTCCTCAGCTTCGTGCACAGGCACTATGCATACAAAGAAACCTGTGTAGTTGCGACTATTACTGCTTACTATTCTTTCTTATAAGAATACTACTATACAACCCCTCAAACTCTAACTCTGTTCTAATGAATATGGCGGCTATATTAGATGTTTCGCCGGGGTCGAACTGAAGGTTTGCATGATCCGGCTTTGGACGGTCGCTGTAAATGGTTGGTGTTGTTCTTGAAAGTTAAATGGCCGCTCAAAGAACACCGCAGCCCAGCTGAGTAGCCGAGGCACAGGGTAGATGCTTCTACGTGTACGTGTGCATATGTATATACATGTATGTGTGTGTGTACATTTTTCATCCGAATATGTCTACAGATTCTTCTATATGGATATGTTTGCACATACAAACATACGGGGAAGAACCTCAGCCCACAACCTAGCAAACCACACTTCGTGTGCTATCTGGGGACCAAGCGCCTTCAGCATCGCTGTAGCAAGCCCTAAACGTGAACTGCGCCATAAACCCGAAACTAACTAATCCATAAGCCCCAAATCCTATGCCATAATTAAGCCGTAAACCCTACCCTAAGGCTCCATAGTAGTTCCGTTTTGGGGTTTAATATTTAGAAACCTGTAAGGTAGCCCCAAAATAGGAACTACTTTGGAGCCTCTGCGTAGACCCCAAACCTTTCTCAGGACTTTTTAATTAAATTCAGATTCTAACTAATCCATAAGCCCCAAATCCTACGCCATAAATAATTAAGCCGTATAAACCTTAGACCCCCAACCCTAAGGCTCCATGTACCCATGTAGTATATACTTAGGCCTTAAAGTACCTATATAGGGACCCCTTTAAGGCTTAATTATCTACTATGAAGGCACATGGAGCCTTTGGGAAACCTTTCTCAGGACAACTATCCGTACTTTCTCCGCACGATTTCCCCCGACAGCATCCAAGCACTGGCCTTCTGGAACTGGCTCGTGGCGCGGATGAAAAACCCAAAGGGTTCAAAGTACCGATACGGGGGTTTCCGAAAATTAGGGGTACCTTATATGGGGTCCTAAGAATAAGGATCCTACTATTTAAGGTACTATACTAGGGTCCCCTATTTTCGGAAACCCCCATATAGTAGAATGTAGGGTTTGAATGTTAGGAATTACTATTATGATTTGGGGGATGAACCCAGAGAACCCAATACCCCCTAATTAGGGAATATACCTTAAATCATAATAGGATCCCCTATATGATTTAAGGTAGATTCCTCAGTTAAGAGGTATTGGGATCTCTGGGAAAAATTTCCAAAGACCTTTAGCCAACGCCCTGCCTGGAAACACTAGGTCCCCAAAGCATTCAAAGACCCGAACCGATACTCCAAAACCCTCTGCTATGCCAATGATTGCAGTTGAGCGGGTCTTGAAGCTTGTAAACCTAAAATCCCTAAACTTGCCCTTAAAGCCAAAGCGGATGTTCCTGCTGTTGGTCTCAGGCCCTCTTCGACACCTCAGTGTTTGTTTGCCAATATGTTATCGATCCTGTACTTTTCTTTACGGCTTCTATAGTGTAGGTAGCCGTCAATCTTTTGGGGTATGCTGATCCCTATATTGTCCTTAAGGTTACCGTTTTAGTTCCCCTGGGATACTGGACAGGTAAGTTTAGGGCTCTAAACGGGCCCTCAAAGAAGTGCAGAGGGTTCTTAGTTCCATTAAAGGTTACTTGGGGGTCGGGGGACTTAGCAGTAGGTAGTAAGTAGACTCATAGGTACCCTAACAGGGATCCCAATTGGGGTTATTTTACTTATAAGTCTCTAAAACAACTAATTGTTCACCAAGTCCCCCGACCCTCCAACTATGAAGGTTTTGCGCACCCTGCCAACGGTATGAAACCCAAAGTCCAAACCGCAGGGAAGAAAATGCCTCTACCCCTGGACCCCTTAAGCCCGTGAACCTTGAAACCCCCAAAAACCTACACTCCAGACCCTTGAACCCTTAAGATCTTAAGCCCCAAACCCTTACAGGCCTCACCCAAGGCTTCATCCCAGCAATAATATGGGTCTTAAAAGGCTCGTACTAGCTGAGAGGGTAACCGTAGTAGTCGTAGTAGTCGTAGTCAGAGTCATGGTCGTAGTCATAGTCGTCGTCGTAGCAGCGGCAGTAGCAGTAGCAGTAGGGGTAGCAGTCGCAGTAGCAGCAGCAGCAGTAGCAGTAGCAGTAGCCGTGGGAGTAGGAGTAGGAGTAGGAGTTATAGTAGTAGGAGTTATAGTAGTAGTAGTAGTAGTAGTAGTAGTAGTAGTAGTAGTAGTAGTAGTAGTAGTAGTAGTAGTAGTAGTAGTAGTAGTAGTGGTAGTAGTGGTAGTAGTGGTAGTAGTAGCAGCAGCAGTAGTAGTAGTAGTAGTAGTAGTAGTCTTAGTCGCGGAGAATGTAGCCTTTAATGTGCTGGGGTTGATGTAACGCTACCATAATTGAAATGGTTAACCTTCTTGGGCTAGGTACTCAGGCCCTGAGGTTTGTTAACCAACATAGGTTCGCAGTTTTGTTGAGCAGAGTTTCTAGCAACAGCTGATGGGTCTTAACTCGTGATTGCAGGGAGGCTCTTCCGGATGATTCTTACCTACACGTTCGGGTGTCCATCGCCATGAAAGCATAAACCCCGAACGCTCTACCCCTAAGGCTTCCGGTACCTATATAGTCTAGTTCATACTCAGGCTTTAAGTTTCCCAGAGGGGAACCCCGTAAGGCCAAATTTTATACTATAGGTGCATGGAGCCTTAGGGTACATCATGTGGAGCCTTCGTGTTGAGGTTACGTTCGAGGTGCCACTGGCGGTGTGCATCTCGACAGCTGCTTGAGGTGTCGGCTTGCACTCTGAGTGCCTTCATTGTCTTTGGGGAGGTGTGGGTGTAGGTAACCTATACCCTAAATGCCCTAAACCTCTCCGTGGTTTAGGGTTTAGCCTGAGGGTTTAGGGTTTAAGAGTTTAGGCCTTTTGGAAGTAGGAACCTGGGTATTAGCGATGCTACTTACTCAGGCCGCGATAGCAAAAACACTGGACCCCGCAGCCCAGAAACCTTTGCATTTCGGGCCCTGAAAGGTTAATAAGGATGCTGTAGGCACTGTAGGCCTAAACCCTAAATCCCTATGATGCCATGCATTCCTAAGATCGGTATCAGGACTGTGCCCTGGATGTCGTTCGATTTCGTCGGAAAAGTGCACGCGTACTCGGCTTCGGCAATCAAGAAGGTCGCGCTTTGTAAGATTCAGCGGGACACCGTTTGGAGTTAAGACTCCCTCAACCCTAAACCTCCCTCAACCCTAAGCCCTTGAACCCTAAACTAATAAGCCCCTAAACCCCTAAACCCTGAACCCTAAAACCCCTAAAGCCTAAACCCTTGAACCGCCTGAACCCTAAAACCTCTAAGCCGGACAGGCTCACAGATTCCGGTGTCTTTGACCGGCACCCTCAAAGGGGAAAAGGAGGGACCCGTAATGGGGATCAGTACCCTATATATATATATATATATATATATATATAATAGGTAATGGGCATATAGTAGCTATATTGGGGATATATACCTAGGGGTCCCTAAACCCTTAACCCTACATTAAGGGTCCCTCCTTGTACCCTTGGACACCCTGCACTGGATTCCCTCACACTCTTCGAACGCGCCATGCTCAAAGGCTATCCAGCAGCGCCCAAGTAGCCTTCGATAGAGCCCTTGTGGTCCTTAATAGTGGGTAATTAGGGTATAGTAGACGTTTTGCCCTTTTCTCTTGTATGGCTCCCTTATTAAAATGAAGGTTCAGGGTTTTTGCTTTTGGGTTTAGGGTTTACCTCATGTATCCAAGTGTTCCGTCACCCTTAAGGGTCCAGGTGCCCAAAGGGTACATGCATTGTAGGGACAACTTTACGGCCAAAGTATATACTCTATGAGTACATGGACGCTCAGGGTCATCTATTCTACATCCGAAACCTGGAAACCCAAAGGAGTCTCAAATGCCCTAAACTTAAACGTCTAAAGCACCTTGAAACTTAGGAGTCAGAGGTTTAGGGTTCCTAAGTTTCCAGGTTTAGGATAAATAGCTTTATCAGACCTATGCTCAGGCATCTACACTACGGAGCCGTACGGCCAGGGTCTCTTCACGGCCGTTCAGGATTTGGCAAAGCTGGATGGCCAGGAGGAGCCCGAACTTTGGGCTCAGGTCACAGGTGTAGGGTTCAGGGTTTAGGGTAGAGAGTTGAAGGTTGAGGGTTCGGGGCGAAGGGCTCAGGGTTTAGGGTTCAAGGTTCAGGGTTGAAAGTTTAGGACTAATGTAGGGACCTTAATAGCTAGAACAGGTTTTTGCGGGGTTCCTAATTATAACTATAGTATAATATACCTCCCCGAAAACCCCATTCTAATTGCTAAGGTCCCTTTCTTAGTTAGGGCCCTAAACATCCCTAAACTCCGTAAACCCTAAACCTAGACCCTCCCTCTACCCTCTATTAGACCCTAAATGCCCCTTATTTGGGACCATATACCCCTATTTGAGGGTACAAGGAGGGTCCTGGAACCCGAACTTAGAAATAAGTTTTAATTTTTTGTTATTGCAATCCCTAAGAAACAGCGAAAATTGTAATTTGTGCCAGGGTTCTAAGTTGAGTATAGGAACCCCTAGGGTTCATGCTTTGATGTCTTCATGCTCAAAGAGCCGAGAGTCTTCGGAATCTCGTACCTCCGGCTGGTACGTATTTTCAATGTTTGTTCATATAAAGCCCAAGAGGGCATATTAAACATGTCATTTTTGGATATAATTCTAAGCGCGGTATAGAAGGAGTTTCAGCCCAGAGGCTTAAGCCTACCCTGTTAGCTGGGAACCCGAAACCGTACACCGACAAAGAACTCCTGGACCGATCTTGCGCAGGACCGCATCAAAGGGCAGGGCCTTCGCTACATGCCGCAGAACTACGTCGCCCGCCCTGAGTACAGTCGGAGGTTTTATGCGCGAGGGTTGAGATGTTTGGAAGCACCCTAAACCATACGAATGCAAATCCACAAGTAGGCACCAGCAGACCCTTGGCCATAATGCTGTCATGTTTGGGAATACCCCGGCGGTGCGGAGCCCGCATCTTCTTGAGAGCTGTATGTAAGGCGTGCCTTCAAATCCTTGTGACTGGAAGCCTGATGCAAGGCCCCGCGCCTCGAAACTTGTGCCAGCTTCATTGAATACACGAGACGACGGACGGTGATGCGGATAAGAGACC
Organism: Symbiodinium sp. CCMP2592; assembly: GCA_905221615.1. Lineage (NCBI taxonomy): Eukaryota > Dinophyceae > Suessiales > Symbiodiniaceae > Symbiodinium > Symbiodinium sp. CCMP2592. The sequence goes on along the minus strand of CAJNDT010006024.1, from coordinate 1,154,141 downwards.
GAGCGCATGAGTAGCCGTCGTGATCATCAACATCATCATGACCACCAGCATCAGAAGCATCATGGTCACCATCATCATCAGCAGCAGCATCATCGCCATCATCATCATCGTCATCACCGTCTTCACCATCCTCATCATCATCATCATCGTCTTCACCATCATCATCATTCTCATCTTCATCACCGTCATAATCCTCATCATCATCGTCATCATCAGCATAATCATCGACATCATCTACATCGTCATCTTGTCCGTACAGCTTACAAGCGTAGTCACGGTCATTACAGTAATTAGTCATCATCATACTGCTGCTCGCATCGACATGGCGAGGTCAGTCAGAGCAGAGGCATATTCATATGCAGTTTGACTGTGCGACGGTTGCTCTGGCACTTGATGACACCAATTTTGTGGCACTGGGCTTGACATCCACCTTTATCCTTTATCTCTTTGCCACGTTCCGTCCTCGTCGTATTCTTGTTTCAGATGAAGAAAGGTCATGGTCGTGGCCTTTGAGAGCTCTGAGCAAGATGTGAGTGCACATGCAGCCTCAACAACCCTTAACCTGAAAAGGCCAAAGCCTTAAGCGATATGGGAGTTTCCGAACATTGGGGGTGCCATATCTTGGGGTCCTTATAATAAGGATCCTACTATTTAGGGTAATTACTATATTTAGATCTTCCATTTTCGGAAACTCCCATACGGCGTGTAGGGAGGGGCCGGGCCGGCACTGCTGCTCCCTGTCACCCAAAACGGAGCCAGATAACACAGTAGTGAAGGACCATGAATTTCCATGCACACTACCACTATGGAATTAGGTGCCAAAAACTATAATGGGGATGGTGTTTTGGGACCTAATTCCACAATGGTGGTATATATGGACCCTCTGGGATAACCGTCAATCTCTTGGTGGTACTAGGGCTCGACAAGGGTACTAGAAGGGTCTACAAGGGTTCTGAATCGCAGAGCAGGTAACCTTTAACCTCTTGGGGTACTACAAGCCCTGTATAATCCTAAAGGTTAACTAAATATATTTTACTTAGTTAGTAGGTTAATAATGAAGTGGATGACCTGCGACCTCTTAGGGGTACTACAAGCCCTATATAACCCCAACGGTTAACCGTTGTTTTGCGCAGGATAGTGGGCAAGTAAGCTAATGTATCAATCGCCGGCACTGTGGAGCCTTGACGCCAATACCAGCTGAGCAGCGGCAAGAGCAGCACAAGCACTCCTCAATGCTTGAGTATCCCATGAGGCAGTATGACATCCAGTTGGACCTCTGACCCATGGTTTGGTAACACTCCTGCAGGTGTTTTCCGAGGCTCGCGCCACTGCGGAGCTGGCGAAAGGTCTTGGCTCAAAGTTCATCTTTCTGATGATCAACAGCCAGGCGGGTGTTTCGGCGTCTGCGGTTTCTGATTCATGGTTTGAGAGAGAAGTGGTCATCTTCAGTCAGCTATCTTCATGGCAAGCCTGGACTAGCTACAGATGTGAACACAGTTTATGTGGCCATGATTTCTGACATGATTGAGCTCTCGATGATACTACTCACAAGGTCTATGGGCTTGTGACCTTTGGTGTTCAGGTGTTGGTATTTGAGAGATTGGGGTCCAGGGCACGCGGCTGCCGAAGCAGACTGAACTCAAGTCGGTTCTTCTCGGAATGCACATGCTGTGAACTCACAGCCCGAACTCCATCTGAACGCCTTGATTGGGCTAATTACCCTGCACCCTAAACCCTGAACCCCTTAGCCCCAGACGCAGTCCTTCGTGCAGAGCTGGCCCTCCCTTCAGAGACCAGAAACTGATTTAGGGGTCTATGGCTTGGGATGCATTAGCGTGAACCCTAAACCCTAAGCATACCTCAGGATACTGGACCAGTCAGGGCCCGAAAACAAGGTAATACAAGAGTCGGGAGAGCTACGAATAGCATCCCCTATTATAGTTCTAGTTTAAGTAGACTACACTTACCATATGACACATATGAAGACTGACAGTGGTACCTTTGATCTCGAGAGACTACTAAAGCCCTACACCTCAAGGCCCCTAAGCACACCAAGCTCGGCACCAAAGCCCCTATAAGCTCTAAGCCCCATAAACCCTGTACCCTACAATCTCCCAAACCCTAAACCCTACCTATAGTCTCCATTGTAGTTCCATTTTTTGGTTAACAGGTTTTATGGCTAGGATTCAAATAGAGATTTTGGTTAACCAAAAAAAGGAACTACAATGGAGACTATTGGTAGCCCCTAAACGGACTCCCAAACCCGAAACCCGCAGGTGTCGAATTTCTTATCCGTTTTGAGAGATCTTGGTATGCTGGGCACCGGCTGGCAAATCCTCAGCTCGACGGTGAGCACCCAGCCACTGGGCCAACAAGCTGTTCATGGGCTTTAGGGCTCCACTAAGGGATCTAGACTGGGTTCTCAAATCAAAGGGATGTATAAGTGTCGGGGCTGGGATAAAGCTGGTGAGCCGCTGACCTTTAACCTGCTGAAGGTTTGAGGCTTGGTGTCCATTGGTTGTGTTTCTTCGATTACGCTTATCAGTGGTGAACTCGGTCTATGAGATTTTGTTTCCTGGCCAGTCTTTCATCATATCGAATCCCGCATCTCATCGCCCGAAATGTCCCGGACCCGGACAGCACTGCTTGTGGTCTGTCCCTTGCAGAATGATATGTAAGAGACCACATCACGAAGTTGTCATAAAGAGTCACAAGGAACGGAGGGGCCCATACACTCAAACTGCAGTGTGAACCACATGCAAGAATGTCTGCACCACTCGGGTTCATAGTATTTCGAGCCCTTACAGTGCACCTTATCCGGCCCTTGTGACAACCCTTATAGAACGGCCGTCTCGAGTCGCCTGCAGTCCATCGGGTACCGTATTATGCGATATACCGCAAAACCCTATGTATTTTAATTACTAGATAAGGTCCCCATATGACGGCTCTTGGGTCCAGGGTGTGGGTTTTAGGGTTAAGGATTCTGGAGTGTAGGGCCGTAGGGTGTAGCATGTATTTGGGGTTTAAGGTGGAGGGTTAAGGGTGCTTGATTAAGGCTTCGGGGCTCCGCGCTTTCGATGTTTGGAGCATACCTGGACCCCAAACAACCTACTTTGTTAGGGTTCCCTAATATCATTTTCTTATAGAAGTCCTTAAAGAGGTAGGTTATTGGGGTGTAATGTAGGTTTAGGGCTCAGGGGTGTGGGGTTTAGGTTTAGAGCTTTTGGGTCTCAGGGCGTAGGGTTTCGAGTTAGGGTTCAGGGTTTTGGGTAGGGCTTCGGATGTAGGGTACACTATGCCGACAAACCCAAAGCCTAAACAAGCAACCCGGCACGAAGCCCTATACCTTGTAAACCTTAACATTCAATTTTCCCCCTCTCTCTTTCTCTGTCTCTCCCTCTCTCTCTCTGTCTACATCTATATATATATATATATGCATATGTAGAAATGCATATATATATATATATATATTTATATATATATATATATAGAAACACATATACATATATACATACATTCATAGATCTGTGTCCTACACCCCCAGTCTTCCCGGAAATCTGAGACTGCTAACGGTACGTTGGAAGACTATGGGTTTAGGGTCAGGGTTGGGGTTAGGGTTGAGGCTCCAGAAAGAGGGCTGTCATGTAGAACATCCGTGCTAGATCCTGAGCATGATCGTACGGTGGGTTTGGTCGACGACAGGATTATGGAGTTTGTTTGTGTTGTTATTCGGTGTTTTTGGTTGAAGGATCCTTACTGCAGGGTTACCCTTAGGGTTCATGTACCCAAACAGTATATAGTTTGGCCTCAAAGTACCTATATAGGCACTACATTAAAGCGCTAGTATACACTGTTTGGGCACATGGACCCTCAGGGTAGTTTGAGTTATCATAATAAGGAACCCGAATCATTCACTACAGTTCACTATAGATTCCCTTTTATGGTAGCTTAAAATCATTACGGTTAGTTCGCAGTTCGCAGATCAGAAAGGGTGCTTGGGAGATACGAATGATGATATAGACCCTGCATTACCTTAATGACTTTACACGATGGGAATCATGGTATATTCCTTACAATGACCCTACGCTATGGGGATTATGGTAAATTCCCTACTTTGGGTAATGCAGAATTTACATCATCAGCCGTATTCTGCCCTGAGGAACCTCGAAGAGTCTCCTGGCAGCAAGTTGACTACTATAGAAGCCAAAATAAGAGCCAAATTTTGGGGGTTCCTGATTATACTTATAGTATAACGGGCCGAAAACCCACTTGTAACTGTTAAGGCTCCTATATTACCCTCTGAAACTAAGCCTGAACCCCGAACCCGAAACGATACACCACAGGCCTAACCCTAAGCCATAAACCCTAACCCCCCAAACCCCAAACCCTAAACCCCTGGACCCACTACCTTAAAGACCAATCCCTCAACCCGGAGCCCCCAACTCCCGAGACGAATCCAGAGGATAGTTCTCCAAATTAGGGTCCCTTTTGAGCTCCCCAAAATAGTACGGCACCCTTATTTAGGAGGCCTAGCAGGGACTCTAATTGAGAGATGAGACTTTCCTTCGGCTCTTGCCCCAAGCCGAACCTCAAACCCCGATGTAAAGTATAAACCGATTCCATTCCTTAACCCTACGGGGTTTAGGGTTTATGGGGTGTAAGGGCTCTTAGATGTTAAACTCTTTTGGCCCAAAGATCATACTACACAAGGGTTTTGTGCTATTTTGAGCAGACCAGACGTCCCGACACCAAATCCCTACAGGCCTAACCCCTCAAGTCTCAAACCCTAATGTAGGAACCTGATTAAGAACCTTGGGCATTTATTAGGGTTCCTTATATAAGAAACCTCTTCTTTTGGGGTTATAGGCCAGGGTTTCTTAATCAGGTTCCTACATTAAGCGGCATTCCATGCCATTCCGGTTTCCAGTCGACAAGCAGGGATACGGATGCCTTACTACCCTACTCGTAGGTGCAAACGTGGCATGCCTGTACTGTCAGGACAAGCGCACTTGAGTGACGCAGTGACCGAGTGAGTAGCATAAAGTTTCCTTGGAAGATCAAGGACGTGATCAGCGTACCAAAAAGGGTACTGTGAGGTTTGTATTCTCATGCTCAGGAAACTAGTAACCAGTATGTTTGTTGTTGAATATTTAGGTTCGTGGTGGTGGTGGCCGTGGCCGTCGCGGCCTAGCGCTACTGCAGTAGTCGTTGTGGTATTTCGTCGTTGTCATAGTAGTGGTAGTAGTCGTCGTCGTTGCTGGCTTCTCTTTTTGGCAGTCTCTCAGTCTCTCTGAGTCTCTCTCTTCTTGCAATCATCCTCCACATGACATTACTACAAACGGTACTTGCTGTAAGCTATATATGTTGGGCATCTGAGGTTTCCGATCGGCTACATGCGCTGGGAAGATGTGAGCAAGGCAAGTCTTCGGCCTTTTGGTTTTTGCTTCAAAGTCGATTCTTTGCTATCTGTGTTATGATTAAAAGGAATATGACTATGAGTATAATCATGATTGTTATTGTCAACATGAACTGAAATATACATATTACGAAATGTCTGACAAGGTTGGACTTTAGGCTTCAAGGGTTTGGGTGTGAGACACTTGGTAATGTAAGAAGACATGACTGTGAGCATCTTATAAAGCCCTTGTTGTAACCCTCACTGTAACCCTTCCTGAAGCCCTTGCGTTTAGTACCCGAGGGATGTACTTAGGCCTTGATGTAGTCCCTTTATAGGTACTTACGGGCCAGAGTATATACTTTCTGGGCACATGGAAATTTAGGGGGGTACCTCAAGATCTCTTTCAGACGTCAGGGAGAGAAGTGGCCGCAGTTTGCCGACATTTGGACGGAGCTTACTGCCAATGACGTGGTCGGACCGGAAGCACGACAGAGGTGCCTTTGGAGGCATTATAGCTTGTAAGTACAGTAGGATTCCTTTCAGGATTCCTGTGAGGGTTGCTGAAAGGGCTACTATATAAGGCTGCATTTTCGGGCCTCAAGAGTGACGATGGGGCGTTGAGGTACCGTACAGTATGGCACCCCTTTTGTCAGTGTTCAACGCCTTCTAGCGTTCAGAGGCAGTCACTTCCTCGGGGACGGAGCGTTTCTGATCTATTCAGGGGCTTTGTGTTTGGGATTTAAGCATATGTACAAGCGACAAGCCCCTGAGCCTTATACCCAGCTTGATGCTTTCAGCCTGAACTCCAGCCTACGGTCTGCGTTGAGCCCTGAACTCGGGGACCTCAAATGGTGGGGTGAAGGTCGGTGGGATGAAGCAGCCTTTGGGTAGCCCAAACCCCTTCGGCAGTTTCCGTAAGGGCTTGAAGTTTTTGAATTCTTGAGCAAGCCCTAAACCCTAAACTCCCTAAACCCTGCGACGCTGAGGTACAAGCTGGATAGTTTGCGGGTCGCCTTGGCTGCTTGGACACAGAGATCGATGTGCTAAACGTACAGCAGGAAATCTGTGTAGCTTTTTGGGGCGACTGTAATCGTATAATCCTTATTACAGCCCCAACTTGCGATTTTTTGCGCGCTCTATAATCCCTATATGACCCCAACTTGTAGTTAGCATTGTTGGGCTACGGCTACTGTAACCCAGGTTAATGTTAACCTTTGTTCCCCAAGCATACTGGATAAGTAGGGTGTTTTGCTGTCAGGTGTGGGCGGAGGTCTATTCGTTCGGGTGTAGGAATCCCTCGACCCTGAATTTCAGGCCCTGAATTCAGTGGTTGTCGAAATTATGGCACCTTTATGGGTCCCTAATATAATACGGCACCTAATATCTAGGGTACCCAAAAAGGGACCATCATTTTGACAACCACCCAATTGAGGGAGCCCTAAACCCCGAAGATGATAGCGCCAGTTCTGGGATTCTGGGTTGGCACTTGGTGGGTTTGTGTGTTTTTTTGACTTCAAAGCCTACCTTAAGGCTCCAGAGTAGTTCCTTTTTGGGGTTCATATGAAGAATCCTATAAGGTAATCCCAAAAAGGAACTACTATGCAGCCCTATGGAGCCTTAAGGTAGTTTGGGCTTCGCAAGTTCTGAAAGCCCGGTGCGGAAATTATTCAGGCTTCTATGCTGTGCAGGTGCCAGTTCCTGGACCCTTTGGGGTTCTGTTCAGCGTGCAAGGTTTAGGGCTCGGGTGAGGGGATGGATGCAGCACTCTTTGCCGGACAACTCAGCCACAAAAGTTCAAGCTCAAAAAGCAAAGCTGCCAATATCTTGCATGAGTCTTTGATGTTTCTGTATGCTCCAAGCATAACGTAAACCTTTAACCCTAAACCGATACATCACGACCTCATCACTCTCCAAGGAGGACATGCGGTCAGATGTGGTCACGGACAGCTTCTTCGACGACACCAGCTTGCCGCTAGGAGCACTGGCGACCGTCCCGTCTAATTACAGCCCCGCCTCTGAAAGCCTAGAGCCCCAACTGTAGCAGGCCCCTAAACCCTGAGCTTTTAGGGTTGATGGTTTAGGGCCTCCCTGCAAACCCTAAGCTCGGAAGCCCCAGACGCCCTAAACACTAAACACCATCCCAAACCCTAAATCCCTGCACCCTGAACCCTATACCCTAAACCCTAAATCCCCAAACCCTAAACCCTAAATCCCCAAACTAAACAAACAAGATCCCCAAACCCTAAACCCTAAATCCCCAAACTTGTGAACTTCGAAGTCGGAGTGGGGTGCTGCTTTCTATGGGTTGGCGAAACTTCATTCTGAACTACATATGACGGCACGATTCAGCTCTACCCATGACATTCGACGTCCTTTATGCTGCTAACAAACAGCGGCGGTTTCACCACATGCCTCGTGCAAGAGGGGACTCAGTGGGAGGGTTGGGTCTAGCATGTGTAAAAGATCCCCAAACTTAAAAAAAAATAACCAAATCCTAAACCCTAAATCACCAAACTTAAAAATAATCTCCCCAAAACCCTCAACCCTAAACCCCCAAACTTTAAACAAAATCACCCGAAACCCTAAACCCTAAGCCCCCAAACTTAAAAACAAATCTCCCCCAAAACCCTAAACCCTAAACCCCCAAACTTTAAAAAAGATCTCCCCAAAACCCTAAACCCTAAACCCCCAAACTTAAGAAAAATCCCCCGAACCCTAAACCTTAAACCCTGAAAGCATCAGGCTCAAGACCTCGGAGTCCTTCCTCTTCGATGCCGGGCCTCTCGTCTTTGATGTGATACGGTTGATGATACCTTTCTATAAGGGTGCCTTGAAGGGGTTCCTTTAAGGGATCTATAGGGGGTTTAGGGTTTTTGGTTGATGATGTATAAATCCTGCATGACCCATAATACGGAATGTACCATAATTCCCATAGTTTAGGGTCCTTAAGGTAATGCAGGATTTGTATCATCAACAGTACCTATACTCTCCACTGTACCTTACCCCAAGGGTCCAAAGGACCCCATAATTAGGTACTCGGTTTTAGGATAGTAGTTATGTAGGATTTTGGAGAGTATATGATTGTTGGGTACTTGGACCCTTGGGGTTGAGGCTCCATAGTAGTTCCTTTTTGGGATTACGTTATAGGTTTTTCAAATATCAACCCCAAAAAGGAACTCCTCTGGAGGCTTAAGGTAGTTCTGTTTGTGGATTAGACACACATTTTGAATTCAACAGCCAAAGGAACAACAATGGAGACTGCAGGTAGTCAGCTTTGTACTGCTACTATAGCGGGTCTGAATTAGCAACAAGTTATGCTCTTGGTATACTGTACCTCGAATCCTATTCTAACTATTGAGGCTGCTAGTCTGTGTAATAAGAATTTCCAGCCTGCACCACTTTTGTCATCTTCTTGGAGACATGGCCATTGCAAGCACTGCCCACAGCATCATCACCGCCGTCATCACCATCAACATCACCAGGATCATCATCATCACCTGTTCTTTCTACTTCCACGCTACCGCCTTCATCTTTACCATTGCAAGGGCCATCACTACCACGTCATGGACCAGGAGGGGTAGACAACAGCAGTCGTAACATTCACGCATGACGACCATCTTCATTATGTTAGGTTTAGGGTTTAGGATTTAGGTATGTTTGGGGGTCTAGGGTTTTGGCCGTGCACCAAGGTATACGTTTATCCTGGCCATCAACAGTCTCCTCAACAAAGGCAAGCGTGTCGACTCTGTCGGTGGCGAAAGGGGCAGAGAGAGAAGGTTTTGGAAGTCCCTAAGCCCTAACCCCCAAATCTCTAGACCCTGCGCCTTAAATTCTTAATCCCTAAACCCTGAACCCTCAATTTCTCCAAGAACTTGGAGAGCTTGAGGGGGTAGAGGGGATCCCGGGTCTCTGGCTCTGATTTGGGGGGACGGGGGGTGTAATACGCTACGAGTATAGTTGTAATGCCGAACCCCCAGAGTAGTAAAGGAAGTTATTATATAGGGCCTTTATGTTAGCTGAAACTGTGGTTTCTTTGTTCCCTTGGCGTTGGCAGTACATGGCCTTGAACGCTTAGAGAGGCCCTTTGATTCATGAAGGATTCAGGTCCCCTCCTCAATTTACCGCTCATTCCTTATTTACGAGGTAAGGTACAAGCTTACATTATACTATCAAGGCCCCTACAACGAATTTTATTAAGAGGTATTGGTCAGGAGGATGTTCAGACATCCTGAACCCTACGCCTACGCTATCAAACATAAACCTTGAACCCCGAATCCTAAACCTTGAACCCTAAACCCTGGACCCTGAATCCCAAATCCTAAACTGTTGAAGAGGGGAGATCGGATGAGAAAGCGCCATTGCTTGGGCTCTTCAACGTAACTCTTGCATAATAGACTCAGTGATTGACCCGATTCTCCTAGAGTGCCCCTCGAAATTGAGAGCAGCAGAGAACGATTGTAGGTTCTTCCTTCCCAGCCATCCCCCACCCCTCGTCTGCTGTTCCAAACCCGAAACCCAGACCCTAAAACGCCCTATTCTAGAAGCCCGACTTACGCAAAAGTAGGGACTTCGGGAACCTTTGGGTCATGGTGCCTCAAGAGCTGAACCTTAATCTAAACCCTAAACCCTAAACCCTAAACCCTAAACCACCCTGAACCCGAAAACTTCGGACTGTTTGGGGGAGGACTTGTTTTCATCGCATCTTGCAGGCAACAACCTCACCGACATTAAGGGCCAGCTCCTCCTGAACGAGGCCAGGAGCTGGGGGGCATGGGTTTTTGGGGTTTAGGTTTGTACGGTTTAGCGTTTTAGCCCGGGAACTCCACGATGTGCTAATCCCCGAACCCTTCATCCCTAAACGCCAATTGTCCCTAAACCCCAAACCCTAAACTTAAACCCAAAACCCCAAAACCCAAACCCCAAACCGCTAATCCTCAATTAGAGCCCCTTTCGGACTCCTTCGGCTGAGCCGTAGAGGGCGACTTTGGCCTTGAGAGCTGCAGCTTGTCTCGCCGCATTGCAAGGTTCGGGCCACTGTCTTCACTGGCATCACAGGCCTTCAGGGTTCAAGGTTTAGGGCTTTCGGGGTCATGCGCAGGGACCCTAAACCCTAAACCCTAAACCGGGGATTTGGTTTTGGGCAGGTTCGGGGCTTGGAGCTGTAGCAGAGCCAAGGAATGGTTTAGGCCTTTTAGGAGGCCGCAGGCGCACAAAAACCTGGAGACTTAGCAGGAAAGCATAGGGTAGTGTCGAAACATCCACTGAAACCGTTGTTTTGTGAATTTTGATTAAACTTCTGGAAATGAGAGCAGCAGGTCGCCTCGTCAGCCACGACCTGGATGAAACCTTGAGTAAGCAGTACCTTAAGCCGGAATAACCTACCTTTTCAAGGTCTTGTATAAAGAAATCAGAACAAGGAACCCTAAAAAGGTAGGTTATTCCGGCTTAAGGTAGTTGGTATCTCCACACGAACTCAGAGAGGTGTGTAAAGAGATCTGGATTGGCCTCGCATGGGAAGACGAGGGCAGTGGGACGTCTGCCGCCAGCAGTCTATGCTCTGAGTCCCAGTCATATGATGTAATATGTGCCGCTGGGCTTTTTGAGCGGAAGAGGTCTGCGTGGCCGATATTCAAGTTGGCGAATGGATACTCCGAGGAAGGGACGAGGTCTGCGTGGACGTTATCATATAATTGGCCCATGGATGCTCATGGTTGACCTACAGATGCTACGGGGAACAGATTTTGGATTGGGGAACGGTGAGGTCTGGATGGACGATAATTTTGGTTTTGGCCCATGGACGCTCTGCAGATCGATAACGTGACGGCTGGCCCATGGATGCTCTGGGGAAAGGATGAGGCGTGGGTGAAATTACGTCGCGGTTGACCCATGGAAACCCAGGGATGCAACAAGAAAAGGATGAGGTCTGGGTGGATCATGGTTGACCCCATGGATGCCCTGGGGGACGGATGATGTCTGGGTGGACGTTCTCATGGTTTTGGCCCTTGGATGCACTGAGGAACGGATGAGGTCCGGATGGACGTTATCATGGTTTTGGCCCATGGGTGCACCGAAAACGGATGAGGTCTGGGTTCATGAATTTCCCATGGATGCTCCTGGGCCAGCATACAGCTACCAAGTTTTTGACGTGCCTGCTTCCTTTTAGGAGGGTTCAGGATTGCGGGAGGGAATGGATTCGTGTTCTTGTGAGGCGCTCCCACTTCAGTTGGCATCTACTTCTGGCCGTGTTTCGAGCAAGCCCTAAACCCGAACCTAAACCGTAGAATTGTGAAGTTGAATCATCAAACCTAAATCTCTCATCATGGAGTGGGGGCGGAGAAATGATTGGGACCCGGGATTGGGATTTCAGGTTCAACCACCCTTACCCAAGGTTTGGTGTGTACCATAGGCCTTATACTTAATTGTTAATGGGGTTTTGGAGTTTGCTCCTTTGCTCATTACACTTAGTGCTCTACCTTAAGGCTCCAGAGTAGTTCCTTTTTGGGGTTCATATGAAGAATCCTATAAGGTAATCCCAAAAAGGAACTACTATGGAGCCTTAAGGTAGTGTCTTGTTCTACTTGCATCTAGTGTTGGGCATTTCTGGGTTCTCCCACGCCTCGGCCCGCAACAAAGGCTTCGAGACCCTAAACCTGAGCCACAAGCCTTCCCAACAGACGAAGCTTGGGGACTCCGGCACAGGGTTCATCCTGGGTTCTTGCTTTAAGCTGCCTAGACCCGAAGCCCTTATCATGACTTCGCTCGGCTTCCTTATATAGCTAAATAGCATAACATTTCACATGTAGGTTGTAGGTTTTCCTAAAGAAGTAGAAGCACCTCCTACAGCCTCAAAATGATGAATAAAGCCGACTTTAGTCACTTTTCTCCTCGGCCAGGTGACGTGAGCTTCAATGACAACGGTGACCGGCTTGCCTCCTACCAGCTGCTGAACATCCAACAAGGCGCGGTGCCATTGCCCGAAGAGATGTGACGGGAACTCAAGTTAGGCTGAAAGGTTTTTGCAGCTTACCAACCCCGGCCCCTAGCCTTAAACCCTGCCTAGATTAGAATATTCTAGCCACGACTGTGGCGGGAGTTTTGTGGAAAACACGTTTTGCAGAGCTTAGACTGGTGTTTTGTCAATGCCACAGGGTCCAAAGTACCAATAGACAGTAGAATGTCGGTTTCTTTTTAATCATTACTGTTATGATTTGGGGAAGTATTCCCCATAACAGTACCTAGGACCCTTAGGGAATGCCAGTTCGTACTAAGAATTTTGACCAGGGTGCGATGCACATAGCAAGCCAGAGCTTCGAGGGCTGGGGTTTGGGAGCCCTTCTTGTGTTTAGGGCCTAGGGTTTAGGGTTTAAAGTTTAGGGTTTAGGGTTTAGGGGGTCCATTGAAGATAGAAACATGTGCAACCGAAAGCCCTCAACCCTACTATAGAGGCCGAACTAATTACCAATACTGTTCCAGGGGTTCCTTAATATGACTATAGTCGAATCTACCCCCCAAGCCCTATTCTGATTATTAAGGCCCCTACAATATCCGAAGGGTCCGAAGTATCGACATAGTAGGAAGAAGTGTTTCCAATCACACGACGTTAGGATTTCTTATTACGGTTTGGTAAGTATCCCCGTATAAGTACTTAGGACGCGTAGGGCTAAAGTACTGCAGGGGGGCCCAGACGTCCCAAACTGCATTCAGGGCTAAGCCTGTGTAGTTTGCGAGGCAGTGGCGGCAACGTGGAAATCAAGGTTGGCCTCTTCAGCGCCACCGCAGGCACACTTGGTCAGTTTTGTGCTGCTCTCCCTGTACATGTTAGAGTCTGTTAGAGAATAGATGCTATTCGAGTCTGTTGTTGTTGACTCTGTTGCCGCTACTACCACTACGACGACTACCACCACTGCTACCATTATTGCTGCTGCCATTCTATCACCGCCACCGCGACGACGACTACTCTGCTACTGACTGCTACTGCTACTGCTGCTGGTGCTTCTGCTATTGCTACCGCTACTGAAACTGCTAGTGCTACTGCTGCTGCTCCTGCTCCTGCTGCTGCTACTGTTGCTGCTGCTACTGCTCTGCAAGTACTAGTACTAGTACTAGCACTTTTACTAGTGCTAGTTAGTACTAGTGGTAGTAGCAGCACTACTTCTGCTACAAAATACTACCAACAGTAGTAGTAGCAGTTGGATTAGCAATCGTCGTCGTCGTAGTATCGACCACCACCACCACCACCACCACCATCAGCATCGCGGTTCTGAGCGCGTTTCCATGTGGCTACAAGTTCGTTGTTCTGCCCACTCAACACTTGAATCATGAGACTTAGTAAGAAATGGTATAAGTACATTATTTGGAGTTACAAGCACTTATAGTTACAGTTACCTTATCTATTACCAGGTCCCGTGATCCTCCAAGCAGATCCTAAACCCTAAACCCTGTAGATCCCTGTCAGGAATCCTTATTAAGGAACCCTTCAGGAACCCTAAATACTCAGTCCCATGGTCCTCCAAGCAGGTACTCTCAACTTGACGGAGGATCCGTACTGGATGGTTGCTTGGACTTCGTCTCGGGGCTTTCTGGCTGTTGACGGTTCAGGGCTTAAAGTTTTGGGTTTAGGGTTTAAGGTTTAGGGTTTAGGGCTTAGGGTTTAGGGCCTTTAGGGTTTAGGGTGTTTCGGGTGGTGAGATGTGAACATCGGTTGGACGTCAACTGTGTCCGGGGTTGCGGTTGCATTGATTCGGTATTTTGGGGCTTGGGGTGCGCATTTCAGAGCGGTCATCTCAGGCCCGCGGGACTTTAAGCTGAAACTTGAGACTCCCAGATCTCCAATTCTTCGATAAACAAGCCTACATCCTAAAGCATGGGGACCCCATTATATCCCTAAGGCTCCATGTACCCTTATAGTAGATACTTAGGCCTTGAAGTACCTATATAGGGACTGCTTTGGGGCTTAAGTATCTACTATAAGGGTACATGGAGCCTTAGGGTATATCATCAAGGGTAAGCGTCATGATCCTTTAAGCAAGGTTTAGGGTCCGACCTCATGGCCCCGGGCTTGGAGTTTAGGGTTTCCCAAACCCTATGCCCTGAAGTCCTCATCAGGGTTAGGGTTTTGGGTTTAGGGCTTAGGGGTTAGGGTTTAGGGTTTAGGGTTTAGGGCTCTTAAACTTCTTATCACAGCCCGACCAGCACCCCAAAACATCGCTATAGAGAAATCCAGAACCCCAACAGCCTAAAATCAACCCCAACCCCAAAGCCTAAAGCAAGCCTCAAGCCAACCCTAAACTAAACCCTGAACCCTAAACTAAACCCTAAGCTAAACCCTACACCCTAAATCGTTAGAACCCTTCACAGAACGACCTCCGAGGATGGACTGCGCGGTGCTCGACCTCCCGATGCCCTCGTTAAGTGTAGCCCTGGCTTTTATCAAGAGGAGCGCAAAGGGATCCTTAGCGGTTCCTTTAAAGGATCCAGAAGGGATCTATAGTAGTAGTAGTAGTAGTAGTAGTAGTAGTAGTAGTAGTAGTAGTAGTAGTAGTAGTAGTAGCAGTAGTGGTAGTGGTAGTGGTAGTGGTAGTGGTAGTGGTAGTACTAGTAGAAGTAGTAGTAGTAGTAGTAGTAGTAGTAGTAGTAGTAGTAGTAGTAGTAGTAGTAGTAGTAGTAGTAGTAGTAGTAGCAGAAGTACTCATAATAGCAATACCAGATTCAGCAGTAACACTCATAGTCGTCATAATGGTAACAGTAAAAGAGAACAATAATCCGCACACAATTCTTTACCCCTTTTCGGGGTAGTCTCATCCCTATATAATATAGTCCCAATAATTATACCCGCATAGGTGATAGCCTTTAGTCCCCAGGATGCTGGAATAGTAGTAGTCATAATGGCAATAGCTTAGGGGTACTTAGAAATACTTTTTAGTTTTTTGTTATTATAACCCCTAAGCAACAGCTAAAATTGTATTCTTTGCTTGGGTTTTAGGTTCAGTATAGATAACCATAGCTGTAATAACCATGGTAATAAATAACAAAAAGTTGGTAGTAACAACAGTAATATTGACATCAACAACTGTAATAATAATCGTAGTGAAAATGAAGAATAATATCAATAACAGCGAAGAGAAGAACAATGATATACGCACCAGTATTAACATGAGTTCTTCCAATACTGGTGATCAAGCACAAAATAACAGTCCTAGTAATAGCAACAAAGAAATTCAAGAGTTTGAGATCCTTACGGGTTGAGGGAAAATTGGATGTTTTTAGGGCTTGGAGATAACGCTTTAGGGGATTAGGCTTTTAGATTCAGGTTTTTCGTTTCAGGGGTGTAGGATTTACGGTTTGGGGGTTTAGGATTTAGGGTCATGGGGCGTCGGAGTCCTCGGCGCGATGAGGGTCGTGCCGGGACTGGCTTCACAAGACTCCTTGGAAAGCGACTCCTGTGGTGTGAGACTTTGTTTGTTGCGAGTAGAAGAGCGGCATGTGCGGAGTTCAAGGTACTAGGATGCCCAGTAGTACCCTTATTCCCTTTTTGTAGTCCTAGGTTCCTTATAAAGTTACCCAATACCAAAAAGAGAGGCCTTTTTATTCTTAGGTTACTGGGTATCCTGGGGTAAACCCCATAAATCCAAAAACCCCGAAGCCAAGCTTGCGTGCCTTGTTTTGGGGGCCTCTTAGTTTCAGCTCGGTGAGTTTTGGGATCGCGGGTTTACTGAGGTCAAGGTTTAGGGCTCCTTTAAGGGTTCCTCAAGGGATCTATAGGGTTTAGTGTTTAGGGTACCCAGAGACTCCAATATCCTTATACTTTAGGTTTCCTTTAAGGGATCTTTAAGGGATCTATAGAGTTTAGGGTTGAGGGTGTTTGTAATTTCGGGTTTGCTGAAGGGTGTTTCTCACTGCTCCTAAACTTTTACCTTGAAAAACCCAATGCACTGGTACCTTAAGCAGGGATATAACCCGAAAAAATCGGTGCATGTGCATCATGTGCTCTCAATTTTCGTCATGTCAATGTAGCTGGGCTACTGTAGGTAAACTCTGCAAAGGCCTTTCTCTTAAGCCATCGCAGAAACAACGAAGCAGGAGATCTCGAAGCAGTGCTATCCCTGTCCACGGGGCATGTCGCCCGGCTGATTCGGTTTAAAGTAGAAGCAAGAAAGTTGGAAAATCATACTCCTCATGCCCCTAAGGCATAAGGGATCCCGGCACTATTCAAACGCAATTGGGGTGCTGGACGCTGCTTTAGATCCTGAATTCCATGAGCGTGAGCCTACCACCCAAACCGTCAGAACCTGTTAAGCCGTCAACCATACGACCCTGCATCTGGAAACCTGAAGAAGCCTCAGCCTAACCCAAAGGGTCCTAGGTACTGTTCTGGGGGATAATTCCCCAAATCATAATGCTAATCTCTAACACAGCAGCCCTACATTCTACTATATAGGTACTTTGGACCCTTTGGGTAAACATGCGGCCCCACCATCGTCTTAGCCCCATCCGACCCAACCATCCTGCAGAACCCAGGGCACTTGTTGACTCTGATCGCATCCCAGATTCCATGGTACGTATCCCAAGCATCCAACAGCCTTCAACGCTTCAGCACCGCAGGTTCAGTCAAGCTTACTGAGTTCTGTCAAACCAACAATTGAATTTGCCGGGCTCTGACAGTCTAGTATGCCTCCGAGAGTGTAACTTTCTATTTCCTTCAGCGTCCGAGCCATATAATCATCCAATACCCAAACTTCATGCTATTCTAAACCAAAAAGCTCGCCCAAGCGTACCCAAAGTACAACAAACCAAAACCCCCCAAACTAGGCAACAGAAACGGCCCAACACCCATCAAAGGCTATTGATATTTTTCATACTTTCAGGGTCCGGCTAGGGCGCTTCTCCCCAAGCCCTATAACCCTAGACCCTGAACCCTCAACCCTAAACCCCTACAAAGCCCCTAAGCCCCTAAACCCTAAACCCTAAGCCCCTAAACCCTAAACCCCTACAAAGCCCCTAAGCCCCTAAACCCTAAACCCAAGGTACTGCTTGGGAGGCGACGCGACCTTCAGCCGCTGCAACCGAGGAACTTTCGCCAACGAGACAGGGATGTCCAACTGCAGCTTGCTTTGGTTTAGAGTTTAGGGTTTAGGGTTTAGGGTTTTGGGTTTAGGGTTTTGGGTTTAGGGTTTAGGGTTGTGGGTTTTCGGGTTTAGGGCTTATTGTCGCAACCCTAATGTAGGAACCTGATTAAGAAACCTTGGGCCCTTGTTTTAGGGTTCCTTTAAAGGGTCTATAAGGGTTACTATGAGGGATCTGTAAGGGTACTGTAATGTAGGAACCTGATTAAGGAAAGGGATCCTTCAAGGGATCTATTAGGGTTTAAGGGTTTTAGGGTTTACAAGCCTTAATGTAGGAACCTGATTAAGAAACCTTGGGCCTTTATTAGTGTTCCTGATATGAATCTACTATTTTGGGGGGGATATAGGCCCAGGGTTTCTTGATCAGGTTCCTACATTAAGAGGCTTAGGTTGAGGACTGCCCACACATCGTAACAGTTATATAAAGATGTATATGGCTTACATATATATTTATATATATATATATATATATATGTATATACACTATATATATATATAGAGAGAGAGAGAGAGACAGAGAGAGCCATGATTAGAATTGTAGATAGACTGTTACAGTTTGGGTGCAAGTACCCAAGCTTCAGCCTTGGGTTTTGACGGGTTGGATGTGGGGTTGCGAAATTCCCCTAAGGCTCCATGTACCCTTATAGTAGATACTTAAGCCCCAAAGCAGTCCCTATATAGGTACTTTAAGGCCTAAGTATCTACTATAAGGGTACATGGAGCCTTAGGGATTCGGATTCACGGGTTTAGGGGGCCTTTCTAAGGGATCTGTGTGGTTCCGCGAGGCTTATTCTCTGATAAACGCTTTAGAGGTCTTTATAGGCTAGTGCAGCTGTGCCTCAAGGGGGGGAGGGCAGGGCGGAGTGTTTTTCTCTTAAAGATTCGTCTTCGCCTGAAGCCAGAACTTCTCGTTTTCGTCAGGGTTACAAGTATCACCCAAGCCACACGAACACCAACGACACAGAACGCCCTCTTACAACCCAAACCCTAAATAAACCCTTCAAATAAGACGGTGCCGCGTTCGCTTTGCAGATCCGGGATTCCGGAGGTCTCGTACGTGGTATTTCGATCTTTTCGGGGCTTACCCAGAGGCCCCAAAGTAGTTCCTTTTGGGGATTACCTTATAGGATTCTATATACGAACCCCAAAAAGGAACTATTTGGGGCCTTTAGGTAGGGTCAGGGGTTTGATGTTGGGACTTGGGGTTCATATATAAACGGTGTAACATGCGCAAAGGCACCGACTAGAAGCTCCCTAGGCGCACTTTCACAGTCTCTGCTATTTGAGCGGTTGAACCTTAAACCGCCCTAAACCCCTCTTCCATCCTGAGCTCCTAACCCCTTTCAAGCTTCATAAAAATCCTTGAAGACGTGCCCAAGCCGACCCCCTTAAAGCCGCTAAAACCTTCAAACCTCTCAAACAACCCTCGTAAAAGCCCTACACAAGCCGACCTTCAAAGACTTTACAATCCCCTAGCCAAGCCGACCTTTAACGACTTGCGAACCTTTCAAGAATCCGAAAAACTTTAAAACCCCACCCAAGCCAACCACCTCGTGCTTCATCCCAGGTACGGATTGCGACGTTGGCCGCTTTGCGGCCAAGGTCGGTTCGGCGGAGTGCGACGAGTGCCTGCCAGGCGGGGTGGATGAATCGTGTGGGATCCCTGCACGGGTTTGGCTTCAGGATTTGGTGGTTGAAGGCTTTCCCGAACTCAAGGGCTTTATGCAGTCACAGTTTCAGGCTTTTGGGCTGTGATCTGTATAGGGCTTTTAAGGGTGGGTTTTCAAGTCTCTGTTTCGGAAGAAGCTACCACCTGCTTTCACAACGAAGTTTGAGCCGCAGAGTAACGGCAGGGACTCCCAAAAACCCAGCAGACTTAGAACATGATCAACGCAGCTTGCAACAAAAGTTAGATGATTCTGGATCAGTCCTGAGCCTTTCTTACACCCTGATCCTTTTGAACCTTACGCAACACCGTAGCCGTAGACCTTATCCGCCTGGTACTGCTTACAAACCTGATAAAACCTTACACCCCAAGCCCAAGCCTGAGCCTGGAATTCCCACTTCGCCAGGCACCTACGCTGACGTCACCGGCCGCGAGGTGTGCATGAAGTGCTTGAGAGGTGCCTTGGATGGGTTTATGCCGGGTTTAGGGTTTAGGAGAGGTGTGAAGTGCTTGAGAGGTGCCTTGGATGGACCCTGACCTGGCACAAGAGGGTCCAGGGCTTCAGTTTAGGATTTAATCAGGTCTGCGTACATATTCGTTATTCCTTGTAGTTAAGTATTATATGGCAAGAAGCCCCAAGGCACTAGTCTAATCATCCAGTCCCCTCTATTGACGTTGCTTCTCGGTGTCGTGGCTTAGTTTCAAGACCCTAATTACCTAAAGGCCCCAAAGTAGTTCCTTTTTGGGGTTCGTATGTAGAATCCTATAAGGTAATCTCAAAAAGGAACTACTTTGGGGCCTCTGGGTAAGCTCTGGAATCCTGAACCCTCGAGGACCCGCAGAGTCCAAAGTACGTCTACAGTAGAATGCAGGGTTTCTATATTCGGAATTACTATGATGATTTGGGGAAGTATCCCTTTGGGGATGAGATGTGGAATTCAGGGGCAGTCGGGTTTAGTTTAGGGTTTGGGACGAGATTAGATGAGTGGATTGATCTTTATGGCTGACCCCTAGACCCTAAACCGTGTCGGGGTGCCAAGCGGACGCCGAGATATGAAGGACTAGGAATTTCTTGCTGGCTTACTACATAGCGTTGCTTTTACTTGCTGGCTCCTTGGGGAACAACTTCAAAGTGGAGTGCAGGAGAGCTTTCTGCATGTGCTGCAGACGCGAGGGTTGGGATGCGAGGATGAGTCGTGTTCGGTTTGCCGCCGGCACGACAGAAAGAGATCACATAGTACAGGGGTCGAAACGAATTAGCAATAACCTCCCCGTAGTGCCCTATACATTTTACTGTAGTATAGGCCCGAAGCCACACTCTAATGATGAAAGCCTGCGCAATCTATGGATGGCTGAAGCCCCCTCTATCTGGAAGAACTCCATAGCGTTGCCCAGTACCACAACAGCAGCTGTTTTAGGATATTTGGGTTCTTGTGCCCTAGTGATCATGAAAATTTCAATCTTGTCTTCCTACGAACCCTAAACCCTAAACCCTAAACCCTAATCCCTAAACCCTAAAGCCTAAACCCTAAACCCTAAACCCTAAACCCTAAGCCCTGAACCCTAAACCCTAAACCCTAAACCCTAAGCCCTAAACCCTAAACCCTAAACCCTAAACCCTAAAGTAACGTTGTAGGGTTTAGGTTAGGGCTCAAAGTCCCTCCCCTTGCAGGCACCTATGCACCGCTATCCGAAGCGACATCCTGCATCGGACTCTTGGCTACTTCGGTTGATGATATAAAATCCTGCATCACCTTAAGGACCCTAAACTACGGGAAATATGGTATATTCCCTGTTGAGGGTAATGCAGGATTTATATCATCAACCGTTTCGATGCGGCTGAAAACGGAGCAGGCCGGGAGGTCACGAGGTCTGACCAGTGCAGCTGAGGTTTGGGGTTAAGGGTTTATACCGGGTTTAGGGTTTATATGGCTTTTAGGGTTTAGGGTTTATATACGGTTTTTAGAGATGTTTAGGGTTCAGGGTCCCAGCTGGGTAGAAGTCCTCAGCGCAGACATTAACTCTTCGAAGGCTTTAGCGCCCTAGGTGCAAGCTTCGGGTCCCACTGAATCCTAGTGCGCTACCGAAGAGGGTCCCTAAGGCTCCATGTACCCTTATAGTAGATACTTAAGCCCCAAAGCAGTCCCTATATAGGTACTTTAAGGCCTAAGTATCTACTATAAGGGTACATGGAGCCTTAGGGGGTGTTGCTTGTTGTGGGTGTGCATCTCGCGGATTTTGGACATTTAGGATTTGCAGGTTTCGGAAATCTGATTGCGGGCTTCTGTTTTCCACCTGTGAAGCCGAGCTTGGCGTCAGTTCAATCTCTAGGCTTTCGGGGTGAAGGTTTCGGGTCATTCAGGCTGTACATGATCTACACTAGATTTTTAGTGTAAGGGCCTGCCGCAAGGCCTGTTGCAAGGTGTAGTGGTCCGTTTTTGGATTGCCTTCAGCCACGACACGAATCTTAAGCCCCCAGCAGAAATAACAGGATCCTATATATAGCCCTGAAATCCTGTAACTGTGCTCTGGGGTACCATACTTTAGTCTTTTTGGGGGACCTGTTCCTTAACTTAAAGGAACCACTGCGAAATGCAAGCTTTTGTTTTTTCTCGTGGTTACTTCAAATCCCAAATAAAGCCCTGAACCCAAACAGCTTAAATTCCAAAGCCGCAAAGCTGCACTCCTAATATAGGAGCCTTAATCAGTACCTGCACTATTTTGGGCTCCTTATTATATTCATCGTAAAATGGGTCCCGAAACCCTATTCTACTCATGAAGGCCCCTCCTATAGTAGCTGATGAAGCCATACAGTCCACAGGAACGTTCTAAATCGAATCCCGGAGCCCTATAGGCACCATAAGCCCTAAGCCCCATAAAGCCCTCAAACCCCCACCCCCAACCCCCCGAACCCTAAAACCTAAACTCCTAAACCCTACACCCTCAAACCCCAAACCCTAAAACCCTAAACCTTAAACTCCTAAACTTTAACCCTAAACTCCTAAACCCCAAACCCTAAAACCCTAAACCCTAAACTCCTAAACCCTAAACCCTAAACTCCTAAACTCCTAAACCCCCAACCCCCGAACCCCGCACAGCCAAGGATGCTCCATGAATCGGATCACCGAGGAGCGAGGGAGCGAGTTCGAATCCGACTGCAAGTGCGCAGAAGGCCTTCAGTTTAGGGTTCAAGGCTTAGGGAGTTTAGGGTTTAGGATTCAGGGTTTAGGATTTAGGGCCCTTGGGGTTTAGGGGTTTAGGGTTCAGGGTGGGTTCAAGTTTCGGGTTTAGGGTTCAGGGTTTGGGGCTTAGTGGGCTTGGGGTTTAGGGTCTTATGTGGAAGCCAGCTTAGTAGTGCTACGTGTTTGAGGGTTCTTCATGAATGCGGGATGCACCCCAACACCGGTTTTTCGTCAGTATGTGTCATCTTCTACTGACTCGGGGCAGCTGATTCGAAAGCCCCCTTGCCCAGAGATCCCAATACCCCTTAAGTAAGGAATATACCTTATATCATATATTCGGGATCCGACTATAATTTGAGGTTTGTTCCTCAACTATAAGGGGTATTGGGATCTCTGGGCACCCCTTTCCAAAATAGTAGGATCCTAAACTATGGGACTTATGGTATATTCCTTATTATGGGTAATGCAGGATTTATATCATCAACCGTTCGAAAGCCCTCTGGAACGTTTCGATTTCTTGCGTCGCCGTTCAGGACGGAGGACCGCAGGCTTAGGAGATGGAAGTACTTCTAGGGACTTTTCCCAAAGGGTCTAGGTACTGCTGCATTCTGTGTATATATGTATATATATATATAGATATGTATGTATGTATATATATATATATATATATATATGCATACATGTTCAGTGCCAGAATGCCTGCTATGAAGTCCTTGGGTTCAATCATCATCCTTTTTGGAGCGCCTTCTGAAACGGTGCAGTCGTGCTCCAGGATGGTGTGGAGGGTTATAGGGTTCAGCGGGTTCGGGTGCATGGTTTAGGGTTTACATCTCAGCGTACCTCTGCTTCGGCTCTTGCACTTGCTCCTACTTCTCGCGGTCTCCGTTGCATGCGTTTTTTTTCTGGGTTGTTGTTAAGGGATTTAAAGTTAAGTTACCTGAATTGGGATCTATAGTAAATCTTATGGTGTCTTGAGTATGGTAACTTGAGTTAAACCCCCTAACAAGAACTCAGGTTTGATTAATTCGCCAATCTTATGGTTGGGATCCTCCGCTGCAAAACAAAGCTTGCATTGGCCAAGAACTATAGGTGCTTCCGTCAGGACCACCCCGGCATCCAAACCACCTCGACCTCTAAACACGGCGATAGTGTCCGGAGAATCCAGTCTCAAGCGCGTTGAGTCCTCAAAAAGTGTAAGGGCCCGTAAACTCCACCCCGTGAACCCTAGCACAACAACGCCACGCCGGAAAGGCACTTTCATGTGCAATGCCACTGGGAGCCTCAGCTCAAGTCAAAGCTCGATGGTGCCTCCGTGTCTTACTAGTTAGATGTTTTGTGGAGGGGGGCGGGGGTTCAGTAAGCCAGAGTAATGTAGGGACCTTAGTAATTAGACGGGGCTTGCAGGTATATTACAACCTATTCTACTTACTAAGCCCCCTACATTACCGATTTGTTTAGGGGGCCCAGGGATGATAGTTTCGCATCCATCTTAGACTTAGTAACGGTCCCCTAACGGAGCCTCCAAAACAGTTTTGGTAATTATTTGGGTGCGGGCGCATAGGGCGCCGTGTTGCGTTTGTACTTAGAATGTGCGCGAGACTGGGTTTCTTTTGCATCATTTCTACCAAAAACAGGTTTGTAAGACATCACCGAAACTGATTGCATTTTTACGTATAGCAATGTCATCAGCTAGCAACATCATTTTCACCGTCGTTAGGATCTTTATCATCATGATTCATCATATAAGCAATCATCATAATGACCATGATGGCAATCACCATCGCTACCGTCATCAAATGTTTATCATCTTCAGCAGCTGCATCATCGTGACGACCCTCACCATTGTCGGTAACAACATCATGTTCACTGTCATTAGGATGCTGATCATCATGTTTCAGAATATTAGTAATCACCATATAGATCATGATCATAATCGCCATCATTGTCGTCATCAACATTTTTATCGTCTTAAGCATCTGCATCATCATGACGACTGTCAGCATTGTCACTCTCATCATCATTCCCATCAGGTTTTCCAGAACTGTAGGTCTGGTTACCCAAAGAGCTTTGCCGGCCGGAGGCTGTTAAGCCCTCCCCCTGCCCCCTGAACAATCCTGAACAGCAGCAAAAAAAACCCTTGACCATTTTCTAGCTAGAACTACAAGCAAAACAAGCGTAAGCCTCTCTTGTGGGCGGTTTTAGGGTCTTGGGGGTTCAGGGTTTTGGGCTTAGGGTGTTTAGGTAGACAGGGTCTCGGGGGTTGCGGATTTTAGGCTGTTGGGTTTAGGGTAGGCTAATCCGACTTTCTGAACCGAAATGTACACCTACAATGCGCCCTCATTGCGTGGTTCCATGTCATTCGAGCTCGATGAGTATAGTAGATTGAACAACCAGTAAACTGCTCCCTATTGGGTTCCTTGCAAGAAAGCCGTGCAGTATACCCCGCCCTCAAAAGCAGTCTGTTCAGTCAGGCCCCTGCATTTG
This sequence comes from Symbiodinium sp. CCMP2592, assembly GCA_905221615.1. Taxonomy (NCBI): domain Eukaryota; class Dinophyceae; order Suessiales; family Symbiodiniaceae; genus Symbiodinium; species Symbiodinium sp. CCMP2592. The sequence continues at coordinate 1,129,289 of CAJNDT010006024.1, read as the reverse complement.
TCCAAAGTCTAAGCCATGTCCTATGCCCTATAAATACACCCTGACCCCTAAACCTGAACCCCCAGACTCCAAACGCCTAATCCCCCCCTAAGCCCCAGAGCTCAGGTGTGAACCTTGTCCAGAGGGCCTTTTCTGCCCGATGGGTGTAGGTCTTCCAGTACAGCGGGAAGGACAGAAGGGGCTGCGATGGTAAAGCTTGGGACTTGATTAAGAAACCTTGGGCCTTTATTAGGGGTCCTTATATGAGCCCTACAATTTTGGGGTTATAGGCGCAGGGATTTTAAGATCAGGCTCCTACATTAAGCTTGGGACTTCTTTTGAATTTTTAAGGTTTTGGTCTTTGGGTTTAAGGTTCGGGGCTTGGGGTATTTTAGTGGGCGACGGGTTGCGGGTCGGGGCGTCTTTCGAACTTGGGCTTACAGTGTGGCATTGGCTGTTTTTTGAGTAGGGACTCTCTTCTTGTCTGAATCCTAGAACCCCAAAACCTGCACTTAAAGGGAACCCTATACTAGGTAGTAACCAGGTAGTACCTTAAGGGAGCCCGGTTTATAGTACCCTGAAAAGAAACGAAAACCCCAAGCCACAGCATGCCTAAGCCCTATCTAAAACTCTGCACGCCCAGCACCCAAAGCCATAGCCTAGGGTTCCTGTTACCCAGATAGTAGGTTAGTCACCATATGGGTAACTGTCAATGTCATGGTCCTTTTCAAGGGAACCCTAATGTAGGGCCCTAAATTATTGGGGGTTCCTTATCATAGCTATATTATAGTGGTCCCCCAAACCCTATTCTAATTATTAAGGCCCCTATATTGTAGAACCCTACTATAAATCCCCGACAGACCCCTTTAAAGGACCTTTTTAAAGGAACCCTATTCTAAGGGGTAGTAAAAGTTTTTGAGAACTGGTCCGCGGAGTCAGTACGCGAACACCTCCTTCAAATTCAAGCCTGCGGAAAGTCAGCGCGCCCGTACAAGAGTATTGGAGAGAAGGCCAGCCGGCGGGACCTGGACTGGGGCGACCCCAAGCCCCAGCATCTCAGTTTGTTCTTCTAGAGTTCGGAGCCATCCAACTGTCCAGCGGGCAAATTTCGACGATTCGGTCGTTTCCGCCTTAGTGCTGCTTCGAGTGGGGGAAATCGACGAAGCAGGTCCAACTCCGCCATCAAGCAAGACGATGTCAGGCACACGCCGTTGATTGGCTCCAAGCCTTCTGCGTGCTGGCAGTGCGCGCAGTCGTGAGGCCGTCAGAGATCGACTGCTAGGTCCTCGGAAATGCAACCTGGAGCTTTTGACACCCAAATTGTCTATGGACACCCTTAAAATTGAAGGACCTCTTTGAAAAAAACCCCTATCTAACTATTGAGGCCCCTATATTGTCTGATGCTACTCTTATCATGGCACCCTACAGTTTGGCAACCCAATAGGCTCCTGCTTGGACAACGGACAACCACCCAATAGGGTTTAGGGTTTAGGGTTTAGGGTTTAGGGTTTAGGGACTTTAGCCAGAAGGTTGGAATATGATTATCCTAACCCTTCTATGGTAAATTTTAGGGTATCCTACCCTGAAACCATATTCCAACTTTCTGGAGTTCCCTGTAACCTACTACTTAGGTAACCCCAAATGAAAATGGTCCTGGGTATTGTTATGGGTGATACTTCCCCGAACCATGATAACAGTAATTCTTAAGACAGAAACCCTACATTCTACCATATAGCTACTTTGGACCTAGGGCTACATAAACGGTTCAGGGTTTAGGGTTTACGCCGCAGGATATTGGACTCCTGCTGCAACACCGGGACAATGTGACTTCTCCGTTCTTCGATGTCGCAGCGCAGCTCAGTGCCCGATGAACGTGCCTTGTATGGAAGCTAAGGTATTTTCGGAGTGGGAACACATCGTAATGCTAGTCCCTTATATAGTCCTGATATCATACGACAATCCGACCCCTAAACACTTCTAGAGGCCTCTTTGCTTGCTAGGTTGTCAGGTGTGGGGCTGGTAAGAGCTTCGCACAGGGTCCCGGTGTGCGATTCAGTCTGGAGGTAGGCCAGATGAGGATCTACCGATCCGGGCCTTAACCCTAAGGCTCCATAGTAGTTCCTTTTTGGGATTACCTTATAGGGTTAAAAATATGAACCCCAAAAAGGAACTACTCTGGAGCCTATGGGCAACCCTTAGGGTCATCGTAACCCAATGAGCCTTGCATGGTATGATCTTTGGGCCCAACAGCCCTGGGAATGTGAGTCTTCGGAGCCTCAAAGTGAATCCCAGAAAGTTGGAACGTGGATTTAGGATGATTCGTGCTGGGAACCCCTATACTGTACTCTAGGGGAATGAGGATCATAGTGTTCCAATGTTCTGCGTTATTTGTGCTTTGTAGCTCCAACAGCTTTACCCGAGATGTCTGTAGAAATGAGGAGCTGGGCATAGTATGCTATGCTGTAGTCTAGTATAAGGCATTCTATCAAATTACGTGCTTATGTTATATGAGCTGTTATGTTGTATGACCCTTTTGTATGGTACAACATAGTTTCTTAACTTTCTACGATATTGAGGAGCTGGGCGGCTGCGCAGACGGACGCACCGGGATGGCCTGCATCACGCCTGTAGATAGTAACCCCTAGAGGATTGGGCATTCAAGGTTTGATGTAGACACCGGAATTACGTTGAATAGATACCAAGGCCATTCCTTCGGATTAGATCCGTAACATGGTTATGCGATAATGTGCTCCCCAAACCCTGTACCAATCTAAAAGAAGCCTATAGTATTATGTTCTGGTTTTGCTGGCTGTTATGTTGGGGTCTGCTGGGTTTCAGGGATTTACCGGTTGAGCATTGATGGATTCCCTTATGGCTTTGGTTTTATGGGTTTGTGGGTTCGGGGCGGTTGCGGACTTTGCAGTTGTATAGCAACTGAAACTTGTGTTGTCTCCCAGCATGGAGCAGATTCAGTTCTTGAACTTGTTGTAGTTTGTTAGAGTGTTAGAGTAAGATGATGATTTCAGAACACTTCACGTGGGGCTGAAAAGTGGAGAAGATCTCAAATCGTTTACCTGCCGGGTTCCAGCCGCTAAGCTTCTCGTTTACGTCCTGTCAGATGGATTTGTTTCTCACTCCTTAAGGACGAAATGAACCCTAAAAAGGTTCAAAGGTCATATACCAGATCGGCGTTCATAGTATGAGGGTATAGGGCCCCTACTTATAAGGATCATTTGATTTGGTCTTCAAGGTTGATGAACATCCTAACCTTAGCCTGCCTGGGTTTGTATGAAACTTGACAGCTGCGATTAGAAACCTTAGCTCCGCATTGTCTCCGCCCCTACGAGCACTGCATGCGTCGCTGCATGCGTTGTATAGAGGCCTTTAACGATTACCTATACTATTTTGTGGGTTACTTATTCTATGTCTAGCATACTATATACCCCAAAACCCTTTCTGATTATTAAGGCCCCTCTATTAGCATGTGAGGTTTGACCCAGAAGACCCCAACTCTTACGGGACTGTGGCCCTGAATGGAAGATGCCCCTTCAATACGCGAAATCGTCGAACCTGCCCCGGATCTCGCTTTGAAAGGGCTGAGTTCTGAAAGGTTGCTTTGTATTACCGGGGGGGGGCGGCGGGGTGGTCCTTATTGTGATATAGCATAATGGGCCCCAGAACCCTAAGATTCTAAGATTCTAAGTATTAAGGCCCCCATATTAAGTGTCAGCGTTTTGCTCTCGAGGATGGCATGATTACGGCTCCTATTCAACCAGCACAACCCTATACCCTATAGGCCCTGAACAGGGTTTTAGGGGTTAGGGAGTAAACCGTAGACCCTAGACGCTAAAGCCCCAAGCCTAAAGTCTACGAGGACTTGTGCCATCCTCCAATCACACTCAGGCAACAATTGCCAACAGGGGCGCTTCGCCTTGGAAGACGGCTCCTGATGCTTGTCAGCATAATGAGGCAAGACCCCCTAAACCCCAAAGCCTAAACCCTTCCTTGAAATCCTAAACCCTAAACCCTAAACCCTAAACCGGCAAACCCTGAACGCTAAACCCTAAACCCTAAACCCTAAACCCTTAAACTCTAATCCCTAAACCCTAAACCCTAAACCCTAAACCCTAAAACCGGCAAACCCTGAAGGCTAAAGCCCCCACCACACCCCTCAAGGAAGAGTTGAAGCCCGGCCCTAAGGCCCCATCTATGTAGGGTTTAGGGTTTTGGTGCCTTTACCCCGGTTTAGGGTTTAGGGTTTAGGGTTTAGGGTGTAGGGTTTAGGGTTTAGGGTTCAGGGTTTAGGGTGTAGGGTTTAGGGTTTAGGGTGTAGGGTTTAGGGTTTAGGGTTTAGGGTTTAGGGTGTAGGGTTTCGCGCTTGTTTTCCGTGAAAGGTGTACCCCCAATCGGCACGAAGAAAAAGGACGCACGTCGGAAGTCTTCAGCAAAAACGTCGTTCGTCACGTACGCGGAGCTCTTACATACCCACCCCAACGAAGCCACCCAGAGCTCTCGTACTGAGCTTAAGTTCTTAAGCGTTTCCGACAGAGAAGCATCTGCACACGAGAGTGCAATGTCTGGTATAGTACTGACAGTATTGGCTAGAGAATATATTAAGGAATACTTGTATACACACATGCAGTTACCTGTAAATGGCTGTAATTGTAGCTTTACAATTACCATTTACACCTAGGTAAGATTAGAATGTCTTTTGTTTCATTCCCGTACAGGTGTGTTACGCTCCTGTACGTCAGAAAGCATAAGCTGAGCATTCAGGCTTAAGAAGACCGGATGGTTTTAAGCTATTAAGGACTACTTGTATACACACATGCAGTTACTTGTAAATGGCTATAATTGTAGCTTTACAATTACCATTTACCTCTAGGTAAGACTAGAAAGTCTTTTGTTTCATTCCCGTACAGGTGTGTTACGCTCCTGTACGTGAGAAGGCATAAGCTGAGCATTCAGGCTTAAGAAGATGGCTTCGACCGCTTTGGGCACCCATAGGCACCGGATGGTTTAGAGCAGGCACACAAAAAGGACGGCCCTGTTTTGCTGCAGAATGTGGCCCCGACCTGCTTGGGCGCACACGAGCACTCGAGGGTCCATTTTTCGATCCTAAGCCTGGGAACCCAGTTTAGAGCAGGCACACGAAAAGAACGGCCCTGTTTTGCTGCAGAATCTGGCTTTGGCCGCTTTGGGCACCCAGAGGCACCGGATGGTTTAGAGCAGGCACACGAAAAGAACGGCCCTGTTTTGCTGCAGAATGTGGCCCCGACCTGCTTGGGCACACACGAGCACTCGAGGGTCCATTTTCCCCCAGATTTCACTCGGGCCTTAGGGGGGGGGGTTTAGGGTTATATATCTCTGTATATAACTGACAGTACTGTCTAAAGAATATATATAAAGGAATACTTGTATACACACATGCTGTCTACCTGTAAATGGCTGTAATTGTAGCTTTACAATTACCATTTACCTCTAGGTAAGACTAGAAAGTCTTTTGTTTCATTCCCGTACAGGTGTGTTACGCTCCTGTACGTGAGAAGGCAGAAGCTGAGCATTCAGGCTTAAGCTTTTGAGTTTAGGGTTTAGGGTTTAGGGTTTAGGGCTTGCCGTAGAATAGCGCAGAAGCGAATGATCTTGGACCAGTGTCTTTTCGAGTGCGTCGTCATGTGACGACTGGCCGTTGAAGCCCGATTGTGGATGGCTCTCTCTTTTAATTCTCCCACCCCACGCCGTCTAAGGCGGCCAAACCACCCAAACCTACTCCTTTTAGGGTTGAGCGCCTAAACTCATTCCAAGGTTTTCTCTTTCTTGAAACCGCAAACCGCGGGGCCAGGTGGGCAGGGCAGAGGGCAGGGAGGCAGGCAGGGCAGGCAGGGCAGGCAGGTTAGGGGGGCCCAGGCAGGCCCACGGGGGGCCCAGGAGGCCCAGGGAGGCCCAGCGGCCCAGCAGGCTGCAGGGAAAAAGGCGCAGGAAGGCTAGAAGAGGCCAGGAAGCAGAGGTAGGGGGGCCCAGAAGTCCAGGGGCCAAAATTGCAGAATTTGGACAGGTGCCCCTTAAGACTGGCCCGGAGCCGCCTAGGTCCTTGGAACGTGGTCGCTGGAGGCTCCGGGGCCCCCCTGGGGGTCTTTTAGGGCTTGGGGTTTAGGGTATTTACTTTATTAAGGGACCAGTTGGTCCCGAGGAGAACCTGCTCCGGTACCGGGCCTGACGTGGGTGCTACCGTCCCCATGGCTGTGGAGAGGCGGGCAGGCGTCTTGGGTCGCTCTGCGCCATCGAGGTTGGAGGGGCTTAAGCGCCGCCCACCCACAGTAGGTGGGCGGCCTATGCCTTGAGTTTAGAGTGTAGGGTTTAGGGTTTAGGGTTTAGGGTGTAGGGTTTAGGGTTTAGGGTTTAGGGTTTAGGGTGTAGGGTTTAGGGTTTAGGGTTTAGGGTTTAGGGTGTATAGAAATTGTATAGGGTTTGGGTCCGGGGTTTTGAGCGAAAGTTTTGAGCGAAAGTTTTGAGCGAAACGTTTTGGTTTTTGCTTTGATATTTTGATTTTGGTGCTGGGCTGGCTGGGGCTGGGGCTGGGGGCTGGGGGCTGGGGGCTGGGGGGCTGGGGCTGGGGCTGGGCTGGGGGCTGCGGGCTGGGCTGGGGCTGGGGGGCTGGGGCTGGGGAGGCTGGGGCTGGGGGGCTGGGGGGCTGGGGGGCTGGGGCTGAGGAGGCTTGGGGTGGGGCTGGGGCTGGGGCTGGGGTGGGCTGGGGCTGGGGCTGGGCTGGGGGGCTGGGGGGGCTCTGAGTCTGAAGAGCTGAAGTGCTTGGATATTGGATTGTTTTTGGGCCGCGCTTTCTTCCCACACGTTTAATGAAACTTCGAGACGAATGAAAATGCAATTCGATTCGAATGTCACACAATTTCTATTTATCCTGCTCTTGAGGGTTTAGGGTTTAGGGTTTAGGGTGTAGGGTTTAGGGTTTAGGGCGTCTCGCCGCGCAGCGGCAGTATTTTCTATGTAGGATGGCGCCCCAACACTCCCAGGGGTGTGGGGGGCGGCATATCGACGTCTAGCGTTCGAATGCGATTCCACCACCAAACAATTACACATTGGTTCCTCACCTTTTCCCACCCGCTGTGAGAATACACAGGCTACCACCCAAAACATTGCCTTTTAGGGTTTAGCGCTTACGCCCTCAATTCCCACCTGCCCCTGGTCTGTCTGTTGGCGCCAGGAAGGTCGCACCTACAGACGCCACAAAAACAGAGAGGGCCAGGTGGCGAGGGCCAGGGGGGGGCCAGGGGGGGCCAGGGGGGGGCCAGGGGGGGGCAGGGGGGGCCAGGTCTCCCCTCAGCTCAGGACCCGCCAGGAGCCTCCCCGGGTCCCTGGAATTTGCCAGCTGAGGGGGCCCCTGGGCCGGCCTCTGGGGCTTTTTCTGAGGGGGGGCCAAATGGAAACGCCCACCAAGGGATTTGGTCATCGGGTTTAGGGTATTCTGCGAATATGGGCGCCACGCAAGGGGTGTAATGGCTTGGCTTAGTTTTAGGGGCTGAATTCGACCACTCTCCAATGGCGCTCCACCCATTGTCCATCCAGAGTTGGTGTCAATCACTGCCGGATTTCCTTCTTGGGTCCAAGCACCCTAAGAAAAAGGGTGGGTGGGTACGGCCTAAGCAGGCCTGGGTGGGAATTTAGGGTGTAGGGTTTAGGGTTTAGGGTTTAGGGTTTAGGGTGTAGGGTTTAGGGTTTAGGGTTTAGGGTTTAGGGCGTCTCGCCGCGCAGCGGCAGTATTTTCTATGTAGGATGGCGCCCCAACACTCCCAGGGGTGTGGGGGGGCGGCATATCGACGTCTAGCGTTCGAATGCGATTCCACCACTAAACAATTACACATTGGTTCCTCACCTTTTCCCACCCGCTGTGAGAATACACAGGCTACCACCCAAAACATTGCCTTTTAGGGTTTAGCGCTTACGCCCTCAATTCCCACCTGCCCCTGGTCTGTCTGTTGGCGCCAGGAAGGACGCACCTACACACACCCGGGGAGGGCCAAGGGGGGCCAGGGGGGGCCAGGGGGGCCAGGGAGGGCCAGGGGGGCTCAGGGGCCAGGGGGGGGCAGGGCAGGGCCAGGGGAGCAGAAAGCCAAGGAAGGGCAGAAAACGCCAGGTCCCCCCCTAGGACCCGCCAGGAGCCCCCCGGGTCCCTGGAATCTGCCAGCTGAGGGGGCCCCTTGGGCCGGCCTCTGGGGCCTTTTCTGAAGGGGGGCCAAAGGGAAACGCCCACCAAGGGATTTGGTCGTCGGGTTTAGGTATTCTAATCTCTTGTCCCTCTGCGAATATGGGCGCCACGCAAGGGGCCTAATGGCTTGGCTCAGCCCTAGGGGCTGAATTCGACCACTCTCCAATGGCTCCACCCATTGTCCATCCAGAGTTGGTGTGAATCACTGCCGGATTTCCTTCTGGGTCCAGGCACCCTAAGAAAAAGGGTGGGTACGGCCTAAGCAGGCCTGGGTGGGAATTTAGGGTTTAGGGTTCAGGGTTTAGGGTTTAGGGTTTAGGGTTTAGGCTCCATGTATCTATATGGTATATACCTTGGGCCTTAAGTTCCATATAGGGACCACTTTAAGGCCAAAGTATACTATGGGTACAAGGAGCTTACTGGGACATTGCAACTCCCGATCTCGAGCCTTCCAGGCAAGACGTGAGCCCTAGGGTTGAGGGTTTAGGGTGTAGGGTTCCTACACACTTTCCGGCTTCTGGAGTACAATTGCTTGAATGCGTTTTGGGGCCCTCTTTCCTTGTGAACCATTGTGACATAAAAGCTTATACTGTTTGGTTACTTATAAGTCCCGAATGCTTTCAGCCCTAAGACGTCTTAAATCCAGAGACCTTCTTTAAGTGCTGAAGATCCTGCAAAGCTTGTAGATCGAAGTCCTAAACCCCAAGAACCTTGAATACCTGTGAACCCTAAAGCCTCCCCCAGGTCAAAAGTGTCAAGCAGCTGATGCCCTGCCTGCTACGATTATGGCCATCGTGGCTTTGCTCCTTGGCCTTATGTAGGGTTTAGGGTGGAAGGTTAGGGTTTAGGTTTTAGGGTTTAGGGTTTAGGGACTAAGGTTAAGGTTGTAGATTTTAGAATCAGGGTCTACAGTTTAGGGTCTGGTTCCCGCCGGATACCCAACTCGTTCCAGGAAGAGTGATTCCTAGATGCTTAGCGTTTGTAGGGTTTAGGGTTTAGGGGTTAGGGGTTAGGGTTTAGGGTTTAGGGGTTCTAAGGTAATCAGCACCAGCCATTATTTCTGCTTGCTGCCAGCTGCATTGGAATTCCTCGTGCGTAAGCAGTGCCTCAAGACTTGTCATGACTGGGAACTTGGCCTGCCAAGGGCTTCATGGCTAGGTACGTACTTGGGATATAGGCCGCTGGAACTATTCTGAAAGCAACTGCAAGCATTGCACAGACTTCGACAGTGAGATGCCCTTTGAACAAACCGACAACTTTTTATAACCGCGCTGACATCGCCGGTCATGCTCTCAATCCTGGGGGCCGGATAACCCCGAATATCGTCCCGATGTACTTGTACCAAGTTTATACTGAATCTACATCGAAAGGCCCCTGCATCAGTCGGGTTCCGAATCTGTTTTGTGAGCCTTAAGCCCTAAACCTAGAAGCCTTAAACCGCAAACCGGAAGCAACTTACAAGAAACTGTCGATGCACTGAAGCTGATGGAAAAATCTCAGTACAACTAAACCTCAGGAAACACTGAACACGTACAGCCCTACTATAGGGGTCATGAAAATCACCAATACTATTTTGCGGGTGCATTATAACTATAATTGAAGTATAAAGGGTCCCAAAACTCTCTTGATAGAATTGTTTTCGCTCTTTTACTATAGAAACCTTACAGTCGTGCTTCTAGTTCAAAGGACTGAAAGGAACCACATGCTAATTATTAAGGCCCCTATAGTACATGCTCTGAGGCTGATCCTACCCTAAACCTCCCTACCTGCTCTTAGGCTGATCCTGATGGTACCCTACATAGTAGGATCCTTATTATAAGGACCCCAAAGTGAATGAGATACCCCTCATTTCGTCGGAAACTCCCCATTCACTGAGGCTGATCCTGATAGTACCCTAAATAGTAGGATCCTGATTATAAGGACCCCAAAATTAATCAGGTACCCCTCAATCTCCCACATTCTCTGAGGCTGATCTTGATCCCCTATGGCCCTAAACCCACTCTGAACCCTAAACCCTAAACCTCCCTACCTGCTCTTAGCCACATTCACTGAGGCTGATCTTGATCTTACTTCTCTCATCGATCAACGCGGATCTCAACCAGCAGAGCCTCAGTATCCTGACCGTAGCGGCCATTGGTGGCCAAATGGCTCCTTGACAACTGGGTTCAGTGTTTATATAGGGTGTAGGCTTTAGGGAATGGCTCCTTGACAAGAACGGGCTCCTACGAACTATAAGGTGGGATGAAGGTAGGTGGGTCCCGTTTTTCTGAGTCCTTGTACAACGAATCCGCAATCCTGTCTACCTCCATCTTACCCTTTGAGGCCAAATGGATGCTGGATTATTGATCTTAGGGGCTTTTGGGTTTCGGTTAGGGTGTCGGTAAGAGGTTAGAAGCTAAGATTCTAGCCCCAAACCCTAAACCTGCTGAGAGCAGGATGCTCTCGCCGATCAGATTATCGAATTGGGGTGGCAACCATGTGATTCAAACGCACGGCGCCTCACTCTTTTTACTCGCGGAAACACAAAGAACTGCATATGTCTCTGTAGTGCTCACAAAAGCTTTGCGCAAGTCTGCTTAGCGATGTGTACATTATTTGCTAAGCTGTGTCCTTGCGAGCTGAGCAAATCACGACGTGACTCAAGGGGTACTTCGTAGCCCTTCCCTTAAGCCGCGGCACCGAACATTGACAACGCATTCAAGCGCTCCAGCTCTACAGCTCCTGGGCACAGACGACATGTGTACTCATCTGCACTCCTCCTCTGGGGCTCCGGGAGGGGCCACAGCACCATCATCTCTGTTTCCAGGAAGCAATGGTTCTCGAAGCGCTTTGCGTGTCAGCCAGGTTGGCCCACACAAGTGTCACTTTGCCGCTTAGATCCCTGTGTCTCCATAAGTATAAAAGGAATCTCAGCTGTTTGACAGTTGGTGACCTCCTAGCAATGACCTTGTTCGCAAGGACACGTCCCAGCCTGGTGGCCAGATCATCCTTAAGACCACTCACTTGGTATCCCTCGCATCGAAGGCCCTCCTTTAAGTGATCGCAGCTCATCAGCATAAGAACATCATGACTAACCCTTTGAACTTCTTCCTCAGGTTCCTCACCTTGACTTGTAGTAGATGGTGAGGACATTGGTGTAGTGGTCCTGAGTCTAATCGGGGTCAGCTCTCGCGCCGTGAGCTCTTGCATAGGCTGTGAGGGTCGCGCCGGCAGGGGTGATGTACTCTGTCTCGTCGAGCTTCTCGAAGGAGTCTCATCAATGCGGGTTATTCCCCCATTTCCCCTGGCCGTGTTCTCCTCTGAGAACTTCGCTAGCTCCCGCTCAATCGCCAGAGTAGTTGCTTCACGCAATCGCTGAAGCCTCTTGATCTTCCTCTTCGAGGCTCCCGGTGTCCACTCGCGATAAAGCTCCAGAACGCCCCACTTGATGGCCTCCCAGAGCACCAATCCACCCAGCAGCATCAGCAACATCATGAGGATTCCGGCCATATCCCAGTCAACCTTGATGCTCGGCTCTCGCCTTGATTCCTCTGCTTCAACTGCCAACATCATGATGCAACAGATTGTTGCCACCAGCACTCGTGTAGCCAATGACGAGGTCGATGTAGTAACTCTCACCCTCCGCGTCGTCTGCACGCCCCATAGATCCAGTAGGGCCACAATCCTTTGGCCACTAAGCGCTTTGGTGAGTAGGTCCGCTGGCTGAGTAACTCCTGGCTGGTGACGAGGGATGATATCTCCCTTGGAGACCATCTCCTGAAGCCAAGCTGCTTTCAGCCTTAAGTGACGGGTGCGCCATGACCCTGTTCCCGATCCAATCGCCAAAGCACTCGTGCTGTCACTGGCGATCACCTTTGGTCCCGGCTCCACGTCTAGATCAAGTAAGAGGGCCTCCAACCCGATCATCCCGATGGCGCCGTCCAGGATCGCTTGCAATTCGCTCTCCGCCGTACTCAGTGCGACCATCGATTGGCGACCACTTCTCCATCCAACCGGTGTTCCTGACCAACACACCAGCCATCCAGTGTGTGACCTGGAACTCGTTGGAGCAAAGGCCGCATCCGGATAGAGGATCAGGTCTGTCCCATCATTGGCAATCATCATGCGGTAGTCCCGGGTGCCCTGTAAATATCGCAGCACCTTTGCCCCTATCATGATACATCTCTCCGGTGCCTTCAGGGTAATAGACGCCATCAGTGAGCATGTAAAGGACAAATCCGGTCTCGATCGCTGTGCCAGCCACATGAGCTCTCCTGTAATCCTCTGGCTCTCGGTGACTGCCTCTGGCGTCGCCGGCAAATCATCCTCCAAGGAATCGAACGACGCTTGGTCCTTTGATAGGGGAATCTTGTCCTTTGCATCTGGCGGGACACCATGAGCTCGTAGAACTTCTTCAATGTACCCCTTTTGGTTCACATAGATGATCCCCGTCTGCTCCTCAAGCTCCAGTTCCATTCCCAGAAAACGTAGTGGATTTTCCGCCGTCAATATCGCCAGCTCGGACGTACTCCAAACTCCTTGAATCGTGCGTGCGATCCCCCGAATTGTGGCAATCTCCCCAAGCAGCAAAATATCGTCTACATAAATGATGATCAATGCAATGATCATGCCTGCTTGGTTCTTTAACACCCACCACGCCGTTATTGTCCTACCTTGACGTAGATGAAGCTGTCCTGGGAAGACCATTTGTCGTAGGACTCTGTCGCGGTGGGCCGACCAAAGGGCCGGTGCCTGGCGAAGGCCGTAAAGGGCCCGAATCAAACCCCACAGCTCGCCCACACTTATCAGAGACAGCTTCTCCAACACACGCGGTGGTGCCACAATGATAGTGGGGTCTCCTGCTGTAGGATCCAACGGGGTGCGAAGAAAGGCTTGCATGATATCAATCAAGCCCACGACCCACTTACGCTTTCGAGTCATTGTCAGACCAACCCTTACTGCTTCTGAAGGAGCAGTTTCGGAGTAAAGATCATCACCAGAACTTGAAGCAAAGTTCCCGCAAACCACCAGTCTCGCTTTACGCTTAATCCATGTTTCTGGTCGTTCTGGTAAAGGAGCATCCCCGGGCTTAACTGTGAAAACCATCTTTGTCGGAAGTCGTTGAGCACCAGGTCGTCGAAACCACTCTGATCTCTCCTCCGTCTGAGGCAACAAGCGCCTAATTGCAACGCTTACACCTTCTACCTCCTTGCGGATTGCAGGGGCCCACAGGTCCAGATGCTCATATACTTCCTTGGGGTCCACGGTATACGTCACCTCGAGGGGGCCCTTGAGATTGGCGATGATTTCCTCGATCCCTCTGGTGAAGCTTGCCTCTACCTTATGAAGGCCAAACTGAATCTCAGGATCAACAGGGACTTCTGAATCTCCTATCAAAACCTTGCCCTCGCCAACGTCGAGAAACATCTCCCAGTCCTCAACTTCAGAGTCCTCCACTTCGTCTACTGATTTCTCGCCGGACTCCTCCTGGGAAGGGGCATCAAGCTTCACTGCCTTCACCTCGGCGTCCGGCTCCTCCTGATTCAACAGAAAGTACTCCGGGTACTGGGAGATTGGTGGAACAAAGCCAAAGTCTTCGAGCTCCCTGATCATATCTCCAGTAACTTTTCCCAGTCCCTGCGGAGTGTAGGCTATAAGTACTATCCTACTTCCTTCCCACGGGAGAACCTCATGGAGCTTCCGAGGTGAGAAAACATTGCAATGACCTTCACGAAGCTGTAGCACTTGTCCATACCTAGGACGATCTTTTTCATCCCGACGCTCAACTACAACTCCAGTCACCTTGTCCCCCGCACCAAGCTCGATCCACAGCTCGCCTCCCTTCTTTGGGACCTTGATCGGCATCACGTAGTTTACTGCCTGGCAATCGTTGTTAAAGTCTTTGTGCATGCCCTTCGGATTGTCCCTTGCCACCATGATCGCAGTGAACGTTGCCTCCGGGTGGTCGTGGAGAATGATAGTCGACAAAACCTTCGCCAGCTCTGGGAACTCCTTGAAATTCTTCAACCAACCAACAGACCCTCCATGGCGAAAAACTCCAAACTTCATTTCATCGAAGAAGCCATGCTCGCTAAGTTCCTCGACTAACTTGATTGCATCAGGTTGACTCCAATCTTCAAGAAGTACCCTTGAGCGATCTCTGATGTACTCCACCAAGTCATCCGGCGACAATGACAAGGTCCTCAACTCAACGTTCTCCATAGGGGTCTTCTCAGGCAGTCTCCTCCTGGGCTTAGGTGGTTCGGGAGATGGTTGATCCCCATCTGGTCCCCCAGGATCTACAAGTCCCGATCTCACATGGAACGTGTGTAGGAACTTCTCTCCACGACCTTCGCCTCCAGGGACAAACACAACGTGACCCTTGTCGAGGATGTTGCTTAAGCCCACATATTGGCCCTTTATCCATCTGGTTTCAAAAGCTCTCTCACGCCGTCTAGGACCTGATGAATCAAAGGCCTTCTGCTTGAGGTAAACGGTTGCGCCGTATGGCGCCAGTAGTCGGCTCTGACCACCGAGCACCTTGGACCTCTGCATAGCCGCCGCGGCCTCGACCGCGGTTGTCCACAATCTCGTTGGCAATCTCGCTCCCAGAAGTAGTGTGCGCGCTTTGTCCTTGAGCCACCGTACGGCCGATTCGGCTGCACCATTTCCCTGTGGGATGCCGGGTTCCGAGAAAGTGGCTCGTATTCCTTGATCTCTCAACCACGAACGAGTACTATGGCAGTAAACTTCTCCCTTGTCCGAGTGAAGCCGACAAACAGGTAGTCCACGAGACTGCAGATAGAGAATGACATCCTGAATCGCACCCTTTACCATTCCAGAACCATTGGTGGGAACTGGCCTCGCAAAGAGAAGGTAGGTTGACTCTGGGGCCTCACAGTCCTGAATAACCGCTCTTGTCTGCGACTCCTGTGGATCTCTTCCATCTCCTTGACCTTGACCGACATCTTGCTCACCTGGCAACGAAGGTTCATACAGCGAATCTTCATAGTCCACCATCTCACGCTGCTGTCTTCTGGAACCACCTGATAAACCTTGTAGGACTTCCCGACCATCATCTTCCGAATCAGGTACCACCCCCGACGACAGCTGAAAATCATCCATCGGAAAAGACGACCCGTGCTGTTCTGGTGCAAACTCATCGGAGCTAAACGGATCCCCTCCATCGTGTGGTTGTGGTAGAGAAGGTTCTGCGATTTCCTGGTCAAGCTGAGGCTCTACTTGAACACCATCTTGTCGCTGTTGGTTGCCCCCTCCATCGTGTGGTTGTGGTAGAGAAGGTTCTGCGATTTCCTTGTCAAGCTGAGGCTCTACTTGAACACCATCTTGTCGCTGTTGCCATTCTTCACCCAACCCATGATCTTGTGGTGGTTCACGACCGGTGTAGCCCTTCACATACTCTTTCGGGAACGTGTACTTTGCCACCATCATGTAGCGCAATCCCTTTCCCATTGTCCCCTTTGAAGATACATCCAAGCCTGGCTTGACCGGTCCAGCAACGTCCACTGTCAACGTAAACATATCTGGATGTCGAACTCGAGCATGTCGTCGCCCTGTTCCCCGGCCCATTACACAGGTGAGGCAATCCTTCTGGTAGTCCAGGTGGTTGGACTGAACATGCCGTTTCCACTGCTCAGCACTCAATGCCCGCATACTGGGCGCCAACCTTGGGGAGTGACTCCAAAACCTCAAAGCGAGAACCATCGCGTTCACCAATCCAGGGCTCCAAACTCCCGTGGTATTGCTCATTGATCCGGAACTTTGACCTTCCTCCAATCCCAACTGGTCCAAGCCCATCATATAGTAGACGTTGGTCGCCAAAGTAGTTCGGATCGACTCGCCTCCCATTGCTCCTTGATCAAAGGTGATCTGGTTCATGCCCATCTCATTCTGGAACTCCTCCCACACAGCCAAATCCCAAACAGAGACGCCCGAACACACCTCCCTTGCCGGATGCTCCATCATGAACGCAACTGGGCGGCCACGGTTGCCGCCTGACACGCTGCTTTCCCGAGCCGCCGTGGCTGTTGCATATAACCACATCATACGAGCAATCAGCTTCAAGGCCTTGAGGTCACAGTCGCCTTGTTGTTCAGCTGGACCTGGATTTCCAAGTCCTCCTCGGCCTGGGGGTCCTGCAATAACTCCATCGACCTTTCCATTCACAGCTGCCCACATTAGCAACTTCCACACTGGGTCACTCATCAAATCGTGGGCCTTGCATCGCTGCAGATCAAGCTCTATCACTGCTGTAGACCCGCTGTCCAGTTGGAAGAACTGATAGTGACCTTCCCGGCCAGCACATAAGTGGATGATCCACCTCTTTGCTCCCCAGAGGTACCTTCTCTGCGCCCTGGTAAGGAAGCTCACATTCTTCATGATTCGCCACCCTTCTTCACGTAAGTTCGCTGGTAGTAGGCCGTCTCGGCATTCCCCAGGAAGATGCTGTAGAAACGTCGCGTCTCTCAAGGATCTAACTCCAGCGTCCATTGACCCGTCCTCGGTGTAGGCCCTGAGATTGTCCATCCAATGACGGTCCATTCTCATCGCCGCCATCTCGACTCGGTCCGCTGTGGTGGCGGTCTCATTCTCCAATCGCTCCCTTTTACGATCCTCGAGCCTCGAGATGAGGGACAACGCTTCCGCTTCACAAAGGTAAGGACACCCTCCGTGAGTAGCCAATGGAATCTCCTCGCCCTCGCAGTTTCTCAGGAGGCACCTACCTGGACCCCATTCCAAGGTGTAGCCCAGTGTTCGCACCAGCTCGCCCATGGAGACTATGGTGTTCCCGGCCTCAACATCAGCCGAGGAAGATCCCCTTGCAGTCCTCGGTGGCATCAAAAGGGTGCCTCCACTCGACAACCTCATTGTGAGCTGGTTCTTCCCAGCTAGCTGCACCACCACGTCCTCTGCGCCGTTCCATTCATCCAGGTGGTAAGCGTTGCGAAGGCTGTGAGTGGCCCCTGAGTCCAAAAGCGCTGAAGACGGTCGCCCCAAGGAGGAGATCTTGATATCTTTAACCACCAAAGTCCTCACCTCCGGCTTAACCTTCTCTGGACTACGATCTTCACGATTCTCGCTTCCCTGAGACTGAACGACCTGCTGAGCCGCTTGCATAAGTGCTTCCAGAGTCCATGGGGTTCCAGCCACCGTTGCCGTAGAGCTCAACATTGTGGAAGCCGGTGTGGAGCACGGTGTCATAGTAGAGACGGTGGGTGTCTCCGCCTCCATAGGTCGCTGCCCTTTTCCCGTAGGTGAACCCGCCGTAGAGGTACTTCTCGGTCCTCCTTTAAGAGGGCAGTCCTTCTGTCTGTGGCTCTCGGCCCCACATTGGAGACACTTACGATTCCGGGTCTCCCGGTCAAGAGAGGCCATTGAGTGCGAGTAGGTGCACCGCGACCCCCTTTTACATCCTGACGGCTTGAGGAAGTAGCGACATAAGTCAGTGGCAGCCCCGCCCTTGTCCTTGGCACTCTTTGGCGACGTCACCTTCTCGATGGCCCTAACACCAGGTTGTCCCTGAGCACCTGAGCTTGCTGCGGTAGCCATTGTTTCTAGCTCGGCTTGTAGGTGTCGTTGATACGCAGCTACCTGCTCTATGGAGGGCTGCGCGTCCAACCTCAACGAAGTCCTCAGCATGCTTGTCCGGAACGCAGCGTCAGGCGAGCCATTGATGTGCTTGGCAGACATTGCCATCAGGCCGCGCGCCAGAACGGAAGCGTCTGGCGGACTCATGTTGACCGCCTTGCATCTGGCCAGCCATCGTGGCCATGATCGGATCGCCTTCAAGGTGTCCTCCAAGCTCTCGGTGGCGGCGAAGTCCTGTGGGGCCTGCAGTCTTCTTAGAACATCATGTCGCTCTGCAGACCCTCCCGGTTGGAAAGTAGTGTGGAGCCTGAAAACCATGCAAACCGCATCCTGTGTCAGTCGCTGGGCAACCATATCTGAACGAAGCCCTTCCCCCATTGCTGTAAGGAGCATTGACGAGACCCTGGCATTCAGTCTTGTCCACCTTCCACCAACAAGCTCATCTGAACCCGCCGGTGTTATACTCAATCTCTCCAGCGGTGTCGCCGCCAGCCATTTTGCATACGTCCCTTCAACCTTTGCAACAACTTCTTTCCACCACTGACCGCTCAACTCCGAAACATCCGACAGGACCGAACCCGCAACTTCCATCCAATCCTGAAACTGAAGCGCAGCGTCACATCCTCCACGTGGATCTGGTAGCGGAGCCAATGACAAAGTCCCCGGTTTGACCTGTTCATGAGATTGCATCGGGGTTCCCCTTGCCATTGCTTGAGCTTGTAGTTCTTGAAGCTGCTGTATACTTTTGGTAAGCGCATCTATGACTGGTGACCCAGGAGGTTGCTGAGGAGGCTGAGGCGGAGGAGGTGATGTGCTTCTTCCACGATTGCCTAGCCACCCTCTTAGAAACCCATCTGCTGGTTGCTGCACAGGAGGTACTGGAGGTTGAGGTGCCGCTGGTGTAGTCATAGACCCCATCGAAGTCGTAGGATCCCCTTCTAATACTCCGGGGCCTGATGGAGCTGAAAGTAGATCTCCCCAAAGCCCTCTAGAACCTTCAGATAATCCCGGACCACCAAAGATAGGTACACTTCCAGCTGGGTCTCCCATTCTGGTTACCCGAGGTGCCGGAGCAGCTGTGGTTGGAGTCATGAAGGCATCCATCAGCTCCCGCGACAAAGTTCTGTCGACTGAAGCCGCTGGCCCTTCCTCCAGGATGAGAGGAGCGGCCTCTGGCAGTGCTGGTGCACCACGAGCTTCCGGTAACTCTGCCCTTCTCGCAAACTCTAGCTCCTGCCGTAGACGCTCGTTCTCCAGCTCTGCAACTTGAAGTCTACTAAGCATTCCCCCAAGCTGTCTTTGAACCTCCAGCTGAATCGCTTCTGCAGGTATTGACGACGAACTCGGAGTCGGAGGCCTTGGTGGCCTCTCCCTTCTCCCAGGTGACCTCAGCACGAAGCTCGGTCCTCCCGGTGGCGAAGAATGCTGTGACACCGTCCCCACCAAGGGGCTTGGTATCAAAGGGTCCCCCTGGGTTCCCAGACTGAGATAGGACCCAAGCCTCGACATCCAACGAGGCATCTCTACTTGGTTCAACCAGGTTGGTCCTGGCGGCGCCGACAACGTAGATCTCGGCGTCATAAAACCCACCTGCGATGGCGGCTGCGTCGTAGAGCCCCCACGTGCTATCCCGGAGGTCCTCGCCGGGTCTGCCTCACGAGTCGCCAGAAAAGCTTCTTGCCTGGCCCGCTCATGTCCAGATTCCCTCGTCAGATCTCCAGGGGACGTAGAGGCAACATCCCTCGACTGTCGCGTAGCAGAGGCGACCCCTTCTCTCATAGAGCTCGCTTCCTCATTGCCTTGTTCGCCCACAGCCCGAGAGCCGTCCCTCGCAGTTCCAGGTTCCTGTAACACTCCGGGCGGTTGATCGCCCCGGTCTTCATTAGTCAAAGGCCCTGTCCCATTTACCAACGGCAGCGTTGGTTGGGCGCTCATAACCTGCTGAGAGCAGGATGCTCTCGCCGATCAGATTATCGAATTGGGGTGGCAACCATGTGATTCAAACGCACGGCGCCTCACTCTTTTTACTCGCGGAAACACAAAGAACTGCATATGTCTCTGTAGTGCTCACAAAAGCTTTGCGCAAGTCTGCTTAGCGATGTGTACATTATTTGCTAAGCTGTGTCCTTGCGAGCTGAGCAAATCACGACGTGACTCAAGGGGTACTTCGTAGCCCTTCCCTTAAGCCGCGGCACCGAACATTGACAACGCATTCAAGCGCTCCAGCTCTACAGCTCCTGGGCACAGACGACATGTGTACTCATCTGCAAAACCCTAAACCCCCTAAAGACTTAGGATTTGAGGATTTAGGGTTTGTGGAGAGGGAGGTAAAGCCCTGAAGTTGAAGAGCCCAAGTTAGGGACCCAAAAAGCACACAATAAGCAGAAGCCTTTTTATAGGCCCTACCGTACCTTATTGGGCTTCATTCTCGGGGGGTTTATATGGGATACCGGGATATCGCTATCCTTATTTTTGCTGATTAATTATGTGCTTTTTTTGGGCCCTAACCAAGGTTATGGCGGTGCAAGCCCTCGGATCGATTCGGCAACTCACCGTGAATTGGGTGCCGCCCGTGCACGACCTGATACAACTCACCCAGCTGCTCGATTGCGGCCAGTTGAATGTTCTAGGGCTTCCAGGGTGAGGGCTTACTTTAACTTTAAGCTACTAAACCCTACTTTTTTGTAGGTTCTTATCATAAACCTTAATATGGAATTTATAGTGACTCTACACAAAAGTAGGTCTTGTTTTAGGTTATCGGTAGGGCTTGTTGTGCGGATTCTAGGTCTCATTGGGTCTATAGGGCTGATACAGGTTGGAGCCGTGGGCATCCACGGCACTCAATCCGTTTGGCTCATATATCGGTGGTTGTCCAAATTATAGTCCCTTTTCGGGTCTTAACATAACACGGCACCTAATATTTAAGGTACCACGAAATGGGACCGTAATTTTGACAACGACCCGTATTAAGTAAGACCACGACAAGGCCCCTGTATTGTTCGACTCTCATGATCGGAGACTTTTGGCGGTTGTCTTTGTGGGCAGGTTGCTCACCTTCGACTTCGACATCATCCGCATCTCCTGCGTCTACGGAGTCCCAGCTGAAGTGAGGCTGCGAATTCTGAAAAGCGCTTTCGAGGCGTTCGATGTATGGGCCGGATCAGATACTAGTAGCAGTAGTAGTAGTCGCTAAAAAAGTACATATGTATGTATGTATATATATATATATATATTCACCAACATAATGATCCTAAACCCTAAATCCTCAACCCCAGACCCCGCAATTCCTCTAAATCTTGCTAAACCCATCAAGACGAGGAGTGGACAGCCCGGTTTTGAAGTTCGTCAGCCAACTGCTGGCCTGTCCCGCCGGCTTCGGCAGCCTGGCTTTCTTTGGCATTGAGTGGATTTAGGGCTTGGGATTTAAAAGGGTTTGATTTATAGGTGTAGGAATTTAGGGTTTGACAGGATTTAGTCTAAAGGCTTAGGGTTTAATGTGTTTTTTGTTTTAAAGGCTTGGGGTTTAATATATGGTTGTCTAGAGCTTAGGGCTTAATGGGGTTTAATTTGTAGGTTTAGGGTGCAAGCTTTAGGGTTGGGGTTTAAGGGTGAAGTTTTGGATTGACGTCTCAGGGCTTTGGGTTCAGGGTTCCGGGCGTACGGGAATAAGGGCTCCTCCAAGCCTTTCTTAAATAGCGGGTTCAGTTCCTGTAAGGGTCGCGATGAGGGTTCCGTTCATTCCAGTTTTGTAACAAGGCTGAAGGTCTGGAAGATTGAACTTTAAGGCTCCCTGTACCCAAACTTTATACATGTATACACTTTGGCCCCAAAGTATTTATATAGGGGCCACTTTAAGGCCAACGTATATACCATTTAGGCACATGGACCCTTAGGGGAATTCTGGCAGTAGCAGTATTTCCCAGCCCTTTGGTCTTGAAAGCATCCACCTAGCATGTGTAGTTTCATCAACACCACTCTCCGTGGCCGGCCACTACACGTCGCTCATCAGTGCAGCGTTTACTGGTAGTTTATCTGCAGTCGTGGCCGCGGTAGTTGTGCAACAGTAGTAGTAGCAGTAGCAGTAGCAGTAGCAGTAGCAGTAGCAGTAGCAGTAGCAGTAGCAGTAGCAGTAGCAGTAGCAGTAGCAGTAGCAGTAGCAGTAGCAGTAGTAGTAGTAGTAGCAGTAGCAGTAGCAGTAGCAGTAGTAGTAGTAGTAGTAGTAGTAGTAGTAGTAGTAGTAGTAGTAGTAGTAGTAGTAGTAGTAGTAGTAGTAGTAGTAGTAGTAGTAGTAGTAGTAGTAGTAGTAGTGGTAGTAGTAGTAGTAGTAGTAGTAGTAGTGGCAGTAGTACTAGTATTAGTAGTAGTAGTAGTAGCAGCAGCAGGAGTAGTAGTAGCAGGAGTAGTAGGAGGAGGAGTAGGATGAGGAGTAGGATGAGGAGTAGGATGAGGAGTAGGAATAGGAGTTGGAGTAGGAGTAGGAGTCGTCATCGTATTACCAGTAGTGTTGGTGGTGGTAGTAGCAGCAGCAGTAGCAGGCAAGGTCGTAGTTGGCAATAGGCCGTGTCCTCGTCATAATCATGATCATTGTAGGGTGCGGAATCAAACGAGGTTGTAGTGAGGAGTTGAAGGAGGCTAGGCCGGAGTGAGACTAGGGCCTACTGAAAGTTTTAAACCTGAAGCCGTCCCCAATTTTCGTACCCGCAGCCCAGTTCGCACATCCTTCACTGAAAGCAGGTATCATCCTCTTTGCTTGGGGGCTTGCCAAACTGAGGCAAAAGGGGTTGTTGTGGAACACCTCTGGGGTGGTCAGTAATTAGCACGTGTGGGGTCCGGGGGTTTCGGGTCAGGGCACGCTTCGGCCGCCTAAGAACACAGTGCCGTGGAGGGCGTACTATAGGGGCCTTAATAATTGCCTATACTATTGCGGGGGTTCCTTATCCCAATTATAATAAAGTGTAAGATACCCCAAAACCTTATTCCAATTATTATAAGGCCAATTATTATAAGGCCCCTATATTGGCGTGCTTCTTGGGAGCTGCTTCTACCTCACAGTTTATAAGACCGGCGACTCAACAGAACAGCAGGTCCAGTATTTTCGCTTGAACTGCCTGTGGTGCTTTGCATCTTTTCTGCAACAGAAACCGTCGGGATCGTATGAAGGCACATGCGTAGAAGGTTGCAAGGTTAGGTAGTTTGCCGTTGCAGGTTCAGATTTTTCCGAAATCTTAAGAAGTCATCTGCAGTATGGTGCCTCCAACATTGACACCCCAGAACGGTTTTTGGTGAGTTCCAAGGCCTATGCTGCACTAAGCGGCAATGGGCTCACGTAGTATAATGTACCTTTGGCCCTAAAGTACCTAAATAGGGATTACATTAAGGCCAAAGTATACACTGTTTGGATACATTGGGTGGTTGTCAAAATTATGGCCCCTCTTTGGGTACCCTAAATACTAGGTGCCGTATTATATGAAGGACCCCAAAAAGGACCCTAATTTTGACAACCACCGACATGGACCCTAAGGGCTGGGCCTATATCATTTAACAAGGGTTTAGGGTTTAGGGTTTAGGGTATGGAGGCGAGCACGACCCTGGCTCAAAGCAGCGTCCTCACAATACTTGTTTATGTACTCGGGCCCTAATTACAGGGGTTCCTACTATAACAAAATACCCCCTTCACCAAAAAAAGGGATGCTGATTGTGTTTGAAGGTCCTTATGTTGTGCACTACAGCTTTAGCTTTACTATTTCGTAAGAGGGGTTCCATCAGATTCCGAAGAGCTGTAGGCTTACATAACAGAAGCCGGCCTGATTCTCACTCACATGTTGCACTTTGCACCAAATTTTTACATACTTCTAGGGGTCTGCAGTCCATAGTCCCTTATTAAATGGCACCTACTTTGGGCTATATGCTCTGGAGCCCCTACTATATGGGAGTTTCCGAAAATAGGGGACCCTAATATAGTACCCTAAATAGTAGGATCCTTATTATAAGGACCCCACAGTAAGGTACCCCTTATTTCGGAAACTCCCATATGTATTTGTTCTCTCAACTTGCTACTGCGCCTTTTGATCTGTCGGTTGAGAGATTGTTAGGTATCTTAGGGGTACTTGGAAATCATTTTTAACTTTTGGTTATTATAATCTCTAAGAAACAGCTAAAATCATAATTTTTGCTAGGGTTCTAAGTTCAGTGTAGGTATCTACCTTGCCCTTACAGAGTGAGCTGCTTAAAGCCAGGACCCTGTTTAATGTAGGAACCTGATTAAGGTACCTTGGACCTTCATAAGGGTTCCTTGTATGAATGCTACTGTTTTGGGGTCATGGGCCCAGGGTTTCTTAATCAGGTTCCTACATTACTCTGAACCCTTGCGCTCTAGAAACCCAAATCAGACCCGGAAGCCCTAAACCCGTAAGCCTTGTGAGCCTTCAACTGTAGTGTGCCTGGGGCATTAGTTTGCGTGTCATCATACAACTCCCACACATCATTAAACACATGTACATCGATATGTGTATGTATGTATGTATGTATGTATATATACATATATATACACACATGTGTATATCTTTTATTTGTGTAATTATATATCTATGTATGCACGCATGTATATATATATATATATATATATATGTATATGTATATGTATATGTATATATATATATAGATACATATGTATGTATGCATGTAGAGTTGTTCTTATTGTGGCTCTAGTCTAAGGGCGCCTAAGTCAACAGCGACAGGGGAAAGCAGATGTCTTGGGACTCGGTCTTCAACCTCTGCGGCGTGATGATGTTCGCGCCACTCGGACTCGTCAAAGGGCTCCAAGGGTTGAGGGTTTGGGTTTGGGGTTTAGGGTTTAGGGTTTGGGGTTTGGGGTTTAGGGTTTGGGGTTTAGGGTTTAGGGTTTGGGGTTTGGGGTTTAGGGTTTAGGGTTTGGGGTTTAGGGTAAGGGTGGGATGAAGGTAGGTGTGGTAATCCCAAAACGAGGGTCCTTATACAGGGATCTTTGATCCTGCCTACCTTCTTCCCATCTTTTGCGGCCTCCAAACTCGGCGTCGCCTAAGGTTCTGGGGCTTCAGGATTTGTCGCTTCTACGCCCTAGGCCTTAGGGATGTTTAGGGTTGAAGGTTACGATTCATGGCTTAGGGATGCTTCGGCTCCAGATGCAGTCAAAGGGGGAACGGAGGGACCCTTAATGGGGACCCCTACCCTATAGTGGGCTATTCTAATGGGTATATAATGGCTATTTTAAGGGTATAGACCTAGGGGTCCTTATTAAAGGTTCCCTCCTTTTACCATTGGATTCAGGGTGTTTGGACGTAGGTTTTTGCATTAGCTGCAGTCCATAGCCCCCAAAGATCTGTACCTGCAACCCAGGACGCATGTCCCAGCATTATCCAGCCTTCCATGCTGGTTTAAAGCCCTATGGTAGAAGCCAGAAAGTTGGAACATCATTATCCTCATGGCCTTAATGTAAAGTACAAGGGATCCTAGCGCTAATCCTCCTAAAGCCATGTTCCAACTTTCTGGCTTCTACTATATCTCCTACACAGATGGGTAGTTCTCTAGACGAAGGGTCCCTGTTCAGGTCCCCAAACTTGTACGGTAATGCTATGAAATGGACCCTAAATAGCATCCGATATGCTCTCGAAGACGCACCAAGATGCCCAAGCATACCTTTGGTTAGTAGGGAATGGAAGAATGGTAGTCATAGTAGTTGTAACTATACTCCATTCCTCCATTCCCTACTAACCAAAGGCAAGCAAAGACACCTTAAAGTGCTGTGCCACAACCCTGAAATTCAGCCGAAGTCGATTGCTCCAATTGTCGGTGTAGACAACCGCTGAAAGATCTTAGGGTACTTAGAATTATCTTCAGGGTTCTAAGTTCAGCTTAGGAATTACGACCTTCCTCTCAACACAAAGTCCCTGAAGCAGTTTAGGTCTCGTTAGAATGAGGCTTTAGTTGAGGGATGGGGGGGTTGGTGGCTCTAAGCTTCTAGGGCCTTTGGGTCTCAAGCTTGTAATGGGTGCCTAAATAAATAATTACCAGTTCTATTTGGGGGGTTCCTTGTCTTGACTAAGGTATGATGGGCATCAACACCCTATTTTAAACATTAAGGCCTGCATTAGGGGATCTGGCCTTATGTTTCGGAGCTGTTTCGAGTTGCTCCCACCAGCCCAAGGGAACCTGCGAGTTGCAGACCATGCCCAGAGATCCCAATACCCCTGAATTAAGGAATATACCTTAAATTATAATTTGACCCCTAATATGATTTAAGGTATATTCCTTAATTAAGGGATATTGGGTCCTCTGGGTGAATCCGAAGTGCGAAATAGCAGACACGACGCCCTCCACCATAGACTGCTGTCAAACATGGAGGGTGGAGCGGTAGTCCAAAACCGCACTCTATTTCTTAAGGCTCCGAAAGACTAGCTCCAAGACCCCGAATCCGCGAAGCGTGGTTGGGGCTCTTGCTTCAGCGGAAGCTCATGGTTCCAACCCTGTCCGTATGAAGCTTCTTCCGAGCCTCGAATTCCTTCACACTGGAGTTAATCCAGCTTTGCGACAACGCCGGCCGTTTAGGACTGAAGGTTTGCAGTTCAGGATTTATAGTTTCATGAAGGCCCCTATTAACAGAGCGCTTATGGCCCTTAATCGTGGGTATGTAGGGTATATTCGAGGGTAGCTGGGGGGGTCTAAGCAGGATTCATGGTTTCAGGGTTCAGGGGCTGGGGCGAAAGAAGTTTGAAATCGAAGGATGGCATCCTCCTGCGCCCAAGCCCAAACCTTAACCCCGAAGAACCTATATAATAGCCTATATACATTTTTAAGGACTTGTACAAAGAAATCAAAATAAGGAACCCTAAAAACGTAGGTTAAGGAAGCCCTACATCCCCAAAATGCAAATCCCAAAATACAACAAAACCCAACATGGCAACATCCCCGAAACGCAACGAAGCCCAAGACCACCAAAAGCCCTAAACACACCAAAGTGGCCTCTTGGCTGTCTAGGTTCTTCATCACGGTGACGCTGGCGGCGCTCACTCCGTTCCAGTGCTTGCCAAATCCGAACGACCAGCACCTCGGTGAAAGAAGGGCTCAATGTTCAGAAAGTTAGGGTTGCATGATTAGGTTTAGTGTTGGGACTTGTACGTGTTCAAGCTGCCCGACGATTCGTAGCAATCTTGGGCCATGTGATCAGTGGTCCATGTTCCGACTTTCTGGAGTTCACGCTAATGCAGAAACCTGACCAAGAAGGCTTGGGCGTAGTTCTTTCTATTTTGGTGTTATAGGACCATGTTCCTGCATTATAAGCTGTAGGATCCCAAACTCCTGCCACACCTTCGGGGTTTAGGGGCACTGCCAGTCCCTCCACACTTCTTGCAGTTGGGAGCCCTAAAACCTAAACCCGAAAGCCTGCTTGGAGGGTCGGGGGACTTAGTAAGTAGCTAGTAAGTAGACTTATAAGTACCCTAAAAGGGACCCTAATTGGGGTTATGGTACTTTTAAGTCCTTAAAATAACCAGTTACTAGCCCCCCTGAAACCCTGATAGAATCCCTATAGATCCCTTTAAAGGGGCCCTTAAGGAAGCCATTATAGTTACTAAGTCCCCCGACCCTCCTAGTGAACCCCAAACTTGGTGTCCTTACCGTCTGTTCGGGGCCAGAGCTCCGTCGGTGCTATTGTGGGCTGAAGCCCAAACCCGAACTTCTTATGGTCTTGTCGGTCTCTAAGCTCTGAACCCCCAAAAATCCGAAGCAAAACTGCAAAAGCCTTCCTAAATGTACTTTTTGTGTCCTGAATCGTCAAACAGCCTCACGGACCCAGCCGAAACCCCCAAGCCCTAGCGGGATCAGGAAGCTGTGGAAGCTCAGCAGTCGCATCCTGGGTTCTTGCCAAGGGGTTTCACTTAATCTGGGTGGTTGTCAAGATTAGGGTCCTTTTTTGGGTCCTTATTATAATACGGCACCTATTATTTAGGGCACCCAAAACGGGACCATAATCTTGACAACCACCCATATCGTTTACTATATGTGCTTATTCTGGTAGCTTAAACTAAATCCCTTATCTATACCCTTCAAGGAAGCCTTGTAGATCCCCTAAACGAGCCCTATAGATCCCTACTATGGTAACCTAAAACTAAATCCCTTTAACAAGAACCCAGCATCTTGAGGTGGTCCCTAAACTAAACCCTAAACCCTAAACTAAACCCTAACCCTAAACTCCAAACCGTAAACCCTAAACCCTAAACTAAACCCTAAACCTGAAACTAAACCCCAAACCGTAAACCCTAAACCCTAAACTAAACCCTAAACCTGAAACTAAGCCCCAAACCGTAAACCCTAAACCCTAAACTAAACCCTAAACCTGAAACTAAGCCCCAAACCGTAAACCCTAAACCCTACACTAAACCCTAAGCCCCTAGGAGGCTCCACAGTCGCAGCTTGAGGTGGTCCCTGGCCTCCAACCCTGGCATCATCTGCTGGGCATCTGATGAGCACATTGCATTGAGACTGGGACTAAAGGGGCCTAAACAATAATTCTAGATAAGGGTCTTAGGGTTCCTTTAAAGGTTTCCTTTAAGGGATACTATAAGGCCCCTAGATGAGGCATGTCGGTTTCCGAGGGTGTCGGGTTTAGGGTTTTGCCCGGTTTTGGCGGTCCAGATTTACATGCTCCTTGCTTGTGGGGCTGAATTGTTATGGCAAGCCGAAGTAGGAGCAGGTTGTTATGGCTCGTTTTACGGCCTTAGTTTTGTTCTTCGTGTAGGATTCCGAGCCTAAAGCATTACCAACACTATTGTGGGGATTCCTTTTATCACTATAGTACAACGTTTCTTTTCTAATTATTACGGCCGCTCTATTAGCCCTACTACACCCGAAGACCTCAAACCCCAACCGTCGTCCCAAGAGACCCAGGATTGGCTTGGCAGTCATTGGCATCATCTGCTGCTCGCCCTCTCCAAACGAGAGTCTTTGAGTTCAGGTTTTCAGTGTCTACCTAGACCCCCAAAGGGAGGCAAAATTTTGGCCCAAAACCTTAAAAAAAAACATATGCACGATGTTTCTACATACTGCCGGGCTCCAGGTATAGGGCTTGTAGGTTGGGCTTTACCTTAACCCTGAAGAACCTACCTTTTTAGGGCTCCTTATTATGATTTCTTTATACAAGACCTTAAAAAGGTAGGATATCCAGGGTTAAGGTACAGCTTGAGAGTTTGGGGTCAAGCACCCATACGGTTGATGATATAAATCCTGCATTACCCATAATAAGGAGTAGACCATAATTCCTATATATTCCTTCTTATGGGTAATGCAGGATTTATATCATCAACCCTAGACCCTATACCCTTTAGATCCCTTAGAGCTACCCTTATAGAGCCCTTTAAAGGTACCCCCGGATTTATATCAACCATAAAAACTCAGAGCCTGAAGACTTGACGGATTACAGATTTTGGTGGAGCCAGATCCTCTCGGTAAGCTTGAATTTGGGCGTATTTTGGGGGGGCTTAAATAATTACCAGTACTATCTT
Source organism: Symbiodinium sp. CCMP2592 (assembly GCA_905221615.1). Lineage (NCBI taxonomy): Eukaryota > Dinophyceae > Suessiales > Symbiodiniaceae > Symbiodinium > Symbiodinium sp. CCMP2592. The sequence goes on along the minus strand of CAJNDT010006024.1, from coordinate 1,099,967 downwards.
CTTTTTGTTGCAGGCGGGGGGGGGGGTCCTTATCATAATTGTAGTACACTGGTCCCCAAAACCCTTTTCTAATTATCATGGCCGCTATGTTAGTCTGGATTCTGTAGCTGCTTGGGACACGAGAGAGAAGTGAGCAGAGAGCAGAGGACGAAGCCCGTCCACGGGTAGTTGCTTCTAAACCGTGGCATGACAGAAAGGACGGGGCAGTTATACCACAGCTTGGAGGTTGCTTTTATGGAATGAGGTTGTTTTCCCTCGGCGCTAGTAGAAAGTCTTTTTCTGTTTCCAATAGCCCTGTCGCGAAAAAGCTTCCCTGATTCGAAGCACTCAGTGGTGACACTTATCTTGGGGATAAAGTGCACAAAAAACATGAGCTATTGAAACCAACCTGATTGAACTGTAGAAGATATTGCCCGAAAACGTTTGATGTTCAGGTGCTTTGTGCGCCCCTGCTATGTTCCTTTTCAAGCATTGAAGACTGTAAACCTGAACCCCGTAGAATTGGCCGAGGGCTCTTCACTGCTTAAACGGTCCCAATGCAACTGTCAACCCAGATGGTTTGCGAGTGACGACCACACCCGGGACATCGTCGTAGTACATGCAAGGACGTCAACGAAGCGTCGATGGCTAGTGCACTGGGTTACCCTTTTGTCATATAAATCAAGACCAACAAATCAACCTGGCCAGCGAGATGTGCCGCAAAGGTTACCCGGTCGCAATCCTCGTGTGGGCAACCTACACCACAGCTACATGGTGCAAAGCAGTTCAAACCCAAGTAGCCTGCTCTGGGGATGTTTAAGCCCTATACCCGAAATCCTGTTATGAATACACTTGCTGATGGTTTTGGATTTGCAGCGTAGTTATTGGCCCCCATTGCAAGAGTTCCTGATGTGCGACGGTTACTTCTCCCACGAAGCTGGACAAGGTAAAAAAGCTCAGCTGACTTTCAGAAATGGTTTCTCACTGCCTGCTGGCCTTCTGCACGTCGCGCCAACGGAAACCACCAGGCCGAAGCACATACCCCTCTCACCCTAAGGCTGTATGGACTAGAGCCACAGAGAGCTTTTAGGGCCAGTTTGAGCCTTAGGGCCTTTGGGCTAGTACGTAGTATGAAGCACCATGAGTGCTTCCAGACAATATCGTCCGAACCAGGCCTATGAGAAGATCGTAGCAAGTGCGAAACATACCCTTCCACGTCCCATACTTCCTGCGACATGAGGACTGTAATATAGGAGCTCGAGAAGTCAGAAGTACTTTTCCTTAGCATTCCTGGCTTGAGGGTTTGCCCTAAACCCTAAACCCCAAACCTTCAACCCTAAACCCTAAAACCTAAACCCTAAACCCCTAAAGCCCTGAAGCCCTGAAGCCCTCAAACCATTGGGGTTGAGGGTTCTTCGAATCTGAGGTGATGTACCCTGCGAGAATTCACTCTGGAGCCGGACTTCAGCTGGTACATCGCCACCGCTTCCTCTTCCAGCGCTTCAAGCCAGAGTGCGACTCGGTTCCGGTAAGTGCTCCTTCAGGGTTTCTTCATGGGCTCCGTTAAAGGTGTTTGGTGTTTTTTGTCAATGTAGGACTTAGGGTGTACAAGGTTTACGGTGTATAGGGCCATAAAATCTGTACGGGTTAGGGCTTCGGGTGCTGGGTGCAGGCTTTCGGGCATCTGGACCATCAGCCAGAGACACTCCAGAACTCCGATACCCTCAACGCCCTGAAGCACTGAAGTAACAAGTACGCCTCAGGACCCAAAAATCCACAATAAACCCCCAACCCATAAGCCCGCCCACAATTCCCAGCCGGATAAGCCTCAAAGCCCTCAAATCCTGAAACTACAAAGATCCAAAGCCATAACACCTACTGTCTGAAACCGTTTTGCGATCCCTGCAGGCTACTACTTCGGCTTGGCCGCGATGCTGCAAAGGGGAGGGCAAGAAGAGGAAAAGCTCCGGAGATTTGGTGTTTCGGAGTTTAGGAAGGTAGGCTTTAGGAGTTTATAGGTGTTTAGGGTGATGTAAAGGCTTACACGAGTTTAGGTTTTAGCTTAACCCCATATAGCCTACCCTTTTTATGATTTTCATAAAGAAATCATAATAACAATCATAATAAGGAACCCGAAAAAAGGGAGCAGGTAGGGCTTAGGAGCCCAAGCTCAGTTTCGGGCATGCGCTTGGTTTTGTGCCGTAGCCTTCTGCCGGACGGCTTGTATTAGCTTGGAGATTGGAGGCTTTAGGATCTTGTTTATGTGCTTTGCCTGCAGGCAGAGGATATCCCTGTGGTGTTACTCGAAGTGTCCATGTGCTCGTATAGTATTTACATTGACCTTAAAGTAGTCCCTATATAGGTACTTTGGGGCCAAAGTATATACTATTTGGGTATTGGACCCATAGTGTTAAATGAGTTCAGTCACATGACAGATGCAGCAACAACACACTGCTTTAGTCAACACAGCCGTCCTTCGTCAGAAAAGCCTTCAATCCTAAACTTTCAACACGAGCCCTAGGCCCTAGGCCCTGCCTACAGTCTTCAGTGTGGTTCCTTTTTCGGGATTAATCCCGTTTAGATCTAGCAACTAGTATCCTAGTATCCCATAAGGTAACCCAAAGGACAAGCTACAGTGGAGACTATAGGTGCGTTCCTTTCCGGAAGCCAGTGGCGGTGAAAGAACCCTCGACCTCGCCACCTTGTACCGGTTCAGGGTTAGCTAGGCCGGTTAGGATTTGGGATTTAGGTTTCAGGAGGCTTTCTCTGGGTTCAGGGTTTGGGGTTCGGGATTTAGGGCTTAGTTGGTCATGCTATTCCCGGGGTTCCTTGTACCCTATCGTTTGCAGCAAATTGCAGAGAACCCCACCAGGTCTTGCTGGTTCGGAATGCTCTGGTGGCACTCTTTCCAGTGCTCTTCGTTGCCGTCCCCAGCTTACAAGTCGTGCTGATGGGACTGCATCTCGGCAGCAGCATGATCTTTCCCTACTTAGAGGATCATGGGACTCAGAAAGGTTATAAATAGGGTTATAAGTCCCCTAAGTGGGGTTATCCTAATTATAAACTACTTATAACCTTACATACTAAGCCCCATGATCCTTCAAGAAATCCCTCACTGAAGATCCCCAAGCCTGCCGTTTTGGGGGGTCGTACCCAAGAAACAGGGCGCATGACTCCATGACCTACCATCCTGGTTACTCCCTAGAGGTGATGTCCTTGTGCAGGTCCATTGTGTGGGTATTCAAAGCCACCGAATGCCTCTGAAGGTTTCCACGATACTTGTGTAAAGGCCTCGGTGGATTGCTGTTTGATGAACCAAAGTATTAGTAGGCTTCAGCTAGAAGGAGCGTGGTTTCCCTCTTTTGAGGATTTTAAGGGGGTTCTGCTGGATTCGATTCAGCGTCTTCTGGCCCTCTTAGGGCCTTAGGGACGAGGTTCCGGGGGTTGGGGCTCGTCGGCTCTTCGATGCATATTCAGTCTCGAAACCCTGCAAAGTTTCTGAAAGACAGCCCTGCAAACAGCTGCTGCCCACAAATCCGAAACCCTAAACCCCTAAGCCCCAAACCCGAAGCCCAAACCCTACACCCTACACCCTAAACCCTCAATCACAAACCTAAACCCTAAACTCCTAACCCTAAACCTTAGCTCAGCCACTAGACGACCCAGAGCCGAATCTAACGCCAAAAGCGGAGGATCTTCGTCGTCTCCGCAGCGATGCAGGCTGGCTACTCATGACAGTATATTGGATTGCTGGGTGCTACCCTTTTGCCTTTTTTTTTTGTAGGGGCCCCTTTTTTAAAGCCGAAATAGTAGGAACAAGGGTGCCCTTATTGTAAAGGGGCTACTCAGGAGCCTAGCGTAGCAATGATAATGTATTAGAATTAATCGTAGTAAATAATGTCTATAATGACGACATGAACCCTAAACAAGTTTAACGTTCACATACCTTAGGGGTTACAGTCTGAGGGTTTGGGGCCCCTACTTATAAGGGTCATTCGGTCTTCAAGGTGAGAATGTCAACGTCAGTGCATGTATGTACACACGCGTATAATTACGTACATTCTCCTGCTCTTGCACACATACCCGCATGATTGCGTCCGGACGTACATAGCTAGGTATGTACACATATATCGGTTCCTGTAACCCTTGGTGTCTATGTGCTCATACAGTATATACATTGGCCTTACAGTAGTCTCCCCCATTAGTGCTTGGGGGCCAGCGTGTGTATCATTTGTGCGCACGGACCCTTAGCGTATGTGAGTACGAGCTCCTGGGGTTAATGGAAATTCATGTACTCTTTCTTTCGATTGGGCTAAGGCTGTCACGAGATGTGATACCGGCTTGAGATATGCAAAAGATGTAATACATGCATCCATACATGTGCATGTACATACATACATGTATCGTGCAGCATGTTGGGTTGGGCGTGTAGGTGGTAGAGCTTGGGGTGCTTGTGGCTTTGGATTTAGGTTCAGGCTACATGTTGGGGGTAGGATGGTAAGGCAACGCCCCCTCCCAACGTCCGAAACCTCGAGCCCGCACCGCCCGCTCTGACGCAGATCCGCGCGTGGCCATGGCGTACAGAGTGGCGTGGCCCGAATGTTTCAAGTCCTGTACAGAAGAAAACACGGGGATCAACCGTTGCGTTGGCCTTTTTTCGATTCGTTGTTCTGCTACATACTTGGATGGTTATGATACCATCGCAACCAGTACAGTAAATCCCATAAAGTTGGAAACCGGATGAAGGCCAAATAGTGCTGGGATTCCCCTTGCATTACTCTTGAGGATTGAGGCTATGGGGTTTCCAACTTTTTGGCTTCTACTGTATGGTGCTCGCGGTGCAGATTTGAGAACTTGCTAATTCTGTCCTGTGCATCGTGCTACATAATATGTGCACAAGCAACCAGAGGAACAACTTTTTGGGCTTGCTCCGACTTGCGGGGTTGGAAACTTGAACCAGCACCCCGGACGGGAGTGTTGGGTTTTGCAATGTTGGCTTTCATTGTAGGGCCCAATCAATCCTAGATACATATATACAGACATTCATACATAGGCTATATACATACATACATGCATACATACAGACAGACATGCAAACATGCAGGCATGCAGGCATACAAGCATACAGACATGCAGACATACAGACAGTTATGCAGACATACATGCGTACACACACATTTATCACATGTTTATGCACCTTGTTATTGCTTTCTTACTATATATATATATGTTCACATACATACATACATACATACGTACATACATACATACACACATACACACATACATACACACTATACACACGCACCACAAGCGATGCCGGTCTACACAATATGTATGCAATACTTATGCGCCAGGCATACTGCATACCGGCCTTCTATTCATGTATGTGTTTGTCCCCATCAGTAGTGCTTTTTTGTAATTTGTGTAAGTATCATATCTTGCCATGGAAGTCGAACAACATGTCACTGAGGATCGCCAACTTCGCGGACTTGGTCATGACCTGCCTACTTCAGATCGTGCTGCTCCTTTCTCTCAACTTAAACCCTGAAGCCTTGTAAACCATCCTGAAACCTAGATCCCAAACCCTAATTTTGCAGGGTGTCGAGGTCTAGGGTGCCGGCACCCCTAAACCCTAATCCCCCAAGCCCGAACCCTGGACCCTCAATTTGAACGCAGGGTCCACGGTTCCGTTTACTGTAAGCAGACCCCTGACGAAAAAAACAAGCTCATAGGATAAGTAAACCACCTATGTAGCCCTCGCCAAAGCTGTAGAAACTATGTACACCCATTTCAAGCTTTTAGAATCTTGGTAAAGATCTGTAGAATTTTGACGAAGCCGGCTTACAGGCACATGCAACTGCACTCTCTCCGAGTCATAGGAGGCTGAAAGGGGGGGTTAGTAGGGATTAGGGTTCCCATAAATAGGCTTCATATTAAGGAATTCCTACACTAAGAAATTATTTCCCTAAACCCTAAACCTTAAAATTAGTAAATTAAACCCCCCCTTTTGGCCTCCCACCTCCGAGGCTGGGTGCAGCTCCTCTGCTGGAAATCGATAAGGACAAGTCCTCCGAGCCTTGGATTACTTAGAGGATCATGAAACCGGGTTTAGGGTTTAGGGTTTTAGCACCCCTAAACCCTAAATCCAAAAACTTACTCAGAGGATCATGGGACTTAGTAAGTAGGTTATAGCTGGGGTTATAAGTCCCCTAAGTGGGGTTATCCTAATTACATCCTACTTATAACCTTACTTACTAAGTCCCATGAGCCTTTAAGTAGGGGCACTTAGAAACAATTCGGATCCAAAACAAGGGTTTCGGGTTCAATATATATATATATATATATCTATCTATATATATATATATATATATGCGGGGGTACTTAGAAATTATTTCTAGCTTTTGGAGAATAATCCCTAAGAGACAGCCACAACTACAATTTTACTAGGGGTCTGAGAGTTCAGTATGGTCAAGGTCCGCCAAAAGGAGGGTTCCTTTGAAAGGGGGTCTATAAGGACTGCTACAAGGAGTAGTATGTATGGGGGTTCAGCACTATCTGGGCCTAGATTCATTACCAATGATATTGTGGGGTGCCTTACTTTGGTATAGCGGGCCCCAAAACCCTATTCTAATTACTAAGGCCACTATATTAGAGTTCTGGGCGGCGTGAAAAAGAGTGCGTTTACCCCTTCCCCCAAAGATTAAGCCCAGATCCTGATACTTGAGGCCCCGGGCCCCAAACCCCTATATAGATCCCAAAGCTCTGCAAATATCACGAGCCCTAAACCCTCTATACCTTCCCAAAGGGTCTTAAGTACCTAAATGGAGGACACCCAAACCTCAATAGTAATTCCCATTATAGAAACCCTGTATTCTACCATGCAGGTACTGAAGACCCTTTGGGCTTGTGTGGCTCGGCAGGCGTCCGGGGCCCGAAACCCGCAGCCTTAAACTTGAAGCTCTGAACTGCGACATCTTCGAAAAAAGCGCTGGCGGCCGACCTGTTCAGCCCTAAACCCCGGACATCTTCGCCCTACAAAGCTTGAAAACAATGCCGGAAAGCCCTGAACCCCGCACCCGGAATCCTAAAACTCTAGACCATCATACACCCGAACTCCTTAACATCCTTTAAAGCTTCCCTAATCCCTCAATTTCTCCTTCATTTAAGCAAGCCGACTGAGGAGCTGTTGGGCTGGCTATTGTTCTTTGCAGTCTTGGGTCCCTGCAGCTTGGCTTTCGAACCCTAGGCATCTAAGGACTCATATATATATATATATATAGGGTCCTTTAAAGGGATCTACAAGGGGTCCTTTAAAGGGATCTATAGGGTTTAGGGATCTATAAGGACTCATATATCAAGGCTTTTGGGCCCAAAGACCATACTATATAAGGCTTGAGCTATTTTGATGCCCAGGGAAGGTGTGTCGAGGCTTTTCGGCTTCGGATTGTGCTTTGTTGGTGGGTCTACAGTGCGTTTTGGCTTGGGCTTTCCAGGCGTGTGTTCAGGGTTTGGGAGTTGTGCTTTCAGAGGATAGCGCTCAGTGGCTTCCACTTTAGGCCAAAGCTCTCATGCCTAAGCCCTTAACTCTAAACCCTAAGCCTCAAACATCCTTAAACCCTAACACACCCTAAACCCTAAACCCTAAACCCTAACACACCCTAAACCCTAAACCCTAACACACCCTAAACCCTAAACCCTAAAGTAAGGTACATTGCCATGTTGGGGAGCAGGGGGCTGCTAAATCCCTGTGCGCCCTTGCAGAGTTTTCACTGGGATCCTGAGTACTTATATATTATGGGTTTAGGGTTTAGGGTTGAGTATTCTAAGGGGAACTTATGTATTATGGGTTTAGGGATTAGGGTTGAGTATAGGGGGAAGACTTTCCCCAAACCATAGTTATGATCTCTTAAGTTACCGAAAAGGGCTATTACGTTGTGTTTTTCAAAAACGACTATGGCTTGCAAAAAGGGTCCTAGAGTACCAGACTTGAATACCGTTGTGTTGGACTCGGTTTAGGGTTTAGGTTTTGGGGTTTAGGGTTTAGGATTTAGGGTTTAGGGTTTAGTGTTTAGGATTTAGGGTTTAGGGTTTAGGATTTAGGGTTTAGGGTTTAAGGAACCATTACGAAAATACAAGTCTGGTTACTTCAAAGTCCAGAAGGGCATCTCGAAGATCGAACCCCAGAGCCCTTGCTTCTCGAGAAGCTCCCATGTCAAGCCACAGATTGCATGTTCCAGACTCCTCTAATCCCGGTCCCGAGCTTTGGGTTCAGGGTTTATAGGTTTATGGATTTAGGGCTTAATTAGAGTTTTGGTATCAGTTTCATCAGCATCATCACCGCACGGAAAGGTGCAGAGGAACCCTATGAATCCTAAGCCCCGTGACGTTCTCGCGAAGGCGTTGCCGGGGCGGTGGCTCTGGGCTTCACGTTTTACCGCTCCTCGGCTGAGCGCGGCGGTGAGCAGATGACCCAAAAAACCAAACTTTTTGTAGGGTCCCTAGAAGTTTCATATCAGGGTATAGAATAAGAACCTACAAAAAGCAGGGTTTGGTAGTTTGGGGTAAGGAAGCAGAAGACCCATGACCTGCAACCCCTACGCCCTAAACTCCCCAAGCCCTAAACTGAAAACACGACGGAAGATCGCCCTAGACCTATAGCCCTTCCAAAAACACAAAGGGGAAAAGGAGGGACCCTTAATGGGGACCCCTACCCTATAATGGGCTATATAATGGGTATATATAATAGCTTTGTATTAAGGGTATATACTTAGGGGTCCTTATTAAGGGTCCCTCCTTTTACCCTTGGAAAAACGCACAACCCTAAACCCAGCACCAAAACCCTCAACCGTAAACCCTAAAGCCCCAACACCGGGGAATCCCAATTCCCGAAGCCTTCCACCCTAATCCCACGGTTTGGGGTTTAAGGTAAAGAAAAACCCGGAGCTGTAAGCCAACCGTAAGCTCTGGAGCCGCTAGAGTCGCTAGAGCCCACAGCCCTACGGACAGGTTCTGTGGGGCTTTAGGCTTTTTGAGGGTGCAGGGTTCACGATTTAGGAATCTGGGGGTTTTGGGGCTTGTTGTCGAGGGGCATGAAGGTTTGTTGGGTTTAAGTTTGGGAGTTACTTGCAAGTATGAGGGCTACTTAGAGGATCATGGGACGTAGTAATAACATGGTTATAAATAAGGTAACTATGTTTATAGTTCCTTATAACCCCGATTAAGGTACTTATAACCTGATTTACTACGTCCCATGATGCGCAAGGTATAGAAGCCTGACAACCTGCTAATGAACACTTTTTCGAAAGGCTACCTATTGCACTTCTGCTGCGTTCCTTTCAGGGTTGTTTAGGGCTGAGGGTTTAGGGTTCTTTACGGATCTTAATGGGTTGTATAAGGGATCTATGGCGGTGTAGGGTCTAATTACTAGGTTCCTGAGTTATAGTCTTGTCGTGCCCCCTTATTGAAACCGAATAGTAGGAAAGAAGGCTACCCTTAATATACTTGGGCTGCTCAGAAGCCTAGAATTATGCTGCAATACACCCCCAAGGCCCAAGGCGTTTAAAGCGGATGCCCCTGCATTACCAGACGTGGCCCGAGGCTGTGAATTTTCCATTGCTCAGCTCCTAAACTTAAGAATTTGGTGATCTACGGTTGCAGGGTTCGCCGTCGCTACAGCAAAATCCATCAAGTCTTTGCCTTTGCCATCCGGAAGGTCCTGAAGGTAACTAAACCTACTAATAAGCCTAAGCTTTTGGATTTAGGGCTTAGGGGTGCTAGAAACCCTAAACCCTAAACCGGGGTGCTAAAGGTAGCTAAGCCTCGTCTCGAGGCTACTACATGCCAAAGATGCTGTTCGGCATCTTCTTGTGCCACCACAAGGGTGGAGCAGGCTCTGCTTCAAAACCCCCAAAGACCCTAGGGGTACCTACCTTATTTGGGGGTTCCCTATGATAAGGATCCTACTAGTTGGGGTGGTATATTAGGGTCCACTTGGGGTAGTATATTAGGGTCCCCTATTATCGGAAGCTCTGCTTCAAACCCCCAAAGACCCTAGGGGTACCTACCTTACTTGGGGGTCCCTATGATAAGGATCCTACTATTTGGGGTAGTATATTAGGGTCCACTTGGTAGTATATTAGGGTCCCCTATCATCGGAAGCTCTGCTTCAAACCCCCAAAGACCCTGGGGGTACCTATAATAAGGATCCTACTAGGGATCATCTATACGGGTTGCATAAAGGGTTTTAGAGTTTACTGTAGAGTTTGCGAAAATTCGGGGTACCTGATTTGGGAGTCCCTACAATAAGGATCCTACTCTTTGGGTTCTTTATTAGGGTCCCCTATTTTCGGAAACTCCCAAATTGAGAGTAGCCCAAAGACCCGGTCACCTAAACTGCAGAAGCCTGAGCCGGCTGCAGGACAAGTGCGCTTTAGGTCTTCATTATCACCCAAAGGGTCCAAAGTACCTATACAGTAGAGTGTAGAGTTCGTATTAGGAATCACTTTTTATGATTTGAGGAAGTATCCCCCAATAACACTTCCTAGGTCCCTTGGGGTCAGCTTAGAGGGCTTAGCATTTCGACTTAAAGGTAAAAGCAGTGTGTTTCTGGCACTGTCTCACAGTTCGTATAAAGCTCCTGGGGCAAATCGGAAGGAATTCAAAGTGTGGCTTTTTCTTGGAGTTCTGCACTGCGCAGGGAGTGTATAGATGTGTTAAACGAAGTTGCTCGTCCAGATGCCCCGGTTGCAATCAGCCTGCACGCTAACGAAGCCACGGCTTGAGCCGTTCCGCAGTACCTAAGGACGTTTATCAGGGTTTTAATGATTCGCGTTTTAAGGGCTTAAAATTAACGCTTAGGGCTGCTTGGAGGGTCGGGGGACCTAGTAAAGTCTCTGTAAGTTTGAGACTTATATAAGTATCATAACCCCAATTAGGAGCCCTCTTAGGGTACTTGTAAGACTTACTACCTACTTACTAAGTCCCCCGACCCCTCAAAATGAGACCTGAACTGTCGATTGCTTCGGTGACTTTGTCCGAATGGCTCGAACGCGGAGTCCTTGTACAGGCGTTAATTAACTACAGACCTCTGCCCAGGAAACTTGTTAAATTCTCTCTCTCTCTCTCTCTCTCTCTATATATATATATATATATATACATATATTATATATGCCCATATATACATACACTGGCATTGGTCAATATATAAGAACAGATATGCCGCAGACCTGACTGTAAACATGCTTTGTATCTGAGCCTCCGATCTGTTTACATCTATATACACGTATATATGCATATTTACACATATGGGAGTTTCAGAAAATTGGGGGTACCTTATTTTGGAGTCCCTATAATAAGGATCCTACTATTTGGGGTACTATATTAGGGTCCCCTATTTTCGGAAACCCCCATATATACATATTGACCGGGAAGCAGCTTTATGGGGTAAAGCATGCGATAGCTGACAGCTTCAAGGTTTCAGCTAAGCCCAGGGGGCTTGAAAGCTTGACTAGTTCGTGAATGGGCACAGCCTTGGGGGTTGGATAAACGGCTATACGGTTTAGGGTTTAGGGGTTTAGGGTTTAGGGTTTAGGGTTTAGGGTATATATGTAGTAAGGAAGCTGACAAATGCAAGGTCTTCAAGACACTAGGACTTAGTAGAGCGGCTTGCGCCCGCCATGGGCATTGAGGACAGATGGAGCCTGCAGAAGGAAATGCGTGCCCAGAAGAGCCCCATCCGTTGCCTGAAGCAGTCGAGGTAAAGGAGACTCGGCGATGGCGGCGGGCGGACCAAGCACTTCGCACTGCGTGTCAAAACTGCGATGTTCAGGCCATGCGCGTGGCGCTGAGCCGTAGCGCCGAGCTGAACCCTGACAAGTCCGGAAAGACGGCACTTCACTACGCCGCGCGTGCGGGTTTCCGAGTCGGGGTGGAGGAGCTTCTGAAAAGGGGCTTCGATGCAAACATTGGCGATAGCCACGGCGGTCGACCAGTGGACGATGCAGAGCTTGGCGCTGTCATGGCTTCGACAGAAAAGTTGCGACAAGATTGCCTTGAGTGTCGAGATTGCTTGGTGAGTTACAACGGCCGCCGATGCGACCTGCAGGCACGCGACGATGCTGAGTCGTTTCTTCATCGTCGGCAGTCTCTGGAAAAGCGTGTGCGGAATCGAGATGGCCCTAGTGCTCATGTTCCGTGGCGAGATGATCTTGGTGAGCTCCATGGCGTGCCCTACCCTCCAAGTAGCAGCACTGGAGCAGCCAGCACGTCTGACACAACGGCTCCTCCAACTCCGACGGCCTCCATGCCACAAGAGCGCATGGGGCGTTGGACCTACTACGGGGAGATCGTGCAAGCCTATAAGAACCAGGAGTTTCCAATTGCCGATGCACGCACAGCTGAGCCGGTTGCGCCGCTCGATCGAAAGCATGAGATCGTATTCCTGTAGGTACTATACGACCAGTTGACTTGGTGCAAAGGCGTCGCAAAAGATCTCCGAGTGAAGCTTCTATTCCCTGTACCCTTCAGGGCCTTAAACTTCGAAACTCCTACCCCCACAGACATGTTTCGGCAGGCAGCCTTTGCCGATTGATCAAGCTCCTTGTGTCCCGGCCTCTTGGATTGAATTCAGAGTTTAGGGCTGAAGGCCTATAGTGGTTTGGGTTGCTTTGCTGCGTTGCGGCCCTAAGCTAAAGCTGCACAGACCTTCCAAAATCACTTAATTAAGGAATATACCTTAAATAATAATAGGGATCCTACTATAATTTAGGGTATATTCCTTAATTAAGGGATTTTGGAAGGTCTGGGTGCTTAAGCTACCGCCGCAAACAGGGAAATTGTACGGAGCACCGCAGAACCGGCGCTGGCAGCAGGCTTATCATGAATATCATTCGCACAATTTGCTGGGGATTTGGGCTTAGGAGGTGTGGGTCTATATATATATATATATATATATATATATATATATATACAATATAGAGAGAGAGAGAGAGAGAGAGAGAGAGAGAGAGAGAGAGAGAGAGAGAGAGAGAGAGAGAGAGAGAGAGAGAGAGAGAGAGAGAGAGAGAGAGAGAGAGAGAGAGAGAGAAGAGAGAGAGAGAGTGAGGGAGAGGGAGAGGGAGAGAGGGAGAGGGAGAGGGAGAGGGAGAGCGAGAGCGAGAGAGAGAGAGCGAGAGAGAGAGAGAGAGAGAGAGAGAGAGAGAGAGAGGGAGAGAGAGAGAGGGAGAGGGAGAGGGAGAGAGGGAGAGGGAGAGGGAGAGGGAGAGGGAGAGGGAGAGGGAGAGAGAAGAGGTTCTCAAAACGAGTACTCCAAACTACGAGGGGCCCCAAGGGCTCTTGCCGCATACACTTCCTGAACCTTAAACCCTTCCCAAACCCCTAAAACCGCAAACAGAACCGAAAGACACCCTATAAACCCCGAAGAAACCCTGCTGTCAACTCTTGGTCTTAGGCACAGCTCCACCAACGTCTTCCTGGATTCGGATCAGCTGGAGGCCTGGATTTTGGGTTTCGAGTTAGGGTTTAGGGGTTTAGGGTTTAGGGCTTTAGGCCTGGATCCTCAAATTCGGTTGTGGCCTTCGCGAATGCTTTCAAAAGCAAGGCACCCAAAGCCCGAAACCCTAAACCCTCATCCCTTACCTGGATCCCGAAGAACCTACCTTTTACGGTTCCCTAATATGATTTCTTTAAGTCCTTAAAAAGGTAGGCTATTGGGGATTAAGGTAAATCCTAAACCCGAAAGAAACCATCCTAAACCCAAAAGGCTCAGACGCTAAACCTCACGAGGCCAGGAGTTGTCGAGAGATCCCGAAACGAAGCAGTAAGTTCCCAGGATCCTCTAGAGGGTAGTTGGTGGGTCTAGTTCTAAACCACCCTAAACCCAAAGCCGCACCTCTATTCATGCGCATTGCCTTGCTATGCCAGGTCTAGGGTTTCAGGTGGACATGGCAGGTTGGGGAGAGCGCGTCGCAATCCTGGGATCTAGGATTGAGCTAAGGTTTTAGGGGTTGGGGTTTAGGCTGTTCGAGGGTTTGGGGCTGATTGTTGTGCAGGTTTTCGAGTTGAGGGTTTAAGCCCTATTCGGAATACATCAAACCCGGGCTCGAATTATCCTGGTCCATGTTGTTTTAAGGGTTTTGGGGTATTGCGACGGTGCAGAACCCTCAACTGCAGCTGACACCGGCATTCATCTGGTGTGCTGTCAGCCTCATCGTAATCACCTATGATCCTGAGTTCCGCGTAAAGTTCATGGATTTCGTCCGGTCTCACTACTTACCACATTCTCAGCGCTATCACCACGCTGTGTAGACTTGGACCCTCTGAAACTCAGCTCGATTTTCGTTATTGGGGCGTTAGCCGTTGGCCTCGAGCTGCGTGGCAAGATTTCGGAATCGGAGTAGTATGCGCTTCCCGTGTTATTGGGCCATGCGCTTGCATCCCAAACATAGTCTTCAATGTCCGCACCGGCTTGTCGATCATGGTGGCCCCCTTCAGCCTGCCTTTTTAGTTTCGTCCTTCATCCCTTGGGCAATCAAGCTGAGCATTGCATTGGCTTTAGGGGGTTTATAGCAATTTCTGCGAGACTCTCTGAAGCCTGTAGAGGATTTCTCCTTTGGAGCCCGATACCACCCTAAACCTCAAGCCGCAGGACCTGGATTTGATCTTCAACACGATCCGCGCCACAACGCGGCTCGGTCCGGCCATTGTTCGGGTTAGGCACTTGGGGGGGGGGGGGGGGGCCGGTGGCCTTGGCGTTCAGGGTTTATTCGGGGGTCTAGGGTTAAGTAGGAACTTGTTCGAGGCCCTCACTGGGGGTTTAGAGTTGAAGGTGGACGGTTTAGGGCTGAAGGCTTAGGGTTGGGGGTTTAGGGTTTCACAGTAGACCCACACCCGACAAGAAAACTGATGGGTTCAGGACATAGGCGCTGCCATCCCCCCGCCCTCCTCTGGAATAGAGGGGCCCTGTAGCAACAATCGGCTGCTGAAAGCGCAGGGTGGCGTTCCATCGCCCAGACTTCGAAAAGGAAGCTTCATGACTAGTGACTCGCCCTAAACCCTGAACCCCAAACCCTAAACCCTATATAAGTGGTTTTGTACCTTCAGTGAACCCTCTGACTTCGATTCCAGAGTCGGCTCCCTTGCAAGCCCAAGCCCTGCTTCGAGAGCTTAAGCCCGGAACGTTTTCAAAACCCTAGAACAGAAGGACCTCAATTGCCGGAGCCTTACCTAGAGGCTCCTGGCATACCCTACGCCTTTTTCAGGATAATTAGATAATTAACTGGTTTTCGGGTTAGGACCGGTGGTATCTAAAGCAGATACCTTAAAATTAGGGACCCCAAAAGGGCTTCATTATAAGGGGATTTATATGGGATATCCCTATCCTAATTTTTGCTTATGTGCTTTTTTGGGGCCCTATAAAAAGGGTGGGTATGAGCCTACAGGTAGCGCTCTAAACCTACAAGCGCCTCTGCCAGTGCGCAGAAGGCGATCGCCAGTTTTTAGCTCGTAGCACAACTTAAAGGCTCGTGGGACTTAGTAAGGGTTCTTGAAGGGCTCCTTAAGGGGATCTATAGGGATCCTTAAAAGGATCTATGGGGGTTTAGGGTTTAGGGTCTACTGAAAGGCTCGTGGGACTTAGTAAGTAAGGTTATAAGTAGGATATAATGAGGATAACCCCACTTAGGGCACTTATAGCCCCAATTATAACCTACTTACTAAGCCCCATGGTCCTCTAAGAAGCAGCTGTTTCAAAAGGCACCCACCCTTCTCCGCCAACGCCACACCCAAGGAAGAGCGTGGTGGTGGTGCTGACGCCAGAACTACTGAAGCGCATGTGGCGAGCCGAGAATGGTTGGAGTTTCTGGGTAGATTCGAGGACAATTCCAGTAAGAAGCCCTGTGGAATGCTACTGGTCTCTGGATTGCACCAGTGCAGTAGGAAGATGTTTTACGAGCAATAGTTAAACTTGCACATAGTTTCCACCATCACGATCGTCATTCTTATCGTCATCATGGGAATCCTGGCAGTGGTCATCATGATCATCACCGTCATCACCGTCGTCATCGTCATCACCATCATCAGCGTCGTCATCATCATGGCTTTCATTTGCATCAGCAGCATCACCGTCCTTGCCGCCATAACCATCATCCTCGTCATGGCAAGTCAACACCAGCAGAGAGAAAAAGAGTGGTGGGTATGCTTCTGTCTTATCATCGCACGATGGTGGAGACGTGGAAAGGTCTGCAGGCAGAGCATCGGATGCAAGGGATGAAATGATACTCTATCTTACCTATTACCGCGCTGGAACCCATGTAAGGCTGTTTTCCTGAAGCATACTGATTCGAACTCCCAGAGAAATGCTTAAGGCTCAGCCACAGCCACAACGTCCGAAATCCTCGATACGGCAGCTAGCAACCATAGCTCGGGGTTTAGAGTTTGGGGTTTAGCGATATGTTGTTATGCTTCACAAACGTAATATAGGACAGGCAAGGTACCCCTAGGTGAAAACGGAAGCCGGTATGTCTCAAGTCGCGAAACCCTTCACCTGAGACTCTTAAACCGAAAATCCTCGCGCACCTACCAACTCAACAACGCCAAAGCAACTAACCACTGATATTGGAGGAGCTAAGGAGCCAGGGGTGATGATAATCCCTACTTAATAAGGAGCTAAAGAGCCAATGGAACCCCAAAACCATAGGTTAGGCAACCCAAACGAATTATTGATATGCCACCTCCGATAGGGCTTGGGGTCGTACGGAAACCCTTCAGTTTCCTCGAGGATTGGGGCTGAGGCTTATGGTTGATCAGGGGTTTCGAATTAAAGGGAACTCCAGAAAGTTGGAATATGGTTTCATGGTAGGATACCTTATAATTTACCATAGAAGGGTTAGGATAATCATATTCCAACTTTCTGGCTTCTACTGTAAGTCTGTTTGAAAAGCATGGATGCATGCATGTCGTTTGTTCCCGTCTGCCGGTTTTGTGACAGGTGGTGCGCAGGGGAGATTGTGACCGCTTTCAAGAACAACATTGCCACGGTGCCTTCCCTTTTGCTCAGGGTTACTTAGAAATGATTGTTAATCTTTGGTTATTATAACCCCCAAGAAACAGCAAAGTACAGTTTTGTTATTCTTTGGTTTGTAAAATCCCTAAGAAACTGCTACTTATATGTTTTTGCCACGGTGCCTTCCCTTTCGAGCTTCGGTTACCGCCTTTGAGTTCGGGTGTTATGGCCAGCGGCTCCATTGCTTGCTTTCTTCGCCGGGGATTTGTTGACATAGTATGACTTAGTATGACAAAGTATAGTAAGATATAGTATGATGTAGCATCGTAGGTGTTTCGGAATATCAGCATACGATGGGGTCAGGCTTGTTGTCGCGCATAGTGCCAATGAGATGATCAGCGTGCAAGAAGGTCATCCGCAAGTAGCTAACATGTGTGCGCGAAGAGAAAGACTCAGTCCACCTCGTCAGGTACCATTGGTATGCGACGGCTATACCCAGCTGACAGACGACGATATCGAAGAAATTCCCTCTGTATGGACAGCTCAGCAGAAGCAGTCGCTTTGCTGATGATGGAAGTCTTCAAAGACCCTCTCTCTGTCGCTCTCTCTCTATGTGTATATATATATATATGTACACAGATATACACATACATACATACACACATTGACTCACGATATTGGCAGCTGTTTTTTTTGGAGTAGGGTGTCCGTTCCAAGGAGGAACCAAATTTTGACATTACAAGCTTACCAGATCCCCGTCTTACACATCTCCATACTCAGAGGATCTTGAGACTTAGTAAGTGATTTATACTTGGGGCTATAAGTATTTCGAGTGGGGGTATCCTAATTATACCCTACGTATACCAAGTAGACCCTTATCCCTAACCCGTACAGATAAATTTAAGGAGCCCTTTAAGGAACCTTACTTACTAAGTCCAATCGACTTCTAAGTACTCAGAAGGCTAATTTCCATCAAGGGCGACCTGAGCTCCTCTTGGCGAAGTTAGACCTTAACCCTGCTTAGAGGACCATGAGACTTAGTAAGTAGGTTCTAACTGGGGTTATGAGTCCCCTAAGCGGTGTTATCCTAACTACAACCTACTTATAACCTTGCCTTTAAGTAAGGGTCCATGTACCCAAATCAGGCCTCATAGGCTCCTTTAAGCGATCCATAACGGCTCTATAAGGGTTTAGGGTATAGTATAAGCGTCCATGTACCCAACTAGTATACACTTTGGCCCCAAAGTACCAGTATAGGGACCACTTAGAGGCCAGTGTATATACCACATGAGTACATGGAACCTCGGGGTAAGCTACCAGAATCGATTTGTTCGTACAATCCTGTTCTCAGCCCTCATACCCTACCAAAATGCTTTTACGGTGCGGACCTTCATTCTGCTGGGCTTGGGTTTAGCGTTCAAGTTCAGGAATGATGGTTCGGGTTCATGGTTTGGGTTTAGGGTATCGGATTTAGGATTTGGGGTTTAGGGATCAGGAGGTCGCTCAACGTTGATACAGCACCGTGCTTTTTCTTTTCAATCTCTGAGGTGTCTTAAGACTTCACTCAACCACTCAACCTCCGCTTACACTTTACCTATTTATAGGGATTGAAGATGAGGCAATCTTGACTTACACTGAATCCTAAGGTGCCTGAGTGAAGACGAAACCACGGCCGCTGAAAGTTCAAATTTGGAGTGCCACAACTTTAGCATATTAGGGATCTTATTATACTTCAAGGTATATTCCTTAATTAAGGGGTTTTGGAGGCTCTGGGTTTAGCTGAGGTTAGGTGCTGTTCGGTTTCAGGATCTGCCTTAGACGTGGGGAGCCTTCACCACTAGGTTTAGGGTTTAGGGGCGGCTTGAGGGTCCGTGCTGCACTGCTGCACCCCCAAGGGTCCAACGGTTGATGATATAAATCCTGCATTACCCATAATAAGGAATATATGGGAATTATGGTATATTCCTTATCATGAGTCATGCAGGATTTATATCATCAACCGAAGTACCTAATAATCGTATACTCTCCAAAATCCTAACCTACATAACTACTATCCTCAGACCGAGTACCTAATTATTGGGTCCTTTGGACCCTTGGGGGGACTAACTTGAACAAAGGATTTTGGCCAACTACGGCATCCGGATGGAGCACGTCAAAGAGGCCTACATGTGGCTACGCCACTCGGCCCGGTTTTAGGGTTAGGGTTTGGGGTTTTTTGGGTTTAGGGTTTAGGGGAAGGACGTGCGAGGGTGGTCGGCGTATGGACACAGGGTTCAGGAGTCAGAGCATAGTAAGTGGCGAAATCTCTAGAGACGCAGGGCAGGGTTTGTGCTCGAGGCATTGGCGACGGATTCAGAACAACAAATCCCGAAGCCTGAAATCTAGGGGGTAGTAGAGGAAGCTGGGTCAGAACTTAGTCCAACTGTTTTCAGAAATCCTGAATACAAAGATGTATACTTTTCTTACTTCAGTAACATACCGCACACTTGGACACTTTATCAGACGAGGTATCCCTAAACTCTGAACCCCAACCCCCAAACCCTAAAACCTCAAACCCTAAACCCTCAAACCTCAAACCCAGGCCTCAAACACGAAGCATCCCTAAGCCCTGAACCTCAATTCCTGAACCCTAAACCCTTAAACCCCTAGCCCTAAACACTAAAACCCTAAACCCTAAACCCTAGCCCAGGTGATGCGCTTCTCTCACTGACCATGCATCGTTTCGGACGGCCCGAGCAGAAGGAGGAGGTCCCTGAGCAGCAAATCTTATTAGGGATCCCCAGAGGACACAAGCATAAGCATTTTATAGAGATAGGGTTGATGATACAAATCCTGCATTACCTTAAGGACCGTAGACTATGGGGATTATGGTACATTCCGTATTATGGGTAATGCAGGATTTATATCATAAACCGTATCCCCACCTTACTGGGCTTCGTTACAAGGGGTTAATGTGGGATATCCCTATCCTAATTTTTGCTTCTGTGCTTTTTGTTGGGCCCTATCTTAGGGTTTCGGGTTCCAGGTTTGCCGGGTTTTCCTGACTGTAAGCCATTGGGTTTAGGGTTTAGGGTCTACTATAGGGGCCTAAATAGTTACCTATACTATGGTGGGGTTCCTTGTGATAGGATATTCAAAGGGATATTTATAGTATAACGGGCCCCAAACCCGCATTAAGATTAGTAAGGCCCCCAGAGTACGGTAAATCTCGGGTTTACAGGTGAACCTGAGGGTCTGTTTTGCCAACCCCGGCTCATCATGTTCAATGTTCGGGGCTTGTATTTTCGAAAGTTGACATACAGTACAGCATTTGGGGTTCTGCAACAGCAGTTTGCTCCGCGACTGCACGCCAGGTGGTCGTGACGATGCTTCAGCGTTGCAAGGTGCACCCCTTTTTTGCAAAGGGGGTTGACAACAATGCCTCAAGGGCTCGCGTTTGGGTTTAGGGATTCAAGGGGTTTAGGGGTTTTAGGGGTAGGCTTCGAAGGAGTTAACTCGGGTTGGGCTAGGTCTTTCCAACGTTCCGGTCTACTCCAAACGCTACAAAACCGGTTAAAACCTAAACCAGCCCTGGAACCTTATAAGCCCCTACCCCTGCAAGTTCCGAAGAAGAACGCTTTCAAGCCGTATAACCCTAAGTGTCCATGTTCCGAAATAGTATATACCTTGGCCCCCAAGTACCTATGTAGGGACTACTTTAAGGTCAATGTACATACCGTATGTGCACATGGACCCTTAAGGATAGAAAACACCCCAAAACCCTAAGTCCGCATAGATCCCTACTCACATGGGCCCTTAGCGTAAGTGCCCCTTGGTTCTCCAATTTTTCTGCTTGCAGGTCCCATTGAAGGCGATCCGATACGCGGACAGCGTCTGGGCACCGAGCCATCTGCAACCGGGCTCTTCTCAGGCTTGGCAGTCCGCACAGTTCCATATCCCTGTAAGGCTTTAAGGACTCAGAATTTCATTCAAAACCTTTGGGCCGGCCCAACGACCGGACCACATCAAGCTATGCAAGGCTTTTTGCTATTTCGAGCCTGGTGGTATGAGATGATGAGCAATTATGAGATCCTACAAGACCCTAGGGCTCCTACATATAGCAAGTAACTAACCATAACTGCAGGTGTAACCCAAAAACCCACTTTTTCGGCAACTGTAGCTCGAGAGATAGCTCGAGGGTGAGCTAAGGCAGAGGCCAAGGATCCTGATCACCGGTGCAGTCACCGATGCTGAGGCGCTGGACGACCCCCGGCGAAAGAAACAGAGAGAGAGCGGTGTTGACGGTAGTGGGGCTTAGGGTTGAGGGTTGTGGTTCAGGGTTTGGGGTCAGACCCCCCCAACTGCCCGGTACTGTACCCGAAATATCGACTAGTTTAGCATGCTGCTCTCTGCTTTGCCCAGAACCCTGAGCTTTCGGCCAAACCCTAGACACAAAGGCACCAGATCCCGAGACCTCACCCCGAAAAAAACCGATGCAAGTTCGGAGGCATTGGCCTGAAATTCCATCCCACACATCCATTCCCATTCTACCTATCTGGGTAGTTGTCAAAATTATGGTCCCTTTTTGGGTATCCTAAATATTAGGTGCCGTATTAAATTAAGGACCCAAAAGGGGCCCTAATTTTGACAACCGCCCATCTATCAAGGCCCATAGGTAAACCCCTGAATCCTCGACCCTAAACCCTCGACTCCCACCCAGAGAGCCCAATACCCCCTTAGTTAAGCAATATACCCCTAAAATAACAAGGGGCTTCATATTATGGTTTCAGTACATCCTAAACCCTAAACCCTAAATTCCTTATTGGAGGGGTATTGGGCTCTCTGGGTTCGGGTTCAGGATTTAGGAATTTGGGGTTTAGGGAGGTACCTTGGTTAAATACCTAGGTGAGCCCCTGAACCCTCGATCCCCACCCAGATGGCAAAATGGGAGTTTCCGAAAATAGGGGACCCTAAAATAGCACCTTACATAGTAGGATCCTTATTATAAGGATCCCCAAAATAAGGTACCCCTATTTTCGGAAACTCCCAAATGAGGCCTGCGAAGTCTTTCAGATCCTTGCCCGCGGCCAGCTGCGCGTCGACACTGCAGCAGCTCGGTTAGGGGTTTAGGGTTTAGGGTTTGCGGTGGGTTTAGGATTGAGGGTTTGGGGGTTAGGGTTTAGGACGCAGGGGGTCCATGTAGAGTGCCATTGTGGGATTAGGTACCATCCCTATTATGGTTATGGGGGCCTGACTCCATCATGGTAGTGTATATAGAGCTCTGTAACTTGAGGGTTTGCGGGTTAGAGTTTAGGGCCTTGGCGAGTGCTTGCGGATGTCAGTTTTCCGGCTTACTTAGGCGATTTAAGGCACCACTTCTTCCGATGTTTAAGTCAAAGCTTGGTTAGGGTTCCCTAAACCCTAAACCCTAAACCCTAAACCCCAAACCCCTAAACCCTAATTTAGGGTTTAGGGTACTGACCTGTCTTGGTTTGGGTTTAGGTGGATTTTTCCAAGGCACCGGGAGGCCTCCAGGCCTTCTTCTTTCGAGCTGAGGCTTTGAGGTTCGGGTCTAGGGTTTAGGGTTTAGGGTTTAGGGTTTAGGGTTTAGGGTTTAGGGTTTTCGGGTCTAGGCTCTGAATTTTATTTTGAAGTCGGCCTACACCTGAACTCCCTAGACCCGTAGAGCCTAAACCCCTAAACCGCTAACACCCCCAAAAAAAAACCCTAAAGGCCTAAACTCCAAAGCCTCTACCAACCTGACCCGTAATGCAGGCTTCAAGTTTCCAAGTTCGAGATGCCAGCTCTCCGATGCCATACCTTAAACTACCAAGCCCTACTTTTTTGTTGGTAGGTTATTATCTACCCTAATATAAGGAATTTATAGGGACCCTAGGGGTTACTATATGCCTACTTAAGGGTTCTCCTTCTTTGATACCTTCAGCTACCAAAACCATTTTTTGTAGGGTCTTTTTAAATATCATATTACAATAAAGTTGGCTATGGTAGTTGAAGGTGAACGGCTACTAAAGCGGTACAATACTACGGGCTACCATAATTACGGACTGCAAGAAGTGCTGCTATTCGCAGCATGGCTGTTGCAGGGTTTGTCTGGCAGTCTTTGCTTGCCCCCTGCAAACGAGGTGGTGCGCACTGCAGGAGACATCGTCAGACTCAGGCCTCTTGGCGTGAAGTTGAAGAACCTGGACACCAGTTTGCATCATGTGTAGAAGAGCTTCGGAAGACTTGAGGCTTTCACGGGATTCTGAGAGGATTTCATCCGGTCATCGCTTGACGCTCTTGTGCAATTTTGATTTTTAGGTTTCTTCAGGTTTTGCTTAGGCTTTTTCGCTTGGGGTTTTCTAGGTTTCCGTGGGTTTCGAAGGATTGATTCTTTTTGCACCCTCTAGAGTTGAAGAGACCTCAGTTGAACAGGGCATCGTCGCGAAACTCTGATGTTCTTCTTCGTGCGCGACTTGGAACACCCGTTCTTAAATTGAAAGCCAACTCAACTGTGCATTCTGCTCTCAATTATCGACAAGTTTGTTAGTCCGCACTACCCTCCAATAGGTTGCGCTAGAGTAAGACGACTCCCGGCCTCAGTTTTCCGAGGGGATGACAGACATTTCCATATGTCAACGACTGTTGAAGGCTTGGAACAGCCACCATAAAATCCTTCTGAGGCAGTTGGACTCCACTCAAAAAAGCAGATCACGAGAGGGTTTAGGGTTTAGGGTTTGCAAGGCTCAGCCTGAACCTTGAGCTCTAAGCCTAAACCTTCAACCCTGAATCCTTAAACCTTGAGCTGAGGCCTTGGGCCTACTATTTCGTGGCGCTTGGGCTGGCAGAAGCTTCATGCGGGATGCTGGGTTTAGGGACCTCGATTAACTGTGGTGTCGGGGTTAGTGTTGAGGTTTAGTCGGGTTCAAAGGATAGGGTTGAGGTTTAGTAAGGTTGTTTGGGTGTTCGTCTCCTTTCAGGGGTCCGTCCTTCTGCAGGTCTGGAGCGGCGAAACTCTTCTTCGCAGAATGCCTCTCACCACTGGTACGCCAACACCTACAACTGAACAACAGTCGTCTGATCTGGCAAGGCGATGCGCTCCGGATTAGAGGGACGCCACACTTGACATCGGACCTAGACAGATGCCCTCGTTGACGATTGGTGAGTTGTAACAGATTGAAAGCCGAGGCGAAACCAGGGGTGCCTATCATGTTAACGGCGGTATCATATACCTCCAAAGCCCTATTCGACTCTACTCTAATTGTTTGGGCCCCTGTGTAGTGCTTCTGTCCAAAGGTTTGTTTCGAGTCTTCCAGGTTTCATAAACACCTGCTCCTGCTTGCCTGGCCGGGCTACCGTTGGTACAACGCTTTGCCAGCTGAGCAGGTACTATAGGGGCCACAATAGTTACCAATACTCATTGTTGTTGTTTGTTTTTTGGCGGGGCGGTGGCCCTTTTTATATCTATAGTATAGTGGCCCCAAAACCCTTTTTTAATTAATAAGGCCCCTATATTAACCTGTAAACTTTGGGGGATGGAAGCATTCCTACCACGCTTAAGCAGACCTAAACAGGTTAGCTGAGGAGGTAACCTTTCAAAGCATTGAACTCTTCCTACCATGCTTAAACAGATTAGCAGCTCCTCTTGGGGATTCATATTCAGAGTCCTATATAACGGAATCCCAGAAAGGAACTACTATGGGGCCTATGAGTAAACCTTAAACTCAAGCCCGTTCGAAGCAATCCTTACTTAAAGGCTCATGGGACTTAGTAAGTAAGGTTATAAGTAGGGTTTAATTGGGATAACCCCACTTAGGGGACTTATAACCCCAATTATAACCTACTTACTAAGTCCCATGATCCTCTAAGTACCCTGCTCCGCCTGGGCCTCAAAGGGCCGTAGTCTTGGACTCTCGGACAGTGAGTAAGCAATAGTTCTGCAACATACCTTAAATTACCAAAATCCTACCTTTTTTTGTAGGTCTACAAAAAAATAGGTTTTGGTAGGTTAAGTGAGAGGTAAGGATTTGGGGATAAGGATTTGTGGATTTCGACTTCGGGCGTTTATAGGTTGAGAGGCAGGAGATTTTTTACGGTCCAGGGTGTCGCCCATACCCAGGTGCTTTTCTCTCGTGGCATGCTCCGGGATCCGCGCTTCGCGAAGATCTTGCTCGCGACGGGCGCGGGCTTGCGAGATAACAAGAGCATGGAGGTGCTGGAAGAAGCTGAGACTGCTAATAGGGTTTGGTGTTGCAGTGTTCGGGTGATTATAGTTAAGGTTTAGGGTGTAGGGGGTAAGCGTTCGGGTTATTACAGGGTCTGGGGTTAACAGAGTTTACGGCCATGTCTGCTTCTTGGGGGGGACGGGCACGTGGGTCCGGCATCAGTCCGGACACACCGCTACTTACCCATGTAGTCGTGTATCTGTCAAGGTTATCAGGGTTTAGACTTGAGTTTGAGGCTGGTGACAGATTTGTCTTTGGCTGTGTGTCGTGTATATGCCCGGTCATCGTTGAAAACCCTAAACCTAGAGGCCGGGGACAGATTTATCTTTTGCTGTGTGTCTTTCTTCCACGAGCTTCCGCACCAAAAGCTGGCTGTTGCTGCCACCACGGTTTGCACAGCTTGCTTCTTAGGCTCGGTGTACATGGCTTTCGACAGTGATAGCATTCACGCCAGCATGATGTGAGTGTGCTTGTGGTGGCCGAGGTTGCATTGTTGTGT
The DNA here is from genome assembly GCA_905221615.1 of Symbiodinium sp. CCMP2592. Taxonomy (NCBI): domain Eukaryota; class Dinophyceae; order Suessiales; family Symbiodiniaceae; genus Symbiodinium; species Symbiodinium sp. CCMP2592. The sequence continues at coordinate 1,074,283 of CAJNDT010006024.1, read as the reverse complement.
TTCCTGTTGTGGCCACTGTATCACTTCCGTTGCGTACTGGATCGGTCCCATGTTGCTCTGCGTTTGCTCAGCAGCCTGTGCGATTTCGTGTCTGGGATGTTGGGACCGCCGAAGATTATAAGACAGTGGCTGTCACATGAACATAAGGACCTACCGAATAATTACGAATGCTATCTTTGTAGGACAACATACCCAAAACCCTACTCTAATTACTAAGGCCCTTAGATGACAACCTGAATCTTGTAATCTTTGTTCGTCCTCTGCCCGAAAGAAGTACCCTCCATGCGTTGACAAGCTGCCCACTTCTGGGAGCACCGGTTGGGGTGCAGAGGCAGCTTCACTGGTAGTGTATGAGACTGAAGTGGGCGGTGTTCACAGGGTTTTGCAGACATCAATCCTTTTGCCACATAGCAAGGTACCATGATGGCACTCTGGGCATTGAGAGTCTTGTGGGATTTCCGCGTCACGCGTCATCTTCCTCAGCAACATGTGGCGGTGGTATGCGGCGTTGAAGGTGAGCTCGGAGTACCTTTAAGAAGAAACCATGCTTCTGGATCTCAGAACAGGAAAAGAAGGTTCATAGAAGCCAAGACACCAACTTGATGTGAAGTCGGCTCTACTGTATACCCTACCGTGCCTAAGCCCAAAACGCCCATCAACCACACCCAAACTAGGCCATGCAGTGCAAGCCTAAACCGTAAGCCAGGCCTGGGCACATGAATATTCCGTGCCGGTAGTCCTAAAACCCCACTTCTAGAACGACTGATATAAAGACACCATTGCGCACGCCGAAAGTTCCAAAGCCTAACCAGAGCTAACCAGAGCTTAGTAGGTATTCGAGAGGACTACTATGTAAGCCTAAATGCTCATCTGTATTATTTTAGGGGTTCCTTATTATACTTAGAGTACAACGTGCCCCAAAACCCTAGTCTAATTGTTAAGAGCACATGGACCCTTAGGGTAGACCACCTAAACCCACCCATGCCCTTGCCCTTTATAAGCCCTAGCACGCTACAAGAGACAAACCCTGACCCTTAGACCCTCTACCCCTGAAATGCCAAAGCCCCCGCGTAAAACACTGAGCCCTCAACCTCCCCCTCCCCACCAAGCTCTTCACCCTAAACCCCAGACTCCTGTAGCTTCCGTCAACTAAACTCTTGAACGTGTAAACCAGCACAGCAAACTCATGCTGACCCTCACCGCTTCACCCCGTAATCCGAAACCTCAAATAGCAGTAGCAAGCCTCTACAAACCCGACCCTGAAAAGCCAATCAAACCCCACGGACATCCCAGAAGACGCCGCCAGAAATGCTCTAAGAACTTGGAACCTCGAACCTAAACCCTACCTTAAGCCGGAATAACTTACCTTTTTAAGGACTTATATAAAGAATGCATAACAAGGAACCCTAAAAAGGTAGGTTATTCCGGCTTAAGGTAGACCCTTGAACCTTAAGCAAGGAACGAACTCTGGAAATTGTTGCTCGGATGAATGGCTCCGGGGGGGGGGGGGTTCGTGAGCTTTCATGGTCTGGGATTGTAACAGAAGTAGGAATTGCCTATAGTCTCCATTGTAGTTGCTTTTTCGGATTGCCTTATAATAGAGCCTAATCATAAAGTATGTTAAACCCCCAAAGGAACTACAAGGGAGACTATAGGTAGGGCTAGGGAGATTCAGGGGATTGGTTTGATCGCTTAGAGTTTAGGCATTCGGGGTTTAGGGCTTGAATTCGGCTCAGGGAGATTTAGGGAAGTCTTTTTGTGGCTCAGGGTCTAGACTTTGAGAATTTAGGGGCTTTAGGCTTTAGGGTTTGGTTAGGGGGATTTGGGGGACGGGTTTCAGGGCTCAGGGTTTAGGCTTACAGGGTGTAGGGTTGGAGTTCAGGGTTTAGGGCTTTACGGCTGAGAGAGATTTAGAGACTTGGCTGTAGGGCTTTGGGTTTAGGCTTTAGGGGTTCAAGGCTTGAGCTCAGGATTGAGAACTTTCTCCATACGGGAGTTTTGGAAAATGAGGACCTAATATAGTACCCCAAATTGTAGGATCCCTGTCAAAAGGACCCCAAAATCAGGTGCCCTCAATTTTCGGAACCTCACAGATTGCAGCTTTCCCCATGCAGCATCGTCTGCTTGGACTGTTCGTCGTGCACGAGCCCTGGTTCGTTGGACCCAACTTTCATATCAGGGCGTTAGGCTCCTAAGGTGGGCTTTTGGTAAGGTTTAGGCGTTTAGGGTTTGGGGGCGTAGGGTTGAGGGTTTAGGGCGTAGGTTTAGGGTTTAGGGCTTTTAGTAGTCTTATTTGAAGGGTGTAGGATTGAAGGTTTAGGGGTTAGGGTGAAGGGTTTAGGTTTCAGAGCTTTCAGTAGGGCTGAGCGGTTGAAACCCTGACCCCAACAGCCGCTAAATGAGGTGCTCTGACGTCGTAGTTTAAAGCTTCCATAGAATACCACTCCCTATAGTATGTACATTGGCCTTAAAGTCGTCCCTATATAGGTACTTTGGGACCAGAGTATATACTCTTTGGGTACATGGACCCTTAGGGACTCAATGCCGTTCCGGCTCTTATTTTGAAGAACCCGTGGGTCGCCCCGGGGCGGAGGCGCAGGATGTAAATGGCTGCTCATGTTCACTTTGGGGTTCCATAGTACAATATATCCCAAGGGCTGTTCTGATTGGTTAGCCCTAGAGTATCTTGATTGCGCCCCGATTGCAAAAGCTAGGCTTCAGTGTCGTGATTGCCACATTCGGAGAGCAGCGATTCTTCTCGAGGTCGATGCGGTCTTCCCCCTAAACCCTACACCCTTACACCGAAGATCCTAAAGCCTCAACCCTGAACCCTAAAACTTAAACCCCAAAACCCTACCTCAAACTCTGAGCCGTACGGCCTAAAACTCAAAACCTAAACCTTACCCACCCGTTCTGACTTGAAGGGAAGAGAAGCGGAGTCATGCAGTGTGCCGAGGTCACCGTCAGCGCCGATGCTGCTTGACGGATCGAGTGGTAAGGGCTAGTCCTTACGCCCCCTTATAAACATTAGTTCAACTTAAAGCCCTAAGAACGAAGCCCCAAACCCCAAACCCAAAACCCTGAACCGCAGCTGCTGAAAGCTGTGGTGAATAAGGAAGCCAAACCTGCAGCCCTTGGACCCTAGCTTACGTCTGAAGCCTATCTCCTGCTGTTTAAAAGTTGTTGCCGCGGGATCTAGAGCCGCTCGGAGCAAGAACTATAGAATTCTGGGTTATGAATAGTACCTTGCTTTGATCAAAGTGTAGTGTCGTTGGCAAGTGCTCCAGCTTCACGCCCCAAACCCCAAGAACCCCATTCCAATCATTAAGGCGCCCAGTTCTCCTAAACCCCAAATGCTAAGTTCTATCTCAAGAGAAACTACTACAGACCGCCATGGAACGTCGAATTGATTCGGGTTTAGAACCCTACGAATTAAACCCTATAAGCCCTAAACCCTGAACCCTAAATCCAAAACTTCAAAAAACCCTTAAGCCCGGGATCCCTCGAGCAAGGTCGGCTTCGAGTTTCCCAGCGCCGACTTCTTCCAAGAGTTGGAGGATCCGGGCTTATACCCGTAAGGGTCCATTTTCTGGTGTAAGGTTCAGATCCCTATACAACCTTTTCAAGGAAGCCCAATCCCCGAACCCCCTAAAGCCCCAAACCCTTAAACCCCAAAAACCCCGAATCTGATGAACAAACACAGAAGGCATTAAGCCCTGCACCCCACTTAGAGGATCATGGGACCTCTTAAGATGGGCCCCTTTCAGAAACGGATCTCTGGGGTTCAGGGTTTGGGGTTTACTTCGAGGATCATGGGACATTGGTACCTAGGGGTATGAATGAGGTAGCTACAGCCACAATAATTAATTTTACATATAACTCCACCTAAGGTGCTTTTAAGTTTTAAGCTTACTTAATCAGCCCCATGAACCTCCAATAGGACCCTAAACCCTGAACCCTCTAGATCCCCTTTTATAAGGACCCCATGACTATTAAGGAACCCTTACTTACTTGGAGGCCATAAGTAGGGTTAAAAGTACCTTAAATGGAATTACCCCAAGTATAACCCTGCTTAAAACCGAACTTACTCAGCCCCCCGAGCCTCTAAGTACTAGACCGAACACCCCCAACAACCCTAAACACTCTACCCTATAGATCCCTTTTAAGGCGCCCTTCTTACGGGAACCGTTCAAGGAATCCTTTACGGAACCTTAAACTCCCCGAATCAGGAGCCCCTAAACCCTAGACCCTAAACTCCCCGAATCTTGGAGCACTCGGTGCGGGACAGGCTGACACTGACATTGGGCTTCACACAAATGGTGCAGTCACTGATGTCTGCAGTGGGGGCGATTCTTGAAGTTGCCTGCCACCATGGACATGCAGGGAGCCCCGAGGTTGAGGTGGAAGTCCCGGTGGACGAGGAAGAAGATGAGGCTGGTTTCATGCAGAAGGCCCTGGACATGGACAGGGAAACAAGGGTTCAGTCGAGTTGGGTGGAGCTGCTTGCCAAACTTCAAGAGGCAATGTGCAGCCAAACCAAAGGAGCACTGTTGGCGAACCTTCGATGGATACGAAGCAAGCTGCATCACAGGAGTGTGGATGTCTCGAAGGGTTACCTCCTGGGGCACCTCCAGGGGCGGCCAGGAGACCTGGTGGCACTTCTCGCGGCTGCTGAGGCAGACGCTGCGGAAGTCGAGGAGAGTGGGTCCGAAGTATATCCCTGCTCCACGTGGTGCTGGGAATGGTGGGATGAATTGGTTGTCTTCCTCCCGACACAGCCAGGATCCCTTGCTGCTCAAGGGCGCCTCCAGGTTGACCATCCTCCACCGGTGCTCTTCATGAAGCCCTTGCCTGAGGGGGAAAGTGATGGAGATGAACCTGCTCCCCTACTACCTGGTGAACCACCGAAGGGCCCGCCACCACCGAAACCGCAATGGATGGTGCAAATGGAGGAAGACAGCCTGGATGACAATGCCCTGGCCGAGCTTGCCTCTCAGTACGAAGCGGATATGCGCAAGAGGCATGCAGAGTTGGAGGCGGAGCAGGCCGCTCATGAAGCTGAGGAGGCCAAGGAGAACGACTATGCCAGGGACATGCTGCAGGCGCACGAGACGGCCATGGCCAAAGCTTGGGACGACTGGGCTTTGTACGATGAGATGCACAAGCCACCTTTGACTCGCTCCAGGAAGGTGCTGAAGATCTCGCTTGGAGTGCAAGGAGAGGGTGAACCAATGCAGATGGAAGTTCCCCTCCCTGAAGACCGCCCGGTGTCAATGGAGCTCAGGGTGCAGGTGGGGCTCTCGTCAATGTCGGACACAGGACCGTCGACACCTGCTACTCTCCCGGTCCAAGATGCTTGCCTTGAGGAGACGGGGAAATCCAGGAGCTCAACGTGGGACCAGGTTTCGGCTTTGTCTCCTGACAGCCTGCAGGCACTTTATCATCGCTGGCGTGACGGGGAGATCACAAGTGCAATGGTTGTTAAGGACTTTGGGCCTTCGGTCTTGGAAGCCATCCAAGTGGAACACCTGACCTACATGGACGGCAAGCTGTTCTATGACAGGGAAAAGAGGGCTAGGGATCAAGCACCGCCTACGATGAGGGACACGGACGACTGAACCAGCTCGCTCTGACTTGCCCTGTGACCTGGTGATGAGAGGGTTGAGGTTTTTACCTGCAGTACAGTCGCAGGTCTCCTGGCGCATAGGCGCCTTATGTCAGCTTGGGATGGTCAGGCAGATGTAAAAAGGAGTTCAAAAAAAAAAAAAAACTCCCCGAATCAGGAGCACGGCCTGGGTCAGGCCGACTTGGGCCCAGAGACGGGGCCCCGCCTCTCCAAGGCGCGCTTTGGCCCCTGAGAGGCTGAGTCTACTAGGATGCCCAGTAGTATTCTTATTCCCTTTTTGTAGTCCTAGGCTCCTTATAAAGTTACCCAATACCAAAAAGAGAGGCCTTTTTATTCTTGGGTTACTGGGTATCCTAGTCTATCAGGGTGTACTTAAAGGATCATGGGACTTAGTAATTGGGGTTCCTTTAAGGGGTCCCTTTAAGGGATCTATAGAGGCACTATAAGGGTTTAGGGTTTAGGGTCGGGTTTAGAGTTTAAGGTTTAGGGTCCAGGGTTTTGTGTTTAGCGGCTGCATAGATAACCTTTACCCACAGGCTCCACAGTAGTTCCTTTTTGTGGTTTATATTCAGGATCCTTTGAGGTAATCCCAAGAAAGAACTAGTATGGAGCCTATGGGTAACCATAAAATCCTGCTATATACATTTTAACAGGTTATCCTGTTTGGGGCTAGGCTACTCAGCCCCTCAGTGCGAAACAAGAAAAAAGACCTGTTGCTGGGGCTTCGGGATAGGATTTAGGTTTTAGGGTTTTGTGTCAACGGTATGTTTTCGGGCGTAAAGTTTAGGGTTTGGGGTTTCAGGTTAGGAATTCAGGGTTGACCTAGTTTATGTTACTTGTTCTTTTGGAGGGGTGGGGGGGGCGGGGGTTGGAGGGGTTGTCGATATTATATTGGATTTAGGCTTCTGTAGCAGTTTCAGTCTGAGGGGTAGAGCGCAGGGTGGAGGGTTTAGGGTCGATTTGGTTTGATCGCTTCAGGGTTTCAACCCTTAAAGCCTAAACCCTGGGGTTAGCGCGGGGCAAGGAGGTCTTGATCATGTTCATCTGTTTCCTACTTCTGGCCACTGAGTCTATTGCTCTGCTTGTTCTTTGATACCTTGCTGTGTGTCTGTGTGTGTTTCGTATTCATTCTGGGTAGTTAGTATGGTCTGCACAAGGGTTAGTCTCCTTGCTAGTTTGGTCCTTATCACTTGCTGCTGTCAGGCATTCATAGGGTTGTGTTGCCATCATGGAGGGTGCAACATGCCGGTACACAGCTTGTACTGTATAATTTGGAACACTTGCTTGCATTCGGGCTCTTTTCTGTTGCCGGGAATGTTTTTGGTAGCGGGTTCGCTGAAGCCTAGAAGCCAGTCGACAGCTGTGGGCCGTTCCTCTTGACGGTGCTCAAGGAACTGCCGGTTTCATCCGGTTCTTCGCAGCCCACCCATGTAAAGCGATCTGCCAAGCAACTTAGAGACCTTCTCCATGAGGGCAAATAGCCGTGCCTTTTGAAGAGATAGACTCTGCACAAAAAGAAGCGAAACGCTCTCAGCGCATGCCAGAAGGGCACGGAATGGACCTGTGGGCCGAGCTTCCACGAAGTCGTGACAGAAGTGGCGGAAACGCTGCACGGAGCCGAACGGAACGCTCGACCTGTCTGCGGCGGATAGACGCGTGTGATGAACTCACGGCGTGGGAGATGCCTTCGTTGTTCCTTTCCTGGCGGGCCTCCGTGCTAAGTAGGGTTCCGTGCTGAAAGCGGGATCATTGTAGGGCTCCCGCATCTACAACGAACACGGATTTTCGCGGTCTGGTGAGTCAGATGAATTAGAGCAGTTGAGAATGTAGGCACTGTCAACCTTAGTTGGAGTTTTATGCAGCGATAGGCGTAGTCGCCCTAATAGTTATAGCATCCTGCTCATTCTCGCGAAATGTCTACCAGACACTCCATGACTCCAAACCATCCGAAACCCCCAATGACCCGTGCCTGGTCCAGAAGACTGCCGAAGCTTGAGGATACGTGTCTGTGCTGAGGTGTATGAGAGGCTACGGGCACAAAAAAGCAGGACGCCAAACATAGAGAATTGAGGGTTTAGTGTGACCATCCACGTTCTGGACATTATTCTACCAAAAACCCGCAACTACCCTTTTCTACTTATGCAAGACTCTAGAGTACATCTTCAATCCTCTCAAAGCTGATAATTCTGATAGAACTGGTCCTACCTCATTTTGATCAATGATAACACCCTACACCTGCAGCCCCGCTTGCACGCAAGCCTGAGCACCCCAAGCGCAAACCGGCATTGAGTGTTTAGGGTTTGGGGTTAGGTTTTAGGGTATAGCTGGCTCCGATGTGTCTCAGGTAAAAGTCTGACTCCTGTGCTTGTTGTCAAGCTTCGTCTGTTCTGGGGTGTGCTCCGCCCTTCCTTCAGGGCAGAGGTTGTTCAGGTTCAGGGGTTGAGGTTGTTTGGGAAGTGGATTTCAGCGTTTAGACTGCCGAAGGTTTAGGGTTTGGGTGTAGGGTTTTGGGTTCCACTTCTCGTGACACTTCTCGTCTTCTTATAGTAATACAGGCGCGTAATAATTGGAATAGGGTTCTGGCACCCATTATACCGTACTTAAAATACGGAACCCCAAATTCGTCTAGGTAAGTAAGACAGGCCCCCCTATATTGCACCCCTATAGTACCCTGCATGATAGTATCCCTATAGGACACGCCCCCCCCCCCCCCCCCATGCAGCTCTACTCTGAAGCTTGAAGCCTCATTTCCACAGCTGAACCCTCTAAACCCCAAGCCACGAACCCTGAGCCCGACCTTAGGCCCAACAAGCCGACCTCTTGCATGACTTATCTTGGTGGGGTCATCCGGCTACGGGTATGTAAGCCCTATAATCTAGGCCCTCCCTGACCAATCCGCCTCGAAGTTCGTGCTGCAAGCATTTTTGCATGCTGTCTCGACTTGTTGTCTCTCGGTTGCACACGCAGTGTTGGCTGTGCTTCGAACCCTAGCACCCCCATGCATCTGCAGATGTGATGAACATGTCTTTCCTTGCCATGCAGTTTCTCTGTCTCTGCCTACATCTTTTCAGCCTGTAAAAACATTGCTGTTGCTTTGAGAGCTTGGGTCCACGAACCAGCTTCGAAACCAGTCGAGGCCTGGATTTCCGTTCCTCTGCAGTTGATCATTTTAAAAGGACAGGCGGGGCCTGCGTGTTGAGATTGAGGTGAACGTGCTGCCTCAGGCATACCCGCCCGTTCTGCGTGCTGCCTCACATCCGTTGCGGACCCGAGCGTGCTGTCTCGGTGATTGCGGGTTGTTTCATTTGTCTGCGTGTCGCCTGACCCGATTGGGGCCCGATGTGTGCTAGCAAACATCCGACAGCAAATTACTGAGGTGGAATGCAATTATCCTTGCAAGGCCGCGCAATCCCTTAAACCATCCTTTCGCGAAGCCACTCTTGATTTTATGCGTGCTGCCTCGATTGTGGCGACTGCGTGCTGCCTCGGAAGACGCGCTTCCGCACAGTGCAAGGGCGCGCACGCCGAGACGACGCTCAGACGACGAGGTGGCATGCAGCAGGCCAGCCACCTGCGCAGCGCAGGAATGGAGACCAGCACCGAGTGCAAATGGTTTCACAGGTTGAGAAGGCTGGCTGCGTGCCCTGGCTTTCGCTAGATCATCTGCAAACGTGCTGTCTCGGGCACGCGTGCTGCCTCGCTGTTGTGCGTGCTGCCTCCTAGGCCCAAATCCAAAGGCCGGTGGCAAGAGAAAGAGGGGAACACCCCCCTGATTGCAAGTGGTTCCGAGCAAACATCTCTTTCACGCAAACAAGAGTGAACTCGACATAGCAGGGTAACATCAACGACACATCTGCGGATGCGTGGGGGTGCTAGGGTAGCCAGCAGTGTGTGTGCAAGCACCGAGAGACAACAAGTCGAGACAGCATGCAAAAATGCTTGCAGCACGAACTTCGAGGCGGATTGGTCAGGGAGGGCCTAGATATAAGACCCTGAACCCTAAACCTTTAAACCCTAAACCCCTAAACCCCTGAACCTTAAAGCCGCAGGCATACCGATCGCTGCTGAACATCTTGGCCCTCCCACTTTCTCCTCTCGGATCCGAGGGGCTTCTGCACAAGCAGGCGCAGCTTAAGGCTTTCATATAGGGGCCTTACTTAGACGATCATCGGACTTAGTAAGAAGGTTATAATTTATTGGGGTTATAAGTCCCCTAAGTGGGGTTATCCTCATTATATCCTACTTATCATCAGACTTACTAAGTCCCATGAGCCTTTAAGTAGTAGTTGGAACAAGGTTTTGGGGCCCATTATGCTATACTATAATATGGACCCCCCAGATATAATGGTAATTATTGAGGCCCCCATATTAAGGCTTTTAGGGTTCAGGGGTTTAGATTGTTGTCAGGGGTTCAGGGCTTTTAGGGTTTCAGGGTGTGAGCATTTAGGGCTTTACGGGGTTTAGGGTTCAGGTGTTAGGGGTTCAGGGCTTCTAGGGCTTTTGGCTTTGGGGTTTTACGGCTTGGGGTTTAGCGATTTGGAGGTGGCGTAAGGCACCACGGTTGATGATGTAAATCCTGCACTACCCATTACAAGGAATATACCATAATTCCAATAGTTTAGGGTCCTTAAGGTAATGCAGGGTTTATACTATCAACCGTAGAACCACAAGTCGTTCAAGAGTGCGTGCAGAGGGTTGCTATGGCATCTTTTAGGCTTTTGATCGGGATGTTAATCTAGGGGGGTTTAGGGTTTAGGGTTTAGGGCCTTATCAATTCGAATGTAAGTTTGGTGTCATAGACTGCAACTAGGCAAGAACTGTAAGGGAATACTGGGTGCTACTAGTCTGTATTCCGAAGTGAGTTTCATGGTGTGGGTTCGGGCTTACGACTTCGAGTCTAGGACATGGGGCCAGGATGTTCGGGTGTGAAGGTTTGGGGTTCAGAGTTTAGGGGTTCTGGGGTGGATACTGCCCCTCTCTGTAACAGTTGGATAATACCTATAATGCACTCAAATCTAACCCTCACAAATGACCCACAATACAGTTATGTCTAGCCCTTCAACAGGACCCCACTACTTAGAGGCTCATGGGACTTAGTAAGTAGGTTATAATTAGGGTTATAAGTTCCCTAAGTGGGGTTATCCGAATTATAACCTACTTATAACCTTACTTACTAAGTCCCATGATCCTCTAAGTACTCCCTAAACCCTATAGACCCCTTTAAGGAACCCTATAGATCCCTTTAAGGAGCCTTACTTACTAAGTCCCATGATCCTCCAAGTATAGTTATATCCACCCCAGAAATCTGACCCATGATGTAGACCCTTATGGGGTGAGACCCTAGACTCTAGACTATGGGAATTATGGCATATTCCTTATTATGGGTAGTGCAGGGTTTCTATCATCAACCGAAACAGGTGGAGCCTGAATCATGAAGCGAGTTCTAGGCTCTTGGGTTGTACCTTTTTGCACTTTTTCTGTTTGGGTCCCCGGAGTAAGCCCAAAACAAGAGGAAAGCCTGGGCAAAAGGGTATCCTCATTATTAAGGACGTTCTTAGGAATCTAGAGTTGTTTTTATTTCATCCGGAATCCTTGCATTCTTTTTGGTCAACAGGGGGGGCCTTAGGTTTGAGGGGTATAGAGGCTTAGTTTAGGATTTAGGGGGCTTGGGGTTTGGGTTTTAGTGTCTACCGAGAGTAACCAATGTACCTTAAAACAAATGGTAAAGAAACCATATGTGTGGGGTCATGTCAGGGCTGTCGAGATAGAACTTTTGTTTGGCATCATGCTTCGCATGATACAAGCCAACACAAAGTTCACATGCTTCTAGTCTGCTATGCATTGGTCTCATGATGGGTGTACTTAAAGGCTCATGGGACTTACTAAGTAAGGTTGTAAGTAGGATATTAGGATAACTTTCAGATGCTAAGAGACTACACTACAAAACGCGGGCCCGCCTGCATGACGTCGGCCTTTTTGCGCACTCGGACCAAAAGCCTTCGGAGTCGTCGCCTGTCAGAAAGAGGCTTCGAGGTTTGGGGAGGTGTGACCAGTTGAAGCTTCACCGTAAATGTAAGAACGATCAAAGTCCGTATTGCACCTGCGAGACCAAGCAGAAATCTTGTCAGGATAAACATTGTGCTTCACAATAACCCCACTTAGGGGACTTATAACCCCAATTATAATCTACTTACTAAGTCCCATGATCCTCTAAGTAGCATGAACACTCGTTTTTTGCATGGTCTCAGTCCCGGACAAAATGCCAGGTGTCGGAGATATCGAGGCGCTTCCGCCGATACAAGGACTCTGTTCGCATCGCGTTGGTGAGACCCTAAATCCTACCTTAACCTACCAAAACTTACGTGTTTGTAGGGTCCTTATACCATATTAGGGTTATTTAGAACCCTTCAAAAAAGTAGGTTTTGGTAGCTTAAGGTACACCCGGTTTGGGGTTTAGGGTTTGGGGTGTATGGTGCACGGTGTAGAAGTTTAGGGTTTAGGGTCATACCGAAATCCCTGAACTCCGAGTTGGTCTGCCTTGGCTGCCGCTGGTGAAGGGTTTAAAGTCGCAGGGTTTATGTAAGGGCTGGGAGTTTTAGGAACTAGGGTTGAGGGGTTGACGGTTGAGGTTCAGGTGAATTATGATGAGCTTATCCGGTTTCTACAGGCCTTCTCTGGTCTTACAGAGCATTCGGGACCTTGCTTACAAAATGTGTTACGGGTGGTTGGCCGGACATACCTGTCACGCCCAGCGCGGTGCCCGCATAAGCTCGGAAGGAATTTCAGAACCTCGTGCAGTAGCTTGGCACCTCTGTCCTTTGTGCTGCGAAAAAGATTCACTTCTGATTCCGAGTCTACTAGTAGCTTTGACATCCAGGCAGTACACAATGGCGAAGTTCTTGAAGCACGAGTGTGTGGCAACAGGAACATTAAATGCCGACTTCGAACGCACAGCATCTTGTGCGGCTATGTCGGCGTGGGACGACACCCTGAAGAACACCCTGCCCGTGCTCCAGTTGCCGTTGGACAGGATGCAATCCGATCACGTGGGGTTGCCTCCGAGGTTGAAGAGGCCTTGGAATGGGCGAAAGACAGCAGCTGTGCCTCTATTCCGCAGAAGTGTAAGTCTTTGAGATGAATGTCTGAGCTTTGGAGTACCATACTTTAATACTTTTTTCATCAAGGATTCATTATGAAATAAAAGTTCATACTTTTTTCTTCCTGGTTACTTAAAAGCCCAGATGTTGGCTTCGGAACACCATGATGTAGTCAGCAGGTTGAGTTCTTTGGGTGCTAGAGCCGACGCTGCCTTAAAACCCACGAACCCAGCGAACCCAATAGCCCAATTTTTCAGGAATATTGCTTAAACCATATCAGGGATCCTCCTACAGTTTCAAGTATTTTCCTTAAGGGATATTGGAGTCTTTGTGAAAAGCCTCATACAACTTGGAAGTCCCAAACCCTGCCCACACCTTTGGGACCTTTCAACCCATGAGCCCTTTTGTCAGCCCAAACTCATAATGGTGTTTGGTGCTTTTGGGGTTGAGGGCTAGCGGTTAGGGTTCACAGTAGCATGGTTTAGCTATGGTTTGCTGTTGTTTTGTGTTTGGGCACCGGAAAGATGCCACAGGATGTTGGGCTAGGAATGGGGCTGAGGGGTTTGCACTCGGAGGGTTGAAGCTCTCAACAGCCGGAACATGTTTAGTTGCCTGACCCTAAGTCAAAAGCGTTAGGACCCTAGACCCGAGATCACCAAACCGAACCCTATGGTGCTTCTTCTTCCGAGAAAACAGAGAAGACCCTGACTGGCAGGAATCTGCACGTGACCTGCTTGCTGTGTAGAAAGGGGCCCAAGCCCAAATGATCCCAAGTACCTACACTGTGCAAAGTACCTAGACCCCCAAATCCCTAAACCCAATGCGAACCCTCGTAATATGGTTTCTATCTCGGGACTCATCGTATGGAACGCCTCTTTATGAAGCCCTGACCCGCAACTCCTTCAAACTTCGAAGCACGGAGGTCCAAGGACCTAATTTGGAAGCCCGCCAAATTTGGAATATCCACTTATAGTCTTTTATTTTGTGATCCTATACTAAACTACACCAAAACCCTCGTTGAACTCTGAAAAAAATGCAATTAGTAAGGCCCCTGCATTCCATAGAATCTTTGTAGTACCCCTTAAGGGAACCCTTATAGTGCCCTTTGACGGAGCCCGGAACCCTTATAGTACCCCTAAAAGGAACCCGGAACCCTTTAAAGGAACCCTTATAGTACCCCTTAAACGGAGCCCTTATAGTACCCCTTAAAGGAACCCGGAACCCTTTAACGGAACTCGTACCCCTTAAACAGAACCCTTATAGTAACCTTTAACGGAACCCTTATAGTACCCCTTAAAGGAACCCGGAACCCTTTAACGGTTCCCCTTAAAGGCACCCGAAACCCTAAGCCCTAAACCCTAAACCCTTCTAGTACCCCTTAAAGGAACCCGCAGCCCTCAAAGCGTTCTCGGGAGGATCCTGCTCTCGCTTTGGCCATGGATGCGGCCGAGGACGCGAAAATCGAAAAGGAGCAAGGCCGGTTTTAGGGTTTTTTTTCGGCTTGCTTTAAAGGGGTCTCGAGGGGTTCTTTTAAGGGATCTATAATAGGGTTTAGGGGTTTGGGTTTAGGGGTTTAGGGTTTAGGGGTTTAGGGTTTAGGGTTTAGGGTTTGGGGTGGTATTGCCGGTGGATAAATGTGGGGTTGAGGATCTCGCGTTTAGGAGATTGAGGATTTTGAAGGCTTGTCTTTAGGTCTTCACGTTGGAAAGTCACCCTCAGGCGCTAGACAGTCTACCCTACTAAACCCCAAACTTCCTGCCTCAGATCCTAAACACCCCTATGGTAACTTAGGCTAGGCCCTAAACCCTAAACCCCTAAACCTTGAACCCCTAAACCCTAAAACCCTAAACCCTAAACCCCTAAACCCTAAACCCTAAACCCCTAAACCCCAGAACACTGTCATCCCAGATCCCAACCCATAAACCCTCGGTCGGTCGAAAACGGCAGTTATGTTAGCTGTTAGCTCTGGTTGTTCTGCCATTTAAAGCTCCAAACCCTATGAACCTTAAACCCTCAACCGATTTAGGTGGGTGCCTTCGGTTCTTTGAAGTATTCACTGGGCGCTGGCTTGTCCTGTGACTGGCTTGAGCTTTCAATGGGCATTTCGTGGTATGTTAGTGGAAGTTCATGCGGTTTCTTCAGGTTTAGGTGAATATCATGCTGTGCTAGGCCTTGTCGTACTACTATAGGCGCCTGAACAATTACCTGTACTACTTTGGGGGGGTTCTCTATATTCTTTATAGTATAATATACCCCAAAACCCTCTGCTATTTATTAGATTAAGGCCCCTATGTTACTAGGCACCTTGCGTATCATGGCTTTCGGAAAGCCCATCGGAATCGGGGATTCGCCTCTCGACTACTGTTACTGGTATTACGACTATTACTACTATTACTACTAGTACTACGATTACTACTATTGCTACTAATACTACTATTACTGCTATTACTACTATTACTACTAATACTAGTACTACTATTACTAGGCTTGTGGTATATGAGGTGACTGTTCTGACAACCATTCCGACCCTGGTGCTACATGCTTGCCAACTTCAAGCGTAAACCCAAAACCTGATATAAACCGAAACCAAGCACCCTAGGCACTCAACTTTAAACCCTGACGCAGGCGCCAGGCCTTCGCAAGCGCCGGTCGTCGACAAGCCTGTCAAGCCAACTATACCTGATGTGGAGGCTTCGCGCCTAGGGTTTAGAAGTTTAGGGTTTAGGCGATTACCCTAAGGCCCCATAGTAGTTCCTCTTTGGATTACCTTATAGGATTCTAAATATGAACCACAAAAAGGAACTCGTTTGGGGCCTTGGGGTAGCTTGTCAGGAGTTTAGCCTTGGCTGCCGGGTGTGTAGGAAGTAAATGTGCTGTGCCGTCCACTGTTTCATTCGTGTCCCGGATTCCCTGCGTTGGCACTCTACAGAACGAGCCAACAGAAATGTGGGCCGTGGTAAGTGATGGAACTTCACCACACTCCTGTTGGCACTCTATGGTTTACCGGCACCAGACTCTTTGAATGATACATGAGCCTCGAGTTGTTCGGAACAGTAAGTATATTAAGTTTAGCTCAGGCCTTGTTGATTTACTTGCACTGGCTATTTGGCTGCGGGAGTAACCCATTTTATGCACATATCTCTGGCCTGAAGGTATTCATTGAAGCATGTGAGCGCTGAGCATTGGCGATCGAAGCATCTCTGAGGCACTGCTAATGCTATTGACACTTGTTTGCTCTGACCATTACGACTGCTCTTGCTATCTAGCTGTACTATTTCTAGTATTTTGCAAAGTTGCGCCCTGTATGGAGGCAACTCTGCTTCATTTGGGGCACCTTTATCATTCCAAAAAAGTGTTACCTTGACGGTGCGGGACCGTTTCCATGTTGCGATCAGTGACGACGAAGACCGGAAACCAGCACCACCCACACCGCCAGCACTTGGAGCACCACCGCCATCGTCATCACCAGCGGCATTGCCACCACCAACAGCAGCAGCGACAGCAGCAACAACAGCAGCAACAGCAGCAACAACAACAGCGGCAACATCCACATTATCATCATCATCATCATCACCATCAGCAGCAGCAGCAGCAGCAACAACAGCAACAACCACAGCAGCATCTCTCTCCAGCGCCACAATCACCGCCCCGGCAAGCATCCTGTGAATCGCTGTTACCCAGAGGGTCCATATACACTACCATTATGGAATCAGGCCTCCAAAACCATAATACTGCGCCAGGACGAAAGTTCGTCGCATCCGCTAGGTCCGCTAGCACATACTTGCAAACCCCTTTCCCCCATAGACTCCTTCACGAAGTCGCGATGTCGTTCAAGGACGTCACTAATTCCTCCGTCGGAACAAAAAAACAGTGTATGTTTATTTTGGCATGGAAATTCCTCCGCTAGCCAGGCCACGTAAAATGCACTTCTTCGTACTCCGAGTCCTCCGCCAAGCAAAGACATCTTAGTGCGACAAAACTGTCATCCTGCTGATGTAGGGATGGTCTTTTGGTACCTAATTCCACGCTGGGTAGTGTATGTGGACCCTCTGGGATACAACCCTAAACCCCAAACCCCTACACCGCAAACCCCCAACCCTAAACCCCTAAACCTACTGCAGTGGTATATGGCTCCTCTGGGTTAGGAGGTCGACATCCCCCAAAACCCTATTCTAATTATTAATGCCCTTATGTTCTAGAACCCTACTGTAGGTCCCCTATAGTAACCAATTTAAAGGAACCCTTTGAAAGTAACCTGTAACTATTACGGCCCTATGCTAGGAGGTCGACATCGACATCGACGACTTCGAGGGTCTGCGGAAGAACATATGCTCGGAAGAGCTGTGAGAGCAACGGTCACGACTACTCTAGATGGCATCCGTGGACGGAAATACCATAGTAACATTAGCATAACGAATGATACAGGAACAACACCAATATTGGTATTGGTACAATGTTACAACAATAAGAACAGTAAATAGTGGTAATAGAAGTAGTAATGTAATAAAAGTAATTACACCATAGCAACACCAAGCCCATGTAGGAAGATCTCTGCCTCGTTGCTTGGCAAGAAGCAGGTGGACTCTGCTTTCAGAGTGGCGGTTTAGGGTTTAGGGTTGCTCTCCGGCCTTTTGGATACTAGTAAAATAGGCTGTAGGTTTGAGGGTCTAGGGTATAGGGGCCCAAACAATTAATAAATCTTGAGCGATCCTTATTATGATTACGGATGAGTGTGCCAGATGATTTTTTCCGGGCACCCTATTGTGATTATTCTGGCCCACTATGGTATTCTAAGCAATGCCGCAGCTAGTAGCGGGTGTTTGCATTGGTCGTGGCTGCATGCGGTGGCACAAACACCTCCTCAGAGATCCCAATACCCCTTAATTGAGGAATATTCCTTAAATTATAATAGGACCCCGAATATGATTGAAGGCATATTCCTCAATTAAGGGATGTTGGGTCCTCTGGGTCGATGACCGCGATGGAGAACCCATGAATTTAAAAAAAAGCCTGAGACTCCATAACCCCTTAAGGAATCTACCTTAAACTATAACAGGATCCTCTTATAGGATTTTGAGTATAATGGGATCCTCTTATATGATTTTGAGTATAATAGGATCCTCTAGTATGGTTTTACATATAATAGCATCCTCTAATATGATTTAAGGTAGGTTTTGCGATGTTTTCGATGCATTGGTGCCTTCACTTCGGGAACCTAGAAGTCCGAGGACGGACCCGGGGGATCGAAACTCTGCAACCCAACTTAACCGACTCCAAAATTTGGGAGTTTCCGAAGATTAGGGGACCCTAATATAGTACCCTAAATAGTAGGATGCTTATTATAAGGATCCCCAAGTAAGGTATCCCTAATTTTCGGAAACTCCCAAATCCCTGAGCCTAGAGCCTGAAGGTATTGAAAACCTCAGTTTCGGACAACCGAGATGGTGGCACTCTCTTAGTCTTGATTCCCCAGTACTGCAAAGCAGTGCAGATTACATATGCTTTTCAATCTTGAATGCGGCTTCCGGCATGGAACGTGGTCCTCCCTAGGCTCTAAGCCCTAACATCCAAACCCTAAATCCCTAAGCCCTAAATCCCAAACCCTATAGACCCTATCCGCAACAGCTACGCCCGAGACAGGGTCCTGGCTTGTGGCTGGGAGCTGTCGAACTCCGGATGAACTAAGCAGGACAGTTCATCCTAAACCTTACCTCCCGAGAAGCAGAAACCATCAGAAGGAACCCTATAGTAGTCGGTTTTTTGGGCTACAGGCACCTATAGTCTCCTTAGGATTTTTATTTATTCATGTTCATATAAGAATTGTTTTGATTATGGTTCTAAGGGGGTAGGGGCACCGTATGTAGAGGGCAAGAAAATACCTGGGTCTTCTAATGTCGATGCTCGCTCTCGCCAGCGAGTTGAGGGTTCAAGGGGTTCACGGGGTGAGGATTTTGTACATGTTGTGTTTTGGGGGTCTCATAACTTCAGGGTTTGACCAGACAGCCCAACACCCCTTAATTCAGGAATATAGCTAATATCGTTTAGAAAATCCCGTATGGTTTAGATGCGTTAAGGTATATATACCTTAATTAAGAGGTATTGGGCTCTTCGGGTAGGGCTTATGGGCTCCAACCTACTATTTAGAGGCTGGAGCTATGCTATTATATTGGTGTTTCGGGGGCGGACAAATACCCAGGTGCTTCCAATGAATTTTGTTTGCTTAGTGCGAACGGACTGCGATGCCTTGTCAAGTTCTAAGGTGTCACTATAAGAGCTGTGAGCAAGACCGTGTAAAGTGCAAGAGAAGGGGGCACGCTACGCGTCCCTCGACTCTAGGGGGCATGCTACGCATCCCTCGTCTTTACCTTTCTATGTGACCGCTAACGCAACGTTTGGCTCAAGTCAACGCCCATAGCTAAGTGCTATATGTGTCTTCTATCCTGAGCAATCAGAGCTATCCCGTTGCACAGACGAACCGCCGCCGGCAGTGAGTGCAAAAGGAACGGCCGCCGGTTCTGCCTGCCTAGGATCGCACGTGTGGAAGTAAGAGGGAGAGACAGGGTCCAGTCTGTGGAGAGTGCTAGCCAGCCACACCTACATTCATTACAGCTCTGGTGGGGAGAGCAGCAACCAAGTCGAGAACAATCCCCCACGCAGGTTATCAGCCGTACGCGGCTCTGCCTTTCTACAGCAACGACTACTTGATCTACTACGACCACAATGAACTCAGGATCAAGTCAAGATACGACAATGACTTTCGGTGGCGATGTGGCAGCGCCAGCCGTTGGTGAGTCAACAGCTGATGACACAGTGGTGCAATCCGTTGATAGCTCCACGGAAGATGACAAAGGTCAATCTTCTGCGCTTGCCATTGCAAAGGCAGTTCCCACGGGGAAAGCAAAGAGTCTACCAAGAGCATCTACGCCTTCACGTCCGACATCCACAGGTTCGAGGACGGGCAAGGCTTCAGAACGACGGGCCGAAGCGTCTGGTTTTCAGGCACCTCGGACTACGTCCAGGGCCAAGGACAAAGGAGTCAAGACCTTGGAGAAGAAGTCAAGACCATCATCTTCGAGAAGCTCTTCAGCACGATCGAGGACTTCGGCTACTCGTGGGCGTGACAAGTCCATGACTTGGAATCGGATGGTTACCAATCAACCACGCGATACTGACGATCTGGACATGACTCTGGATACTATTCCTGCACGTGGTGATGCGTCATCCGTGGCCACGCCTGCAATAGCTGACGGTCCGAATGCCTACCAGGAACTGACGATTTCGCAACAGTTCGAAGCATCGAACCTTGCACAGCAGATGTACTATCGCAGGCAGGTGCAAGAATACGAAGGAATCGTCCAGACCCTGATGGACAAGATCAAGGAGATGCAACAAGAAGATGAAGGATCTGGAATTCGCATTGAGGAATTGGAACGACAACGTGATCATGCATGCTTAGCCATGAGGCACATCAACAATGTCAATCAGGAGATGAAGCGAGACTATGAAACAGCCTTGTTTCGCATGGATGAACAGAACTCTGCTCAACAACGTCAAGCACATGCCGTTGCCGAGGATTTAGCTCAACAGCTACACGTGTTCCGCACGGAGGCAGCCACCAACTTCGTGCAGTTGGAGGCAAGAGCGCAAGGTGATGGTGAGCTTATGGCACGTGAGTACGAGCGTCTGACTCATGAACTTCATGAACACGCCAGAGAGAACTTGGTCCTCCGGTCAAACACAGCAAGTTCGGAACAAGCCTTACAAGCAACGCAGGAACGATTCCACTTGGTCAAGAACCAGGAGTTGCGGGCTGTGAACGAGATCCAAGGGCTAGCTGGAAACAGCGCAGCCATTGAACAAGAACGATTTCGGCTTCGCGAACGTCTTGGTGAAGAGGAAGAGTACCGCAGAATGGCTGTGAAGAGGATGCAAGAAGCAGAGGAACGACTTCATCAGAATGAGGATCATGCAAGGCGATCATTGCCTACCTTGCACGACGAGCTGAGTGAACTCAGGAAAACGCTCAAAGCACAAGAAGATCTTCAAGCGAGGACACGCAGCGAATTGGAGGCAGCACGAAACTCCCACCAAGGAGGAGCGACGCGACCTTCGAGCATGCCCATGTCTTCGAGGACTACTGAGTCTGGCTGGGAGCACGTAGGAAAAGATGTAATGCCTGCATTTTCCGTAGGAGATGAGGTACGATCCCCTGAAATACGGTCCCCAAGTCAAGTTAGTCCAGTCGCCAAAGAGAAGTTCGCATTCTCGGAATCGGACAAGGACAAGAACCTTGTGATGGACGGAATTCCATTCACCGGTGGAAACTTCTTCACTGGCCGCAGTTCAATGCCAATCGTGGCGGATGCAATGCCCGAGCACCACGTGCCAGGTATTAGCAGTCCAGCGCTTGCGCGTACCACGCCTAGTGCAGCCACTTTGTTTGGCATACCAAGCGGATTTCATGGGAAAAGTGATGCGGCAGCCGTGCGTGATCGACAGCTACGCGAACTCTTGGGGGATCGCGAGATGTTGGGATCGAAGTCCACAGCATCGGCCAGCTCCTCAAGACCTGTTGGCATCGACGGTGTCACCGCATCTACTAAGGGCAACGACCTCATTGGTCCCCCTGTCGCCTATGACGATTCCATCCATGAGGCAAGGAGGCGTCAGATCGAGAAAGAGATCGCGGAACAGTACGAGGAGAAGATTGCTGATCTGCGAAGTGAAGTACTCAAGGCTCAGAAAGCCGAACAACGTCTCAGAGCTGATCGTGATGAGTGGAGATTATTCGCTGAAACGATTCAAGAAAACAATGGAGACGATGACGGTGATGAAGCTGGCGACGAGAACGGAGAGGAAGAGCATGATGAAGGTACCGGCACAGGGTATGATCCTCCAGATCCGCCTGACGACGATGATGACAAGAAGAAAGGTGGAGGGGGCAAACCCGAATCGGATCCTGGTTCGCATGCGCGTGATCCTGATGGAGATGCGGATCCTGAAGTCACAGAGGTGAGAATTTCCAGGAGGGAAGCCGACAAAGTTACCGTTCCTCCATGGCCTACTCTCACTCATCTCAACAACTGGCGATCTGTGTGCACGGCAAATGTCTTAGGGGCATCAGCCGACCCACATCATGAGGACTGGATGTTATGGCTGGCACCAGCGTTCAACCCATTCCCTGATGTCGAAGCATTGAATGATTCAGGACATAAGAAGTTCAAGAGCATAGACGTCAAATTGGGGATTGCCATGGTCGCAATGTTACGTGCCGGTGGTGACAAATCAGCTGACCTGTACCTCGAGGTGAACCGGAAGGCCAATGATTACATCAGCAGGCCTGACGTGAAGATCATCAAAGGACGACAAGTCATCGCGATGATGTACGAAAGTTTTCGAACACATGATCGTCTCGACATGATCATCACTCTTGAGTATTTGGTGAAGCTCCAGTACCAAGGCGACAACAAGCTCCATACGTTCAAGCAGACGTGGTTGGAAGTTCTGGGACGGATGAGACCAGAGGACATTCCATCCAAAACAGCTCTCCGTGATTGCTTGTACAGCAAGATCAAGGACTCGCCCGCAATGAAAATGGACTTGGGCATGCACTATGAACACCTGCCCTACAATCATGAAGATCGATCGTACGACAATTTGATGAAGATCATTGATCGTACCATCATGCGGAAACGAGAACAGTCAAATCTCACTCAGACTCAAATTGGCTTGCGCCAGATGCTTGAGTGCAAGGATTTGCTTGCTGCACCGGCCAAGGTACCTGAGAAACCTACGCCTAACGCAGCTCCATCCGCAAAGGTCAAGGCTTCGCCGACCAAGCCGGACAAAGCAACACCTGTACTACCTCAGAGCAAAGCGAAGAGTCATGCGAAGACCAAGCCGAAGCCCAAGAAGAAGACGAGGAGTGAGTCAGCGGACAACAGAGGTGACAAAAGCAAGAAGCAATTCCGCTGCAAGTTCCATTTCACAGATGCAGGGTGTCGAAATGGCGATAAGTGTCCATTCAGTCACTCGAAGAAGACTCCAGAACGACCCTTCACACCGAGGACGAGAACTCCAAGTCCATCTGGAGGAGGAGGAAACAGGATTTGCTACTCGTTCAAGAACACAGGCTCGTGCTCAAGAGAGAATTGTCCTTTCAAGCATGAGGCAACAGCTACCCCAGCTCCGGAACCAAAGGCAAAAGCTAAAGCCAAATCCGAAGCAAAGGCAGCTCCAGCGAAGCCGAATGCCAAGGCCAAGGCACTCCCTGCTGCACCCGCCATTAGATTGTGTCGAAGGTGGAATCCATCAGCTCCGGCTATATGGAAGCGATCTTCAAAACAAGATGAGGAGGAGTCAGATTGTCCATCCGTTGACAGCGACGCTGATTCGGATTGTTCAACAGATGACGAACCCTCGGGAACGACTACGTCGACCCGAAAAGTGATAAAGCGCAATGTGACGTTTGCCAATGACGTGAAGTTCATTTCTTCGTGTCCTAGACGATCGAAGAAAGACAAAGAGCGGAAGGTGAAGTACGTCGACATGGAAGCGTTTGTCAATGATGAGGATCGCGCCGTGAGCTTGGAATTCGCCAAGCACAAAGCGAGATTGAGGGCACAGATCATGAGAGACATGGTTGACGACGATGATGATCAATGCGGAGATCGAGTTTCATTCGTACGAATCCCAGGAACGTCTCGAGTGGAAGAAGTTTCGTTCTACGATGGTGAGGATTCCATCGTTGAGCGCGAACTCGATGCTGCACACAGCAAACGGATCATCAATCAAGGCTTATTCAAATGCATGGTTCAACCAGTCATCCTTAAGAAGAAGATCAAGTTTCTCATGGACACTGGATGTGGTCATGACCTCATATCTCAGAAGAAGATCGAGAAGCACAGTCTCGAGACACTCGTGACTCCAGAGCCCATATCATTTCAGACAGCCAATGGAATCACCGATACCGCTCTCGTGTCGAACTTCCAGACTGAGTCGTTCGAGGAACCGATCAACGCTTATGTGTTGGACGACACGCCGTCGGTGCGTTCCATAGGCAAGAGATGTATGAACTTCAACTACGGGTTTGTGTGGCCTCCCGGAAGGGAACCATTCATGATCAACCCGCAGGGCAAGAGAATATCTCTGTTCGTGAACTGTGACATCCCGTACGTTCGTGCCGGGAGTTCCAAGTCATTGGTTCATGATGATCCGGAGGCCAAAGCGATCACCGAAATCTTCAAGGGTGCGTTGACAGCGGGCAATGTTGACGTCAGCGTCGCAGCTGCCGTTGAAGCTGCACCGGGCGAGATCGAAGCAGAAGAAGAAGGTGATGATCATGAACGACCTCCTGATCCTGAACCCCAAGAACCTCCTATAGAAGAAGTACCAGAGTCCGAGGCCGGACGCCCTCCGGACGACGACGAAGGAAAAGGAGTGGGTGAAATTCCATTGGATGGTGACGATGAGGTGATCATTGATGTGGAAGGCGACGGTGCGCCGAGCCGCAAGGCCAGAGTCGGAACACTGAAAGCCGAAGCGAAGACATTGGCACATCTGTGTACTCATCGCTACCGCAATCCATATTGCGAATCGTGCATACGCGCGAAGATGAAGCACTTACGAACACAACGAGGTGCATTTCAACGTGTGATCAAACACTGGGGAGATCTTGTGACGTTCGACTTTCTTGACATGCGCAAGGCCGCCGAAGCAGGCATTGGACTCGATGACGGGGCACGTGAGGTTCTAGTCATCAGGGACATCGCCACCAAAATGATTGCAGCGATTCCCACGGCTTCAAGGAGCACTGACGAAGTCGTCATGGCCATCAGACGCCTCATGGGAAGACGCAAGATTCATATGGCGTACAGTGATGAAGCACCAGAGTTCGATTCAGCTATGGCACAGTTGAAGATCGTGATTGATCATTCTCTTCCAGGGAAACCCAGTAACAATTCACTCGCTGAACGATCAAATCAAGAAGTGATCAACACAGTCGCAGCATCCATGTTACACGCCGGATTGCCCGCTCAATACTGGTCCTTTGCGCTTAATTGCGTGATGCAGAACCTCAACGTTGAAGACGTGGAGGGCGATGGTGATTCAGCATGGAAGCGAATGACTGGAAAGGACTTCGAGGGAAAAGCCATACCCTTTGGGGCCAAAGTCTTCTTCAAGCCTACGGACACAAGGCCGAAGACATATGGCAACAAGTTCGATCCAAAGGGGATCCAGGCATTTTCGCCGGATACATCATCACTGCTGGTCAAGGATGGTCCAAGAAGTATCGCGTTTGGGATATGAAGGAATTTGCCAACGCGAACTTGTCGATGGACGCATCTGTTCCCAGGAAGTTGATGAGACCGTACGAGACAGAAGTTATCTACTTCCCAGAGGAGATAACGTTTCCCCTGAAAGCCGAGTACGAAAGGATGAATTCAACCATTGAGGGACTCAGGGACAACGTTGACCTCGCTGGCAAGGAGATAAAAGACGTCGATGACGGTGGTGACGGTCCGCCTGGAGGAGATGGTGACGACGGGGATGACGATGATCCAAGCGGACTTCTTCCTCCACCGGATCCCGGAGAAGATCCTGACTTACAGGACATAGATCCATCTGACATTGAGACGGAGCCGCTCGGCGAAGTCTTCAAGTCAGCAGAACATGAAGCTATTGATGCCATAGGAGACAAAAGACTCGAAGAACTAGATGAAGAGCTGGGTCTACGTGCAGCACCGCCTCTTCTGAACCAAAGGTCACTGGGAAAGATCGGCGATCGCCCCGCGAAGTCGGTCCAACCGGTAGACTCATCCCCGAAGGAGACATCGAAGAACCTGGAGAGATTATCAAGATCTTGAAAGAAAAGAAGTTGGCTCCCGAGGAGATTGAACATTGGAGTACGGGGAAGAAAGGAGACGGCATTGTATATCTTACCGATGACGGTGAAGCTTGCAAGATCGACAAAAGGGGAGTTCCGTACAAGATCCGAAGTGATGGTCGACGAACTCTTCCTACACGGCGACCTATCCATTCTTATTCTCCGGAAGCATGGAAGAAGATGAGCGAAACGGAGAAGAAGGCAGCATACAAGAAAGAAAAGCGAGACAAAGCTCGAGTTGCCAAGAAAGACCGGAAGAAGGCTGTGATAGGAAAGAAGATAGTCACCAAGACTTTGGACAACATGATCTTTCCCAAGATTGTTCCGTGTGAAGAAATTGATCTGCAACTCAACGTGACCGTTGACGACGACGATGGTTGGTCATGGGCACAGTCCTATGTGGATCAATATACACAGGAACAATTCTTGGCAGATGTCGTGCCGGCCGTTCCGGCGCATATGGTCATGGATGATAACTGGATTCCTTCTATGCCGTGTACGACTTCTCACAGAAACGTACATCGGGAAAAGAATCATGCAGGAGGATCGTGCTTCAATGCCATGGTCACTCGACCCGTCACACGCAAAGAGATGATCAACAATCCCAAGGCCATGGAAGCTTTCATGAAAGAATGGAAAGGATTGTGGGACCAAGAAGTGTTTGACTTCTCAACTACGCGTGAATATGACGACGTCGTCGCCGAGGCAAAGAAGAAAGGTGAGAAAGTACATATGGCGCGAGTACACGGACTGATCTACGAGAAGAACTATCAGCGCAAAGAGGACGATCCTGCCAGGAAGTTCAAGGGGCGAGGTGTACTACTCGGTGATCAGGTCAAAGACCAGAATATGGAAGCCGCATTGTTTCAGGATTTGGGGAATTCCCCGGCTACGTTTGAAGCCTCACGATGGGCAGATTATTACGGATGTCTTCCTGGCAACGATGTCCAGATGGCGGATGCTATCCAAGCATACATTCAGGCTAGATTGTCGGGCACTCCGTGTTGGGTTGAACTGCCTGATGAAGCCTGGCACCCATCTGCGAAACGGCACAAGTTCCGTAGGCCGGTATGCCGCCTGATCAAAGCTCTATATGGACATCCTGACGCAGGAACCATGTGGGAACAACATTGCCACACCGCGGTACAGAAAGTAGGGTTCAAGCCAATTGGTGATGAATGGCCATCATTGTATTTCCACCCGCAAATGAAGCTCTTACTTGTCATCTACGTGGATGATCTCAAGATGGCAGGACCCAAAGAGAATCTACCCAAGGGTTGGAACATGCTGCGCCAAGAACTTCGATTGGAAGAAGAAACGCCGCTGGGCTTGTATCTGGGTTGTCGCATCTCCAAGGGCGAGGCAACGTTGCATGACAAAACGAAGGGGCAGACCGTTACCTACGACATGGAGACGTACCTGGACATGACAGTCAAGAAGTACTGCGACGTGACTGGGTTCGATCCGACAAAATTCAAGACGGTACCATCGCCGAGTCCGGCTGAGGAGACTAAGACTCACCCAGCTCGTGCTCCGGCACAGTCAGGTAAAAGCCATCGATGCACGTGGTGTGGACACACCATGCCTGTTGATAAGGATGGTCGGCTCGTTCCGCCTCCACCTATTCCCAAGGCGCCCGAGGGAGAGGAAATCAACGAGGCCAATCGCGGCGCACTTGCTCCGCAGGCAGCCAGCATTCTCATGAAATTGCTTTATGCCGCGCGCATTTGCCGCTTCGATCTTCTGCGAAGTATCAACAATCTCGCACGCAAGATCACGAAATGGACCAAGAAGGAAGATGCTCTTCTTCATCATCTCATGGCCTATGTGCACCAGTCCAAACATCACATGATGATTGGATGGGTCGGGAACTCCTTGGAGGACTCGTCCATCGGGCTGTTTGCCGATGCGGACTATGCAGGTTGTGGAGAAAGTTTGAAATCTACCTCCGGTGCTCACTTGCACATTCAAGGTTCTCACACAAGATTTCCCTTGGCGGGACTTAGCAAAAAGCAGGGGTGCTTGAGTCATTCCACACCTGAGGCCGAGATTGTCGCGGCCGACTTTGCCATGTCACGTCTTGGATTGCCTGCTATCACGTTGTGGAAGCAGCTTGGGGGGCAAGACCCCAACTTCGTCTTCTACGACGACAACCAGACCATGATCGGGGTGATTCGCACGGGCAAGAATCCGACTATGCGTCACTTGGAACGTACCCACGGTATCTGCATTGGATGGATGCATTCTATCTTTCAGGAGGGTTACGTTTCTCTTGCCTATGAGGTCACTGCCAAGATGTCCGCGGACATACACACCAAGTCGTTCAAGGATTCCGTGTCCTGGACACATGCGTGTCAGCTCATCAACATCTTTCCGCCGGATTTCATCGGCTCCCAAGAGATTATGGATCTGATGCGCCCTACTCATACCCAAAGCACAGATGAGAAGGGTCAGCAGCACTACTCGTTCCAGAGCGAGGTGCCTTGTTTTCCTTACACGCAGACGCCGATCCTCCCTCAGGTGTTGTATCGCGCTGGATTGTCGAGTAAGGAAGGCTTGCAAGAACATGACAGTGTGGACCCCATCCTGGTTGTCAAGTTCCCGCGCATGTTGCGGGGGCCGCCTTCCGCGTGGCCGCCTGGTCGTTACCTTCGGTCGACTTGGATTCTTCGTGAAGGGCAGTGGCACCAGATGGAGGATCGTGCTGCTATCCTTGACACACCGGGCAAGTTCGACCGCTACGTGGAGCGTGCTGTGTTTCAGTACCATCCCGTGCGGGGGCATTTGCGCCCCGCTGCCATTGCGGACGTACTTGCGCCGCCGTTTTTGCCTATTCCTGAACCGCCTCTAGGCCAGTCTTATGTGCGCGCCCTGCCCGCCAAATGGCGAGCGGTGGTTGTCACACTGGCGCGTGCCATCCATGGGGGGTACCAGGCGTTGATTTTGAGACATTGCAGGCCGAGGGGGAGTTGGTTTTGGTGTTGCAAACGGGGCCAGCAGTCCCGACGAAAGAAGTCAAGGCGACTCTGTCAATTTTGGCTGATGAGTCGCGCAGAAGGGGGTCGGTCGTGGTGGGTGTTTACGGAGCGATGATGGCTGATGCGGGGCGGGACGGCAGAAGAAGGGGAGATAATCGAGAGGGTATATGGATGGAGCAAGTGGTGGTGGCTTCAGCGGTGGTCAGGCGGAATTGGCGCCGGGAAAGGAACAAGCCCAAGGAGGGTCTGGTGATCCAATTCATCGACCACGATGGAAGGTTGGTCCATGCTTACAAGAATCCTTACAGCCGGTGGAAGTACCGTATCACTATCAAAGATGCTCCAAAGGCAGTGACGGTATGGACATCGATAGGAGTCGATGAGGAGAACTGGTGGAATGAGTATGCTCCAGGCAAGGATTGCATCGCCCAGCATGCTCCCGATTCTCACTACGACCCTGGGCTGCAAGTAAATGTTCTGAGTATGGGGCGAGAAGTTGACGACGCCATGTGCGCCTACCTCTTCGATGTGGTGGAAGCAAGGAAAAGCAACCCTAACTCCGTGATCTTCATTGGTGCAGGGGTGTTAGGCAAGAATTCGTGGCTGAGTCGGAAAATCGCTGACAACCCTGAAAGGGCCAAATTGCGGACAGACTACCCATGGGGGGAGGTCGTCCAAAGAATTGCGCGCAGAGCGGTATCATGGGGGTTCCAAATCATCATCGAAGTACCTCCTCGAGTACCAGTCCAGGAAACCAAGCAGTACAAGGGACTTCAGGAAGATGCCATGTGGAAGAGCATCAAGATCCAAGGATGCACTCACGGGCAACGTTATAACTTTCGGGATCCTGTATCTCCCGGAACCGCCGTTGAGCTCGGCTACTGCAAGGATGAATGGGAGTACATTGCCGCAAACGTGGCGTTGCATCCTAAGTCGTCTGATGTGTGCTCGTCCAAACATTTGCACATGACTGATTCGGACGCTAAGGATCGATCTGATAAATGCGGGTTGACTAGCCAAATCTCCAGAAGGTTGCTTAAAGCCTTGAAATTTCAGGCAACTGGCGATGGGAGATTGGTAGCCATGCCGTCGAAGGCTGGTGGACGGAAGCCAGACCGCATGATTGTTGACCTTTGTGGCTTGGGTAACGGCTACGCCGTACCTAAGTTCACTAAGGGTTGCTCTCGCATAACTTGCAAAGAGCTGATTAGCTCCAAAGCCGATGAGGACAGCCTTATCGGTACAATGAAGGATGCGTGCCGGAACGACCTGCGCACACCTGTGCTGTTTGTAGCATCGCTTTTGCGATCAGGTGCTGGTCCTGGAAGTAGTGAAGGGGCTTGCGTGGGGGGTGAAAAACGTTCTGGTGGGAAATACAAGGTTTTCAGAAGTGTCTTGAAATCTCTCAAACGCCTGCTGAAGAAGTGTGCGGAATTTTCCGACGTCTATTTTTCGCTTGACATGCCTTCTTCATGCTCATGTTGGTCTTGGCCAGAGTTGCATGCTCTTGTTTCAAGTGGCAAGGTGACGAAGGTTAAGGTTGATGATCATGTTGGTGCTGATGGCGATGGGGGTGGACGCAGGATCATGTTCTCTAACATGCCTGAAGCGGACCGTTTGGTGATGAGACTGAATGATTGCTTGGACCATGATTCGAAGAACAGTTTGTCGCAGCGCATTGATGTTTCATGGCGGTCAATTGCGAGAAATGTTCGCAGCCTTGTTCGAGCTCATGTCAGTGTCAGTCATGTTGCACATGAATCTGAGGACATTGCATGGCAGCAACATCAGTGTGTAGACGCTGATGAAGGGGCTATTAGACAGCCCCAACTAAGGAACAACTAAGGTCTGCCCAGACGGATCGGGGAAGGGTGCCTCTTACGGAGAACCCGGAACCGTGAAGTCGAGTAGGGTGTAGGGACTTCCCTCCTACGGAGGAAGGACCGAAACCCGAGCCATGGCTGAAAGCTACAATGCCTACGAGCTGGCCTTCGATGGAGTGGACCACGAGGAAGTTTTCCCGCCTGGTGGGATGATGCGAACGTTTCTGAAGTTCCACAAGTTCCTGGAGATGTATTCTGGGGATGCGTCGCAGAGCGTCTCGCTCCCGCCGAAGATTACGAAAGCCAAAGTGGTCGACAATGATCTCATTCGCACATGGGCAGCTTTCAAAGCACCTCCGTTGGTCTTGCTGTTCACGTGTGCAAATCTGTCGTCAGGAGGGGATCTTTCCATTCGAGTCCGAGAAATCCTCAAAGCTTGCTTGCTTGCTGCTCCTGAGGAGTACATGGACAAACCTTATGGGGAGATACTCGCCATGGTCACTAAGTTTGGTGGAGGTCTCAAACACATTGTTGCTGACCACGAGGGGAAGTACAATGCCATCACCAGGTTCATGGTGGATGAGGAAGTGATCCGCGATGATGCAAAATTGGCTGTGGTTCAACTGGAACAAGAACGAAAGCAAGTTCGGTTCGACTTGAACACTGCAACAAGGAACATCGTCAGTGCGGACGGGTACTACAACCTCGCCGTTCTCATCAACTCCGTTGAGACGCACTACCAGACTGTGACAGACACGAGAATTCAACAATGGTATACGGTGAATCAGGACTACTACCACAAGTTGCCTATGTCGGGTAGAGCACCTGACCAATCAGACCTGTTGGCGGAGCCTACGTTATGTAGGGTGTGCAAGCTGATGTACATGTTCGCGAAACACACTGGATATGGACTACGGACCTACAACCAGGAGTGTGCTGCGAACAACGATGGCGCCACGCCACTCAACGTGCACCAGCTGGCCATGATGATGCGCACAATGCCTCAAGGCATGGGACACCAGCTCGCCTTTGCGATGAACTCGCTCCAGGCGTTCAGTGTCTGTCTCCACGTGCTTCATTCCTACGTATCATGGGTTGATCCAGAAACTGGACACCCGCATTACAGATGGTCCAACGACGTGCTCCCTGATTCCGACTACACCACGTATTCTTTCCTCAAGCACCACGTGGATGCTGTATGTGCAGATCAAGACAGGAACGGTTTCCAATTGCCGGATGCGTTCCGTAGCTACACCTGGAATCAATGCGGAGTTGAATCTGGATATGTGGTCGACTGCTCTACCAAACGCGACACGTTGAGCATATGGGAAGCAGAATTCCAACAGATGGAGGCACCAAGACCGCTTCTACAAGATGATGGCCTATTTCCGCCCAATCTTCAACGGCATCCTAGCTGGGTGTATTCAACGGGGAGGGTGGCGATGCCTACGGCAAGCAACCTCGAACCGGAAGGAATCGTGCACCCTGAGCATGGAAGAACGCCGGAACAATCGCAAGGATCCGCTGCCGGACCTCGAGCCACCCCTAGCAACGGACCAAAGAGGGCAAGGACGGACGAGGCAACGGCATCGGCGTCGTCATCTTCTGCGGCACCTCCTCCACAACAACCGACTTCGCAACCGGAAGAGGAACCATCGCAACCGACATGGGAGGAAGCTCCAATCCCCGCTGGCGCTCAGGAAAGTTGGTACCATTACGTCAACATCGATGAAAAGGGCTGTCGCTCGAGCTTGCTGGCGACGACACGTGATCAAGACGAGTACCCACCTACCATTGATGAGACGCCAAAGTTCGTGGCCAACCACGACGTGGGGACCACACCGATTCAGCATTACGTCAGAAGACTGGTGACCTACGTGGCAAGGATTCGTTCCGTCTCTCAAAGTGACGACAAGGGTCTCAACCTGAAGGTCTACGTGAAGCTGAGCACGAAGATGTGGTTACGGATGTATTCGCGGCTGTACCATGCATTGGCATTGGTGTCGTGCGTGCATCTTCCTTCTCCTCCAATGCTTACCTCGGCTGTGATGATCGAGGCAGACAGCGATCTTGTCGAAAACGATGAAATTCCGGCAGAAGCAAGGATCAATACCATGAACACGCTGAACGGATTTCGCAATAGTTTGGGTATGGGTGGCAAGCCTGATGCCGCGACTATGCGCTCTCAATGCACAATCCTCGTCCAAGACTTTGATATGGTCGCAAGGACCAGAGGATCATCGCATACAGTGAGAGAAAATCTCGTCATGCATGGATGGAGTGAGATCTACATTGTGAGACCGTCGATCACCGCAGGTGCCAACTACAACTTCCAAGTCACAAAGGGATCGTTGGAATCTGTGAATGAGACATTGGATGGCTTGACTGAAGAGCAGCTTGCAACCGTCACGTTGCACTACCATCTGTCTCTCCAGGCGATCCTCATCGAGAACATATCATTTCCGATGAGTGAGGTCGGAGACGGAGCAGCGATTCGTGCTGATTTGCAGCGGCAGCTCAAAGCCACGTACGTTGACCCCATCATTGCGGCAGGGACGCGTACCACGCGCCCTCCAATTGTCAACATCAACCACGACTTACGGTTCGTAGGAGCAGCCAGCAATTACCTTCGACAGAAAGCTTCTATGTTCAACGGTTTCCACGCGCTGGGAATGTACATTGAACTGGAGTTGCGGGCCCGAGCATGTGTGGTGATTCATGGATATTCGTTTTGGTCAAGAATGTACAGTCAGGCGAAACATGCGTCGTCTGGCGTGCACACTTTGTCAGTCGAGAAGGTACCACCGCCAGACAATCGGGTCAGGTTCAAATTGGGCCTAGCTATCTATGAGAAGCAGCTGTTTTGCGAGAAGATGGTATCTACGTGCTTTGTTGAGGCATCGAAAGTTCGCTCATGGGATGAGACAGTCAGAACCGACTTAGTTGCTCACCCGTCGCTCGTCGAGATTTGGGAGGACAAGAGTGAAGTCAAGACGACCACCAAGATCTCGCAGACATGGTTTACGGGGGAACAGCAGCAACAGATCAGGTCGGGTGCCCAGGGTGACACGGTCGCTGAGTCGTCCACAGTCACCTGGCAGGACTTTGACATCGCCATGACCGTCCCCGAAGCCTACTACGACAACAGGCACTACTGGTTCCGGATCGACACCTATGCGACCCCGAACACCGGTTATGTCAAAGGGAGAACGTTCTATTGCTCTGGATGTGAAGGAATGAAGTTGGCTGAGTGCTACGCACAAGCCTTCTTCAAACCCACCGGAAACGGGTATCCTGGGCACTGCATTGTGTGCGCGCATACTTCAGCTTTGAAGATGCAGCATCAAATCAGCTCCTTCAATGACTTGATCGCGTCCCAGAAGTACACCTTGGCTTGCGCAAAGCACCTTTATGACCTGAGGCTTCAATTCGTGGATCCTCGTGTGGACATCAAGGAGTTCCTCAAAGTTTGTGCGGAGATGGTCTATGAAGACATCGGCAAGACGGTTTCTCACTACGGTGGTCTCCGAATCACAGCCAGTCAGGCCATCGAGTACGCGGCATGGGGAAAGGCCAAACAGTTGGCGTGGGACAGAGGGTACGACTCAGAAGGCAAGACATGCTACATCTGCTACTACGACGCCGGGAACTGCGCTTATGCTGGTTTCATGAGGATGCTTTTGACTCCGGAAGAGCGCCAAGAATGCTACAGAGGGTCCGTCTTGCCCAAGGAAGAGCTCCTGGGTGACACAGTGGAGCTGGCGCTCGGGCTTCTTACAATTGCAATGAGACACCCAGGTCATTTTCCGAATTGGGGTGGCCTTGAGGGAGCAAATGCGTGCGCGAGAGGAATCGAAAGATCATTCTTCCGCTACGCGTCGGCCGAAGCCATCGAGCTGATCACGGTTGACTCCCCGCGCAAAAGGACACCGCCCAAGAAGAATGAAGCAGTCGCTGAGATCGTCAACACCATGTCCGCTGACCTCGTGATTGATTTCACAGTGATCGTCGATGGTGATATCTACCCTGTAGAGATTGCGAGAACCGACGAGACACAGGCCGCTGACAACGTCACGGACGATCCAGGGTTCTCAGTTGCTCCACCAATACCTGCACAGGATGTGGATGTGGATGCGCAACCCGAAGAAGAGCAAGGTGCAGAAGGCCCTGATCCCAGGCATGCAATTCGTGAAGGAGTTGTCACGCAGCTTCAGGACTATGTTGGCGTACTCGCTCAGGGCGAGATGTCAGTCGGAAGCGATCGCGTCACATTTTGTGTTGCTTGTGGCAGTGACCTACACACTCTGTCAAATTGCACGGAGAATGCTGCAACTCGGGACCTGGTACTTCGAAGCGTCCAGATCATCAAGGAAAGTCTTCTTCGATATCCACGTCGAGTACCTTCACAAGAGGCTGAACC
The DNA here is from genome assembly GCA_905221615.1 of Symbiodinium sp. CCMP2592. Classification (NCBI taxonomy): domain Eukaryota; class Dinophyceae; order Suessiales; family Symbiodiniaceae; genus Symbiodinium; species Symbiodinium sp. CCMP2592. The sequence continues at coordinate 1,039,453 of CAJNDT010006024.1, read as the reverse complement.
AATGGACGTTGACACCACAGATCATGTGAGTGTTGCATCCTCGGACCGACGACCCAAGGCCAAAGCCCGACCGCGACGCGGAGGCGAAGCAGTTCGGGGTGATGTGGTCTTGATCCGTTATGAGAACAAACACAATCTCTGCACGGATGTGGAGAATCGTCGGGGCCTAAATGATGCTTGTGGCGTACCACTGCAGGATTCGGGACCAGAGAATAGCCAGCGAGTGGTGGACATCATTGAACAGCTTTCGGACCATCGCGACCGACGCCTACCCCAACGGGGAGACCGTCCTAGCTATGTGTACGACGAGAACACCAACAGCTACACCAATCCAGGCTATGAATCCATCGGCGGCGGAAGGCCAATCCGGGGCGGAATTCTCGACCTGATCCCAACCAAGGGTGCAAGCTTCATCAACAATCGGTGGGACATCGTGAACGAAGTTGTCCTTCGCAACATCACCCGTCAGCGCAGGTTGAATGCGGATTGGGCGCTATCATGCATCCAGTCTGACTTGCGCCACAGAATCGCCAGGCGCCCAGGCTCGGAGTGGCTTGACAACAGGTGCCAGGTGGCATTCAACAGTGTCATCAAATGTGATGAAGGAGGGTGGGTTCTGATCGAAGACTTGGTGAGGCATGAGCCACTATGGACCCATGAAAGCAGACGCATCACCGAAGGGGTCTCAAGGACCGATGACCAACAGAAGAAGAGAGTGTACAATGAAAGACTTCAGCTATTGTTCCAGGGGAACATGATTGCAGCAACGAAACGCAACAAGGCCAAGATTCGGTTGCAGTTCCTGGGTGTGAGAGTGAAGGACCCCGGCACGGAAGTTCTTGGATCAGCAGGTTCGAACATGTTGGTATCAGTTCGGGACCAGATCGCGGAGATCCAGAGCAACGACCATTGCCGGCATGGCCAGAGGTACCTGAACCTATGCCACGGCTGGGTGAAGCCATGGGCCGTTCGGGCTACGAGTGGTCACTCTGCGCATTCAGATCCCCAGAACAACTTGCTTCAGTTGGACAAGAACAGGTTCGCAATATCGTCCGCCGATGGATCTCCGCGGGGGGGGCCGTCCGGGCGTCCGGCCGGCTCCGGTCTCCGCTCCGCGCCGGTGCCGGGGCCGCTGTCTTTATAAACCCTCTTGCAACGTCTTGGAGGTGCGTTCCACGCTACAGCATGCCGCAACTTGGATTCCATTGTCACGCAAGGCATCATGCCTGGTTCGGAGGACCCCGACGGGGACTTCGACCATCGACGCCAATTCCGAGGCAACCAAGGCGGCAGACTCCACAGCTATTGGGGGGTGTTTGCGCCGTTCGATCACCGGAACGCAACGACCAAGATGCGAGTACACGGACGAGACGCCAAGCACATGCCATTGGCGGTTCTTCATGTCCCATCGCAAGATCTTGCACGAGAGGATGGACGTATCACAGACAGCGGCATCATGATCGTTGGTCGAACGATACCTTTCCATTTCGTCAAGGAGGTATGGTTTTGCGTCCCTGACCCTCGAGATACACACTCTTTCGCTCTGGTGGAAAAGATCTACGATGAAAGGTTGGAGAAAGAGCTGGTGTTGGACTACAATGCATCACCGTTGCTTCCCGAGTTTGAGAGATACCGAACGCCGAGCAAGATCATGGAATTGCTTTGCGAGATGCCTCCTGGACCCCACGACACAAGCAAGGAGCAGATCATTCGTGACCTCACAACTGTATTGGAGTCCCACAGGGAGAACACGGTTCGGCATCACTACATGGACAAGGGAATCAAGTTTGTCATCAAGAATTGGCGACCCGAAGACCTACGCAGAGACGAGGATGGAAGGAGAATGAGGGTATGCCCGGCATGCTACAACATTGTTCCAGCATGTTTCTCCCGATGCACGTCTTGCTGGTCACAGTTTATTTCAAGCGGATATTATCAAGGTTCTCCACAACGGGATACTCCTACGGAGATCCCCAGTGACTTCATTGCTCAGACAATGGAAGCCGCAGCAGCCGCACTGCCTGAGGCGCCCGAAGAGGAGCAGGAAGCCATGGAGGTAGAGACCGTTGCGGAACCTGAAGAAATCCCAGAACCATCTGTTGTCGCGGAAGACGATCCAGAACAGGAACCTGATGAAGAAATGGACGTCGAGCCTGAAGAGGACTTTGATGACGCAGTTCCGGAAGCAATCGCACAGGAACGTCGTCCCGTCTTCCTTACCGGCCAGTCTTTGAACATCGATCCTGAACTACAACTTGCACGTACCGCCATGCAGCCATCTTACTATTCTGGAAAGCGAAATGCCCATTGCATTGACGCGAACATGACCGCTCTGTCGTACATGGCATACGTGGTGTGCAGATCCATCTACAAATCTTGGTCAGGATTCGCAAAGTGGGCGACTATGCCGTTGTTTCAGATGAGGGAAAGTTTCGCACTGGGCCAACGCTATGATGTGCTTGGAAAGTGGGGATCTTTGGCAGCAGTGGACAAGGAAACGGGTGTCAGCAGGGACGTGACTGATGAGGAGATCATTCGCTTTGCGAAGGAACCTGAGAACCTCAAACAGTATGATCCCAACGGGACTTACACCTTGAAGCGCTTCCGGACGAACCAGATGCTTTCTTTACTTGTACGCGGAGCCAACATGATGGGAATTGGCAGGGACAACTTCAGCCCTACTACTTATTTGAAGAGCGACAGGGATGAAGATGTAAAGGCAATGCACTTTTGTTGCCTGAACGTCCTATGCGAGGTGATCCCAATGGTGACGGGACACCAACAATTCTCAGTGCTACGACCAACGCCAACTGGACCGGTGGACTTCTTGTACATCGACCCCGTCGGTATTCTGCTGACTCATTCTGATCAGTCAGTCCAGACCATCGCCTTGCTAGTGGACCACAGCGTTCAGATGCCTGCGCATTTCATGGACAGGTTGAACAGATCCAAGACTGAGAGACAGCAAAACCCGACGACAAGGCGTACGGAAGCCCTACACCACATTTCGGCCGCTGACTATCTTCCTCCAGGTGGTACTTCCATCCTGGACACGCCTGTCACTACGGAGGAACGTGAAAGCGCTTCTTCATCCAAGGGACCGTCAAAAGGGCGTGGAAGAACCGGAGGCGAGCAACATGGTGGCTGGAACACCAATTCCTACCACGACTACATCGCCGCCAAAGGCCGAAACAAAGGCAAGGACAAAGGAAAGCCAAGGAACCAGTATCCAGAGGAGAACCTCCGGCCCTGGGACCGCGATCCTACGTCAACGCGAAGATGGTGGCGAGACAACGCCTGATCTTCATCGCCTATCAGTTCGTGACCTCTGAGCTTCGCCCGTGGAATGCCATCGCGAATGCTTCTTTCTTCGGTGACGCCTGATTCGTTTGTCATTTCAGGGGATCGTTACTGACGTAGATGAGTGTCACAACGTTTCTAATTGGGATGCAAAGCTCTGATTTTTCAATGTCAACGTTGCGGCGGAACATTTTCTGTTGTCCTATCGTGCCATCTTCCGGGTGAGCAGCGTCGGAGACGCAACTCATGGGGGGTGCTAACGGACTGCGATGCCTTGTCAAGTTCTAAGGTGTCACTATAAGAGCTGTGAGCAAGACCGTGTAAAGTGCAAGAGAAGGGGGCACGCTACGCGGCCCTCGACTCTAGGGGGCATGCTACGCATCCCTCGTCTTTACCTTTCTATGTGACCGCCAACGCAACGTTTGGCTCAAGTCAATGCCCATAGCTAAGTGCTATATGTGTCTTCTAGCCTGAGCAATCAGAGCTATCCCGTTGCACAGACGAACCGCCGCCGGCAGTGAGTGCAAAAGGAACGGCCGCCGGTTCTGCCTGCATAGGATCGCACGTGTGGAAGTACGAGAGAGAGACAGGGTCCAGTCTGTGGAGAGTGCTAGCCAGCCACACCTACGTTCATTACAGCTCTGGTGGGGAGAGCAGCAACCAAGTCGAGATCAATCCCCCACGCAATAACCATATTCATATTGATAATAATGTATATTAATACCAATACTAACACACACCTGTATGTACTAATGTACATAAACATGCATACCACCATATTAAAATACAAATCCTTTAACTCACTCATGTATTCAACTGTTAGAATTTCACGTGATCAAGAGTAATATACTACAAACATTCTTTCGAATGTATATCATCAATAATATTATAGTACTAACGCTAACACTACTGCTAATACTTAACACAAAATTTATACTAACCTCAATATTTACATAGCTATTGATACTCCTACGAATACGAATACGTAAACTCTTGTGCGTTAACAGTAGTGCTATCACCAACACTAATACGGACTTTGATAATCTGCTGAATATTCAAGAATGCCACTAGTATTACCAGCATGAACACCCATATTATGGCTATTACGAGTATAAATAGTCCTATTTCTAATAATATTGACATTAATACTGCTACGAATACCAATAGTATATTCATATTGATATGAAAACTAATATCATTACTAATGGACACCTGCTTATACTAATGTACATAAAATACAGCTAACACTACTGCTAATACTTCACACAAAATTTATACTAACATCAATATTTACATAGCTATTGATACTCCTACGAATACGAGTACGTAAACTCTTGTGCGTTAACAGTGATGCTATCACCAACACTAGTACGGACTTTGATAATCTGCTGAATATTCAAGAATGCAACTAGTATTACCAGCATGAACACTCATATTATGGCTATTACGAGTATAAATAGTCCTATTTCTAATAATATTGACATTAATACTGCTACGAACACCAATAGTATATTCATATTGATATGATGACTAATATCATTACTAATAGACACCTGCATATACTAATGTACATAAAATACATACCACTATCTTAAGATACAGATATATACGTCAGTGCATTCATGTATTAATGCTTTGGCATAGGCATATGCCCATATACCAATGTATCAATATACCTCTCGTTGTTGTATGAGTATACTACACGAATATGTGACTGTACTCATATACGGCTACTGCACTATGCAAGAATACCGACATGACAAGTTCGTATACCAATATGCCAACATACTGATATACTTATAAATGATTAGATAAAACAGTCATATAGTACACATACTCGTACACTAATATGCTAACGTTCGAATATACTGGTATGTCAATATACTAGTAAGCTAGTACAGCAGTATAGTAGTGTATTCATGCACCAGTTGTACTAACATGTAAAATATACTAGTATACAAGTATGCAAATATTTTACTGTTCGAATACATTGATGTACTGATATACTCATCTGCTAATATACGAGACTATCAATATACTAACATATCCAAACTAACTAGTTCTAATATTGATACTAATACTAGCACTTCTGCGAATATAAGCTGCTGTTAAACCCAGCATTAAGACTGATACTGATACTACTCGTAGCAGTGGTGCTGTATTACTGACATTGACACTGGCACTAGCGCTAACTCTAACACGAACATGAGCACTAACACTAATTTATAGTTGGCAATATTGATACGTATACTTACAGCAAACAATAGTACTAATATTAATAATAATACTCACCCTAATACCGATACTACCACAAGACTGTTACGTAACTCATGTGCCGCACGTCTGGTGCTATACTATGTACCTCATGTAAAGGTTTTGCTTCATAGAATATCGTCGTGCACGGTGTTTTTTAGACCCGCGGTCTGTCAACGGGGGGGGGGTGAGCATATATATATATATATGTATATATATATATATATGTGTGTATATATATAGATATATGCACAGAAGGCATCGCCCTGGCCGACACACGCTACAGAAAGCGTCGGCATATATATCTATAACAATATATACATATACATACAAATGTGGACATCGTATTAGAAATAACTCAGTTAAGTGAATATATATATATATATATATATATATATATATATGGTACCCCCCCCCCCCGGTACCCAGGTTGTGTCCTGTTCAAGCCAGACACCTTGTCCCTAATATTTGTTTGTGTTCCTTGGTCATGGCGTCTCTGGGAAAGCACGTTTTCGTTTACTGTGGCTCCCTGGGCTTCTAAGTGTAGCGTATACTGTATTGTTGCTCCCGAGCTTTCTCCAAATCGATGGAACGTGCTGGAAATGTTGGAAAAGCCAACAATTTCCACAATTTCCATGATCTGTCTGTAGGGAATCATGGGAATTGTTGGTTTTACCAACATTTCCAACAATTTCCATGATTCCCGAAACTATGGCTCGGGCTCCCGAGGTTTTTCCAAATTCATGGAAATTGTTGGAAATGTTGGTAAAACCAACAATTTCCATGATTTCTCTGAGGGGAATCATGGAAATTGTTGGTTTTACCAACATTTCCAACAATTTCCATGATTCCCGAAACTATGGCGCGGGCTCCCGAGGTTTTTCCAAATTCATGGAAATTGTTGGAAATGTTGGTAAAACCAACAATTTCCATGATTTCTCTGAGGGGAATCATGGAAATTGTTGGTTTTACCAACATTTCCAACAATTTCCATGATTCCCGAAACTATGGCGCGGGCTCCCGAGGTTTTTCCAAATTCATGGAAATTGTTGGAAATGTTGGTGAAACCAACAATTTCCATGATTTCTCTGAGGGGAATCATGGAAATTGTTGGTTTTACCAACATTTCCAACAATTTCCATGATTCCCGAAACTATGGCGCGGGCTCCCGAGGTTTTTCCAAATTCATGGAAATTGTTGGAAATGTTGGTAAACCAACAATTTCCATGATTTCTCTGAGGGGAGCATGGAAATTGTTGGTTTTACCAACATTTCCAACAATTTCCATGATTCCCGAAACTATGGCGCGGGCTCCCGAGGTTTTTCCAAATTCATGGAAATTGTTGGAAATGTTGGTAAAACCAACAATTTCCATGATTTCTCTGAGGGGAATCATGGAAATTGTTGGTTTTACCAACATTTCCAACAATTTCCATGATTCCCGAAACTATGGTGCGGGCTCCCGAGGTTTTTCCAAATTCATGGAAATTGCTGGAAACGTTGGTGCGACCAACAATTTCCATGATTTGTCTGAAGGGGGATCATGGAAAGTGTTGGTTTTACCAACATCTTCCATTATTCCCGAAACTGCGGCTCCGGCTCCCGAAGTTTCTCCAGATCTATGGGAATGGTTGAACATGCTGGTTTCGGCAACATTGTCCACAGTACATATTTCAATACGTTGTTACCGAAAGTTGCGATTGAGCAGATCTTACGTACTCGTGCGAGGCGTTTTACAGACAAGCCGGTAAGGTATTTGCATCCTTGATTAAGCTCACTAGTTGGTCCAACACGAAGCTAGGTAATTCATGGTCTCCGCTTGAAGACACTACTGTGGGAACACCAGTTCATGGGTTTTCTGTTTATCACATACAAGGCTGTACTCCATGTCTAAGATTCAAAAATTTATTGTAGGAAAGCTATTGCTGCACGACCAAGCTTAGCTGGCTTAATCACCCACTTCTTAAGATAAATGTAGAAGAATCTACTTATGTTGCTTGGTGTTTGCATTGGGGGCTTTGGTCGTTGTGGTTGTATATTTTTTTTGGTGTGGCACTGGTGCTTACAAAAAAACAAAGAGCCCGTAGTCAAAAGACTACCATGTGCACCAAAATTCTGACATACATCGTTGTCAACTTGTCATCATTTGGTACAGTAGGTGCAGACTTTCGAAAACGATTCTGCGAACAATAAAATGGATATTACCTGCATGATGCACGCACTTTTGATGAAATGCACTCGGATTAAACATGTCGAAGTCACCTGACGTGAAAAAACTATAGTCGAACTAATTAACTGCAACATACAACCTAGCGTGTAACACGCAGCCCCGGCGTGTTGGATCATGTTTGATTTGGAAGACTAACAACCCACTCTCAGCAGGTAAAAAGCAAGCAAATGTGTGACTTGGCTAACCATCATCCTACCAAGAAGTGCTTTGAAACACAAGTGTACGTATTCACGTGGTGTTCTCTGGTAGGTTTATACTCAACCTAGCAGAATGTATAAAACACAGGACTCAGCAGGTACTTCATTGACTTTATAATGCTTGGCTACAATTAAGCAAGGTTCCCGAACAATATACGAAGCAGTCTGAATGAACAATCAGAACAGTAATTGACACAGTAACACTTGATGCAAAAATTAAACAAGCCGGGTGGTACATGGTCCTAAATGGCCTGGTATTGGTGAAGTATGATAACCACTGTAACAGGAATAATGGCAATTTGCAAGATGTGATAACAACACTGTGAGAGGTAATATTAAAACCACACTTGACATTTTGAGCTCGATATAGAAGAACAGAACATGTAGCAGTTTCATGACTGGGAAAAGAAACGGAGATCGGATTCCTAAGGCAATGGAGACTATACTTGCAGTAACAATTGCGAAGCCTACACACACCGTCGTGAAACACGATTTCATACTTTGTCGCTATTGACTGCTAATTTGACAGACACGCATGAATCATTGTACAGTGCTGCGGAGACTGAAGGTTTTGACAAGTATACTGACACTATATGACACTGCTTTAGGCTTATTCCATATATGGCTGTATGAACCAATGAACACAGCAATTCATGTGAGAGACTGCAACACCCACCACAGCAATGACATTGTTGCGTGTGTAAAAAACCATAACGACAGCCAATTAAACATAGCCACTATCCACCTTGATCCGAAATCTGCGTTCATGGCCTTGGGGATGCTACAGTATCACTTCTATTTTCTATGCCGTGCAAAGTTCTTTCTCTTACTGGGTTTCAGTAGGCCTGCTTCGCCATACCCTGCAGTTTGTCACACTCGCTCACTACTAGTACTATATGTCGGCTTATCGCGAGCATGCGGGTGCACTTGCAGCCTTTTCTGTCCGACTTCCTTCGTGCTATCAGCACAAAGACGAAAACCTGGGTACCTGAGGGGGGGGGTAGCATATATATATATGTATGTATGTATGTATGTATGTATATATATATATACACACACGCATATTTCGGTGCCTGCTAAGTCGATCCCCGCGCTGTACAACTTTCGCGGCTGGGATCTGCAGGCGGCGCTCGGAAGACGTATCACTAGGTTTGGAGATGTAGGGTTTACGGGTTTAGGGGTTGCAGCCAAAAGTTTTCCCTTCTTTTGTGCAGATCTCCTCAGCCTCTCATAACAGATGGCTGCAATCCTTTCCCGAAGTTGAGCAACACTCAGCGCCTTGTGGAGCTGGGTATCAGTGAGTGGGTTTAGGGGTTTAGAGTTTTTCAGGGGTTTAGAGTTTAGGGTGTTAGGGCTTTGGGGTTTAGGGCTTAGGGGTTTAGGGTGCTATTTCCTGTAGTGTGTGTCTGAGAACAATTGTGCTATCATGTCCACTAAATTCCTGTTCCAATGGAGCCGTGTCTAGGGGTTCGAGGCACGAGCATCCCAAGTCTTCGGGTTAGTAGAAGCTTCAGCTGGACGAGTGAAGCATGAGCCACTAGACCGTCCCTTCACCCCGAACCCTGCACCACCTCCCCACAACAAGAATTGCCTAAATTGCCAGTGAGCCCTAAGAAGCTCAGCGAGACGACGCCTCGACTTCATCCCAAAGGCCCCTCCCTTCCTTTCAGGAGATCGAAGCCATAAATCCCGACGAGGACGTGCGGTTCTCATCCCCCGGTTTTTCAGACAGGTTCCGAGTTGAAGGTCTCTGTTCAGAGCCGGAGACGGGCCAATTTTGCCGGACTCCTTCGCATGGGTCTAGCTTCAGCTTCTGCTTCTGACGAGAGCCACGGTCAGCATGGCCACATTTCGGAAGACAACTGGGAGACAAAACAGCCCCGCCCCTAAACTTTGGACCTTGCCTACAGAGGGCACCCATATGTAGGGACCCGGAACTGCCCCAAAACAAACCCAGGTCATTTCCTTCCTTAAGGGCCTCGCCAGCGACATCGGCGACACGTCGGAGCAGCTCCATCTCCTCGCAGAGCCGTCTGCTCAGGAAGGGATGTGCGACGAGCTTTAGTGGTATTTGGTTCATGCCTCAGGTTTCAGAATGGCTCTAGGCTTTAGGGGTTAACTAGAGTTTAGCAGTTTTTGTGTTTGTTGAGGGCAGCGGCTTTAACTCTGTTGAGGGTTTAGGGTGTGTATGGGCGTTTCCAATTTCCTATGCTTTAGGGATGTTCAGGGTTAACACGAAAGGAAGCTAGGGTCTGCAGAAAGGGGCTTTACAACCCAAGTTTCACCAATTTCCCGAACTCAGCGACAAATTCAAACATCACTGAGCCCCTGTTCTCCAAAGGTTGGATCCGCAGAAGAAGGCGGGCCTCAGGCACCTCCAGGCATCGGCTTCAAAAGCTCCTGCGGCTGCACAGCCATGGGCTTAGTCTCAGTGCAATTTGGATGGGCATCTGTGCTGTGACTTACTGGTGGAGGTCAGGAATAGCAAAGCCGCGCGGCCCAGACCTTCGGGGATGGAGAACGTCCGGAGAAGTTGGTCTCTTTCGCCTTAGAGCTGCCCGAGCCACTGCAAGCTGTGGCAGTCTGTTTTCGCCTGGGCTTGTTTTGCCGAAGCCCCGGAACTCCCTAAACACGAAAGCCCAGAAGCCCCTAAGTCTAATTCCCTTAAAGCCCTAGATCCTAGCCCTAAGCCCTACAAACGCGAAGCCCCTAAGCCCTAAGCACGAAGCCCTGAAGCCTGTAAGCAATAAACTAAACCAGCAACCCTAAACCCTGAGCCTAAAATCCACCAAAACCTTAAAACAACCTACCGAAAACATAAAAAGCACAGCCAAACTTGAAAAAAATACCCCAAACCTAAAAAGCAACACATAACCTTTAAGCAGCAACCCTTAAATCCGGAACGAGCCTCAAAGAAGCTGCCGCTCAAGGGCACCTGCGAGCAAGTCGAAGGCCGAGCCTGCCTTCTATCGTGCTAAAAAGGGGCTCCTTCAAAGGGTTTAGGGTTTAGGATTCAAGGTTTCGGGGTTTAGAGTTTAGGGTTAAGGGGTTTAAGGTTTAGGGGTTTAGAGTTTAGGGTTTAGGGGTTTAGGGTTTAGGGTTTAAGGTTGAAGGTCAAGGGTTTCTACAATAGGGTTCCTTTTAAGGGTTCCTTGAAGGGCTCCTTTAAGGGCTCCTTGAAGGGTTTCTATAGTAGGGTTCCTTTTGCGGGTTCCTTGACGGATTCCTTCAAGTGCTCCTTTAGGGGTGTCTATAAGGGTTCAGGGTTTAGGGTTTAAGGTCTATGAGGGTTAGTATACAAGTACGATTCCCTTGGAGCCCTGTGCAGGAGTTTCTGCAAGGGCTACTACAAGGGTCACTTGAAGGGCTACCACAAGGGTTCCGAAAAGGGCCCTCATACGGTTTCCTAGAAGGTTTGCCGTAAGGGTTCCTTTGAGAATTCGCCAGAAGGTTCTCATTCACGTTCTGCGCATAAGAGCGTTGGGGGTTCGGAGTTGGGGTGCTGAGTTGAGGGTTTTTTGTGGGGGCACAGGTGAGGGAGGGGTCATGGGTGTAGTAGTTTGGGGTTTGGGGTGTTGGGTTCGGAATTCGAGGTTGTGTGACAAGCTGCTGAAAAGTTAAGCTTGCAGCCTTGATCCGACGTTTGCTTCCAGGCAGAGGAACTTATGGAAGCCATTGAGGGTTCAGGATTTCGAGTGACCTCCGCTGCTCGAGCTGAATACAGTTGCGTTCTGTTTGCGCTGTCGTGGCGTTACGCCAGTGTTCTGCCACGTTTCGTGTCTGTTATCCGGTTCTCAAGATCGTTTCTGAGTGGTCTTCCCTGCTTCTCACGGTCTCACGCGTCCACCTTGAAGCGTACATCGAACAATAGAAATTTCCAACTGGCAGAATGCCCTCCACCCGCCAGGCGTCCTCGTCTGCACCGCGAAAGGCAGACCCGGCGGGGTGCACAGTTTGGGTCTGTACAGGATTTGAGGTTGCGAGGCTCACTATGGCAGGTATGATCAGGTTGATAAAGCCGGACTGCTCTCGCTGATTCCTTGAGCCAGATGACAGTGGGCAATGGCCCCAAGGAAGGAGAGCCTAAGAAACCCCTCGCCCTGTCTTTGCTGCCCCTGCATTCTGAAGTGTCCATTCTTGCCCTTCTTGTTGGCTTCAGAGCGCACCATGTCAAGGCAGGAAAGTGACACATACCCTTCTCATAGACTTCTAGGGGCTTGATCCATAAAGTCCCGCCTCCCTTCCCCCCATCCCTACACCTTGAATCTTTCGACAGCGCAAAATCACGAGGCTTCGTCTTCGACGGAGAATTCAAAGGAGGTCCAACAGGTGAGCATTTTGGACGCCAGGTTCGTAGAGGTTGGGATTTGTCTTGGTGTATAATGTGGTCTCCTGATTATTAAACCCCCCCCCCCCCCCAAACAAGTCCAGTCCCTGTAATATTAACGGGGGGTCCGCATATCTCTGACCTGAAGTTGTTTGGGGGGTCCGGGGTCGAAGTTGTTTGGGGGCCGGGGGTAGTACAGTAGTACAGTAGTACATTAGTACAGTAGTACAGTAGTAGTACAGTAGTACAGTAGTACAGTAGTACAGTAGTACAGTAGTAGTATAGTAGCAGATTTTTGCAGCCCTCTTCGCTCCAGCAGCCCTCTTGCTCCGCTCTTTTCGCAACCTTCGACTCTCAACTCCGTTGGCATACTGTTCTCTTTGGAAGCCTCTAGTTCTGAAAGCGAAAATACTCAATCTCTTGGGTTGGACTTTTCACTATTCCGAGGACCTCTGGGAAGCATGGCAGCTGTGACTTTGGCCTCGGCGGAGGAGTCTCTAGGCAGCTCTAATTACCCTAATTAAACCCTAAACCCTGGCAAAACTCTTGATTTTCCCAACCTCTAATTAAGGAAGCTCTTCGATGCTCTGAAGCTCTACGATCGGCGCAAAGACAGCATCGGCTGGGCTCGCAGAAGCCTCGTGTCCACGAGGGCCATCCTCTGGAGGCTGTGGGCTCTTGGTGCTAATGAAAGCGAAGCACACTCTAATTAATTAAACCCGAAACGAATCCCCGAAGGTGGATCTCTCAAGTCCTGGCTCTGGTCCACTCTGTGCCTGGCTCTGACGAGACTACCTTTGTGGCCCTCTGTGTCCTAGCTTCAATCCAGGAACCTCTATTTCACCTAAAACACTAATTAATTACACCCTAAACCCTAAACTCTAAACCCTCAACCCTAATCCTATCTAATTAACCCAAACTCTAAAGCATGTCCCAGGCATCTCTGTGACCTGGCAGCTCTCCGTTCAGCTCATCTACAGCCAGATCTCTTTCGATGCGGACAGACTCTAATGGTGAATTAATGCCTTAACCTCTCTAAGGAAACCCTAAGTAACTAAGTAAGTAGCAGAGCCCCAAACCCCAATTGCTCTCTAATTGCGTGCAGGATGATGCTCTGGACCCGGACATGATCTGCGAAGTTTCTCTCAACATCCGGTGGCTCTGGGATGAGTGCTTTGGCAATGTTTGGTGTCTTTCCTTCTGGTCCATTTTCTTTAACTAATTAATTAACTAGTGCAGTGCAGCCTCTGAGGTCCAAGCTGGTGCGGCGGGCGGATGTGGAGGAGGTTTTTGCCAACTCTGCACACGCCCGCTGGCTCTTCTGTCGAGAGCAGGAAACTCTGGCCCACTTGGTGTACCACTCTGAGCCTCTAGTTTGCAGTGATTAATTAATTAGGTTGGGTTTAGTCTTTGGGGTTCAAGGTTGAAGTGTTTGTGGGGTTTGGGGTTTAGGGTTGTGCTAGTTAATTAATTTCATTCGCACTCTCATCGGGGTGCCTCTGGCAGGCACGCCCGGTTCTCTGGCTTCTCCTGGCCGTCTCTGGTGCACTCTGTATCTGGCCTGCAAACCTCCCCCTTAAACCCTAAATCCCGAATTAAACCTTAATTAATTAGACTCTCATTAAATAGCCTTCAGGCCGAGCTGCTTCGCTCTGACACTTTGGCGAAAGCTCTGAAGCAGATGGCTGCGCCGGATCGCTATCCTGCCCGCGGAGGCTCTGAGGGCTCTGAGCAGCCGCCTCCCTCTGACAATGTGAACTCTACGGCGGCTGCGACGGCTGGGCCGGCCTCTGAGACGGATGCTCTGGCCGCTGTGGCGGAGGAGTGAGCTCTTCGGCAGAAAGTCTCTCTTTTGTGGCTCGCTCTCTTTTTTTAAAAAAATTAATTACTCCTAAACCCTCACATCCGAGGCTTAGAGAGGCCTCTCCGTGGATCTCTCTGATACTTGGCTCTTTATTTAATTAACAAACCCACCACCCTAATTAATTAATCAAAGCCTAAACACCCAAACCCTAATTAAAGCCCAAACTCTAAACTTACCCAAACCCTTAATTAATGCCCCGAATCTCTCAAACACTAAACCTCAAACTCTAAACTTAGCCAAACCCTTACTGCCTTAAATCTCTCTAAATTCAACCCCCAGACTCTAAGCTTACCCAAAGCCTTAATTAATGCCCGAAAACTCTCAAGCCCTAAATCCCAAACTCTATGCGAGGCATTGGGGTGGAGCCTCTGTGCCTCGATTTTGGCGACGCTTGGCTCTGGTTTTAGGGTTTCGGGGTTTAGGGTGAAGGGGTTCCAGGGTTTGGGGTTCGTAATTAAATAGGTTTCGGGTTTTTCCTAATTAATTAAGCCCTATGTAGCTAAGGCTTGTACCCGTCTTAAACCTAAAACCTCAAAACCCTAATTAACCCTAAACCCTAAACCGTGGCTCTACACCCTAACTAAACCTTAAACCCTCTAAATGCGAGGAGCTCTTTTGGCAGCCTTGGCTCTCGTCCGGCAGCACTCTATGCTGCTCGACGATTTTCTACTACATATATATATATATGATAATATTTATGTATATATAATTAGAACAATAATAGCAATAATAATGGTAATAATAATAATAATAAAGATAGCCATATACACATATATATATATATTTATTTATATATTTATTTATTTGTACTTATATTTACATACTCCCATCCCAGGCTTCGATGAGCCGGGCTCTACATGATCGAGAGCTCGCAGATGGAGCTGGTTTTTTAACTCTAAGCCCTAAATACTAATCCTTAAACCCGAAACCCTTACCTTTACTTCGAGCCTAAACCCTAAACTCTAAAACCCTTAGACCTGAACTCTCAGGTAATCAACCCAAACCCTAAACCCCCCTAAACCCTAAACCCTTACAGGCCTTACCTTTACCTTCGAGCCTAAACCCTAGACTCTAGAACCTTAAAACCTCTCCACTCTGCTAGAGCTTCTCTCTGGAACTGTCGTCCGAGCGACTCTCTGCTTGGCTCTGCAAAAGAGGTGTCTCTTTTCTGCTTTGGGGTTTACGGTTTGATTAGGGTTTAGTTTCTAGTTGTTTTCGCACAAACACACATTCTCTCTCTCTCTGTCTCTCTCTCTCGCTCTCGCTCTCTCTCTCTCTCTCTCTCTCTCTCTCTCTCTCTCTCTCTTTTAAACTCTGTTTTGTGGAGAACATTCAGCCCGGGAGCTCTTTTGCTCTGAGCATCTCGGCCTCTTGCTTGGAAACATGGAGACCGTCTCTCGCAGTGTCTCTGTGAACCAGTGCCTCAGTTCGCATTTCACATTGGCTCTGATGTCCCTGATAATTAAATCTCCTGATTGCATCACGACGGACTCAGGTATGTTTCGCTCCTCTGCATCAGCAGACTCTTCTTGGAGGACGATGCAGACATCGCCTCTCTGATCGGAGAACTCTTGGGCCTGCCTCTCCAAGATTGCTCTTGGTGCCTCCCGGACGGCATGAGGTTCTCTCCGGAGGTCTCTTGTTTCAGCTCTGAGAGGTGGACTCTTCAGGGATGGGTGATCCGACGCAGAGATCTCTCTGTTGGGGACCTCCTCTTGTTGGAGGGCGGTCGCGGTTGGTGGCCTCTGACAGAGGAGGATCTCGAGGATCTGGGAAACTCTCTGCCTGGCTCTCAGACACACTCTGAAGCTTCTGAGCACCACTCTGATCATGATGAGCATCACTCTGATGATTGGGAGATGTTAGTTCCTCTCCCTGCCTCGCCCGAAGCGGCTTGAGCTCTTGCGAGAAGAAAAGGGCGATGCTCTGGACTCGAATCCCCAACATCTTAAACCCTTAATCTTCTCCGTTTCTGTTTCTCTGGCTTCGTGTTGGCTTCGTCTCCTTTGGTAGCTTTTCTCTTTTGTTTTGGAGACTCTAGTTGCAAGCCCTCGATTGGGATTGCTTGAGTCTGCCCTGGAGGATCAGCTCTGGCTTCTCTCATCGCAAGCTTCTCCACCGGAGGCGGGAGGAAACCTAAACTTTAAACCTCTTTTCTGGATTCATGACACTCACATCGGTCCGGAGGCTCTGCAGCTGCACCGGCCTCTGCTTCGGCAAGCACCTCTGCTGAGCCATCGGCTTCTGCCTCGACGAGCACCTCTGCCCAGCCACCGGCCTCTACATGATCCTCTGTGCTGTCTCAGCTTTTATCTTCGGGGTCTAAAGCTTCGGGTTCTTAGCTCTCACTTGTTTCTTCAGGCTGCACACAGCGCGCTCTGTCGATTCATTCATGTCTGCAGTGGCTCTTCGAAGCAAGAGCTGCTTCTCTCGATACATGCATGTCTGCAGTGACCGACTCTTTCGAAGGAAGGATCGCCTGTTCGCAAAATGAAGGGATCGTGGTCTCTCTGATGTGTGATGCAGGAGCTATCGAAGGATCTCTGCCTTGAGGGAAGTCTGTCAGCTGTTTTCTTAACAGATCTCGAACTCTTCGCAGTTCTTCGTGGCTCTAAGAGACGGCAGCTCTAGGGAGCTGGGAGCACGATGGACCCTGCTGTCGAGGACTGAAGCTTCCAAAAGAGGTTTAATTAACTACAACACAGCCTCTAGATCTTTCTGCATAGAAGCCTAAATGCTTTGAATACAGCAAGGGATTCTGGTTTGCTGTTCTGGAGGCCCCCGGCAGGCCGCTGCACTATTGAGGGGACCTTTTCATCCGAACTATTGCGGGGTGGGCAGCTATCGTATACTACCCCTTAGAAAAGTTGTTGGGATGGCTTTTTTAATAAGGGGTTTATATAAGAAACCTATAGATCTGGCAGCCGTGCAAAACCAGAGTTTGGAGCTTTGGCCTGAATCCCTGAAGGCTGGAGACTTGAGGTTTCTATATAGAAGCCTTATGGTTTTGAATACAGCAAGGGATTCTGGTTTGCTGTTCTGGAGGCCCCCGGCAGGCCGCTGCACTATTGAGGGGACCTTTTCATCCGAACTATTGTGGGGTGGGCAGCTATCGTATACTACCCCTTAGAAAAGTTGTTGGGGTGGCTTTTTTAATAAGGGGTTTATATAAGAAACCTATAGATCTGGCAGCCGTGCAAAACCAGAGTTTGGAGCTTTGGCCTGAATCCCTGAAGGCTGGAGACTTGAGGTTTCTATATAGAAGCCTTATGGTTTTGAATACAGCAAGGGATTCTGGTTTGCTGTTCTGGAGGCCCCCGGCAGGCCGCTGCACTATTGAGGGGACCTTTTCATCCGAACTATTGTGGGGTGGGCAGCTATCGTATACTACCCCTTAGAAAAGTTGTTGGGGTGGCTTTTTTAATAAGGGGTTTATATAAGAAACCTATAGATCTGGCAGCCGTGCAAAACCAGAGTTTGGAGCTTTGGCCTGAATCCCTGAAGGCTGGAGACTTGAGGTTTCTATATAGAAGCCTTATGGTTTTGAATACAGCAAGGGATTCTGGTTTGCTGTTCTGGAGGCCCCCGGCAGGCCGCTGCACTATTGAGGGGACCTTTTCATCCGAACTATTGTGGGGTGGGCAGCTATCGTATACTACCCCTTAGAAAAGTTGTTGGGATGGCTTTTTTAATAAGGGGTTTATATAAGAAACCTATAGATCTGGCAGCCGTGCAAAACCAGAGTTGGAGCTTTGGCCTGAATCCCTGAAGGCTGGAGACTTGAGGTTTCTATATAGAAGCCTTATGGTTTTGAATACAGCAAGGGATTCTGGTTTGCTGTTCTGGAGGCCCCCGGCAGGCCGCTGCACTATTGAGGGGACCTTTTCATCCGAACTATTGTGGGGTGGGCAGCTATCGTATACTACCCCTTAGAAAAGTTGTTGGGATGGCTTTTTTAATAAGGGGTTTATATAAGAAACCTATAGATCTGGCAGCCGTGCAAAACCAGAGTTGGAGCTTTGGCCTGAATCCCTGAAGGCTGGAGACTTGAGGTTTCTATATAGAAGCCTTATGGTTTTGAATACAGCAAGGGATTCTGGTTTGCTGTTCTGGAGGCCCCCGGCAGGCCGTTGCACTATTGAGGGGACCTTTTCATCCGAACTATTGTGGGGCGGGCAGCTTTTTGTTTTTGGTGGTTTGGGGCTTAATGACGGAATTGAAATCCTAAATCCGACACCCTCTTTCTTTCAAGTCGCAAGTGCAGGACCGTGCGAAGCGGCTCTTGCAGCAAGCAAAAGAGCAGGCCGAGGCTCTGGTTGCCAAGGCCGCAGCTGAAGCGGAGGCTCTCTTGGCCCGCGCTAAAGCTGAGAGCAACGTGGAAACCTCTCAGGAAGAGGGTCTAGACACTCAGGGCAACGCGGAAAGCTCTCAGGCACGGACTCTGCCGGAGCGTTCTCAGGCACGGACTCTGCCGGAGCAGCCTGACGGCCAAGGAGCTGCTCTGGTTGTGTACTCTGAGGGGGAAGAAGAAACTCTTCCAGAACAGGCCCGAACTCCGGCCGTGAAGAGGCGGCTCTCCTTCGACAGTCTCTCGAGCTCTGGCTCGAAACAAAAGTCTCTGAGAAGTTTCTGGGGCTCTGCAGAAGACCGAGCCGCTCGCTCTGCCGAGTCTGTTCCTGTGAAGGCGACTCTTCGGAACAGGCACTCTGAGGCTTACGAGCGACTGCGAGCTCTCGCTCGGGAGTACCAGGACGCTCTCTCTGACAGGGCTGAAGCTGTGGTGCAGAAGAGCTTCAACAAAGGCGGTCGGCCTCTTGGCTCTGGCACAGCTCCCTCTTCCAGCAACAGGCGAGTACGTGTCCAGGTCTCTGCAAGAAGAGAGCTGACCGCCTACGAGAAGCTGCTCCTCTGCCAGGAGGCGGGCTCTCGCTCGCCCGAAGTCTCTGAGCGGGAGCACTGGGGGCAACTCTCGGAAAAGCACGGCCTCCCTGTGCAGACTCTCAAGGAGTACTCTGGCAAGAAGGCCGTCTGGGAGGCTCTCGTGGAGAAGCACAAGCTCCACCCGAAGAGCAGAGCCTCTCGCAAGGCCAAGCGCTCTTGTCGCTACATGCGGCAAAAGGGCGGCGGTCGCAAGGCGGACTTTCCCGACCTCTTGCCCGCTCTGAAGCAGTGGCATGCGACTGAAAGGCAACACGGCCACTCTGTCTCCAAGCAGGACTTCTTTGCGGAGTACTTGACTCTCTTGGTGCAGAAAAGCCAGGCTCTGCTTCGAAAGGCCGAACTCTTGCCTCACGAAGACCCTGAGAAGCACTCTCTGCAGAAGCTGGCCAAGCTTGCTCTGGACAGGAAGCGCAAACTCTTGGCCTCAAAGAAGTACCGGCTCTCTTTGACGGACCGCCTGGTGACGGACTCTGGTGCGAAGTTCTTGGTGGCGGAGCAGGTGACGCACCTCTCTCCCACCGAGGAGAAGGTACGCTCTCAGCTGACCTTCCAGGCCTGTGATCGGGCCCTCTGGGCCATGACGTGTGCCTCTGAGGAGGCTCTGGCCTCTGAAAAGCTCGTGGCCGACCCTGCCTCTGTCCTGAACTCTCGCAAAGACTTTGTGCTCGGCATGAGCGACCAGGTGCCGCTCTGGGCCAAAGCTCAGCCGAAGAAGCTTCTCTTCAGCGAAGATGAGCTCTTGCAAGTTCACCCTGGCAGCGGAGACTCTCTTCGCCAGGAGCTTCAGGCTGCCCGAACAGCTCTGGAGGAAAGTCTGGGCGAAGACGGACCTCTCCAGGTCTTGGGAGACATGGACGAGCAGCCTTCCGACTCTAAGCTCAAGCCCGGCTCTAAGGTCAAGCGAGCACACTCTGAGGCGGACAAGTTCCGCATCACCTATGAGGCCCGGCAGAAGATCCACGGCCTCTGCGGTGATGGCACTCCCTCTGCTGAGGTGTCCGCTGGTCTCTTGGTGTTCCCGGGGAAGCACTGCCGCCTCTCGAACTTGGACTCTGAAGGCCGGTACATCTCCATGGAGCGGTACCGTGTGGGGAACTCTGAGGTTGTGCACCTCTCTGGCGAGAAATGCCGGTCTCTTCAGTGGGCTGTGAAACTGCGGGCTCTCTACCCGCAGGAGTTCTCTGAGATCGACATAATGCAGCAACCTGCCTCTAACATGGACGGTGTGCTCTTGAACTGGGTGGTGCAGCAGCAGGGCTCTGAAGAACCTTGCTCGCTCTACATCCGAGACTCTTTCGCGGCCATCTTCTCCTCTGAAGTCCAGCAGACTCAGCAGGTCGTGAACCAGGCCTCTGTCGAGATTCTCGGAAAGCTCACTCACTATCTCCAGGTGACGGACACCGACTTTGCTCGCTCTTTCAAGTCACTCTTCCGAGAAGCCTTGACCGAGCAACGGACCCTCTGGAGAGAGAAGAACAAGGGTCTCTTCCAGGCCGCTCTTACTTAGGACCTAATAATAAACTAAATGAAAACAATTGGAATCTCTCCCTTCGCTGGCAGGTGACTTACGAGCACATAGTCCTCTGCACCGTCGCTGCCCAACGTGCTCTGCAGAAGCGGCAGGCCGAGAAGGACTTCGTGCTCTCTGCCACCGTCCGCAACGGACTCTTGGTGTACCGCCCCTGCAACGGAGCTCTCGTGAAAATCTGCGACCAGGCCTGGGCCAAGGAGCTGTCTCTGGGAGTGGGAACAAAACGAATCCCAGAGAGTTGGCTCTCCGACCGGTACAAGTGGCTCTCCAAAGACGGTGTTCCGCAGCCTCCGGACTTCAAGCTCTCTTCCAACATCAAGGCCGTCTCGGACTTGATCCAGTGGAGCTATGACTCTCCGGCTCCTGCGGAAGATGGCGCCGATGACTCTCTGGACGTCCCGGACAGCATCCAGGAGGAGCTTCTCTTGCCGCTGAACAACAGCCTCTTCCTCAGGCTGTCCCCGGCTCTCCGTCGGAAACATCTGCGGCTGGAGGCCACCTCTGCAGACTACAAAGCTCTTCTGGAGAAGACGAAAGAGAAGGCTGCGGAGCGCCAGAACAGGGCTCTGGTCAGGAGGGTTCTGCGATCCAAGCTTCTCTCTGCTCTCGGTAAGAAGCTGAAGGAACGCAGCAAGAAAGAGGTCCTCTCCGGCATCGTGCCTCGAGCAACCACCTCTAAGGCGAAGAAGGTGGCCGCCTCTACCGTCAAGGACTCGGAGAAGGCCTCTGCCAAGGCCTCTGCCAAGAAGGTGCCGAAGCTCTCCGCGGTGACGAAGCCCTCTGTGACGACGAAGCCCAGCCTCAAGCTGAAAGCCTCTGCCGCGAAGAAAAGAAGAAGAAGCACTCTAAGAAGAAAGCAGCGGAGGCTCTCGCCGACAAGATGGTCGCAAAAGCCAAGAACGGCGAGGAGACCTCTGGCGAGGTGGATGCAAGCTCTTGGCCGCTGCCTCTGAACACCACGGTGCGAGTGGTCTCTGAAGAGGCTGGGGCGCTCTTCTTCGGCAGAGAAGGGGACGTGAAGGGCTTCTCTGACGGCAAGCTGCACCTCTTTTCTGCCTACGGGAGCTTCTCTGTCCCTGCCTCTCTCGTGCAGGCAAAGAACTCTGGCTGGGCCTCTCCAAGGCACTGGAAGGGCTTCAACTCTATGACCCGCGAGACTCTACGATCCATTCTGAGAGTTAGCGGTGCTCTTCAGATGCCTCTAGAAGAGAGGTCTTTCGACCACGTCCTCCTCAAGGTCCCGACCTCTTTCAGTGTTCTCTTGGAAGAACAGCACTTGCTCTGGGGCTGGGAGCTGCTCTCCTGGACGTGGCCTCTCGAGACGAAGGAGTTCGCTCTTCTCGAGCCCGCTCTGCTCTACCAGCTCGAGGTTGTGAGTGCAGGCTCTGACTGGCCGCACAAGGCTCTCGAGCAAGTCTTGGCTGGAAAGTGCCGCCTGCTCTGCCCCATCTGGTCTCTGGGCCCCAACCACTGGACGCTCTTGGAAGGGGAGAGGGCCTCTCCAGATGAGCCCTGGTCTCTCACTTACAGAGACTCTTTGCACCCACCCTCTGAGAATGCTTTGAAGCAGGCCAGGACTGTGGCTGCTCTGCTGGGGGTGCTCGACCCTGCTCTCCCGCCTGTGAACAACACTTTTCAAGCTTCGTCCGAGCGCGGGTGGTTCGTGCTCTCTTGGATGGAATCGATCGTTGCAAGCCTCTCCGAGGGACCTGCCTCTCGAATGTGGCCGGCTGAGCTCTGCAAGGTCTGGCAGAAGCAGCGGCTTCTGCCTCTTGAGAAAGCTCTGCAGAAGGAGACTCTGCTGGGGTGGGGAGGGTTCTCTGTGATAGTTAGGGTTTAAAGCTCTGCTGCCAGGAGAGCGACAAGCTCTCCGAGGAAAGCAAGGCCTCTCAGCAGAAGGCTCTGAAGCTCTCCAAAGCGCTGGAGGCCTCTCAGGCCAAGGCTGCCAAGGCTCTCGCAGCCTCTGCGAAGCTCAAGGCCTCTGCAAAGGCTGCAGCGAAAAAGACTCTCGAAGAGAACAACAGCCTCTTCCGGTGGAGCGATCTCTCCAAGGAAGCTGTCTCTGAGATCCGGCACCTCTACCTCTTCGGCCTGCAGAGGTGCTCTCGCTGCCGCTGGCAGGGGGGCTGCCTCTCTTGTGATCATGATTTTCTCTTCAAGTATCTCATGCGCAAAGAGGCTCTCAAGCGGAGCAAGGTGCCTCTCTTGACAGGACCAGGGAGCTCTTCAAAGCTGTAAACCCTTAAGTCTGGCTGGCTGGCTATCTCTCTGTCCTTTATCTTGCCTGTTTCTGTCTCTCCTCTTCCAGGGCGTTAGTTTGTAGTAGGAGTGCTTCTCTACTTAAACCTTAAAAATTTTAGGACGGGACGGGTTTTAGGACTATTGAGGGGTCTTTATTATTGTGTGCGGGCCGAGTTTAGCTCTATTGAGGGGACCTTTTATTATTGTGTGCCGGGCCGAGTTTAGCTCTATTGAGGGGACCTTTAATAATCACGAGCTCACATTAAAGTTTGCGTCCAAAAGTTGGTTTAGGGTTTAGGGGTTGCCAAAGTTGGGTCTTCGCGCAGAAGCCAGTTGGTTTGAGCTTCCGCGCTGACATTATGCAAGTCCGTTGCTCGAAGTACAGGTTACAGGCACAAATGGGAGGAGTGCTGGCAGTGCATACTGTGGTAGTTGTATTCAGAGAATCTGGGGCCATCTGGGTCAGATGATCTTAGCTCTGAGCAGGTTCTCGACCTGAAGATGCCCAGCATGTACAAAGCTCACACCTCAGCTGCCCGCTTCATATGGAATCTGGCGGAATAGAAGAAGCCCTCATGGAGGGTTTGTATAAAAGCCCTCTATGCAAGACGGAAAAGAAGAATCTAAGAAGCCTTCATGGCGTGCAGGTCCCAATCAGCGCGTATCATGAACGTAAGCACTCTATAGGAATCGCCTCCTCGCTGAGGTTTCGGCACTTGGAAGACGTAATGCAACCTTGTCGCCGGACTTCATGCATGTAACATCGGGTTGCCACGCGTCCTATACCATGGTGCAGGCATAGGGACACAGGATTTGCTGTGAGTCTGACGGCAGTGTCTCGCAGAGACTGAGAACCCAGGCAAAGCTGGATGCTGCGGTGGTTCTGAATGCGGGGGACTCTGCTCGTGCACGTTCGGAGAAGTTACCTGCCATCCACGATGACACTGCATCCGGAGACTTCACTAACTACTGGGTGAAGCCGCTGCGCGGGCACTGGCCAGGCATGTAGCAGATAAGTACATGTAAGCTCAAGAGTCCATGGACTCGGTGATGTCGAAAAGCAAGGATGGCTGCTAGTCAAGCCGAGCGTGCCGAAGTCTTGTCAGCAGCTGCCCCACAATCCAGGCTCTCTTTCAACGTAGCGATCGTACACCGGCCCAGGTCGACATGTCGGATATCTTTGGAGAAGACATCTTCACCATAGCACCTTGGCGGCATGAAGGGGTCAGCAGTTGCTTTATCTGTAGTTTTTTGAAGCCTCGAGAATCAGGTCGTGGATTGCACTCGTGAGGGGCCAGGGTTTGAGCTGCCTACCCTTCGAAAAGCTCTGGCGGTTCTAGTGCAGAAGCTTTAGATTGCCTTACCGGACATAGCAATTATTTTCCGATCCGTCTCTAGTATCTGTTATCTGATATATTATGATATATAATATAATATGCGTGTATATATGTGTATATGTATATATGTATCTTACCTATATATGTATATACGTGCATATTTACATATGTATAGGTGTGTATATGCTTATACATATACCTACACACACACATATATATATATATATATGCTCCCCCCCCCCCCCCCCCCATGACAGACCGTCGTGGGGAAGGGGAAGGGTGGCGTGCGTCCCCAGGCAGGATCTGTCAACGGATAGGCGACAGACACTTCTCCCAAACTCAATTCCAAAATGTTCTTTTAGATGGTTTGCAATTTTTGGAAATTTCTTCACACGCATGCAGCGCTCCTAGTCCCAATCTTAATCTCAATTCTGCTCTTCGTACCACTATTACTGTTTGTAGATCTTAATTCTTGTATCAGTGTTAGCATTAGTATTAGTTTTGTGGTAGTATTGATATTAGGATGTTTAGTATGAGTAATAGTATTCGAATTAGTATTACTCTTAGTATTAGCATTAAGTATGTGTATTGATGTTAATAGTAGTAGTCGTCGTACTAGCAATAGTTGTCGCACAGCAGTAGTAGTGGTAGCATTAGTATTGGTATTTGTATTAGTATTAGAATGAGTATTAGTATTAGTATTAGTGACTAGTATGAGTATCAGTATTAGTTTTAGTATTAAGTATGTGTACTAGTAGTAGTAGTAGTAGTAGTATTAGTAGTAGTAGTAGTAGTAGTCGTAGTAGTAGCAGTAGTAGTAGCAGCAGTAGTGGTGACATTAGTATTGGTATGAGTATGAGTATTAGAATTAGTAGCTAGTATTAGTACTAGTATTAGTGTTAGGATTAATATGTATTGTTCTTGGTTCTATTCTTAGTACTGCTGTCATTGTTTGTAGTAGTCCTAATCCTGGTATCAGTGTTCATATGAGTAATAGTTTTGTGGTAGTATTGATATTAGGATGGGTATTGCTTTAGTACTAGTATTGGTATTGGTATTTAGTATTAGTATTAGCATCAGTATTAGTATTAGTATTGAATAAAAGTATACATATCAATAATAGTAAATATGAACTCGTGATTATGTTCGTGCTGGTGTTAGTGCCAGTGTCGATGTCAATGTCAGTAATAGTACTCGTGTTACTATTAGTATCAGTCTGAATGCTGGTTTTAGTATCTGTTTATTGTTCACAGAAGTGCTGGTATTAGTATCAGTAATAGAAATAGTTTTGATATGTGAATATACTGATTGATTCGTACATTTTGAGCTTAATATAATAATACAGTAATGTATTCGAACAATAGTATATTTGCAGAGTTGAAGATTGCGCGAATATATTAGTACGTTGGTGCATGAGTACATTAGTATATTGGTGTATCATGATATTCGTATGTTAACGTAGTAGTATATTAGTATATTATTATAGTGGTCTATTACTACATTTACTATATTCGTATTTTCCCTAATAGCTTATAGGTATATCAATATGTTGGCATAATGGCATGTGAACATGTCAGTGTACTTGCCTTTTACAGTATTCGTATATTAGTACACTAGCATCTTTAGTGATAGTTAGTGTTGATGCCAGTGCCAATGTCGATGTCAGTTTTAATCAGTCTTAATGATGAATTTAACATCAGTGTAATATTCGCGGACGTGCTAGTATGCGTATCAATACTATAATTTGTTTTGATATATTAGTATACTGATAGATTATATAAACAGCTTAGTAAACCAACCCATTATAATGTATTCGAACAGTAATATGTTTGTATACCTGCATGTTTGTATGCTCTTAGTATATTAATGCATGCGTACGTTCGTGCATGAGTACATTAGTATATTGGTGTGCTATTATCTTCGATTATTAACATATTAGTGTATGAGTATCCTGGTATGCTACTTCATTTATCATATTCGTATATTATCTAACAACTTTTTTGGTATATCCATATGTTAGTATACCATTGCCATGTGTCAGTGTACTTGCATATTACAGTATTCGTGTCTTAGCAAGTTAGCATATCAGCATATCAATACAGTATAATCAGACGTTAACAAGTAGTATATTGTCACGTTGGAAACTGGGAATATGACAAATTAAATACGAATATACTACGTTAGTACACGAATGCATTGATATATTTGCTTTTCAGATAGTGCTATGTATATCTGCGGACATTAATATACGCAGGAGTCTGTTAGTATTGGCATTAATATCAATATGAATATGACTATTGGTAGGCGTAGGAGTATTAATGTTAATAATAGAATTAGTAATGTGCATATTCGAAATGAAAGCATTAATATACATGTCAACGTTAGTGTTAAAAGCACTACACAGTAATCTTACTTGAGTCATATATAGAGCAGATTCCAGCATTTCCAAAATTTCCAAAATTCTCTCCCCTAACTTTCCGGATTTCCAAAATTCCCAAAATTCCCAAAATTTCCAAAATTTCTAAAATTTCCAAAATTTCCAAAATTTCCAAACTTTCCAAAATTTCCAAAATTTCCAAAAAGTCAGCCCTTATGTTTTGGAAAAATCCTGTCGACTAGGTCGGGAAATTTTGGAAATTTTGGAAATTTTGGAAATTTTGGAAATTTTGGAAATTTTAGAAATTTTAGAAATTTTGGAAATTTTGGAAATTTGGAAATTTTGGAAATCTGGAAAGTTAGGGGAGAGAATTTTGGAAATTTTGGAAATGCTGGAATCTGCTCTATATATGACTCAAGTAAGATTACTGTGTAGTGCTTACTATGTAGTGTGTCAGCACAACCCTCATCCATACACGTGTGCTCTGTAATTCCTTTCTTGGTAGGACACCCGCGCGCCTTATCGTGCTGCTTTCTGGTCTCAGTCTTTTGGTGGTTCCAGGGATACGTTCGGAGGGCTCAAACTCGATACTCCGGAAAAAGCACGAACACGCCGGTGGGAGCGATGTTTTAAAGGGGATGGTCTGTCATGGGGGGGGGGTGACCATATATATATATATATATATATATATATATACATACATACATACATACATACATATATATAGGTATTATGATCACTTCTACATTTTTCAAGATCAGCAATTATGGCGGGATGTCGCCCGTGGCAACAGCCACCCGAGGACACCAGTCTCGAGGTCGGCGCGGGGGGCGTGGGATTTCTCTGCGCAAGTCAGAGTAAGAAATGGGCCTATACTATTCTGGGGTTCCTTATTTTCGTTACAGTATGATATACCCCGAAACCCTAGTCTACTTCTTAAGGCCTTTCTAGTACGTGAGCATATGGGCGTGGCTGAAAGAGCCGTTCTTTCAGACCTTGTTGGAGGCGTGTCTTGAATCGATCGGATCAAAAGTCAGGTTCATCTTTCAGATCTACTGCCGGGCCCGAATCCAACGGCTCAACGGGAAGCATCAGCATCAGCATCCAGCCTACCTCACAACCTTCCTTGCGCCAGTGAAAGGAGAATACCCGACACGGCACCTGAGACCCCCCACCCCGTTCACAACGGACCACGTAGAGTTCTGAGGATTAGATAGTTTGGCTTAGAAGATGTCTGCAGAAACCCGAACATGTGCAGCTTCAGGGTGCAGAAGGCGCAGTCCCGTCTACTCACACTCCATAGCCCTACTTTTCGGACCGGTTACTCATAGGCCCCATAGTAGCTCCTGTTTGGGATTACCGTCTTGGATTCTAAACATGAACCCCAGAAAGGAACTACTATGGGGCCTATATGGGTAGGGTCCAGACACAGCCCCAGATTCAGAGCCTTGAGACCCCTAGGTCTCGAAGCTCGGGTCTTCGGAAATCGATCCCAGTGATGCCCCAATGTAGGGGCCTTGATAATTAAGAATTAGTTTTTTGTTTTTTGGGGGCCTTGATAATTAATAATCAGAATATTTTCATTTTTTGAGGGGGGGGGTGGTTCCGGATTAGAATTATAGCATAATTAATGTCCCCCAAAACCCTCTTCGAAGTGTTAAGGCCCCTACATCGCCTTGAAGGTTCCGAGGGTTGGGATGCCCTCCCGCCTGACAGTGCAAGTGGAGAAGGTGGCAGTACCCATATGTTAGAAGGGGCCCCCACCCTGTAATAGTGGTATAATAGGAATACAACAGGGCCCGAATATATTCCTTATAGTCACTAATTACAGGGTTGGGGCCCCTTCTAACCCATATGGTTATAGGGTTCAGGGTTTTCGAAGCGCTGACCCCTTCTGTAAACCCTAAACTCTATACACTTCTGTAGATCTGTGGATGGGCCAGGATGGCACCAAGCACGGAGTTGGGGAGCTGAAGGATGGAGGCCTTGCCACTCTCTCGCAGGAAGGTCCGGGAATTTTAGTAGTACGTTATGGGGGGGGGGGTGTAATACTGATAATAGGAATAGTGGTGATAGTGGTACTATCCACTAGTAATATAAGGGTAATGATGACCATGAGAATAGTAATATTTGTGATACTGGCAAAAGCATAAGATGAGGGTCAGAAACAATTACCAATATTCTTCCTTAGGGTTCCTTGCTATGGTGTGATATTCGTATGCCCCCAATAGAACCCTACTCTAAGGCCCCGATACCACAAGGTTTCAATCGGCGTCCAGTTGCTTTTTGTTTGGTGTGGGGTTTAGGGCCTTAAGGTGTTGGGGTCTAGGGAAACCGCTTTGGGCTACCGATGAATCAGGAAGTTCTCAGCAAGGATGGACTATTCAGTCGGTTTTGGGTCGCCAATCCCTGGACTTCGAACTTAAACCATAAGCGTTCCTATAAAGGTTCTTGGAAGGGTTCCTATATGGGTTCGCGTAAGGGCTCCTTAAACGGGTTCCTACAAGGTTCCCTGTAAGGGTTCCCCATACAAGTTCGATAAGGGTTCCTGCACCGAAGTGCATGCACCGGCAAGCATCTGAGGTCTTCAGCATCTGGCAGGACTCTGCGGGCCTTGTCGGTGACCAGTAAGTCGCGGTCGCGGTGCCTTGGAGTTATGTAGGGCAACGCAGGGGTCGACACTGATTAATCGTAGTCTTTCCCGGATCTACGTAAACTGAGCCACATTTTTCATGTTGCCTGCAGTCCCTATATTTGTTGCACTCTTGCGCATGTCTGCGGTGTAATATACCCCGAAACCGGGTTCTGGGTCTTAAGGCTCCCAGATTAGAGCCGTCGTGGCCTGCAGGACCAAGAACTGAATGAGAAGGTGCGTGTGAGACGGAAGTTGAGGCAACGCTGCAACGGCAGTGGTCCGTTGTTTGCTTTGTAAGACAGCGTCAGGTGCGATAAACTCAAAGTTTTGGGTTCAGGATGCTGACATCCACGCCTGTGAGAAGGAAGCTTGACTCCGTACTATAGGGTCTTTACATGCGGGATATCTGCAACAGGCTGCCAGACCCAAGCGGCACTAATGCGTAGTACAGCAAACATCTTTGATCTCCAGATTTTATGCTTGACAATGCTTCTTCTCTCACACCTTTTGCGGGATGGCAAATGTCTGACCCTCACACACAGCAGAACAGCTGTCTATGCAGGGTACCGCAAGCCACACAATAAAGATTGGTCGGCAGGGGGGGGGCAGTGCGCGGTCTATGTACAAAGATTAATTACACATTTCATGCATGCCTAGGCACATGCGTGCATACGGACAACTAGAGAGAGATGGACAGAGACCGGCAGATAAACAGTCATACGCGCAGGAAGTGAGAGCAAAAATGAAATGAGACGAATGTGAATGTGCTTGTATGCACTTTGGTTCATGCTTTCGGAACATGCTTGAATAGAAAGATCATGCAGATATGTCAACAGAGAAGGATACAAGCACGCATACATGCAGACAAGCATAAACACATGCTGTCGAGCATACATGCAAAAAGTGCATGTGTATCCTTAGAATTGAAGGATGGGCCTTGATGGGCCGGGGAACAGCACACCCCGAACGAAAGCACCCAATCAAGGCGCTCCCACCACGAAATCGCCGTAGTAAGTATAACCCTCGAATCCCGCTATCTCTTTGCCGATGCGCTTTGGTAACAAGCCAAACGAGATGGGCAACCGCTTATACCTCGCAGGGGGCAGTCCACCTTCGAAGTCTGCTACCCTGCCGGCGCCGGGGCGTGAAAGAACCACTCGAACCACAGGGATCCCATGATGTTCAGCCATTGGTTCAAAGTCTGAAGCAAGCTTTGTGGTTTCCTCCGTGCCCCCACATACTTTCCAGACGGCGAAGGGTTCGCTGCAGAACTGCTCTGCAGCTTACAAGGTGTACGATTTTGGGGTCCGGGGATCCAGTGTTCAGGGCAACAAGTCTTTCGCGGAACATGCGGGAAAGCATGACAGATCGTATCCACTCTTTCGCCCAGCCCACTCCCTCCTGTTGCACTACAGTAGCTGCCCTTTAAGATCTGCCTTCGGAGCCGTCGGGAGCTGAGGTGAGGTTTTTGCCGAGCTTCACCTGACGCAGCGCCATGACTTCCTCCTGAAGCACCAAGGCACCTGGGTGCGAGAGAGGTGTTTAGGGTCTTTATGGGTACCTAGAGGCTCCATAGTAGTTCCTTTTTGGGGTTCATATTTAGAACCCTATAAGGTAACCCCCAAAAAGGAACTACAATGCAGCCTGTGGGGAAGGCGGTCTGATGGCATTGAAGTGTGGAAGTCGAAGCTAGCTCGTCGGTGGTAACCTGTGACGAGAGGGGCTTGCGATCGTGTGTAAATATGGTTGGAAATATGTCAGCACCTGGATGTTCACTTACAGTTAGGCTGCTACTGAATTCAATTTTCAGCGGTCTTGGTTAGCGGCCCGTGTGGCACCAGCAACCCATTCTTGTCATGGCCGATATCGCTAGCATTTGGTTGGCTGGGGCTTTGAGGCATTGGCTGCCGTGTCTTGCCAACACACAAGCCGCTTTCTTTGCACACGTGCTTTTTACAACACATTTACAGTGCACCCAAACCATGCATGGGACACCATCAACTTGTCCGCATGGTCCACAGCTGTGGGCAGTGGCTCCACTCTCACATCTGCTGTAGTCGTGCTTTGAAAACGAGAGAGCCGCGCCGGAAGACACTGGCATGCTACCGGCAGGGCGAGGCCTCTTCGTCTTCTGGATAGGCGGGCTTCCCTCGTACAAGACTTGTGCTTCAAGTTTCCGTGATGGTCACGTGGAGGATGAGGGACTGGGCTCGGAACAATGTTGGCCTACCCATCCAGCGATATGTTTTTTTGGCGAGAGCCAGCCGTGTCAAAGACAAGCTTTCATGATGCCATCATCTCAACCTGTGCCGACAGACTCTGGACGATTCCGGCACCAGCGCCGAATCGTTGCAAACCCGTTGGTGACGGCCGGGTGCCTACTTTTGTGCCAAATTTCCGCCCTGAGCTTGTTCAACGTCAACCTCAGCTTCTGAGGCCAGAGCCTAAGACACCATTATGTTACATTCTGTCATCTTATATATACTTTTGGTATCAGAACTTCTTCTACTAGATTCTACTATATAAGATCGAAAAGCTCGATACTGTACGCACCTAGATGCAGGATTGAAGTCTGCGCATCAGCCATACACGCCAATCTGCAGGGAGTGTAGCAGACGAAGCAGCAAGTCCCATCGAAGCTCCGCAACCCCATGGAAGCCCCTGACTTCAGCCCGTATGGTGTACAGTATAGTTTGTCTAGTACATGGGTGGTTGTCAAAATAAGGGTCCCACCCACACAATCATCGTAGCTAGAAAATCACATAGCAAGCATCCCTGAGTCGATGAAAGGTAGAATCCCAAGCCGCCGGCGTGCTAATAGGGTTTGGGGGCCCATTCTACTACAATTATAATAAGGACCCCCCCCCAACCCAAAAAAAAGAAAAGTTATAGGTCAAGGACCCTATATCATAGTATCCCAATAGATCCCTCATAGCAACCCCTTCTAGACCCTTTAATAGGAACCCCATTCAACTTCTTAAGGCCCCTTTTTTTACCCGACGCTGGAGCCAAGGATCCGAAGAACCAGGCTGCCGGTCCTCAGGTGAAGCAGGACATCTGCCTCGCCGAGGTCCGGTGGATGGGGTGCCCAAAGAGAATTTAGGGGTTTCCGAAAATAGGGGAATAAGGTACCCTAATTTTCGGAAACTCCCATTTTGTCAAGGGGTCTAGAAGGGTTCCTGCAAGGGATCTACAGGGTACTCTGATATAGGGGCCTTACCATTTTTGGCGCTCCCTGTTAGAAATATAGTATCTTGTTTCATATGTGTTCTAACTCTCCATTCTTTTATGATACCTAGGTTTCCAGGTTTCGGGTCTAGGTTTAGGGCTTCGTTTCTGGCTTTATGGATCGGATTGGGAGATCGGGCTGCGGGCATGGAAAGGTGCAGG
The DNA here is from genome assembly GCA_905221615.1 of Symbiodinium sp. CCMP2592. Taxonomy (NCBI): domain Eukaryota; class Dinophyceae; order Suessiales; family Symbiodiniaceae; genus Symbiodinium; species Symbiodinium sp. CCMP2592. The sequence goes on along the minus strand of CAJNDT010006024.1, from coordinate 1,006,830 downwards.
CTGTTTTCAGAAGTTTCTTACTTCAGGTGGGGGTTTCCGAAAATTGGGGGTACCTTGGTCCTTGTAATAGCGATCCTACTATTTAGGGTACTATATTAGGGTCCCCTGATCTCGGAACCTCCCAGGTCCTTTCTGCCCTCGGTTCGCGAGTTTCTGCTTCTGCAAGGGTTGATGGCATTTGAGCCTTTAGTGGACAGCTGGGCCTTGGAAGGACATCGATAGCTGCGGCCTTTATGGAAGGACATCGATAGCTGTGGCCTTTATGGCTGTGCCGACTCCAGCGCCTCTACAGCTAGATTATGCAGCTTTAAAGCAGGTAGAGCCCAGATGGCAGGATCCAGGAAACCGAGCCCGTATACTTTGATACATCATGGCTTTTCGAACTTCGAAGCTCCCTGCATTGTGCGCTGAACTCTGAAGCTCCCTCAGCCTGCAAGCATCGCCGGACCTGCTTCTTCCCTCGCATGCTTCATGTATGGTTGCAGTTTAAGGCTTCCCAGATGAGCACTTCTAGCTTCGTCCTCAACCCTGAGCCCCAAACCCTAAACCCTAAACCCCAAACCCTAAACCCCAAACCCTAACCCTAAACCCTAAGCCCTAAACCCTAAGCCCTAACTGTAGTTGGGCTTCAAGCCCCTCCAAGCTTCTCTGGACAGGGCGGGAAGGATCTCTTCAGCCGCTCCCTGAGCTTTAGCGAAGGGGAGCCCTCAGGGGATCCTTTAAGGGATCTATAAGGGATCCGATAAGGGATCCCGAAAGGGATCCATTTAAGGGATCCATTTAAGGGATCTATAAGGGATCCTTTAAGGGATCTATCAGGGATCCTTTAAGGGATCTATCGTCGCTTGAGGGTTTCTTTGAGGGATCCTTTGCAGGGTTGCGAGTGGGTTCATTGAGGCACTTCTAGGGTATCTGAGGCTTCTCTTTTGGGCTTTGGAGGAGACGACGCTCGAGAGCGAAGTCTTCTGAGTTCCCGCAGTTAGCCGAAGATTAAAACTCCACACAAACTTAGAATTAAAACTCAAACCCTGCACCCTGAACCGTACAGCCTGGACCCCAAGCCCAAACCGCCCTAAAATGAATCGAGTTGCTTTTTGCTGTCGCCGAGGCGGACAGTGGCGCTTCCGCGCCTTCCCCGGGGTGGACGCAAGCGGCCTACAACTCGCAATGCAAGACGACATGTTCTGTGTGTAATATAGGGGCCTTAATAATTAGAACCCGGTAAATTATAGTAAGGAACCCCCAAAATAGTATAGGCAATTCTTCAGGCCCCTGTAGTATTCCGCAACCAATATTCTGTCAGCGACATGCACCCCCTCCCCATACTCCTGTCTTGGGGGTCGACGAGGTTTTTGTTTAAGGTTTGTGTTGGTTTACGCTGTGGTGTGCTTTTGGGACCAGAGTTGGCATTGATTTCGGAGCCGTCTGATTGAGGCCTTGATGATGGTGTCATGTATGCTTTGCATCGCCCGGATCTCAGCACAGAGAGAGAGCTTCACAGATCATACGCAGCTGGCAAGTCACAGCACGGCACCTCTTTTGTGGCATCGCTGCATTGTGCCTGACATGCATTCCTTAATCCCTAAAGTTAGAAAACGGAGTAGCTTCAGTGTACAATCGCATTTTATGTCTTCCGTCATATCAGTCTGCCGTACTAGCAGTTACTCGCAATCGCGGCAGTCACCATCGTAAGTCTTTCATTAAATTTGGGTCTCAGAAAAATCGTTCCGCGCGGGAGAACATCATTCATGCCCTCATGTTCCTAAAGCTCAGTGGTCGACGGAATCCCGCCGTCGTTGCCTTCACAGCTGAATCGCCGAAGCGACTAACTTAGACCCTTGAAGCGCAAAACCCCCCAAAACCCTAAGCCTTATAAACCCCCCAAACCGGACCTTAACTGCAAGGGTGGAAAGAATGTGCTCAAAAACACCCAAACCTTTCAAGCACGAAGCGCTTGAAGCCTACTCGAAGTGATGTTTCAGGCTGTGCACCACAACGAGAGCGACCCCTAACTCGAGGAGAAGCTGCTGCGGGCTGAAGGCCAGGAGCAGGGAACAGCGAAGTCAGGGACCTCGGGCTTTCAATGAAACTGCATACTAAGGGGGCCTAAATAATTACCAACATTATGGTGAGGGTTCCTTATTATATTTGTAGTGTAATGCGCCCCAAAACCCTATTGTAATTATTAAGGCCCCTATATTACCAGTACCGCAAGGAGGAGACAATGTTCAAAGCTTAGGGTGGTGGGTTGCTGAATCATTGTCATGCCTTGGTGGAAGAAGGTGCCTGCTTGACATCAATTACCCACAAGGCTCATGGTCCAGGTAGGCCCAGGCCATACGGCGCTAAACCCTTCAGCCATAAAATCAAGTCTAACGTAGGGGTCAGAAGACAGAATAGGTTCTAGGGTACTATTCTTGTCCAGGTACTTCATTAAGAATATACTATCACCGAATGTTCAGGCTTCTCTAAACTCTATATTCTACTGTATGTAGAATCTAAAGGTTGGAGCTCGAGCCTTGGACGAGGCCTTGAGTGATGCTTTGCGATGACTGGCAGAGGTCTTCTGAGTCTTGCTTGCCCACGGCACCTCAGATAATCGAGGGGTTCATGGAGTGAAGGGGTTTGGTAAGGGATGCCTTGTTATTTTTGCAGATGATGCCGGCAAAGGAGCGTTTTGGCCCTTAGGGCGCTGCATCACAGCTATCTCCACCACAGCAGGGCAGTAAGCGGTAGCGTCACAGGCTTCGGAGGGAATTGTGGAACATCGCCAGCACATGAGCAACGCAAAGGAGTTGCTTCGACAAGAGACCTCTTCTGCGTCTGATCAACCCCATATGCGCACTGCCAGGATGCCGGGGAAAGACCGTCTTTCTGTCCCGTTGTTGTAAGTCCTGCATCCGGACTTGCGGATGGCTTGTTTGGCATGAGCAGAAAGCCTGCTGGAGGCTCCTGGCAGAGCATTTTTCCTAGCCCGGCATTCCAGTTCCGATCGCCAAAGAAGTGGAGGAACCAGTGCTAAGCTATGCAAGCTGCCCAGTCGGACTTACGGCAAGCAACCACCGGATTTTGCAGTTTGTAGTTGGTGAAGATGGTGATTTGCATAGATTTGGGGATTTTAAGAGGCCCGCTGCCCTGCAGCTTGGATGTTGAGCCCCGATGACTTGTTGAGATTTAGACTCGGGCTCGAGCCCGAGGGGTGCATGGAATTGGGGAACTATTGGTTGGATGTTTGCATTGCTCTAGGGGCCTAAATAATTACCTATACTATTCTGGGGGTTCCTTATTATAAACAAAGGAAAAATATCTCCCAAAACCCTATTCTGATGATTCAGGATAGGACACCAACGCCATTAGTCCTCGAGGGCTGGGTGTTTCCACCCGCAGTGACCCGCCGTGACCGTAGAATGCGGGGCTGCAAGTGCCACCGTGAGGTCAATGTGCCTCTTCACCTCGCCGGACGAGAGCGGGCTATAAACAATATTGGAGCGGTCTATATACAACAGAGGGGCCCTATTTTGGGGGGCTCCTTATTATAATTGGGTACAATGGGCACCAAAACCATATTCCAATCATTATGACCCCTATAAACAAGAATTGCAGGTTACATCCCCTGGGCTGATCTCATGGCTCTGTGACAGTGGACGCTTTTTGGCTTTACCCGATTCAGGGCTTCGCTCTGCAGCTATGGCTAGGGCTAGGGCCTCCGATTTATCCAAGCCCGAAACTTGTGGAAACACTCTGTGCCCGAGACCCTGCATGCACACCGGACTGCATCTCATTTCCAAGATTCTAAGCCCGCATTTCCAACAGCCCACGTCCTTCCTGGCTCCTAACCCATCTCACCCCTTGAAGTTAAATCCTGCGCTTACATCAACAGCAACAGGTACACCTCCGCTGAGATCGAAGTGTTGATTCCGCACGTCCTCAGCCAGAAGTATCCCGATGTCATGCACAGGCTTGGCATTTGCTGCAACAGAAGCGGTCCCGAACCCTTGGATCTGCTGCACGGCACTGTACAAGGCTTCAGGCGAGGAGTATATTGAGGTAGGTAGGAGAAGGCTCAGCACGGGTTTTCGGATAAGGGCTCCATGGCATGCAAAGGCACGAAGCACACTCGTGTAGGGATGCCTGCGTTTACTAAATCAGCTCTGTGGGAATGTGGGCGAAAGCTTCAGGATGCAATTCTGCAGGTGGGTTTTCCACGGTTTACCGCGGTTGCAAAGCTCCTGCTAGGCTTCATTCACGGAGCTTCCAAAGTCACGGTCTGCCGTTCCATTTGCATCCCTGTGCAGCCTCGGCGAAGCCAACTGGATCGTTGTGATGACATGCCTGATGCAGGCCTGGAAGCTGTTCTTAGAGTGGTTTTTGCACGGACAGGAGGTGCACAGCCCCATACGCGCGCATAAATTGTCAACCAAGGGTATTGCATTGCGATGCAAGTCTTGAAAGAGTTAAGGAGGTAAGCCACCCCAAACCCGAAAGCCCTAAACCCACCCTGAACCCTACATACCCTACAACCTACGCCTTACACCCAACACGACCCGCTCAAAAAGCAACTTAAGTCTGAGGCCTAAACCCCATAGCTATCCGCCGAAGCATCGAATGCGGACTGAGTATCACAATTACCAAGACTGGTAGTTGCAGTGATACTGGTAACAAACTCAAATGGTAACAACCTTCGCAAACTTGCCTGAGCAATAGGCAAAAGCATGACCCACATAGAGACTCACTGACCCACAAGTACACATGAGGGCCCACACACCCAAACATACAGATGAAAAGGCGATGCCAGCAAGTACATTCTGTATGGATATGCATATGTTTGTGCGTGTGTGCATATGTATATGTATATGTTTATGTATATGCATAACATAACTACTCCCATCTTGCTGCAGTCTGCACGCCCCATCTTTGGTGTAGATCTGAGATTGCTGCTGGACGCAGGGCTCTCAGCACCTCCTCTTGAAGGTTTCGGGTTGAGGGGAGCCTTAATCAAGGAATACAGCTTAAATGATAGTGGGATCCCTAATATGACTTAAGGTATATTCCTCAATCAAGGGATATGGGAGTCTTTGGGTACTGATACCAGCACAATGGCTCACGGCCGCAGTTTTTGCTTTAAGGAGCTGAGGCAGGACAGCAGTAGAGTGATCATGCCCTATATAAACCCTAAACCAGCAATTGCCCACATTGTGCGGGGCCTTGGTTCCTGTTTATGTCCCGAGCTCCAGGCGGTTATGCATGTGACAAACCCTAAACCCTAAACCCTCCCACGTGCAGACGGAAAAGAGCCTCGAAACAATAACAAAAGACCCTAAACCCTAAACCTAAAAAAAAACTAAAGTTGCCAATGGCCCGATCTACACGGTCTCCCAACTCTACGGCGTAGCAGGTGTAAAAGGGCCTTCCGAAAAATCCCAAACCCTGAACCCCGAAAGCGTAAACCCTAAACCAAAGCCTATGATGAAAGTGTAATGGCTGGGGGCAGGTGAAGGACTTCGGGAGAGGTCTCATCATGTTTCTTGTCGACAGCCTCCTTGTGGGTTCAGCGTCCGGGTGTGAGGGTCCGGGCTTACATATTTATACAAAAAGCTTAGATGAGTGTTTACTTATTCGTTATCCCGATTACTGTGACTACTGTCAACTGCTTCGGGGTCCAGGTTGTCTGGATGTCCGGAAGTCCCGCCGAGGTCGGTTCGGATGTTCTCAGTGAAGTGAGGCGCTCGCCAGGACCAGTTTTGAACCATCTTCGTGCAACTAGAGTAGGCGGTTTCGGTAGTAAGCCCAGTTGATGTCCCAGCGATGCTCATCTAAACCCTAAACCCCAAAACCCAAAACCCTAAACCCTAAGCCCTAAGCCCTTAACCGCAAGCCCTACACCCTAAACCTGAAGCCCCAAAGCTTAAACCGGAAACCCTAAGCTTTAAGCCCTTCCATCTCCTACCCCCAGTCACACGAAAGCCTTCTGTCCCTTCGCAGGCACACGGCTCCGCTTGAAAATGTTATAGTATATCAGAATCCATTATAAGGCGCTCTACTATGCTGTAGTTTCGCTGTAGCACGTTACACTATAATACTAGGTGTAGTATGTCATGTTTTGTTTTAGCTGCTTAAAGCCCACCACCAGCAATCGACAAGCATTAAGTGGCCAGTCCGTGGAGCCCCTTGCTTTAATTATAGTATGATATATCTGAAACCCCTATGATAATTTGTTAAGGCCCCTACATTAGATGCTGCCTCGAAGTCTGACAACTCCTGCAAACACCACGCCATGCTCTCGAGACGCCACCCGAAGTTCGCATATGACATCAACACCCCTGGCCCTCGGCCCGTTTAAACTCTGCAGCTTACCCAGAGGCCCTAGGCCCCAAACCCTAGAACTCGAGACTAGAGTCCTACCTAAACCCCACAACCTGAAGTCCCTAAGCGCTCGCTGCCGCCCTTCATTGCCATGACCTTTACGAAGCCGGAGGCCAGATTGGCTTGGGCTAGGGGGGAGGGCTTAAGGTTTTAGGGCTTCCAGGGCTTTAATGCTTATAAAGTTCAGGGTTCAGGTTTTCGGGCTTTAGGGTGGATGGCATTGAGGATTTCTGATTTGGGTCCGCGGAGGGTCAGGATCTACGAAGGATTGGTTGTGAAAGTTCAGAGCCTTTTTCGGTCCTGCACAAGTATTTGTTTAGGGTTTGGGGTCCATTTGTGAGCACAGTGCTGAGAATTGGTGAAACCAGCTTCCCGAAGACAGGGGTGAGGTTTGTTTGCCTGCTACAATCCTGTTTATCACGGCCCCTACAATAGCTTACTAGATCTTCCCAACCCTAGTCTCTGCTGCAGTCACCAACCCCCCGGCGCATGGAACCCACAACTGGGCACCAGCCCTTTAAAGTGCATCAGAGAGGAGTGCCTGCGACTGCATAGGTCCCAAGGAGTTTGGCAGGCAGCGCCTCTGCACCGACGCTCAAGGCGGAGGGATGACTGAAAGCATCTGGGCACTGTAAAAAACCAGGTTCCTTAGACTCGGACGTATCGACTTTAAGGTTACTGTTGGCTATCGTCGGCTAGGCTGGGGCCCGAGGTGGTGGGGTTTTGATTTTGATTGTTGAGTGTGCCCTTCGTCCGATGTGGATGTTTCTCTGCTCCCGGCCTGACCTGGTCGCTGAATGTGGGGCCCTTAGTAATAACTAGAATAGAATAGGGTGGTTTTGGGACCCATTCTGCTGTAATAAGCCCTTTAAGATAGTCATGGTGATTTTTTAGGCGCCTATGTGACCACCTTCTTGTACCTCCAAAGCCATAGAATGCCTCAGCCACAAGCATGCACACCTTTGACGTGCCCAACTGCTGTTTCGCGGGCTCCCTTTTCAGCCATAGTTGATCTCTTGGTGCGAAGGCATCCCCTCAGACGAAACGGGCTGAAGAATCCGGGGAATCGAGCAAGTGTTGCTTCCCAAACCAAGCCCTGCTACAGCCCCCCCCTCGTTTTCGGAGCGGCGCGTCCATGTCCTGATGTTTCCGAGCTCTGCAGTGCGCTCTTCTCGTCAGAACAGCAAGGTGAGAGTTGCATGCTGGTGTGGTCGCAACTGGTGGGATATCTTTGTCAGTGGCCAGGCTCCTCGCCTCAGCCGGCCTTCATCGGACAAAGGCATTCCGTATCTTCCGCCAGATAAGACCCTGGCATTTTTCGTACCCTGACCCTCAAGCCCAAGCGTTCAAAGCCCTCACCAACAGTATCACCATCGCCACCATCATCTTCCTGCTCATCGCCATCCTCCTATGCATCATTCCATCATCATCAGAGCATCTTCTCAAAAGTGACAATAATCAGGAGAATAGGAATGTCGTCACGGCTGTACTTGTGATGCCAAGAGAGGTCTTTGTGTAATAAAGCCCAGCATCCTTCAATCCTGCACTTCGCATTTTGTGTTCGGTAGCAGCCGATCTTCCGTGAACAGGCCGATACATGCAGGGTAAGGGATCTTGAGTAGCTGCTTTCGTGATTCTGCTTTCTGGAGTTGGGATTTGCTGAGGGTCTTGGGTGGCACATGTTACGATACGAAGCTTCGGGCACCCGGCGCATGGATCTGTTGAATGTGTATAGCAGTAAGGCACCCAGCCGCTGAAGAAGAGGGATGCTTCGTGCAGCGTGTAGAGGGACAAGGTTGTCAGCAAATTGTTGCCTGAATCCCCTACCGATTACCTACGTTTCGTCGCAACCTGACGGAGCCCATCCTCATCATCCTCAATAGCACGCAAAACGCATCACGAGGTCCGTTCACGCCCCCAAGCGAGCCGAGCCGCAGGCCTGCTCCGACACATGTGCTACTCTAACATCATTGCTACTGGCAACAAGTGACAAGCCTGGAATGCTAGATGGTTATCGACTAAAGGATCACCGTGTGCAGTAGGCACGGCACTTGCATCTCAAGAAGTGTTGACCGCTGTCATTTTCTGCCATGTCCTCGTTGGGCGTTCATCCAAGTGAGTGAGTGAGTGAGTGTCGACCTGGGGTGCTCTCCGGCCTACGGAAACGGTCCCTCTCGCCTTCTTTGCCCCTCCGCATACGTCATCGGGGCTCCGGTGCAGAGTTCAACGCTCCGGGCCCCTCGATCCGAGCCGGGGATTAGGGGAGGGATGTGCCACCCGAACCTCCATGGGCCCGCCCCCCCAAGCCGGGCGGCTTGGGTTGGAATTGGACACTTGGCAAGACAGCCCACATCGCAGGAACAAAGCTCTTCCCTCGATGATCTCTCACCGAAGTACTAAGCTGGGGACACTGGCTCAGAGAGGCGGGGCATTGGGGGGTGGGGTGGTCGACCAAACACGCACACACGCACAGCACCGGCAGCGAGACTAAGGGCAAAAGCACATTCAGCTAATGCCCTTGTGGCTGCAAATACTCGAACAGTGTCCCCTTGGCGTGTGGGACGATGCCTGATGCTGAGGGCATCACCCCTCGACCAAAAGGGGTAGGGCGTTCATCCAAAACTTCCTGTAAGGGGGATAGTTGCGTGCACCTGCCAGGACCACTGCGAAGGACGGCGTGCGAAAGGTGGCGACCTCAGGGCGTCTCTACTCTCTGTCCTGGAAGACCTTCTCGTCTTCGCGTGCTAAGGAACAGACCCGACATCTGTTTCGAGGCCCCTCCCTTTGTGAAAACTCGTTCTTCTGATTCGTACCCTTGTTGTCCATTGGGTCTATTGATTATTAAATTATTACTTCGCTGAATGAGGTTTTGGATGATCCGTGGGGGTTTTGAGGGTCTCACATCTTGGCAGAACGTACTAAGTGGTGTACGATACGCCCTTAACCTCCACATGCCTACCAGGCCGCAAGGTCTCGCAGACCATGAAGGCAAATGAGTCGAAGGTAAGGTAGGGGCCTAAATAATTCCCAATCTATTTTGGGGGTTCCTTAGTCTAGTTATAGTTATAGTACAGTATACCCCCAGACCATATTCCAGCTATAAAGGCCCCTATAGTACCACCCGATAATGGAAGCCTAGACTCCTCTGAGAGCTAAAGATCGTGGTTGCAGGCACACCAGTCTCTGCCGGAGCGCTTCGACCGAGCGTCCGAACCTGAGGTGTCCGAAGCATGATGCTAACTCTGAGATCTGTGAACCCCAGGTTCCGAAACCCACATTCTGCAAAGGTTCGAAAGCTATCTTCGCAACACAGGCAAAGCATTCCTAGAACAGTCCTGGCTTTCCGAAGATTTGATAAGTTGTCGCTAATTGCGTGGATGTGCAGACTTCAGACTGTCTGAGTATGACGGACAAGGCTTGGGAGAGTGTACGGATCGCCGTCAGACCTTCCGCTTGATCGTTACGGCCAAAGGCGAGCTTTTAGATGCAGTGACGCAGTGGTGTTGGCTGAGATGCTACCCACCCAATCGCGGCTCGTGGCCTTGTTAGTCTGAGTGCTGAGTGCAAGTGGTCGGACATCAGCATCGAGGCTGACGTTTTCGCGTACTTTTAATGCAATCTGTCGAAACTTGGTCGCAGCACAGTGGTTGACAGACGGACATGACCTGCTTTGTTGCCTCAAGAAACAACAACAGGCAAGGAGAGGTACAGAAACGGCGGCTCGAAAAAGCGTCAATCGCCAATGCTTTTGACATGCCACGAGGCGCGTTTCAGTTTCTTCGCGCCGATTCCGAGGCCGTGCCGCCGGACAATGCAGCTGCCCAGCCACTGCAACATGCGCGCCCCTCGAGCACCTCGGAGAACAGAGAGGCTTTTACTTGCGTTGTGGTGGGGCTTCCGCAGAACTGACAGACGTTCAAACCATCTTGATGGTTCACGTTTGCTTTGGTTTAGCTCTCTGACATCCTAACGCATGTGGGCCAGGTAGGAGTGTCTAAACATAAGGAACCTAAAGCCCCTTCACAGACCACGGGAATTTTCTGAAACCCAACTACAAGGGTCGGATGAGGCACTAGAAGGCCTTCTTCAACCTTAAGACATTTACTCGACACAATCCTGAGCCCAGAAGACCAATCGCCCATACAGAAGCTCTGCTCTACAATGGCTTTGTAATTTCATGCTTACACCTAGGGCCACAAGACATGAACCTGCTTTGCTTTGCTAGCTTGCCTGCTTCTCACGAAAGCTCAACTGAAGACCTGCACCTCGTAGCCAGCACACACAAACTACTGAGTAAAGGAGTTTGCAAGGGGTCTGAATAATGTTGTAATTATTGTAATTCTTCTTGAACAAATTCCCCAAACCCTTTCCAATTACTAAGGCTTTTACAGTTGGTTTTGTGCTTTTCCGTTCCAACAGGTCAACCGAGTCGGGCCTCATCGCACACCAGGACGGCTGTGTCTAGATCTTTTGACTTGGATGGACGTCTTTTACACCTGCAGGTATCAAAACTGATGACGAGCATCATCACCGCCATTATCACTGCTGTCAACGCCATCATTGTTCTTCTGCCGAAGCATAACAAATCATCAGCGGGGAGCGAGGCTGATCGTCTTTGTGGGAAGCTCTCTGTTTCGGCCTGCAGCTCGATATGAGCAAAGGGAAGTTAGATTACGTAGACGTCTGCCTATAACATGTCCTCTCTGGTGGTTCCACTGTTGAACCAGACAACATAGATACACACACGCACACATACGTGCATGCATGCATACATACATATGCATGTTTCAACACACACACACACATAATATGCTTATATCTGCAGCATACATGTTGCATGTACGTGGTTGCCCAGAGCCTAGGGCAGTGCGGCAGGACGGTCGAGCAGGCGACGACCTCTCTCTCGCAGAGCAACGACTGTTCTGTGAGGCAAGGTCTTGATGCCATTGATGGTGCACTGTTCCCTTATAGATCCCTTTAAGGGAACCCTAAGAGCCCTTATAGATCCCTTTAAAGGAACCCTAAGAGGTTTCATGTGAATGGAATCAAGACTACCGTAAGGCAGCCCCAAGGTCCGCTAGAGCCGCGGCGTATGCCACTTCATCTTCGAGTTGCTTAGAACATTTGTCGATGGGGAGCCGTGCGCCGACGTGACGACTTCGTACTGTCGCTTCGTGTTCTGTGTTTGTGGTTCAGGGAGAGATCCTGCCGGAAAGAACGCAATCGGATTTTGCGGCTTTTGGTGATCGTGGCGTTGGGGATGCACGGTGGCGATCTGTGGTGTAGCTGTGTAGCTACTTTCGTGGAACGGAGCCTCGGACCCTGTGTTTGGACTCTTCCTCCAAGATAGACACGCGGGTATCGTGCAGCGCGCTAGTCCGCTAGTGCGCAATCTTCGAGACGGGATTCGGATGCTTTTGAGGTGTCGGGATCAGTTGTCTCACAGCACGCTGACTCTTTGAAGGTCCCCACCTTCAGAGCTATGTGTCCGAGTGAGGACGGATCTGCTGGAGGCACAGCGTGCCCTAGCACGGGAAGAGCGGATTTGCCCGCTACCTCGTTCTGCATGCAGGCTGCCACCTGCCGAAGCTTTGCTACCAGACCCCAGCTTCTGCACTTCCGTCGCCGTTCTGCTCCAGCAGCCGGCAGTATGAATCTGAAGATCAAAACGAGACCCGACCACTGTCTGTGCATCCAACTTCGCAAGAGCAAGGCACTCGAGATAGCTGCATATATGCATTGCGGTTGTACAAGTCATGAAGGAGAAAAGCTCCCAGCCTCGCCTAGCTCCTGCTAAGATTCCTCATCCTTTCATAGTCGACTCGCGGAATGCCGGTATAGCCTCAGCTGATATGGATCTGCTCTTGAGCCCCGGCTTCTGGTCGAGCGGATAAGACTGCAACTGCAGCTTCGGGTGTGCGTTAGAACAGGGCACTGCGTGTTGGCTCTACTTCCCTGGTAAGTGCCGGGTCGTGAGGATCAGAGAAGAGAACGATGTTCGGGAAAAGCTTTGAGCGAGTGAGTGAGTGTTGAGTGATTGTGTGCTGCAGTAGGAACTGTGGCGGGAGAGAGAGAGAGAGAGAGAGAGAGAGAAAAAAAGGACATGACATGGACACCAACTGAGGAATAAGCCGCCTACCAAGAACACGAACCTGTTTGGCTGGTGGCCACTATGGCAAGAGGCCAGAGCAGACATAGACCTAAGCCCATGTAATGAAGGAACCTGATTAGGAAACCCTGGCCCCAAAACATAGTAGGGTTCATATATATATATATATATATATATATATATATATATATGAGAGAGAACCCTAATCAAGGCCCAAGGTTTCTTAATCAGGTTCCTGCATTACCGACAACCCTGAAGCCCGGAGGCCTGGGTTTGGGGTTTCGGGCCCCGAAGTTTCGCCAGGCGGGCCAAAGTCAGGCCACCGGCCTGGGTTTAGGGTTTAGGGTTTAAGGTTTAGGGTTGAGGGGTTTGAGGCTGATGGACTTGCCCGTTACAAGTACCCTCAACACTCTGCCCCGAAGCCGCCAAACCAGCAAACTTAACTAACCCAAAACAATACTGAACCCTGATAAAAACACTTGCAGAACCCCGCTGAAACCGCCAGTTGCCCCCATCAAAACCACTGCAGGCCCTGTCTAAAGCCGCCCTTTCAGATCGCTCTTCCGGAAGATCCTTTAACCCTTAAACCTTGGAGAGCCTGCAAAGATCCTTTTGGAAACCTTGTTTTTTGAGGCTAAGCCCTTACAAAGACCTTCCACCAGAGCCTTCAAGAATCACTTTTAGAGCCCTTTTTTTGAGACCTGCCCTTGAGGTCGTTCCCCTGGAAGATGGACGCCCGGACAAGGCTCTGGTCGTGGCGAATGTGGGCGCTGGACTCATGATCGGCATTCGACAAGGCCCGTTTTGCAGGCCCTTCTAAGGCTTAGGGTTTAAGGTTTGTGGGGTTCAGGGTTTAGGGTTTATGGGGTTTAAGGTTTATGGGGATTAGGGTGAAAGGCTTTCAGGGTATATAGGGTTTAAGGCTTAAGGATTTGATACGAGTAATCATAGATGAATTGCAACCAGAGTAAGCGTGGCATGATACCATCCAATGGTTCCTTGGTCGTTACGAGTCGTTGCAGCAAGATTGCCCAACATAATGAGGGGTCCGAGCAACACGAACACACTGTACATCATTGCATTCCTCCGGGTTCCCCCCTTGGTGTGGATTTATAACTAACCGTATAATTTACCCCAAAGCCAGAGTCTAAAGCCATCTATACGGCTGCTTGAGCAAAGCCTTAAACCCTAAACCCCGACATTTTTTGAGCAGCCTAAAGCCTAAACTCCAAACTCTATACCCTAAACCCTGAATCCTAAACTCTATACCCTAAAAACCCTAAACTCCTAAATTCGAATTAAGCCCGCAAAGGTCTCTCAGCCATGATGACCTCGAGCCTGATCTTCACGACAGCCGACGTGCCTGAGCTCAACGGGATGTTTGCCTTCGGCATCAGCATGATGTGGCTCTTCGGCTGCCCTTAGACGGAAGGTGTGGGATTTGGGCGGTTTGCGATTTCGGGGTTAAGGGTTTAGGGTGTGAGGGCGTAGGGTTTAGGATGGTTTAGGGTTGAGGGGTTAAGGGGTTTAGGACTACAAGGCTGCAGGTCAACTGTGTGGGAAAGCCCCTACAAGCTCGTTCGGGGGAGGTTCGGGGCCAAGATTCGGGTTTAGGGTTGTGACCAAGGTTTAGTAGTGCATCTAGCGCTTTGAGGGATTCAGGTTTAAGGTTTGGGGCCAAACACTGAGTGAATGGAACTGTTTATCCCAACTCTCCTTTTGCCGTCTTACAGCCTGGGTTAAGTTCATGCCTGCCGTGAAGGGTCCAAGGACAAAGCAGGGGCTGCAATGTAGAGGTGTAAAGATTGGATTAAGGTTTGGGGGTGTAGATTGGAAATTTTACTTGTATTCAGAATTTTCTGGTCGTTTAGCATCCAGATAGAGTTATTTGGGCACATGGAACCTCGGGGTGAATTCTCAGGGATGTTTTTGACCTAAACCGAGCCTAGCCCAAACCTTACTAAACCTTTAACGTTGAACCGTAAACCCCGGCTCGCGCGGTCTGAAGTAACCACTCATGGCCTGTCGATAGAGTCCCTGCATGCCTGAATATACCCCAACAGCCCTACTCCAATTATTGAGACCCCGAAGGTACTAGAGGGGCCTTAATAATTACCAATACTATTTTGGTGGTTTCCTTACCATATTTATAGCTCTAACCATTACGGCCCCTATATTAAGACCCGGACCCAGGCTCTCTTCTGCGATCTCGGCTGCGTGGTATGGCGCTTTCGGGCGAATGCAGGCTTGAAATTCTTGGAAACGAAGGTAGGGTTTAGGATGCAGGGTTTAGTCGTCATGTGGCTGCTACCCTTACACCCCAACCCAAAAGCCCAGGATCTAGGATATGTATAAGTCTGTCCGGTGTCCCGAAGCCCTCCGCACCTGAAGCTCTAACCCGAAGCCCTTAAGCTTAGGCCCTAAGCTCCCCAAAAGTCCTGAATCCTTAGACCTTAAACCAAACCCTACGGTACATCTTAAACCTAAGCCCCGAACACTCAAAAGGCCGGCCTCATTGGCATCAATGACGTCATTGGCATCCTCTGGGGGACGATGGGGGGTCAGGTGGGGCTGCTTGGAGGATCATGGGACTTGGTCAGTAGGGTTATAAGTACCTTTATTGGGGTTATAAGTAGTTATAGGTATAGTTACCTTAATTATAAGTGCTCCCAAAGAGAAACATGCGCTGAGCGTGTGCCCTTCGGGTCGTGATAGTCTTGAAGCCCGGAGAGCGGGACTTCTGAGACCTGAGACCCCCCAAAAAAAACTTTGGGCTTTACTTCGAAGATTCCGGACCCTCCCAAGGAGCCAGCTACACAGTTAGAATGGGTGGTAGTCTCTTCGTTACCGAGACCGACCAGCGATGATGGTGGTCAACAGGGTGATGGTCATGAAGCAGAAGTACATGAACAGCGTTACCTCGTTGATTGTACTGCACCACTACGGGATTTTCCGAAAATAGGGGACCCTAATATAGTACCCGAAATAGTAGGATCCTTATTAAAAGGACCCCTAAATGAGGTACCCCTAATTTTCGGAAACTCCCCTATGAAGCCGAATTGTCCAAACCCAAGGCCAAACTACCCTTTACCCCTGAACTGCTCGACGTCAGAGCTGTCCCAACCTGAGCTCTGCCCTCAACCCTGCATTGTGCTCCACTGAGACTTAGAATGAACCCTCAACCCTAAAGCCCTAAACCCCTAAACCCTAAACCTTAAGCCCCTAAACCCTAAACCATCCTAAACCCCTCAATTCTCTTCAACCCCGCAGGCCTAGACTCCCGAAGCTCCAAGCTCTCAACTGGCAGGTAGCAGTTGCTCTGGCGAGTGAACCGGAAAGGACAAGCAGCTAGGGCCAGGGATCTGAATTGGTGCGAAGGTTTAGGGTTTATGGTGTTTAGGGCTCAAAGGGTGTATGGATGAGGGATTTTAATTTGGGGCTTATAGGGTCTAGGGTTTCGGATTTATGGGCTGTGTGGCCTGGATGCAGGGTGTGGAGTATGAGTTTGGTGTTCGGAGACCGGCGACTTTCAGTGGCATGTACCAGAGGGCTGGGATGGAACGGTTTAGGGTTCAGTGTTTAGGGAGACTTTATCTTCCTGCCAGTTTGGGTTCATGGATTCTCAGCCACAGGAGCATAAGAGTAGCCTTCGAGAAGCATAAAAAAAACCGTAGTCCTCTCCCAGACTATCCCCTAGAGTGACTTTAACCCTAAACCATAAACCCTAAATCTAAACCCCACTCAACCCTAAACCCTACCTGGACCCTAGAGTACCTACCATTTTAGGGTTCCCTAGAATGATCTCCTTATCTAAGTCCACAACAAGGCAGGTTACTTGGGGTCAAGGTAACTGTAGAATGGAGGATTGTGCCCACGCAGCTGGCGATCATCGCCGTGAGCACCATCCTGACGGGGATTGCCTCGATCGTCTTTGGTCACCTTGGCCTTGGCAAGCTCATGTTGCCTTGATAACTAGAAGGGGGTTTAGGGTTTATATAGGAGGTTTCTAGAAAAGAGTTTCGGGGTAGATCATAGTTATAACCAAGGAGCCTTTGCATCAGACTTGATACTAGTAACGACTCAGGCTTCTTTTCCCAGCGCCTGTTACAAGCGGGTTCCTGGGCTCCATCGGCTTCTTCATCTTCAAGTCCTCCTTGCAGATCTCTTCGGGCGTGAAGTTCCGCTACCTTTGGCCCCAGGACTTTGAGCAGTTTCTGCAAGTCCAGCCCTTGGCCAGGGTCGCCTGCATGTTTGGGGCCTTGGTCTTCATGCGGAAGGTGCCACCCAGGCTTGTGAAGCTTTTCCCGAAGAGTGCCCCGGTGAAGAAGCTGGGGGGGCTTGCCTGTCAGCTTGTGCCGCTCTTCCTCTTCTATCTGGTGGTGCAGTCCTTCTCCGGCATTGGGAAAATATGTTTCAGGGATAAGCGCAAGCTAGTCTCCAATCACAAGCAACTAGTGGTCCTAAAGTACACCCCACCTGAACCCGAGGATAGCAGGTGTGGACATGATGGATCTTTCCGAAGCAGGGTGGACCTACCCCCGACAGGCAGGGATGCAGCGCCACTGAAACTTTTGGTGGAAGATCACATTTCAGCTCTAATTGATGCCACAGGCTTTGAGGTTTCGGGATGTGGAGATGCGAGGTGGCTTGAGGATTTACCTTCAAGGCTCACTTGGGTGAAACTCACGTCACTTTCATGAAATGCCATGAGCTGACATGAAATGAGATGACTTACATGAATAAATATGTATGTGTAGAGGCGAGGAGGCATCACACGTATCTGCACTTCAGATGACGTTCCGTCTACCTGTTCGTAATGCTCCCTGGTTGTCTGACGGTCCTGTCCATAACAATACATGTGTGAGCACAAGAGAGGCTACCATAGAGCATGCATAGTCACATCCGATGTCGATGTCGGTGCAAGTTTCTGCTTGTGCATCTTTGTACACATAACACATCAACACGCAACAGTGTAAGTTCACAGACATGTATCGACCTGCAAGTTTGCCAGTGCATACGAGTTAAAGAGTTCTAAACATGTGTGACATGGGAAGGTCCAGTGCGGCCAACCACCCCACTGGATCACCCGAAGCTCACCCAAACCCTAAATCCTAAATGCTGAACCCTAAACCCCAAACTATGAGGACGCAGCCTTAAACCCAAGCCCTAAATCCTGCGCCCTGATGAACCCCGAAACCCTAAACCACAAACCCGAACCCGAAACCATGAACCCTTAAGCCCCAAACCTAAGCCCCAAACCCTAACTCCTGAGCCCTAGTCAACCCCTCAAACCTAAACCATAAACCCTAGACCCGAAACCCTAAACCCTACACCCTAAACCCGAAACCATAAAGCCTAAACCCCAATCTCTAAGACAACTCGCTTCAAGGGCTCCTCGCGGCCTTCGGAGTTCTGGCGCGAAGGAAGCTGGGCCGGGGCTAACTGGAACTTCGCCCCTAGGCTCCTGATAAAGGGTTTAGGGCTCAGGGTTTAGGGTTTATAGGGTTGTAGGGCTTATAAGAGGGTTTAGGGCCCGTGGTGTTGGTTTAGGCTTTAGGGTATAGCCGGAAAAGCGTTAGAGGGGTAGACAAAGGGGTTTATATGGGTTATAAAGGGGTTTAGGATCTAAGATTTATAGGATTTAGGGCTTATAGCGGTTATAAGGGGGTTTAGGATCTAGGGTGTTGGTTTAGGCTTGAGGGTATAGCGTTGCAGGGATTGTAGAGGGGTTTAGAGGGGATATCAAGGTTTCAGGGTTGAGGGTTTTGGTTTAGGCTTCATAGGATTTAGGGTTTATAGGGGTTATAAGGGGGTTTAGGGTTTAGGGTGTCGGTTCAGGCTTTTTCGGCTTTAGGGTTCATAGGGGCTATAGGGGGGTTTAGGGTTTGGTAGGGGTTATAACAGGGTTTAGGGGTCTGGGGTTTTGGTTTAGAATTTAGGGTTTAGGTGTGAAATTACAGGGTTCGGAAGAATCGCTATATCAGTTTTGAGAGTTCCTTGTGATACTCATAATGCAAGGCAGCCCGAAGCCCTGTTCTAATTGCTCAGGCCCCTCATACTCGACCCGGGATTTTGCGTTCCCGGCCCGGAGTATGCTTATCGAGAAAGCTCTGCCGCAGCAATGACGCAGTGACAGCTGCAGAATTCCCCCAAGCCCATGGAACGCAGAGCCCGGAACACAGCCGCATTGGCGTCGCTACCGTGTTGCATGAACTCGGACTATGACACTATAACTGCCCGTTGCGAATCTAATCTGATCATGTCAGTGCGATTATTCCAAGGTCTGGGCCAGTCTACCGTCTATGGGGCTCATCGTGATGATGTCGGTGCTGCGGCTGGAAGAGATACCCGCAGATTTACCTACTGTATCTATCCTTTCTCCTAAACCCTAAGCCCTAAACCCTACTGTATCTATCCTTTCTCAGCAAGATCTTTGAGACAAGAGTTCCTCACAGTTGACAAGCTCTCTGTTTCTCGTCTGCAGTCGTGTGGAAAGGCTTCGTGAGAGAGCAACGGGAAGTCGTCGCTGCTGCCTGCTTCTGCGCAACAATCCAATGGTGTTTTCACGCGATGTTGCGACTCCGTTTCGTCCGCCAGCAAATTGCCACCTCGTATATCTTGTATCGCCTGCAGACGCAGAGACGTAACCCGTTAATGCCGTCTGGTGCGCCAGTCTTGCGAGCGTCGGCAAACGTGGCTGGACATAATAGTATAGCTTAGTATAGTACATCATAGCAGAGTAGATTTGAGTGCAGTATACTATATCATACCTGAGGACTGTCAGCCGGTGCTTAGAGTGCCACGGGACTGGAAAGCTGAAAGAATGGCTCGCCTCAAGACAGCCTTTGGTCCCAGTTTTCGTCTTAGCCTTTATAATGCTACAATAACTTAATACTCTAGTCGGGTACTGTAGCAGCACGAGGAATACAGCATGTGTTCAACAGTAAAGCAGGGGAGCATGAACGTTGCGTGAATTTGCACTTCTGCAGAAATTCCTGCGAATGTTTGTTTGTTCACGCTGTATTTTGAAGACCTGCTTTCTCGTATGCTTGAGTTGCAATGCACGAACCTCCCAAGTTTTGGAAATGAAGATCCATACAAAGCACGCGGGCACCTTGCATGTAAACCTTCGATTCATCTGAGGTGCTCTGCACGATGACCGGGGCACTTGGCATTGCAGGAAAGCTCCTTGGAGGAGGATCAGATCAAGGTACCATGAGCGAAACATAGCATCCGGTAGCATCCCTACGGTTCCGTAATTATATGTATGTACAATTATGTATACCATGATATGCTATGATGTACCCAAGACTTATCCTAACTCTTAGATCCCCTGCATGGGCTCTTCGACAGCGAAGGTCTCCCTTGCTCTCCGACTCGAGCTTAACAGCTAGCACCTGCCCTCTTTGAAACAGCTGTAAATTGTGTGCAGATCTGCAGATCTTGAAAGTAGGGTGACAGTAGGGTTTCAGAGTTTCATTACGGTTCTGATCGCCCGAATCGCGGGTTCTAAATGCCCCGGAATGGGATTACTCGTGCCACATTCATAGTGATTTGTCCCCGTACATAGGCCAGAACGAAAGTACAAGCCTCAGATGTTTGCGAGAAGGCCCGCCCTCTCGTCCAACCCCTGCACCTGAAAATTTGCGATCCCATGAACTCAATGTTCGAAGGCTAGGCTTAGACGAAAGCCTAAATCGCAGCCCCACACCACAAACCTGGAAGCTAAGCTCGCCCTGCACAGAGCTACAATGAACTAGATTAGTCTACAGCATCTTTGAATTTACAAACAAAAAACTGTGATGAATAATGATATGCTATAGTGGTCGACAACAACATGCACTATCACGTACTAGAAGATGCTAGTATACACCGCAATAAAAGCAATTCACCATACTACACTTTGATAAAAAAAACACCAAAGCACGTCCCCCTCGAGGTTCCCAACTGGACCTCCGGGAGATCCGGCGCCCACGGATGCACCTGGGCCGGATCTTAGGGGGCTCGAGGCTCTTAGGAGGGGTTAGGGTTTGGGGGCTAGGGTCAGAAAGGTTGATGTTGGCTTGTAGGGTTTCATGAGAGGGTAGATAGAGGTCTAGAAGAGTTTATGAGGGTCTATGGGGGTTCGAGCCGGTTTGTACGAGTTTAAACTGAAGCATAGGATCTCCTTGGGGCTCTTCTGGGCTTAGGGTTTAGAAGGGTCTGAGGTCTGGAGTGCAACAGCCTCAATTCGGGCAGTTGGGTTCGGCCTGCTTTGGGATTGCTGTGCAACCGATTCCAAGACCTTCTTGCATGCACGTATAATATATAATATATAATATCTAATATCTAATATATAATATATAATATGTAATATATAATATATAATATATAATATGTAATATGTAATATATAATATATAATATATAATATATAATATATAATATATAATATATAATATATAATATATAATATATAATATATAATATATAATATATAATATATAATATATAATATATAATATATAACATATAATATATAATATGTAATATGTAATATGTAATATGTAATATATAATATATAATATATAATATATAATATATAATATATAATATATAATATATAATATATAATATATAATATATAATATATAATATATAATATATAATATATAATATATATTATATAATATATATAATATAAAATATAATATATATATTAATATATATATATATATATGCATGATGGCGGCGGGTTTGTCCCTACTACTGCGACAGGTACGACAGATATCGCGAACATGACTGCAGCACGCTGACCAGCATCATCAATCACTCGCACCGCCACCTCCATACATCGCTGCATGAACTAGTAGCCGGTCATATTTCGTGATATTCGCTGATGCGGACACATGAACAGGGTTGGTAGCAAGAGGAGCTGCCACGTCCTTGCAGGCACTAGACTATGACCGGGAGCTGCTCACAGTGGGCTGGGTGGTGCCTTGGCAGCGTTGGTTGTTAGAACAGGAGCCACTGGAACTCGAAGCATCTTGAGTTTCTGAAGAAGGTGAGCATCCTTGGCATTCAACGCGCTTTGTTATTTCCAAAAGCGTGGTTCAAGAACCGTTTGGCGCCCGAGCCCAAGCGGCTTGATAACTGAACCCAAGGCCGTAACCCAACTCTGTGCCAGCAATGAACCCTCGCACTTAATAAAGGATGCTGAACCCACACCCCCTAAAAACCCCCCAGACACTGAACCCTAAGCACTAAACTTAGAAACCCTAGCACTCATAGCGTCCTAAAGCTCCATAAACCTCACCACCACTCCAAGCTCTATACATTATAAACCTGAACCTTAAACCCCAAACCCAAACCCCTGACAGACTTGAGAACCCCAGAACCCAGGACCTTCTGCTGGGCATGTGTGGTGGCATCATCGCCTTTCACCGCCTGGGACGCCTTCTCTCGTTTGGAAACAGGTTGATGTAGGGTTTTGGTATGCAGTTATGAGGATATTTGGGCTTCAGGGTTTAAGGGTTTAGGGTCACTTTAGGGTCTGTGGGTTCAGGGTTGGCGGTTTAGGGTTGAGGCCTCAGGTTCGAGTTTTGTGGATCTGCAGAATTGTTGGCATATTGCGGTTTCATGAGGCCAGGTAGTTTTCAGTTGACACAGCTACCGTTCTCATAAACTGAGTATCTCGAAGCTGTGCAGCTCTAGTAGGCATCTGTGCTTGCATTACGCTGTAGATGTGGCCTCTGTTACAAGGAAGCTCAGTGCAGCTTCGAATGGACGGCGGCAGCCACCGCGTGTCCGTGTTTACCTGTGCTCTTTTCTGCTTCTCGGCTCGTGATTTGGATTGGTATTGGGTCTCCTTTCAGAGTTCATGTTAGTTGGGTCATTTCTGTGAAATTGTCTTTTAAGGGCGTTGGAGTTTGGTTGTTGTTGACACCGAAGCCCTTATATTTCGTTCCCTGGATGGAGGTGGGGGCCTCTTCCTTTCCGGTGTGCCGATCGGCTACCTCATCCCCACATGGTTCTTGGGAGCACTGTTTATGAATAGCTCCATCAGCCTCGTGGAGGATGCGCTGCTGTCCTACCGTCATCTGCCAACCTCAAAGGTGACCTTGGCTGGCGTCCGGCTACCCTCTCCTGAGTACGGTATCACCCTCGCGTGCATTGCTGTTGCCGTGGTGTGGTCACCTTTCGCAGGCATTGGCACCGGGTTGGCACTGAGCATCTTCGAGTTCTTGTGGCAAAGCTCGCAGGGCACTCCGGTCAGTGGCGTGAGCTCCGGACACCTGAGTATGGGTCGTACGAAGCGCCCTGTTTGGGAGCTCCGTGTCTTACGAAAGGAAGGAGACCGAATCGTTCTGCTCTTCCTGCAGGGTCGGCTTTTCTTCGGCTCCGCTGAGCAAGTTTCCCAAGTCTTGAACACCGCCACCGACGACGCCGCGGGGCGCCTGAAGTACTGCGTCTTGAGCTTCTCGCGAGTGATTCTTTGTCGTAGTTGGGTAACATTTTACATTTTATGGGTACTTAAACCCAATAAGGGATAAAAATACGCATTTTTAGTCCTCCCCCAACCATAAACTAGGATTGACATTGACGCATCTGCCGCCAAGCAAGTCAAGACCTCCGTGTCTCGGCCCAGTCGAAGCCCTTGCAGCAGACGATTTTTTTCTGGGAGTCCTTGATAAGGCAGTACAACAATCATATCCTGATGGGTTCCGGCTCCGGCTCGTTACAGACGTAGTTTCTGGATTTTTGCCCTCGGCAGGTGGAGAAGGCCTTCCGCAGTGGCGTCCATGTCTTCTTCAGCCGAATGTCCCCAGACGTCTTCCAGGAGTTATCCAACTCGACAAACTTGCACAGCCTCGCACCGGCTCTCACTGCCACAACGCATGTCCGGCACACCCCCCACCCTCCCCAATCCTGCAACCAGACATCTGTACCTTCCTGGGCCATGCTACTAAGTGTGTGGAAGTCCAATTCTGTTGTGATCGATTAGCATGCATGTCGTGCCGGCGGCAATTATGATAATGCTGCTCCTGATGATTTTGTTGTGTTTGTTACATTGTTGTTGTGGCTGATGATAGCTATGCTATTCTTTAGAGGCGACAGTGGTGGTGATGGTGCCATGATGACTGTCGACTTGGTGACGAGGACCGGCATGACCACGATGACGCTGACAGCTATGTCAATACCGAGAGGTCGCAGTATTGCGTGAGGACGATGGATGCAGACGACCACGTACATGACGTCGACGACCAGTGCCAGTTACTACAATACGCAACAAACACATATATACTAATATGCAAGAATTCAGCATCTTATATTATATACAGTTAGTAGAATAATACAGTTGCGCGACGACGACAACGACGACGACTGTACTACTGATGCTACGGCCACCACCCGCGTACGACTACTGCCACTACTACTACCACCACTACTACTGCTACTACTACTACCACCACCACCACTGCTAAGACTACTACTCCTGCTAATCACTGCTACTATTACTTCTACTACGCCCACTACTCAGTGCCAGCACGGCCACAACTACCACTAGCGCTACCACCGCCAAGACCACTGCCACTACCGCTACTAATACCACTGCGGCGACTACCACTGCGATTACTACCATCAACACCAAGACGACGACCCCTACTGCTGCCGCTGCGTGGTTGTTGCAGTGTTAGTGGTAAGCAGTCTTAGCAGTTGGTAGCATGCTTATTGTCACCAGTTCCGAAAATTAGGGGTTCCTTATTTTGAGGTCCTTATACTAAGGATCCTACTATTTAGGGTACTATATTAGGGCCCCCTATTTTCGGAAACTCCCATGTCATTTGCCGTCTTGTTTCATGGAACCCTAAACCCTAAACCATAAACCCTAAACCCTAACCCCTGAGGAGCTCTCCATGGCTGGAGCAATCAAGTCACCGGACCCCGCTCTGCGCCAGGCTGACCTTCAGCTTTGCTGAAGGTTTCTGGTTTGGGTTTAGGGTATAGGGTTCAGGGTTCAGGGTTTAGGGTTTGCTGCAAGATTGCGTAGCGGTAGTGTAACAGGGATTGTAGGATTTATTAGCGGTTTTGTTGCCTGCGAATCGCAGCCATGGCCCGACTGTGGCGGGCCATCACATAACTCACCCACCCCACGCCGTCTGAGGCGGCAAACCACCCAAACCTATACCTTTTAAAAGGGTTTAGGACCTGAACTCTGTTAGGTCCATGTTGGTAACAACAACCACACATTTCTGCAGCCAAGCTTCTGCTCCGAAAAGGCAGGGCAGAGTAGGGCAGAGTACGGCAAGAGGTACGGGCCGGCGGGGCCAGGAGGTCAGGAGGGCCAGGAAGGGCAGGGGGGGCCAGCAGAGGGGGGGCGGCCAGGCGGGCCCAGTGGTGCGGAACAGCGGCAACGCAAATTTTGTCCAAGTCCCCCCTAAGACCAGCCAGGAGGCCCCTAGCTCCTGGAACTCTGCTCGCTGGAGCTTCCAAGCCCCGGGCTTCTGGTTCCGGCAAAACGTGTCCCTACCGGGTGCTACAGTACCCCTGTCTGTGGAACGGCGGGCGAGCGTCCTGGATCGACCTGCGCCATCGATGTCGAGAAGCTCAAGCGCCGCCCACCATCGAAGGTGGGCGGCCTAGGCCATGAGTTTAGGGTTTAGTTAATGACTGAGTTATGATTATTCGCAGTGGTGGTATAGAGGTCATGATGCCAGCTGTAGTAGCTTGTCTGCCTCGTAAGACATGTCCTTGGCTTTTCAGGTAGTGCTTCGCGTTTGTGGGTTGAGGGAGACTGTTGCGACATGTCTATAGTTGCAGCAGACAGGTTGAAGACGGAAGGCAAAACTAAATAAATGTCGGTGTGGCATTTAAGCGACGCGGCAAAAGGTGTGGCAAAAGCTTATTGGACCAGCAGCCGGGGCATCAAGTGGCAACACCCTACAGACCTCAAGCCCCAAAACGCAGAATTCCGCTGGCAGAGAGGTCCTCCAAGACCGTGGCGTAGACATCGCCACCGAGGAGCTGAAGATGTTCGAGGATTTCGACACAGACTTGGATGCCGAGTCCTGCCAGGGAACCAGTGGACGGCACCCGGGCATAATCTTGAGAGGTTTTCATTCTTCCGGTGTTGAAGGTTTGACATGTGTTCTGTCGAAACCTCCGTGAGGTTGCACCGACGGATGACATGCAACTTCCGCCCATTGGGCGCGGGTGCATTTGATGCCTTCGACACCGAGTCGGATGCCTTGGTACCTGGGCAATTGTTCGGCGATTGATAAGCGAGTTTCGAGGCTGTGCAATCAACTGAGAACAACGTCTCGCAAGAGCCCTTGCTTCTGCTTCTGTTTGACTTTGTTAACCCTAGACCCTAAACCCTTTAAGCCCTAAGTGCCCTGAACCTTGGGTCTCCCGTTGATGATGGCCTGGCCATGACAGCTATCAAGTATTCGTCGGTCGGTACCCGAAGGGCTGATGCTAAAGCATGGCGTGACCCCAAAAAGTCAGAAAATCGTAGCCTGCAATCTAGCGTTTAGACGCCAAAGTTGCAAAATCCTGGTCTGAGATGTAGGGTTTAGGGCCCATCGGTTGCTGTCACCCAGCTTAGTTTGCTCCCAAGGACTATTGCAACGATTTGCTGCTGGGAGAGTGCTTCGGCTGCAAGATGGGACTCATGTAAGGGTTTGAACGGTTTGAATACTGATTTACAGTGATGTTCCCGTATCGCCCCCGTAGAAGTAGGCTATATCATGCCATCAGCCTTAGCTTGTACGGTACGAGATACCAGGAAATGTTGAGCTGTCATAATGTATGCATGAGGAATAGACTCAGACAGGAAAGCCAGTATCATGTCTCATGTCACGCATTGAGATGTATTTGGCGTCAGTAGAAAACACAGACCCAAGATTTCTTGCTGCTTGCCCCACCCTCCCAAGCGAATAACTCGCCCCTGACTATTGTATTGCTTCGAGGATCCTATTGACCCCACATCGGATTCTCCCGCCGGTTTGAGTCTCCACGCCAGGTACTGCTACAATGCTCATGTTGAGGAGTACAAGAGTGCCTATAGACGAGCGTGTCAGCAAGGACAGCGGTTCAACACGAAGCGTCGGGTTGCCGGGGTAGTGTAAGGCAGCGTGTCTTTGTCCGCGTCAGGTCGTTTACTACAGGTACTATTCCATAGTATAGTGTGGTATGGTATGGTATAGTATAGTATAATAGACTTTCAAATGTAATATAAGCTTCTACAATGTAACAAAGTAACCCGAAGGCGAGCGGCTTCCCGAGCAAGCGTTTGAAGACATGAACTTCGTCCCTCGCGGCACACTCGCGAGGCTCCGGCCACTGTGCCAAGTTCGTAATGGGCTGCCCCATTATACGAGCCTTACGCACGACCAAGAGCCCACGTTGCTGGAATTTCGTTAAGGAGTTTATTTCAGGTACCATAATAGGGATCTATATCATATAGTATGAT
The DNA here is from genome assembly GCA_905221615.1 of Symbiodinium sp. CCMP2592. Taxonomy (NCBI): domain Eukaryota; class Dinophyceae; order Suessiales; family Symbiodiniaceae; genus Symbiodinium; species Symbiodinium sp. CCMP2592. Next base: position 979,904 of record CAJNDT010006024.1, on the reverse strand, counting down.
CTCCTTGCTATGGTAACTCAGATTTCAAGAGCCCAGGTTGTACCTGATATTCCGGGGCGCCATCGCCCAGTTTGAGCAGATTGGGGAGGACATCACAGTCGCCAGAAGCGGCAAGCTTCACGCCGAGGTGAAGGGCTTCACTGGAAGAGGCAACAAGCGCTTGAGGGCTCGGTACCCCCCTGGACATATCGTGGGAAAGACTTCCTTCTTCCTGCACGGCGAGGAGGGTCTTGTAGATCACAAGATGCTGCCCATGCTGCAGGTATCATCACGCATGTCCGGGTATGCAGAGGTCTGGGAGCTAACCCGCTCTTCTTGGGATAAAATGCCCGAAGACCTCAAGAGCATCATGGAGGGGCTGATGTTGTTTCAGCTGGCGGATGATCGGCAGCACTCGCTCCTAATTGAGTGAGCGGTTTCGCAGCAGATGCTCTGTTGCTGTAGCTTCATGGTTAACGACCTCTATGTGGAAGGCGAGAAAAGACGAGTCAGACTGCACCAGGTTTAGGGTTTAGGGTTTATAAACCCTAAACCCCGAACCCCGAAACCCTAAAAGCCAGCCGCCTGTAAAGGCCACCAGTCATGAGCTCGAGGGGAGAGAGACAGGGAGAGAGAAGGTAACAAAAACCAACACTATCTATTTAGCTATCTATCTAACTATCTACACATGCGAGATGAAGGTATGTATGTTTAAGTATGTATGTACGTATGTATGTACGCATGTATGTATGTATGTGTATGTACATATACATACACACATATATATATATACACACATACACATGTATATACATGAACATACACGTATGTATATACACAGCGTCAGATGCTTGCGGGGATGGCAGGACTTCCAGGGATGCTTCGCATGGTCCCGGAGGCGATTGTCATATGACTGCCGTCAGTTAGACGGTGGCTGTAAGTAGGCTGTACTGAAAACCACAACTCCTAAACCGCAACGGTAGCTCGAGACTTCAAGCCTAAAAGCAACACCTGCAATTCCAAACCCTTCGCGGCATTCCTGTGGTCCAGTGGTGTTCCTATCCAAAAGAGGATGTTACTGGGGTTTTAATGTAGTGCCATGTACCGCAAGACCCTTTTCCAATTGTGACGGCCCTTCGGTTTCCTCCTAAAGCCATAATGATCGAGCCCAAGGCGTGAAACGGTTCTGTCCAAAACGACGCGAGCACTGCTTGAATAGAGCTGTAGGTACTCTGAATATAGGTACCTTGTTTGGGTGCTTATAGTGAGGATCTTAAGACGTAACTACCTCATTTTCCCAGCCATCGCAAGAATAGCAACCAGAGCGCGATTCCAGTATGACTAGTTGCACCTTGTATCCTAAAGCTATGGGCGTAGCAATGACTCCATGCGTTTTCGCAATTTGTTTATCGTGCAGGACGGTGTGGTCCCGAACCCGGTTTGTTGCTTTGACAACCACTTACTCTCGTCTGCTCATGTCTTCTCTTACCGCTAACTGGTGCTTCTTGCTACAACGCGTGTCCAGGGTTCCCTTCGCGGAGGCATGGCTGCAGCGCCGCTGGAGAGAACAGTGGCTGCAACGAAGTTGGCTTCGTTGGAGGCTGTTCCTGAGCACTCTAAAGGGAACTCCAGAAAGTTGGAATATGGTTTCAGGGTAGGATACCTTATAATTTACCATAAAGGGTTTAGGATAATCATATTCCAACTTTCTGGCTTTTGCTTTATTACCTTGTGCCGCCAAGACAGGAGCAGCCCGAAATCGCGAAGTGTCCAACTCCATAGCGGTTCATGGGATGTTGTCATCGCCTTCTCGTGTAAAACCGGCGAGCAAGCAGACTCAAAGCTCAAAGGTTTCATCTTGCTTCTTGAAGCGGAGTGCATATACACTGCTCTGGAAGAGTAGAGAGAAATCTGCCTGGCTCATCGTTTGTGCACAACGCAAACAATTTCCTTTTTTGTTATCGCTGTAAAAACTAGTCCCTTTTGCTCAGGCAGCTCAGCACATCATAGGTGCGAAACGTTAAACCTGACCTGAGATTTGGATTCCATTCTTTTTCGGGGTGCCGCTGATAGCCACGAACTTGCAAGAAGCAGCATCTTAGTGATGCTGAGTTCAGGGCTCTCAGTAGGCTGTACCATGTAATACCCTAAACCCTAAACGGAGGGAAGTGTGGCGACTCCCTGAGCGACTGATTGCCGGTGTCAGGCGGGTGGTCAGCGAAGAGAAGCTCGATGTAGGCAGGAAAGAGGCGAGCGAGCTGACACAGCTGCGGGTTCAGCTCGGGTTTATTTATTATCGGGGCCTTGGTAATTAGAATAGGGTCTTGGGGGTTTCCTAATCAATTAAAGTGTAGTATACCACGAAACCCGGAGCTTTGACTTCACCAGTTTCCCAAAACAGACAATCCGTATGCTCCGTCACAGGTGACACTATGCATGGGTCGGAGTACTGGCTCACTGTATTACCCTAAACTCCCTAATGGTAGAATTAGTGAAATAGCGACAACTTTGCTTATACTTGTTGAGGACCCTATACCTATAATTTCCTTAAGCTCCGTGCAGTGGGGAGCCTGCTGCTCAATCTCTTGAAGGTTGTGCTTGCGCTGGCTTCAACACGCTGGCTGCGAGTGTCGCAGGCCCTGCAGTGCTGTTCGTAGCAAGAGTCATACGGTTGATGATGTAAATCCTGCATTACCTTAAGGATCCTAAACTATGGGAATTATGGTATATTCCTTATAGTGGGTAATGCAGGATTTATATCATCAACCCTACCAACCCCTATTCCAGGTTTTGCTACTTTGATTCTCAGATGAGTATGCTATGCTGGTCGTTGTACGGTATTGTGGTCTCCAACATTACTATTGTTACGATCGTGACTATATGTGCTGGTACCTAAAAGGAGAACCGTAGAGGCAGGTGCTTGCGGCCTGCACTAGTGCAGTCGGCTCTGTCCTGCCGTAGTGCTGTACATTCTCACCTCACAACTTAGCTTGTTCTGCACAGCGGTGGTGAAGCAACGGCTTTAACAAAGCAAGGGCAAATTCGATCTGTACCATGACTATATGGCACGAGACGACGTCTTGAGAAGGGCTGATCGCATTTTCAGGTGTGATCCTTTACGTAGCAGCATGCAGTTTTTTCAACCGAGTACGTACGAGAACGAGACACTAAACTCTAAACCCTAATCCCCAGCCAGCTTGAAGCCATCGGCCTGCACAATCTAGACGTCTGAATAACTACCAATATGCACAATACTATATATGCATACTTAGTATTTGTTTAAATACCCCAAAAACAGCAGTCTAATCATAAAGGCCCCTACCTTATAGCAGCATAACTCACGACCCCGAGCCTGCTTTGTAGTGTGAGGAGCTGAGCCGACGACACGAGACGGCGCGGCAGAGAGCGAGCGAGGAATTTTCCAGGGGGAGCTGGGCTAAGGGAGGGCATTCACGGTTTGGGTTCTAGGGTCTCGGGATTAGGTTGGGCTTTTGGGTTTAAGGCTAAGGGTGAATTTGGGGGTGCTGTTGCTCCCTTCCCTAGGTGCTGTGTGTGAGATTTTGGCTGAAGAAGATCCTTCAATGCAAGCGCGTTGACCAATAGAGGCCGCAACGTCGTTGATGTTCAGTACATCATCGCTCGAGTAGCCAAAGTCCGCCCCTGGTAACTGTTCAAAGAGCAAGATGCCTTGGTCTCTTGCGATGGGTTCCACATCCGATCCCAGAAAGCTGTAGTCTCCTTAGGATTCTTTTGTTTTTTCATATACAACCAGGGGAATTTTCTTGTCATTTTTATTATGGTTCTAAGGGGGGGTTATAGAATCATAAAAAATCCAGAAGCCTGTCAAACCCAGCTGCAGGAGCGAATCGTGGCTTTTGTGAAGGATTTCCTGCTGCGCTCGGCACGGAGGAGGCTTCACCAGGTGCCCCGTGTGAGACGCCTTACGATTGGGAGCAGATTGTACTCGTAGATAGCTCTCTTAGAGGATGCGATAAAGGCAGTTGTGAATACGGACCTCTGGAGTGTTCACCTGACCAAACGATTATCTTGCGTCGTAAAGCCAAGGGCACTTGGAGCCGCAGGTGAGTAGAACGGAAGATTTGAAATCATGGGGAACTCGGCAGGAGCCATTATTCAAGCATGCGCATATGCAGAAAACTTGCAAGCGTTTGACAGGGGTAGCTACAGTACAAATGTAGCTACAGTGGTGACGACTGCCCGCCCTTTCCACATCAGCTGATATGTCCGACTAGAGATATCCCAAGCCTTCGGCACTGTGCTTCGCGAGAGCGGCCATCACATGGCTGTCAGGTAGTAGCAATATTCACAAGACTCCTTGAGGCCATTCGTCACATCATCCTCATCGTCGCCATCATCATCAGCATCACCATCACCATCATCATCATCATCATCATCATCACCGTCATCATCATCATTCATCAGCACCATGATCATGAACACACCGTACTCCCCACTAAGATAGTGCGTGTGGCTTAAGTTAAGATATACATGATACTAAGAGGTTAAATAAGTTAGCTAAAAAGATAACATAAGTTAACATAAGTTAGAAAAAGTTAGCTTATACAGGCTTAAAATAACGAAACGGAGAAACAACAAGAATCGAGACGCAAAGACACACCATGGCAGACAAAGGCACAAAGGCGCAAACTTTCCGAGTTACTCGCAAGCTTTCTGCGACTATTTACTCACGCAAGACGTCCGGCAAATATCAACTGCTTTAAAAAGAGATGCAAACCTTCCGGCTCATGGGAGTGCAAGGCTTCCAGCTCATATAGAGACTTAAGGGCAGCATCGCATGAGTGCATGCAGTATGCATCCCCGGACTGGCTGCAGTCTTTTCCTCAGACCGCTCGCTGCGGCGACCACTGCAGAGTCAGAACAACATCGTCAAAGAGTTTCCTTCCAGCATCCAGCAAGGCGGCAGCAAGAATTGGTGCTGCTGCAGGCAGGCTCGCATTCTTTGCAGTGGTTCTGCAAACACTAAACACCCAGGCTCTGTCTTGACTTCCATGAACGCTTTGACCGAGATCCAGATGATTTGCTTTTCCAGCCAAATTTCTTCCACCAAACCTGCTTTGCGGTGCAAAGGAAACCAAACGACTTGGCCAAGCTCAATCTTGTAGGGCCCAGAATCCAAGCGATTTCCGTCGCAACTGAAACCGAAGGGTTGAGCTTCGCGGATTTCGGAAATCTGCAGACTCCAAAGGGAGTGCAGCACGGACACCACCGAATTGTGTCCCTTTCCGGACAGATGCTCGATTTTGGTCTTTGCGGCGCGATGTTTGCGCTCGAGAACGAAAGCATCCAGCATCCGACAGTGGTCTCTGTACTGCTGCACTAAGTGCAGCATGTAATGTGTTTTTGGCCTCATCTTCTCCAAGCCGTAGACCTCATGAAAAGCAGCAATGTAGGCGTTGATGGCGTTCTGGAAACGGCATGCCAATGCTTCCGCATGATTCCGCAGAGCTTCAGCAGATTCAGCGTGCTTCCGCACAGTCTCACCGTAAGGAGTGAACTTGATCTGCATCCACAAAGATAGGACGGAGCCGAGAAGGAGAAACGCCTGCAATTCCTTCTTCATGTCAGGACAAGTTACGGTTGGAAAGACTATGAAACGAATGAGGAAGTGAAGCAACGGAGCAGCTCCAAGCTGGCTGGATGCGGAGACTTTCCAAGTTCCATCTTCAGTGAAATATTTGTCTCCCAGCTCGCGAGCAAATTGCGCCCGGCCGACCTTGCGAGTGCTTCTTCGGTGCTTGATGGAATCATCTGTGCAGGCTTCGGCTATGCGGTCAGGGGTCCAGCCCATCTTCTGCAATGCCTTCAAAAGAAAGCCGACATGCCTGGAAAACTGTCCCTGCACGAAGAAGACATGCATGGGATCGAAGTAGTGCATCAAAGGTGGCACTTCGCGCCGAGTAGCATCGTCCGTGAGCAAGCTTCCTTCCAGAGCATTCCAGCCAACGTCTGTGACAAGTTGCTTGACTTTGGTTTTCCTGACGAAGACCGTGGGCAAACACACGTAGCCCAAAAACGTGTTAATGCCTCTATGTATTTAATGTATATATACACCTATATATATAAGCAGTTGCCATTGTTTGGAAAACCCTGCAAAAAACAACACATGTCTGCGAAATATCATTTACGAGAAAAGTGACGGCTGGGTTCGGGATGCCGCCAGGACATGGTCCACCACCTCGAAGATGTGCTCATTTGTCATAGTGCGAAGCTGATTTTCCGTGGCGTTCAAAGTTCGCAGGCCTTGGCGGTCAGCGTCTGGCGGCAACTTCTTGAAGCGACTGTAAACGTTGCCGCAGCGGAAGCAAGGCTTGTTTCCTGACTGTCCGGTGCTTCCCAGCACTCCATGCAAAGCCGCTGCATCATACAAGCAATGCGAAACAGCACCATGCACGAAGAGCTGACTTCCGCCGAGCTGGATATTGGCACCCAGCTGCAGATATCGCAGGTGGCGGTACAAACATCGTACAAAGCCAGACAATCCTGCCTTGACGGTTTTCATGGTGACAGTGGGCACAACGGTGAGCACGAACCAGCACATCTCGGACAGGAGGAACTCCTCGAACTCGAGTGCGCTGATGTAAAAGCAATACGCCCTTTGCCGGTTGTCCGGCGCCAACGGGTTGCCGGGCGTCACCTCGTCACCATAAACAGAAAACCGGAGCCTGAGGCTTCCGCCTGCCGCCTTCGCCTGGAGTAGACGCTGGAAATCTGGCGACTCCCGCGCCAAAGCTTCCCAGGCATTGAAGACGTTGAGGACGGGGTACCTCAGCGGCTCTGCTTCCGCAGCCGCTCCCGTGGCAGAAGCTCCCGCAGCAGCCGCTCCCGTGGCAGAAGCTCCCGCAGCAGCCGCTCCCGCGGCAGCCGCTCCCGCGCCGCCCGCCGCTTCCGCAGCAACACCCGCCGCTTCCGCAGCTCGCGGAATCTCCACGTAGTCGTAGAGAGCATCCACGGCGGCCTTCTCCGCTTTCCTCCTTGTTCTGGGGTCCACCTGCTCCCCAGCGAGGTCGCGAACGGCAGACGGCGGAGCATCTCGTCTGGCTGCGTGGCGAGCAACCCTCTCGGTTGTCTCGCTTTCCGGCAGCTTCCGCTTCGACATGGTGAATTCCTATATATCTGTAAACAAGGACTTACACTAAAAATTGCAGATGTGTCTCAAAAATGCTTTCTTGAAGAACTTGCTAAAAAGCATTTCTGTTTATAGTTTTTGAAGCATCTGTCATCGGACCTCCAGGCTATGTCTGCAAGCTTGATTTCACTGCGCTGCAGCGGTTGATGCAACGCCATGCGCACAAGTGAACTGACATGAGACGTGTGAGCAACGTCGGTGGTGGCAACCTCTGCACGTATAGCTGAAGCAGCAGTTCCATGCACACAGAAACAGTTGGAGGCCTCTTTTTTTTTCAAAGTTCTCTGCCGTCCTGTGCGGTAGCCTCTTCTGGGCATTCCTGTTGCTGCCAAACAAATTCGCGACTGGGCAAAGGCATGCTGCCCTTTCAGGGCTTTCCAGCATGCCTGCTGCCAGCTATAGCCTCTTCGGGCCTTCCAGCATGCCTGCTGCCAGGATTGTGCATGGACTATATTTAGAGTTTGCACGACCTTGTCAAAACAAACTCGTACTATAGAACATATCTATAGTCCATGCATGTCATTCCTGACAGCTTAAAAAAACCCCTTCGTAAAGTCATCAACGACGCTTCCGCAAGTCGTTGATGACTGTGCTCAAGCTGCGCAAAGGGCGGTCCATCACCGCAGCCTCGGAGCCAAGCACAAACTTCACGAAGGAGGCTTCCGCACTCGACACGTCCATGCTTTCCAGCAAAGTAGCCGTGGCGCTCTTGAGCGTCGAGCTTGGTGGAAGCCTGGCTTCCGCCAGCTGTCGCCCGGCCAGGGTGCTGGCCGTCACCCGGACCCCTTGCAGGGTGGGCCTCAAAAAAAGCTGGACGACCCGGCTGCTCAGGACTTCCACCCACAGGTGTGTCATCTGTCCCGAGACGGACTTCAAGATGAACACCCTGCGACCGCCCACTTCCGTGGTCTTCTTCAGCTTGAAGTGGTAGTTCTGGGCGTAGGTAAAGCTCACTCGCACCTTGCTGTGGCGGTAGAAGCGTCGGACCCCTTCCGGCACTTCCTCCTCCTCCTCCGGCTGCTCAACCTCACCTTCGGGCTGCGCTTCCGCACCTTCGCCTCGCGGCTCATCAAACTGGCGGTCGTAAGCCTCCATCATGTAGTTGAGCTGCCGCGTGGTCTTTTCGCCGAGCTTGAAGAAGCGGAAGGACTTGGGGCGCTCGGGCTCTTCGACCTGGGACTCGGCGAAGGTCAAAATGCAGCACTGGAAGGCGCTCATGGCGGCGAGCAGTAAGGAGCGGGGGAGGGGCTGCTTGGACTTGTCTCAGATGCGGCTGCATAAACAGCGAGCATTGGAAACGTTTCCCACCTGGCAACGCTGGGCAGCATAGAAATATGCAAGCCAGAACTAATCGCATCGACTGCAAACTTACGTAGTAGACAGAGCACACATACTGCCTTCGCTGTAATTGGGTTTCCGCCCAATGGGTTCGCACAAATTGCCTTGCAACTTCTCGAAATCGATAGCTGCTGCAGCTACAAGGCTTCGGCTCTCGATTTTTGCCGTCAGCAGGCCACTTCCGTTCGTGCTTCGTTCCTGAAGCAGGCTCGCTTTTGGAGCCAACGTTTCTAGGCTTTCGTGCTCCCGCAACTCACCATGAACCCAGTATAATGTCAAGTGAAACCTTGAAAGTTTTGTCTTACGCAACAACTGAAAGTAACTTCGTTTTTTAAAGTCTTAAACCCTTAAGCAATAAACCTCAAACCCTATGCAAATTTGCATGACACATAAACCGGGTTATGGTGACTGAGAGGTTGCCGTCAAAACTGCTTTGCTAGCTAGAACTCCAAAGGCTCCATGCTGATCACAAAACGCATGGGCTCGGCGAGTCTGAAACGCAGGCCAGGCTGATCTCAAAACGCATGGACTGCGGACAGAGAGCGACACCGCTGCTAGAACTGTTGTCTTGGCAAGCTTGTGCTGGGACAGCTGTGCTTCCTTCCGGCAGGGGGTCGCCTCTGGCTTCAAGCTACTTCGAGCTACTTGTCCTCAGCGTTGGCAGCCGCAGGCGCAGCCGGCGCGGGAGCAGCGGGCGGGTCAGCAGGAGTGCCAGGCTCAGCGGAGTCGTCGGGCTTGGCTTCCGCCTTTGCCTTTGCCTTGGCTTTCGGCAAGGCTTTGGGACAGCACTTTGCCAGAAGCGCAAGGAAGGCTTCGTGCGACTCCTTCAGTGTCGCCAGGAGCTTCTGCAGGCCTTCCAAGCCGGGCTCGTCGAACGTGACGTTCTCCAGCGAGTCCTCGGCGTTGTCGGCTGCGTCCTGGACGACCCTGAGCCCCTGCCTCACGGCTTCCTTGAACTCCTTAGGCTCCACCGTGGCTCTGCCCGCACTTGCAGCGGCCTTCCGGACGAGGGTCAACAACTTGGTCACCTCCTTCTTGGTCTTCTCGCAGAGGACCGTGTAGTTGATCACCACCTCGCCAGGGGCACCTCCCGGAACGGGCGTCGTGTTGGAGTTCTTGCCCTTGTTCCTGCTGCCGCTGCTGCTGGCCTTCTCAGGCTTGTCCACTCCAGTTGCGCTCAGGGTGAGGCGAACGGAGTCTTGCTCCGCGGTAGCTTCAACCTCTTCGGTCTTCTTGGTCCGGTACTGCTTCATTCCAAGGGCGGCCAAAGTCGGGATCTCGTGCTCGCGAACCTCGTAGTCCTTGAGCAGCTCGTCCAAGACCTTCCGGTTGTCCTCGGAAATGTGCTCCAGGTTGCCCAAACCCTCCTGAGCACAGATCGCAGCTTCCGTCTGCCAAGAGGAGCGCGTTTCGCATCCCTGCGAGTGGACGAAGGCCTTCTCCCGAAGGTAGCCTGCCACCCATCCCAGGGAGCGGTCGTTCGACCACTTCTCCAGGATCTCCCTCTTGCCCTCCCGATCGGACTGATCGTAGGCTTCCGCCAAGGAGTCCGTCTGGTCATTCTTCCTCGCTCCCCTTTTGGCTTCCGCCTGGACGAAGGACTTGAACCTCTTGATGTCCTCCGTCGGCAAGGCGGGGGCCCGGCCTTGGCTTTGGGCCCTCTTCTTGGGCCCAGCCTTGGCGCCGGTCTTGGGGAGCGCCGACTTCGGTGCCATTCCGGCAAGAGGAAGAGAGCGAAGGAGCGAAGGGGGCGTTAAGGCTTCCGCCGAGAGTTGCTAGCTGGCTGCGGCGTGCACCAAAACAAATGCAAAAATGATACCTATCATGCATGCATGCTAGTGAATCTAGCAAGGAGGAAGCGAAGTGGCCTTCTGGCCCGATTGTGATAAGCGAAGTGGCCTTCCGGCCCGATTGTGATAAGCGAACTGGCCTTTTGCGAGCTGGTCCGGAAGGACATGATCGATTGTGCTGGCAACTGTGTCTGTGTGTGTGTGTGTGTCATATGATGTGACAATCTTGATATCGTGTGCGTGTGTCTGTGTGATTGAAGTATTGTCATATGTGACACCAAGAGCTTTGTAATATGTAATACAATGGCATCTGTGTTATACGTATACACACATATATGTATCAAAAAATCAATACATATACATATATATGTATATATATATATACACCCATAAATATGTCGGTATCTCGAAACGGTGGTGCTGTGAGGCTGTGGGTGGGTGGGTGGGTGGGTGGGTGGGTGGGGGTGGGTGGGTGGGTGGGTGGGTGGGTGGTGGGTGGGGTGGGTGGTGGTGCATGGGTGGTGGGTGTTGGCGGTGTGGACGTGGGTGCACGTGCTGGGTGTTTAAGTGGTGGGTGTGGCAGTGCAAAGGGTGGTAGGTCCAGGTGCTGGTGGGTGGCAGGTGGTGGGTGGGTGTTGGTGAGTGCACAGGTGTTGGGTGTAGGTGCTGGGGTGGCACATGGTGGGTGCCAGGAGTGGTGGGTGTGGTGGGTGGGGTTGGGTGTTGGCTGGTGGGTGGTGTGGCTGGTGTGGCTTGTTGGGGTGGGGCAACGTGTGGTGGGTGCCGTGCTGTGATGGGTGGTGGGTGGTGGGTTGCAGGGCGGGTGGGTGTGGTCGGGTCCATGGACCCGTGGGAGGAATATGGTGGACAGGGTGGGGTTGGGTGAGGTGGTGGAACGTGGTTGGGGTTGGTGGGCGTTAGGTGGTGTGGTGGCTGGTGGCTTGGGTGTGTGTGGTGGGTGTGGGTGGAGGTGGAGGATGGTGGGGGGTGGGGGTGCATGTTGGGGGGGGTGGTGGGGCTTGGTGGTGGGTGGTGGGTGGTGGGTGGTGGGTGTGGTGGGTGGTGGGTGGTGGGTGGTGGGTGGTGGTGGTGGGTGGGGTGGTGGGTGGTGGGTGGTGGGTGGTGGGTGGTGGGTGGTGGGTGGGTGGTGGTGGTGGTGTGGTTGGTGGTGGGCGGTGGGGGGGGTGGTGGTGGTGGGTGCGTCGTGTGGTCATGGTGGTGGGTGGTGGGTGGTGGTGGGTGGTGAGTGGTGGTGGGTGGTGAGTGGTGTGGGTGGTGAGTGGTGTGGGTGGTGGGTGGTGGTGGGTGGTGAGTGGTGTGGGTGGTGAGTGGTGTGGGTGGTGGGGTGGTGGGTGGTGAGTGGTGTGGGTGGTTAGTGGTGTGGGTGGTGGGGTGGTGGGTGGTGGGTGGTGGGTGGTGGGTGGTGGGTGGTGGGTGGTGGGTGGTGGGTGGTGGGTGGTGGGTGGTGGGGGGTGGTGGTGGGTGGTGGGTGGTGGTGGGTGGCGGGTGGCGGGTGGGGGTGGTGGGTGGTGGGTGGTGGGTGGTGGGTGGTGGGTGGTGGTGGGTGGTGGTGGTGGGTTTGTTGGTGGTGGTCGTGGTGGGTGGTGGGTGGTGGTGGTGGGTGGCGGGTGGCGTGGTGGTGGTGGTGTGGGTGGTGGGGGGTGGGTGGGTGGGTGGGTGGGTGGTGGGGGTGGGTGGGTGGGTGCGTGGGTTGGCGGGCGGGTGGGTGGGGGTGGGTGGGTGGACGGGCGGGCGTGCGGGCGGGTGGGCGGGTGGGTGGGTGTGTGGGTGGTGGTGTGGGTGGTGGTGGGGAGGGGTGAAGGGGTGGCTGGGGTGGGTCGTGTGCTGCGCGCAGGGTGGGTGGCGGGCTTGAATGGGATTGGTGGCAGCACGGTGGGGGGATGGCATGTGGTGGACAGGTTTGCGGCTGGTGATCCAGTCCAACCTTCTGAAAGGGACCTTGAAAAAGTTCATAAAAAGTTCATATTTCGAGGCCGGAAAAGTTCATAAAAAGTTCATATTTCGAAGCTGAAAAAGTTCATAAAAAGTTCATATTTGGAGGCTTGAAAAGTTCATAAAAAGTTCATATTTCGAAGCCGAAAAAGTTCATAAAAAGTTCATATTTCGAAGGCCCCAAAAAGTTCATATTTTCAGCTTTTATTGGCCCTTACAAGGAATCCGAGGCCAAAAAGTTCATATTTCCAGGCCGAAAAGTTCATAAAAAGTTCATATTTCGAGGCCCGAAAAGTTCATAAAAAGTTCATATTTCGAGGTCCGAAAGTTCATAAAAAGTTCATATTTCGAGGTCCGAAAAGTTCATAAAAAGTTCATATTTCGAGGCCGGAAAAGTTCATAAAAAATTCATATTTTCAGTTTTGTAAATTTGACAAAAATTCATATTCTCATGTTTCCCAAATTGTAGTAATCCTGGATGCATGCATTCACCTGTGTGTGTATTTGTATGTAGCCACAATCGAACCCTGCGACTCCTCATTCTTTTGGCCGGATCGGAAGAGCGCCACACTTGCAAAGTCGGAAGAGGCATAGCTATAGGCTCATGCGAAGCACTGCATGGACTGCTGCAGCCTAGTGTTGGTATTGTTGTTGTCGTTGCTGCTTTTGTTGGTTTTGGTGTTGGTGTGGTCGTCGTGGTTGTGGTGGTGGTGATGGTGGTGGGGGTGGTGGTGGTGGTGGGGGTGGTGGTGGTGGTGGTGGTGGTGGCGGTGGTTTGTGGTCGTCGTGGTTGTGGTGGTGGTGGTGGTGGTGGTGGTGGTGGTGGCCTGGGTTTCCCGAACCCAGCAATCTATCTTGAACCCAACTTGAATCCTAAACCCCGAAACCTATAACCGCTCTTGATGTTCCTATACCTAAACCCTGGAAACCCCAAACCCTATAAACCCCAAACCCTAGAAACCCTAAACACCCCAAGCGCCAAAGCCCGCAACACCCAAACTTTTGTGACACTGTCCAAGTGCTTCCGCTGCCTGTGCCTTTTCAAAAATACGGAGGCTATAGTCGAGCTGGACCTGGATCATGCTATTAAGGGTTTAGGATTTAGGGCTTAGGGTTGTGGGGTTCAGGAAGAGGCTACGGGGCTTAGCCAAAACAACCTCCCGGATCCATATCCAGCTCAGCCTTCCGGCGAATTGCACGGTTGTTGTTGTTGCTGCCTGTTGCTGTTGTTGCTGCCTGTTGCTGTTGCTGTTGCCGCTGTCTGCTGCTGGCTTCACTGGAAGCCGCGGCGCTCCATCTCCCGCCGCTCCTCCGCGAGAGTTCGCCCCCGGGCGCTGGCTTCCTGTGGCACGGAGTTTGGGTTAGTTTGTGACCTTCCGGCCTGTTTCGACCTTCCGGTCTGTTGTGTTTTGTGCTTCCCAGCACTGCCGACCTTCCGGTCCTTAAAAAAAGCAAGGGTCCTCCTGCTCGATGGTAAGCTCCATGATGCGAGCTTCCGCCATTTCCTCCTCGAGCTCGGCCTGGCCAGGATGAGGATCCATGAGGAGGGTTTCGGGTTTAAGGGTCTTGGGAATTTAAGTGGCTCTTGCCTGGCGAATCATCAACGCCTCCCTCGCCAACCTGAAATGCCGCCGCTGGTTCTCCTGCAGGCAAGCAAGTGGTTCGTGGTTGGACCTTCCGGTCTGTGTGCAGGAAGCCTGCTGCTCGGCGCGAAGTGCAGCAGAATGATCCTGCGTTGATTGGGTGGGCCTTCCGGTCTTTCCACAGCATGCTCCTCCCTGCCTCGTTCTGGCTGGGATCGGACGTCTCCATGGCGGCTGCTCCCGCAGGATCCTGTGCAGGCTTTGTGTTTGGGGGTTTTCGGGCTGGGGTTCTTGAGTCCCCGACTTCGGCCGATGAGGGTTTGGCCTCCTGGCGACACAAGCATGCATGCATTGGCCTTCCGGCCCTCGACAGAAACGGCCGCCTCTGCAGGAGCAGCTTCCGCCGCGTCAGCCTGCAGCAGCAGTCTGCGTCGCCGCTTGGATGCCATGTCCCGCATCTCATTCAGCTGCATCTCCCTCTTGTGCATCTGCTCGTCTTGCGGAGCGCGCGCTTCCGCCTCCGCTCGCCGAGCAGCTTCCGCCGCCGCATCCCTCTCCAGCGCAGCCCTCTCCATTGCGAGTTCCTCTTCACCTGCGACATCATGTGTTGAAGGTTTCCGGTCTACGGACGCAGGTGGTGAAACAAATCGGATCAGGCCTCTGAGCTGCTCTGCGATGCGGGCGGCGGCTTCCCAGCCAGTCTCACCTGCATGTGTATGTGTATATATATAAATATATATATATATACTAAACCCCTAAACCCTAAACCCTGCAACCCCTAAACCCTAAACCCTAGACTCCCTAGTACCTAGACATATCTTGAAACAACGCAGCCATCGGCACGGGACATGGTCGTGCCTTGAGCTTCTTGGTGTCGCTCCAGTTCTTCGGCTTCTGGCACAGGCAATGAAGTTATCGAATCTATGAGACCTTCCGGTCTGAGGTTGACCTTCCGGTCTGATTTGCATCCGAGCCACGTTGCTGCTCGACTAGGTGAGCTGGCGGCGGCTTCACGGTGGGCGCAGTCAGCGGCAGCGGGCCTCCGCCTGAACGGTTTTTGCTGTGTCGATTGTTGACACTATATATAATGCACACCAGGCTTTCCAGCCTACACTGGGTCTTGCTTTCTTGGCTGCCTGACCTGACCAATGCCAAGTGTATATAATTCATGCCATTGCAACCAACTCCCTGCCTGCATCATCCGTAGAAGCTTTCGGTGGCGGGCCTGCATGCAATGCTTCTGCTGTTTCGCGCCTTCCGGCGTTTTTAGAAATTCACGCCTTTGGGTGCAGAGGTGCCCAGCCACGCAGCAGGAGTCGCCTTGCCTGATCAATGTTTGAGGTGTGTGTACCTATACCTGAATATAGTCGTAAGTTTGCCACCTCCCGGTGGCACGGTGTGCGTCGGAGGTGGGGCCGCTGAAGGCGGCTTGCCAGTGCTCCCTGACCAATGATTGTATGGGGCACATGCAGTGCATGAGGTCCTGGGTTTGGCGCCTCCCGGGTCGGTGGAAGTGGGAGGCGGGCCTGGCGGCGGCGGCGGTGGCGGCGCTTTGGCCGGAGCCGGAGGACCTTGTCGGATGAAAACACAACAGACCTTCCGGTCAAACTTCTTTGGCCCTGCCTGGCTGCTTGGGCTGGTCGCGTGTGGCTTCCGCCGGCTTCGCCTTTGGGCCTGCGACATTTAACAAACATATAAACCTTAAACCCGAGAAGCCCCATTGACACGATGACCTGCAGCTGTGGAAGGCTTAGCTGGCTCGGGGTCGACGACCACCACCCCAGGAGCCTTTTTGCCTGCAGGGCTCACACCATGCAGAACTACAGCCTTCCGGCTTGCAGAAGCACCGCCTTCCGGCGGCTGATTTTCCCCAGCAACCGGGCCTTGCAGGGATAAACTAAACCAAAGAACTCCACAACAAAAACAGGAAGTGCTAAACCAAAAATTTCAAAAACACAGTCATTCAAAGAGCTTTCGGTTCGTGACCTTCCGGTCTGCAGCCAGGCGTCTGTAGTAGCACCACCACTTCTGACCGTTGTAGACCTTCTTCTCGTGCCCGTCCGGGATGGCGTCAGCCTGGTCGAACTTCTTCCACCAGCGCCCTTCCGGGTCCTTCCACCAATCTCTGTCGTCCTGCACGCGAATACAGTTAAGGGGTTTAGGGAAAGGGTTTTGGGCAAATCAGTCCTGGACGTTGGATTGGTGGGTGGCCCATTCCTGGGCTAGCTGAAAGCGCCAGTCTGCGTACGGTTCGGCGGCGCCCTCCCGGCTCCACAGGTAGCGGAGCAAGCAGCGATCCGTAGCGTCTTGCGGTTTGTGCCGGTGGGTCATGGCGCCTCGAGCTTCCGCCTTCCGGCGATGCCTCCCCGGCAGCAGTAGTAGGAGCAGCAGTAGTAGCAGTAGTCGTAGTAGGAGTAGTGGTAGTAGTAGTAGTAGCAGCAGCTATCGCTTTAGCGGAAGCTCGAGGGCGGCCCTTTTTGGGCCGGCTGGCAGCTACAGGCTACACGCGACCTAGCCTTAGAGAAGCTGCGCAGGGAGGAGTGTGTCGGGAGTTCAGGTTTGAGTGTGTCGGGAGTTGTCAGGTTTCCACCTAAAGTTTAAAAGGGTCAGGTTTCCACCTAAAGTTGAAAAGAGTCAGGCTTCCATCCTAAAGTTTATCATCAGATACCTAGGTAAACCCCACAGCCTGCAACATAAGAAGCGAAAGTGTCTGGAACTTAGAACGTGTTCGTGTTGCTGTTGTTTCTTCTTTCTCCCTACCTTGAGATGTGGAGCGGCGCGGACATTCAGAGTTTCCACCATGACATGCTCGTGTTGGCAGAAAGCTGCAACGCCCTTGCAAAACATGCACTTGAAACACATGAAACAACGGCCTTCCGGCCTGAGCTGCGGCCTCCGGGCCTGGCCTTCCGGCCTTCAATGGCAATGCCTGATCTGGGGCCTCCCGGCCTGTTTCGCTTTGTTGCGGAAATTAGGATGCGAGCCTGCATGGGCCTTCCGGCCGTCACTATAAAGAAAATCATGGCAAAACATGCATTATACTATACCATTCACATATATCTATACACATGCATATACACACTCTTGGTCAACCCCGAACCCTAAACCCTTAACCCGAAACCCTTGAACCTTATACAAGCTTTTTCGACCTAAAAAAATGAAGTTGAATCATAAACCTTGCAAACCATGAGCCCTTCATGTGCAAAAGCCTGCAACACAGGACTGTGAAATTCTTGTTCACGCAAAGGCTCCGGCAGGCTTCTTCTTTGGGGCCTCCTTCAAAACACGGCGCCGACGCTTGGTTGGCCGGTCCGGCGTCTCGAAAGACTCTGGCGGAAACCGGGCTCTTATGGCCTCGTTCTCATCGGCTTCCGCCTCGTCCATGGCTTCCGCCTCTGACTGCAGAGCTGTCGCATCTGCTTCCGCGGTCTCAAGCTGCGGCCCTTGTTCAAGTGTCGGAGCGGGCGGCGCTTTCGCAGCGAGACTTTCGTCGACGAAGTCTGGGAGCTCTGCGGCTTTCTCTGCGACCTTCTCCGGCGATATGCTCTCCGCCACTTTGCTCACAGCGCTGGCGCTGGCACGCAAACGTTCCAGCAACTCCGACGGGCTGGCCATGGCGGTTCTTTTCCAAGAAGAAGGATCTTACGCAAAGAATCTTGAAGCCAAAGGTCTGTCATTGCAATGGTGGTGGAATGTTTTCATGCATGCGCTCACATATCCTGCAGGCACACAGAACAAAGCTGTGGTCTCTCATGTTTCCAAAACTGAGCGGTGGCTCTTCTGGCGCAGTCCGCTTCCGCAGGTCTTCTGGCTCCCTTCGCTTTTACAGGAGTCTTAATTATATAAGGATCCACGCCTACCTTAAGCAGGAGTCTCAGGCATCCACCCTTGCTCTCTTAGCCCGGGCTTTGGCTTGTTGATTCTCGTAGCGCATGCGGCGCAAACGCTCCCGCTGCACGTTAGTCAACCAGGCTCGGATGTTTTCCGAAAGCCTCACCTTCTCGTGCAAGTCCTCGGCGACTCTTGCCCCCCTTCGGCCTTCCAGCCCCGTGCCCCAGCACAGGTTCGGGGAGAAGTTTGCGACTTCCTCTTCTGCTTGCGCAAGGACCTCCCGACCTTCTGCAAGGTAGTCCCGCAGCTTCTGTGCCTCCGCCTCTTCAAGCTGGGTGTCACCAACCAAAAACGAGGCTTGGACTTGCAGCAAGTCGTTGATGAGGGGCGCGAAGCTCGCAGCGACCCGAGCAGCGTTGACAGTCGCCGCCTTCCGCTGCTCGTGAGTAGGCTCGGAGGCTTCCGCCTCCTGATATGCCTCCTCCAAGAGGTCGAAGACGGACGAAGCCGAGCTGGAGCTTTCCGTGTCCGCCGACATGGCTGGGAGAGCGGGGGGCCAGCAGGGAGCAAAGCTGCGGCAGTCAAAGCATGGATGCAAGCTTGCATGTGCTTCTTGTGCGAATGCGCAGCTTTTGCAAAACAACCTCCACATCAAGCGGCTCCACGACGGCCTTGCTGCAATCAATTTTTTTATTCCTTTCCAGCCCTGAGCGTTTCGGAGCTGTGGGGTCGTGCTTTTCCAAAGCTGTACATGCACGTAAAACTCTACGGATATGAAGGCGATGTTCGAAAACGAACACAAGGGAACAAAAGGCCTACATACTTCCGTATATGGTACATGGTCAAGCTCCTGCAGACCGCAGTGGATGGACGATAGCTTCGCCATCTTTCACTGCTTTCCAGCAGTACGGAGGTCCTTCCAAGCTTTCTTGGAAGGGTTGAACCCTCTCGACTGCCAGCAAGACAGCGTGCACAAGGGCCGCTTGCGGCACTTCGGGCAGCCCTCGGCGAACTTCTTCACGAGCTCCGAGCAGACCCCGGCCTTGGCGAGCAGCTGCTTCCGCAGGGCCAGCAGGTTGTCCTTCTTCTTGTCCTGCTGCTTCTTGCCCTGCTGCTTCCGCAAGCCCTCCTTCGCTGTCTCAGCCTTCCCGGCTTTGGCCTTCGCTTTGGCTTTCGCCTTCGCTGCAGCCTTGGCCTTCGCAGTGGCTTTGGGCTTCGCAACGGCAGTCAGAGCCTTGGCCTTTGCTTTGGCCTTTGACTTCTTTGGCTCTGCTTCCGCAGCTCCCTCCTCGGTGTCCACCTCGTTCTTTTGCGTCTCGAACTTCTGGGTGAAAGCGTCGAGGGAGGCCAGCGCGGGGTTGCCCTTGAAGTCGCAAGTCTGAGACTGAGAACTGTCGAGGGGCTGCACCTCGGAAGGCTTGCCGACCTGCGGTGAGGCTGGCGGTCTGCTAGCTGTCTTTTCTGCTGGAGGTGAGGCTGTGCTGCTAGCTGTGTGCCCTGCTTCAGGCGCCGGCAGCGCCAGCAGAGGGACTTCCGCCGCAGGTGTCTGCACTTGCGGCAGCGTCAGTGCGGGGAGGCTTTGTGCTTGCGTCAGTGCGGGGAGGCTTTGCGCTTGCGTCAGTGCGGGGAGGCTTGGCGCTTGAGTCAGCTGCTGCTGCAGCCCTGCCAGGTTGGACACAGGCTTCTGCAGTGGAAGGCAGCCAGTAAGCAGCCTTTCAAGCAACCCCACGACCGCCGCGACGTCCCCGCCGCTGCTTCCGCTGCTTCCGGAGCCGCAGGCGTCTCCCTTCCGACTTGACTGGAGATCCTTGTGCGTGTCCCTGCACGCGATGGTCAAGCCAAAGCACCGGATCTCCGACTCCTTGGGGCTCTGAACAGCGGTTGGTGCTGCCTCCAAGCTCACACCAGAGCACTGCAGCCACTCTGCCGGCAGGCAGCTCGGCGTGGTCAGCTTCCAGACCACAGGCCAGAGCTTCCGCCCGGGGTTGCTGTCGTACAGCCCTTGCAGCCGCGCCCTCAAAGCGTCCTTGTACGTGACGTACTTGTCGTGCTTCTCCTGGGCGCTCATCGACAAGGCATCCTTCCGGAAGCGGAGCAGCATGAAGGCGGTCAGGCTGCGGCAGGTGAACTCTGACGGCGAGATGCACCCGGCTCTTCCGAGGAAGTCCGCCAGCAGCGAGAAAACCTCCCACTCCTCAGCCTCCCGGCCTTTGCCGATTTGCTGCCACAAAGTGGCTGGCACGACCCTGAAGAAGTGCTCGTAGTCCTGACACTTTCCCTGCTGCCACAGGACACCCGCTGTCGACTTTCCAGTCGCAGCGTTGCTGCCCAGGGCTTCCGCCAAGCGCTCCAGCTGCTCGGGTAAGAACACTCCCGCTTCGCGAAGTGTCTTCATGGCCATGCCGGAGTGCTGGTTGGACGGCAAGCCGCAGCAAAGAACGGCCAAGCGGTCGACTTGGGTGCTGCGGGCTTCCCAGAACTTCCGCTCCGAGAGGCACTCCTTCGCTTGCACCAAGTACTGCACCGCGCCCTGGATTTCCTCCATGACATTGGCCATTGCAGGTTTTTCTACGAGCTGCGGGTTTCCCAACCTCACCTTCGATGGAGCAAGAGCTTGCGGCGGAAGCATGCATGTTGCTCTGCGGCTTACTCTATAGCATCTTTCCTATAGACTTGCTGAAGCGTCTTTCCAGACGCGATCGGCGGACACACTGGCTTCGACAGCGCAAAAAGCAAAATAACGGCATCAATGACAAACAAGAAGCACCAACACACAAACAGCACAAACACACAAAATAAGTTAGAATAAGTTAACATAAGTTAACATAAGTTAGCTAAAAAGTTAACTTAAGTTAGTAACTTCTATTTCTTCCAACCAACCTTCTACTAACTTCCCCCAAGTTAGTAGGGACTTACTACATGGATGGCAAAGATGTAAGGGGGTTACAGGGGGGTTATAAGGGGGTTACTAACATCTATATCTTAACTTAGGCCACACGCACAATCTTAGCAGAACAGTACAGTGTCTGACCGCGGCAGCAGCAGCAACAGTAGAACTAACTAACAGCCATAGGAAAACAGTGATGCTGGCGAGTTCTTCTCGAAGTGGCAA
Organism: Symbiodinium sp. CCMP2592; assembly: GCA_905221615.1. NCBI lineage: Eukaryota > Dinophyceae > Suessiales > Symbiodiniaceae > Symbiodinium > Symbiodinium sp. CCMP2592. Next base: position 959,150 of record CAJNDT010006024.1, on the reverse strand, counting down.
AGAAGATCATGTTACGACCCTTTTGCCCCTATAGTATTGTTGACCACAAAACTGAGACGCATAACAAGAGTACTGGTGGCTGGTAGCTATGACGACGATGTGACGAGCGCATAATTGTGCGGACGACATCTTGTCATGGCCACGAGGTGTTTCGATGCTGGCGGTACGCCGCCAAATCTGCAGGGCACCGCGCAGGTCCAGCCCCGAACCTCAAACCAGATGTAATGCATGCATACTTAAATGATCATGGGACTTAGTAACTAGGGTGTTATAATTAGGGTAACTATACTGATAACCCCAATGAAGGTATTTATAACCTTACTTACTAAGTCCCATGATCCTGCAGGTACAGTGTTTATCACCATTTGAGGCATGCAGCCTGTTGTGTAAGCAGAAGGGCAGACTCGAACCCAGCAGAAGATGGTGTACCGAGAATCCAAACTGGTTAATTAAGCGGGGCAAGTTGCGGAAATAGTCTGAGTTCTTGCCGTGAGGCCTGGAGCATTTTTTAAATCCTAGTTACCAAGTTGTTCTGTTCTGGTTCAAGTTGCGCCCCGGTGTCGTGACAAGCAGCTGCAAGGCGCCGCAACCAGGACGAAGAACGAGAGCACGTGCAAGATGAGTACTCTGAACTCTGAACTACTTTGACGAAGATCTCGAATCTAGATGCTCTCCATGCCACGTTTCGGCCAAAGCGCTCCAAATCCCGTCGCACACAGGTCTGGGTGGTTGCTTTGTCGCAAGCCTACACCCTAAACCCGAAACCCTACATCCCCCAAACCCTGAAACCTCTACACCCTCAACCCTGAACCGAAACCCTGAACCCTACGTCCTGCACCCAAACCGTAAACCCTATAGACCCCACACCCAAATCTCGGTCTTATTGTGCCAGGCCTTGCCTGGCGCCGCGGTCATCGTTGGACTCACCTGCGCGCAGGATTTCAGGCGACCTGAACGTCCAGTTATCTATCTATCTAGTCTATCTGTCCAGATGTTATAGATATAGAAGGGAGAGAGAGAGAGAGAGAGAGAGAGACAGAAGATAACGATGCAGATATAGATATAGGTCTCAGCGCTTATAGATTCGAGGGTTTGGATTTACAGGGGTTTAGGGTTTCGGCTTATGGCTTGAAGCTGGTCTTTAGCATCCGTTTGTGTGTCCGCGACTCTTGAACATCGTCGCCCGGAGCCGTACCGTGCGAGGCATTTTTTCAGAGTCCCCTCCCGTAGTATTTTACAGTATCAGAGTCCCCTCACTCTGTGTATGGGCCATTGCTGCAGCAACTTCTCGAGCTGCTCACTTCGACTCTCGGAGCAAGCCCAAAAGACTGTAGTGCTCAGAGCGTGTGACAAATAGAAGGGCCTGATGTTGCATCTAGTTTGTATCCTCCATATGCATACGTACCTATATACAAGGCTGCCTTACTTATGTGAACGAATATGTGATTAAGCAAACCAGCCAATCAGCTAATCATTCAATTGATTGAAACGCAATTTAGACAGACAGTCTCCGCTGCATTCTCGAGTATTACCCTCAACCCTGAACCCTTATCCCGAAAACTCTTAAACCCTAAACCCAGGTTCTTTTTCCCGAGAGACCTTAGACTCAGACTTAGCAAGGCGTGGCTGCGCCTGGCTGCGGCCCTGGAGATGACTTCATTGTTAGTGAAGTCGTTCACAGTTTAGAGTACTAGGGCTTGGCGGCTTTAGTGTGTTTTGGTTTTTGGGGTGTCTCTGGTTGAGATGGTCTGTCAATATGGCATGTAAAGTTGAGTGTTGCTGGTGTCAAGAGATTTTTCCTCATGCCGACCGGTGGTATGTTTCGGAGCATTAGAGCTCCGATCAAGCTTGAGCATGACTAGCGGACCAGCGTTAGAAACATGATGCATAGGCCGATTGCTATTGCTGCCGCTGCTGATTATTGACGACCATTCGAAAGCCTCGCCGCCGGTTTAGGGTTTAGGGTTTAGGGTTTCGGGTGAGTGTTGCTTTTTTGCCATGGCCCACAAGGTAGACTACGAGCGGTGTCGGCGTGTACGCATGAGCCAGTCGAAGGCGCCAGATGCGGCGCATCGCACAAGTATTGGATACTTATCGGATGTGTACATATATATATATATATGTATGTATATACTATATGTATAGACATATATAGAAATGTATATGTATATGTATGTATGTATATATATATATATATATATATATATATATATATTGTTATTATGTAAGGGCCTGACTATTGTGAGGTTTAGGGTTTTGGGTTATATACTATAATCATGACAGGAGCTCTCCAAAAACCTATTGAGTAACGGATATACGCTCAAAATAGGGGCTTCAATACAGTAGTATACTATAACTACAATAGGATCCCCCCAAAACCCTGTTATAACTATCATGGCCCCTATTACGTGTTCTAAACGTAGGATCTACCAGGCGAATACGATTCCTGAAGTGCACACGGCTCGTGAAGTGCACACAGCTCCTCGATAGTTCGGGCTTGTAGGACTTTTTTAGGTTGGGTGTTCAGGCTTCCCAATCATACTAGGAGGTCAAGCTATAGAGTTTTGATGACCGGAAGATATTTTCAACACACGGTCAGTCATGATGTTTCTCGCTTTGTGGCGACGGCCTTAGTCTGGCTTGGTGACCGCATGCACATCTCCGCTGTTAGACCAGATATGGTCCAATGCGTGCATAGAGTTCTGCCTTACCCACAGGAGGCTTGTGCCACGATGCGGTTGCGTCGGCGATAGCATCGCCAGGGCCTTCCTGACACACTGCTGGCCGGGTGTGGGGCGGATACGTGCGTGGCAGCAAGTGTATGAAAGGCGTAGGCCAGTTTCAACACGCTGCCAGTTGCCACTGGGGCCAACGCTTCCTCGGCACAGGGAGCATGACAGCAGGGCGATGGGCTAAAGCGCTTGCTGGTGGCGACTCATCGGTGTGTCCCAGATGCAGATGGCGGCGGACCGTCCGATGGAGCACGTCCTTGCAGGGAAGGCCACTTACTCCCGCTTGATGATGCACAGCTGTTTTATGATGATTCCGCTGTTCAGCGCTGCACTTTCTTGTGTATGTGGTGGAGTGTCTTGTCTTCTCATTACATTCCGTGGTCGCAGATTTGGCCTCTTTCTCCTGGTTGTGTCAGAGAGGGCTTGCAAGGGTTAACCTCGCTACCATTTTGTTCCAGATGCATCTTCGGGAAGACTGTTCAAGAAGCAAACTCCCCATTGGAACCAAGGGCATGTCCTTAGCATGGGGGAAACTTGCAATGCGATCTTGACCAGAATTCGTGGAAATTCCGAATGGCCAGCGGCCAGAGGCTTGCAGAACGGGATACCCTTGGACAAGTATGTGTAGAGTGCAGGAGTAGGCATGCGGCTTGCTCACGTGCCTTGAAGCAGCGCGATCTGCTGTTTGCTTGCATGATGCACGAGTCAAGCGTTGTTTGTGGGACATGTTGCATCACGTCGGAAGTGTCAGCGGATAGCTCTGGCCTTACCCACAGGAGGCTTGTGCCACGATGCGGTTGCGTCGGCGATAGCATCGCCAGGGCCTTCCTGACACACTGCTGGCCGGGTGTGGGGCGGATACGTGCGTGGCAGCAAGTGTATGAAAGGCGTAAGCCAGTTTCAACACGCTGCCAGTTGCCACTGGGGCCAACGCTTCCTCGGCACAGGGAGCATGACAGCAGGGCGATGGGCTAAAGCGCTTGCTGGTGGCGACTCATCGGTGTGTCCCAGATGCAGATGGCGGCGGACCGTCCGATGGAGCACGTCCTTGCAGGGAAGGCCACTTACTCCCGCTTGATGATGCACAGCTGTATTGTGATGATTCCGCTGTTCTGCATTGTGTTTGCATGCGTTTGCCCTCTTTCTCCGGGTTGTGTCAGAGAGTTTCCGGCAATGCCTGATCTTCGTGGTCTTCCGTCATTTATATGAGCACAAGTCGATTGGTGCAGGCAGGAAGAACACTGATTCGAAATGGGAGTTTCCGAAAATAAGGCACCCGAATAGAGTACCTTGAAGTGTAGGATCCTTACTACAAAGGACCCGCAAACTAAGGTACCCCTAATTTTCGGAAACTCCCAAATGGTGACGCGCGCTCGGAAAACCACGGATCCTGCGAGCCCTCCACGGGGCATCTGCCAGGTTCGGCGTTCAGCTTTGGGCCTGGCCATCTTCCGACTGGGCCAGGAGCTGAACCCCAGGTATCTTGTCGCATGTAAGCCCTAAACTAGTATGTAAGTAGGCTTTTATGTATTGGGATATTGATATATAAATTGAAAAGGATTGACATGATACATTTACTTGCTTTCCTATGAGCGATATATGTCAAGTGCTTTTCCATGTTACACTGTGTGAATTTGCAATGTTTTCCATGTGTTCCAAACTCAGGTACATTCGTCTGCTGTATGTGTATAAGCACACATATGTTCATTTTTGTATATGGTAGTGTATACATATACACACACACATACAATACACACATACACACATACACATACATACAGGCATGTACGGATGTACATGCTTCCGCTGGTACGACTGACCTGGCATGAAGCTATATACAAATGTCTGTATGCACAACATGTATATTGGTAAAGCTCAAGGATCCAGGGACCTCGGCGATCATGTTGAACCCCCACGGAAACCTTGCACCCTGCTCATACGAACTCCTCAATACCAAACCTCTAAATGCCCTAAACTCCAAGACGCGGAACACCTAAACCCAAAGCTTTGCTGCCCAAGCCTCCAAAGCCCAAGTGCTCTAATCCCCAGCTTGCTGAACTCTAAATCCTAAGACCCTGCACCTTAAAACCTAAGAGCCAATACACTTTAAAAAAAACCTAACCCTAAACCCTAAATCTTAACACACAATGTGGATTCTACCAACCGACAAATAGGCAAGGTGGAAAAGGGCGTTCAAATATAAGCCTTAACACGAAATAAACCCTTAGCCGATCTGCACTTTGTCCGAGGCCGGGCAGCGGAGCATAGGGCGGAGCTCCAGGAGTCGGCTGTGAAGTCGCAGTTTCGGGTTTAGGGTTCAGGGCTTAGGGGTTTAGGGTTCAGGGGTTTAGGGTTTAGGGGTTTAGGGTTTAGGGTTCAGGGTTTAGGGGTTCAGGGTTTAGGGGTTTCGGGTTTAGGGGTTTCGGGGAAGATGTTGCTTTATTTGATATCAGTAAGTTGGTCAGTTTGTGCTGTGCGGCAACGAGCTTTTCGCGGCCAGCATTCCTGACTGAGTTTGGCACTACTTGAGAGTCGAACAAGTGATTATGGTATTCAAGTGTCTGCTTCAGGCTGATAGTCGCGCGGGTTGCGTTGAGAGGCAGAGACAACGACATAAACACGCAGGCACATGCTTGTGTGTGTGTCCCCATGCACGCAGGCATGGATGTATGTGTATATATATATATGTAGGTATGCGCATGCATTTATGTGTGCGCGTGCATGTATCTGCGGTTGTATCGGCATGTGCAGGTGTTCCCTGACATGAAATCGTCTATTAGGTCCCCTAAACCCTAAACCCAAAACCGTTTCGGGCCACTTGGCCATAGATCCTTTCCTTCGTCGCAGGCGAAACAATCCCGCATGTCGGTGAGAGCAATACTAGTACCATCGAAGACTGAGCAATTACAGCCACTATTCCTTATAGGGTGTCGCCTTTCAAATTTTGTTACAAGTTACAGTGTACCCATATTCCCAGACCTTCCAACATCCCTTAATCAAAGTTTTACAGCATATTGGAAGGTCTGGGAAGCCCGAAACCATAGACCCTAAACCCGTTCTTCCGAGTAGTGCAGAAGGACCTTTTTCGGCTCCGTTGCGCTTTCGGTGGCTGGCGAAGCCACAGCGAAGTTGCAGGGCCCTTGCTTTTCCGGCCAGAGTTCCTCTGGAGAGATGATGTTAAAAAGGGTTTAATATTTGTTCGTATAATGTGGATAAACATGTGTCGTTAGTTGACAGGCTCTAAGGGTCTTAATGGTTTAGTTGGGTTTTAGGGCTTAGGATTTAGGGTTGATTAGGGTCCAGGGTTCGAAACGATCTTGAAGGAGCGAAACATGCTAAACATCCCAAAGCCTTGAATTCGGCCCAGCAGAAGATATTTGTGGTAATATGATGTAGCTCGGCCATATGGCTCGCCATCTGATTTCTGCCATCATCCTCTATTGTGGTTTTTGTTCACGGTTTTCTGAAAGAGCTGAAGAGCCAGCAGCATTCAGGGCTATGAAGTTGCTGTTGTGGACTCGTTCGATCCAGCCACAGGTGCATGAGTTGAGATCTCTCCGCCACTGTTGCAAAGCTCTCTACAGCAGGGCACTCAGCGAAGTGCGGCGGCTTTTGAAGGGCCCAAATCTCAAGCCCTTATCCTTTTCAGCCCTCCGAAAAAGCAGAGCCCCCAAACTTAGTTCCCGTATTTACAGCTCAACCCTTGCCCAGGAAATACATATGCATACATATATATATATATATACACCCATGTATATATGTACATATATATACATATATAAACATATATATATATATATATATATCTATATATATATATATATGTATATATATGTATATATATGTATATATATGTATATATATACATGGGTGTATATATATATATATACATATGTACATATGTACATACGTATGTATGTATATATGTATATATGTATGTATGTATGTATGTATATAAGTATATAAGTATATATGTATATTTATGCACGCGTACGTTTGAGTGTATATATGTGTAGAATGTGTGTATGTATATATACATATATAAATCTCCATGGTGGGCCCAAGGTTGGCGAGGGATCCTCGGTGGCCTCACGGAGAACACGGCACACAAGTCAGATCCGGGCGAGCCGGTCTCAGCTTTCTGATTGTTACGATTACTATTGTTACCATGGTAGTGATTCTTCTTATGTTACTACTATGCTCAAACATATGATTACGATTATGATGAACGCTGTTCTTGCTATTGTTTTGCAGGTGCTTTAAGGGAATCCTGCTGTGTGACATGGTCTCAACAGAAGAGACGCAACAAGCAAATCTGCCTCCACGGTAGATACAGACTTTAGGCCCCAAAACCCTTTTCTTATTGTTGAAGCCCCTATATCATAGAATCCTACTACAGATCCCTTATCATAGCCCTTTGGAATGTCCGTGCCAAGTCGCAGCTCGTTACAAGCTGAGTGAACCCCTTGATCCAAGGACAGAACCTCTCCCAGAACACAATAGCCACACATAAAGTCAGCAACGTCGTCAGGCGAATCCCACAACAACTTGCATGAGCAGAGTCCCAGGTATATCGGTCACCAAGGCGGGGTGATGGTGATAGAATTACAGCGTCGCGTTTTGGGATGCTGACAGAGGTTTCTGCAGTCGGACGTTGCATCATCAGCACGTATTGCAGTGCTACTGGACGTGGCTAGGTTTGACGGCTGGGTGACAGTAGTAGAATGGATGTTTGCAGGGCGAATTCGACCTGTCCTGCACTGTAAAGGACAGACGATACCTCCGTGCAGCACATGGAGGTGCTGCCAGCTCACTGTCCGAACATGCGTGCTTTCTCATGCCGGTATGATGTCGGTTGCACAACTGTCTCACGGTTCGTTGGCTTGTCCTAGAGAAAGACGATCGAACTTCGAGTTGGCCTGGGAACGTCGAGCTAGGTACAAATCTAAGAATTTGTACGTGCTTGGTATTCGGTCGCAAAGACTTGAGCTTGACATTCAGTTGCGTTGGCTTTGGCACACATTTTGAGAAATATGGTAACCGGGCTCAGTTGCGGCTTTTGCTCTGGAGTCACTACCTGGCGTATGCCTGTCCAGGAGCCCACCGATGCTACCCCGCTGGCAGGCCTTTTGGCCTTGCGTGTTCTTGATGTCTAGGCTCAGATGCACTTTGCTTACAGTACTTGGAAAGCGCGCAGCCAATGAAGTTGCCCAACCGCTTCTGCTCCTTCTTGTACATCCTTTTTCAATTGCCCTCACCATGAGTAACAATATCCCTGCCAGCATCATCCTCATCGTGCTCTTCATCATTAGTTTCGTCAACACCATCATTATCATGTAGTACCATCAGTTCGACTGCACCAGCATCAACACAATGACGACGGCACCTCAACGACGGTGACAACGACGAGCAGGAGGAGAAGAAGAGCAGGAGGAGGATGACAACGACACTAACGTTAATGCCGGCGGTGGCGAAGTCGGAACCATAAGACTAACCGGAATCCTCACACACACAGCGTCATCGCCATCATCGTCAGCACCAGTACCCTCATCACCATTATTGAACCCATTTTCACCATTTCCATACGATCTTCCACAGTGGTATCGAGTCCGGCTCGGTATGGCAGGCGCCCTGGAGTCCGCGATGGCGCCGGCATCGCCGAGGCCAGCTTCGGGCTTGCATACATACACACATACCATGCATATATATATATATATATATACACACATGTATGTGTATAGTTATATATGTATATATAATATATTGTTATATGTGTGTATATATATATACATATATATATATATGTGTGTATATATATATATGCATACATACATACATCGACCCCAGCATGCCTTCATCCATTCAGACCATGCGTTCCCTCCATCAATCCAATCCACTGCGATCCAGCGCCTTCCATACAACGTTGAATGCACCCACAGACACACACAAACACATATTATCTCTCTTTCTCTCTCTCTCTCTCTCTCTCTCGTTCTTTTACTTGCTTTCTTGCATTCGTCATGCATGCATGCTTGCTAACGAACATACCTACATACATGCAGATATTCGCGTACCTTTGAACTGCAACTGGAGGGCTAAGTTTAGGGTTTGGGGTTTTCTAGGCTAGGGCTGGTGGCTTCAGGGCCGCAGGGCTGAATACGCCTTGAGGAGCATTAGATGTGGGATGGAGGGCGTACGGCCCTAGGGTGTTTGATTCCTCAGCACTTAAGAATGCGTCTTTGCGATTTCGTGCCTTTGGGTGTACATAATATGGTGCTGCTGGAAAGCTTCCGGAAGATGGCCTAGAAGAGTTTTCCTTTGGGCTTCTAGGCTGGAGGAGAGAAATAGCAACCAATGCTAGCAGCCACTATGGCAGTAATCATGTTCATGTCAAGTTCCTCAAGCCCCTCCTTGATCCTACGCGATCGAACATGTGCGACGTGCGAAAGCATCCCAGCGCATAGATCGACGACGGGATGCGGGGTTCACATGTTGGATACTGCAACACACCATTGGGCATGGGGACTTTGTTCGAAGAGAAGTAGCAGGACTATCACGGGTTCAAATCAGCGGCAGATGTTCCTGGCCCACAAAAGCCATGGAGCTCCCTGCAGCCCCCTCCAGAGCCATCCCTGCCCAGGGCCCAGCGACTCGTCAAACGTGCAGCCGACCCAGTGCAGGATATGAGATCTTGCCCCCAAAATCCCTACATCCCTACACGCTCCACGAACAAACCACCCTCCCTGCGAAGCTTATCTTTGAGCCGCTTGAGTTGAGAACTTCGCATCTATATGCAATGGCGATGAAGTTGCTCTCATCTTGCGGACCCATGCACTGGGTTTAGTCTTGTTGTATCGCCTTTGCAAGTACCACTACCGTACCATTGTCGGTAACTGATACTCTCGTCAGCTGGCTTCTTCGTAGATGCCGTCGCGACAATACGGGGAAAGGATTGGATGTAATAATGCGCCACGACTTTGAACATATCAGTTTGCGGTTTGAGGTATGATTATGGGTAGTTCTCTAGATGAGTTTCCCTCTTTAGGTCCCCGAAATAGTATGGCACCCTGATAGAAAGGATCCTAAACGGCACCTTAATTTGCAGAACTACCCATTTAGGACTCGGAGCCTTGCGGGTTTGGATTACCCTTGGATTTTCAGGCCGAGGCTTGGTGGTAACTAAAGTATAAAAACACCATAAAGATCACCTGGACTCCGGAGAGTTGAGGATTTTGATTCACCAGGGGATTAGGGTTCAGGATTTAAAGGGTTTTGGGATTTTGGGAGTAATTGGGGAGGGCTTCGACTAAGGTGCAATTCTTATAGGGGCTGGAGGGGCTTCATCGCATGGGCGGGGCAAGCACTACAGAGCTTGCGAGACCCGGGCTGAATCGGCAGCGCAAGTGGATCAAGAGGTTTGCGCAGTGCTGAAGAGAACAACCCAAACAGCATCAAGAGTAAGAGTGGGAGCATAGTTGCAATACGAACTTATAGCCATACTTGCTTAACCCCTAAACCCTAAACCCTAAACCCTAAACCCTAAACCCTAAACCCTAAACCCTAACCCCTAAACCCTAAACCCAGGGTCCCTTTGTGGCCCTTGACCTAGCGACATCAGGTGGACCTTCTCATCTCCCGGCTTCAGAGGTCAGCTGAGGGTTTAGGGGTTTAGGGGTTTAGGGGTTTAGGGGTTTAGGGGTTTGGGGGTTTAGGGTGAAGGGGTTTAGGGTTTAGGGGTTTAGGGGTTAGGATTTAGGGTTTAGGGGTTTAGGGGTTTAGGGGTTAGGATTTAGGGTTTAGGGGTTTAGGGGTTTAGGGTTTAGGGTTTAGGGTTTAGGTTTTGCTTGTCGCTTAGAATCTGAGGCTTTCGGCTTAGAGTTGGGGGTGCAGGGCATGTTAGCTTCAAGAGTTGGGTTTTTTTGGAAAACCAATACCAGGCCGTGCCTATATGGAGCTCCGACACTAGAATCCTGTGTCGGCCGTGCCTGTTGCAACAGATATCTCCGCAATTCTACATTGCAATGGGTTCTGTGTTTATTTGTTCCTAAGCCCTCAACCCCAAAGCTTATCAACTCTGAACCATCGCATGGACCCAGTTTGCTCCAGCATGATTTTTGGATCTCCATAGCAGGCAGACCAACCTGCACAAGTGTCAGAAAGGTTTTCAAAACTGCCCTTCAGTCTGTCCCCGGGCGAGGCCGCAAGTGGCCTCAAAACCGAGTCGACATGACTATGCCGTGGCACAAGACCCGGGCTTGGATGTGCCTTGGCAAAGCAAAAAGTGGAATGCACACGACCAGGATCATCCATTGGTTCGCGAGTGTTGATGTTTGTGAGCCACGTATTGCATGGTACCTGGTACCAGGCGTTTCGGTGTTGGTGGCAAGGTGTCCCATGGTGATATTCCCAAATCTGAGAACGTCTCACAAAGCTAAAGTCGTAGCCTCTTCCCCGTTTTGCCCTCCGAGCACCCCGTCCTAAATCCCTAAGTCTTGCCCTGCTGTTCAGCCCTGAGGACTTGGGCCCAGAAGTGGCCGGGAGCTCGGGTTGCTCCCGCGAGATAGCGATCTTCCACAGTCTTTTCTTCAGGGTGTGTTGTGAGCGTGCGGCGACATAGACTATGAGATTCTCCTATGCTGTAGGGGTTGGCTGCATGCTTTGAAAACGCTTTTCGGGTCCAAAGCACGAAGTAGCTGCTTATGACGCTTCCCACCAAGCCGCGTGATACTTCCATTGCAACCCGAACGATGCCAGCTCTTGACGAAGGAATTCGCAGTAAGCATCCGAACCCAGATCAAAGGACACTGCCCTAAACCCTAAACCCTGAAGACATGAACCCGCCAGAGCTGAGTCGGTAGTCGCTGCTGTCACGTTTACCATCACTCCCCTAATAATTCTGGTGATATCGGAGCCATGGAGGGAGTTTTGGACGTGGACGGCACAAGGCCGAACTCGTGTGTTCTGGATTATACCAAAATAACAATATCCAGGATAATCAAGATGGGAAGTAATAACACAGCGAAGCACAATAGCAGTCACTATCATTATTGTTGAAAAGAGCGCACAATAGCAGCAGTATTGATATCAATATTGCTATAGTCATACCAATACGACTCCGACGACGACGACGACGAGTACTACTGCTGCTACTACGACTATTATTACTAATAACAATAATAACTGTAGTAATGTAGTAGTAATAACAGATTCGATAATATTAAAATCGATAGTAGTAATCTTGTTTGTAGTAAGAGGGAAGAATGAACACAGCACCAATAATACCAAGAATACTAACGCTAGTAGTCAAACTAACGTTAATGACAATGAGAATGATAACAGTATATCTATCCATCCATCCGCCTACCTCTGTATTTGTCTATATGTCTTTCTGTCTATCTTCCCATCTTTCTATCCACCTTTCTAGAAATGTGCACACTATGTATGTATGCATGTATGTATGCATATCCATGTGTATGTACCTAGGTTAATGTATGTGCATGTATGCGTATGTGTGCACTTATGCATTTGCATATGCTTACGTTAAAGCAGTGCTGTTCAGCATGTTCTGCGGTTGATACATTGATGGCAGGCTATACCAGCAGCTGTTCTTCCACGGGGACCCGTCGCTTGATGCTTATCCCGGGCCGCCTCCGCCGCTCTCGTGGGAGGCGGCTCATGGGATGAATGCCAGACTCCATGTTTACATTTAAGCTTTTGTTTTTGTTTCAGGGAAAGTCTCTTACTTACTTATGTGTATATACATATATTTATGTATATGTATATATATATGCACACACACACACACACACCTTTACACACGGGCCACGAGCTCCTTCTCACCGGTTCTTCCTCAAAGCTAGTACGTCCAGTTGCCTCGACCAGATTCAACCCGCTCTCGCTGTTGCTGCGAGTCGGTGTGGTGGGTTTGGGATTGTCTCTGGAGGTTTTCAATCCTCCATCCTCCGAGCGTGTGCGAGTGCAATCGCTTTTCCTATCCGAAATGTGGTGAGGTGTCAGCCCGAATTTCGGGTACAGGGATCGCGACCCACAGCCGCCAAGTATTTGTGGACATTTCTGCTGTTGTCATAGCACTACAACGATCCGGAAGCATAGCAGTCATGATGACCGTTCTCAACTGACACTGTGTGTTTGCCGCTCTCCACCCGTGAACCTCCTGTTTCTTTGCTTCCTGGCTGCAACTATAGCTACGTGTGTGTGTGTATATAAATAAAAACAAATAAATTTGTATAGACCAATTTATGTACATATCTATAAATGAGGCCAATATGCGTGTGTGTATATATAGAATACATATATATATATATACACATATATATATACATATGTATATATATGTATATACATATATATTTATATATGGATACAGACATACTTGGTTGTCTTGATCTTGTTGCTTGCAGGTCGTTCCATGTTACGATTTCAATGCTATGATCGGTAACTAGAGTCAGGAAGATCTACACGTACTTTACGCTCAAACCGACCTCGGCATACACTGGCAAACGGGCGATGTGAGGCGTGTAGTCTTTCTCCTGTTTCGGGCGTGAACACATCCTCATAAGGGTCTGGCCACGAGCTGCATATTCAATGGTCGACGACATCAGGCTTAGGATCTGACCGAAGCGATTGCGAAGGACAGAAGGAATCGTAGTAGCATCAAGACAGCAGCGACCGGAGTCAAAGAAAGCAGTCGGTGTATCAGGCGGATACTGGAGTCAGCATTTGCATCGAGCCTCGGCCAAACTAGTGAGACCGGTGTAGAGACAAGGGCAGGGTCGATCCTTCTTCGATTCGCATCACCACCAGCATCCTCACCTACTTCGGTTTCATCACCGACAGAACAATGAAGCATCGTCATCACGTGAAAGCACTGTCACCATAATCGTCATCATTGCCTTCGCTAGCCGCCATCATCACCATGGTAATCAGGATCAGGTCATGAGCGAAGCACAATCATGATCGTCATCAAGAATGTATCAACGGCTACAACTGTAACGCTGACACGGCAAATCTGCTGATACTATCACTACATAACATTGTCATCACGATTGTGGTGATCTTCATGAGGACCACTGTCACAGTCACGAGCATGCTTGAGCGGCTGCTCGCCGTCATTATCATGACAGTTTTCACAACCAGCCATCAGCAGCAACTGGTGTTTGTGAACCGCTCATCACAAACCAAGTAGAAGCAGAAGTGCCGAAGAAGCTGTATCGGCGGCCGACGAGCCTTCAGGAGTTCTTGTCCCACTTGTTCCTGATGGCTGCTGACCTTAGAATGAAAGTTGCAAGGTTCATTGGGAGTCCTGAGTTGCTGAAAACGTGATTGACTTGACGTCCCCGAATCCTACAGCCAATCCTAGGCTCTGAACCCCTTTGATGTCACACATCAAGTCATAGATAACCCTAACCCTAAACCCTAAGCCCTAAACCCTAATAGAGGTTTAAGGCTGAGGAGCCGAGGCTCTGCTTTGGGCTCGGTCGATTGGGCCGTTTGACAAAGTGCTATCTTTTGGGTGTTGGCCTGTTATAGTTTTGATGGGCTATCTATCTATCTACCTATCTAATAACCGAAGCATCGCATCGAGGTGGCCGTGCTTGTCCTCACGGCGGCAGCCAACTTGATCTTTTGCTGCCCTCGGCGTGGTGGGCAAAGAGCAGCGACTATGCAGGCGCCACGAGCTTGTGCACTGCAGAGGTCATCCGTCCCGTGGTGGTTACCCGAAAGACCACCTGCTCCCAAAAGATAATTGATAGAATGACCCGAACTTTCGTGCGACATATACAGCACGAAGATGAGTGTCGCGCGTGTCTGTCCCCCTGTGTGTGCGTGTGTGTGCATGTCTGCATACTATGTCTGCATCTGCAGATGCATCTGATATCACTGGCACCATCTGTAGGCAGATTGTATTTGTGTCTGCAGCTGCGCTCACATATCGGTTAGAGGAGGGCTGTAGACAGATGGACAATGAAGACGTAGGTGTAGGCTGTATATTCTTGCACACTTGCCGCTGATTAGGATTCAAGAGATCTTGGCCGAAGCCCGTCGCTTCCTTGCCCTGGAGGCTCCAGCAGATTCAGCCACCGCACAGCTGGCGCCCAACTCCAAGGCAGCTATCAGCTCTCAGTCAGAAGTGGGATATAAGTGACCCTCAACCCTTAACACCTGAAAGCTCAAGCCCTACATTGAGGGTGCGGGCTCAGCATGTGCACGAAAATCGCGTAGATATGCTATCCGTGGTAGATCTGAACCTTCCGGTTTAGCGCCCTAACGGCCGCGAACCTTCAGAACTCCAGAGAAATCTTGGGCTTCCTGTATGAAAGTTGCTGTCCATCTCATCCGAAGGACCTACATCGTGTGCTCAGCCAAGACTATAGAGATCATGTTGGGGCTTAAGTCTTATGGTTGTAAGTTGTAGGCTTTAAAGCACTCCAGGTTTGTGGCGGCCTTGAATTCCTACACTCCTCCAACTCGAAATCACAAAGCCCTTGCCTCTTCCCAAAATCCAAACCCAAAATCCTTAATCCCAAAATCCACCTGAACCCCTAAACCCTAAACCCAAGATCGACCTACACCCCTAAACCCTAAGCCCTAAACCCAAACCCCAAACCCTAAACCCCAAGCCCCAAACCCTAAACCCTAAACCCCTAACCCCTAACCCCTAACCCCTAACCCTAATCCCTAAACCCTAAACCGCAATCTCGAGATATTTGCAGGGCTCGGAGCGAGTGGACACGCTGGCATTGACCGGACTCCGTGGGCTGGCGGCCCTGCTCCTCGCCTTTTCTGTGCAGGAGCAGGGAGAGGAGAGAGGGAGCCAGAGACAGTCAGATATGTATGCGTATATATACATATGTATATATACATATATATAAATATATATATATATATATATATATATATATATATAATATGAGAACATACGTAATATATATATATATATATATATATATATATATAGATTAACTGAATACTAATATTAATATTACTATTCATATGAATTTTAATACTAATATTAATATTGACATTAATATTAATATTAATGCATATATACTACAAAGTTGAGATAATGTTTGCACTGATGGACTCTTACTGACTAGACCCTCTCCCATCCTCACCACCCCGCTCTATCCAACCCTACCCACCCACCTGGTTGTGTGTCTGTGTGTGTCTTTTGTGCTTGAGCCACAACCGCACAGAGCCGTGTAGTTTGTCAACTTGCGTGTTGTGGACAAAATAACCTCAATGAGCCCCACACCAGTCAAGCCATTGCACTTTATGTACGATATAGTGGCCTAAAAATTGCGACAGACTACTATTTTGGTGGTTCCTGATTATGATGATCGTATTATGGGCCCCAAAACCCCGTACGAATTCTAATTATTAAGGCCCCTAAAATAAAACCCAAAAGTTGAACCCTGGCTCAGCCCAGACACGTGGCTTTCGGTCACTACATCGCCGGTTCCCCGATCCACGTGGACTTGATCGGTGGCGCATCCATGAGACACTGTGCTGGAAGCGAGTGTTGTGATGTGTCTGGTTGAGGCTTGAGCGAGTTCCTAGGGGTCCAACTGCTTTTGGGAGAGGCTGCTTCGATGTTTTGCGACAGATTATGAGGTTGACAGTTGACTCACTGTGATGTCTTGGTGCTGTTTCTGCAGGGGTTTGGGTTGTACAGCTGCGTAAGTCTGGAGCGCCATGTTTGATTTTCATAAATCAACAGTTTCTTCCTTGCCCTCACTGGAGGTTTTTTCTACCTGCTCTCCGGCTTCGTCATGACTCTTGGTTATGCGAAGGACCTGGTCGCTGCGCTTCAGCCGCATTGCCCAGCGTTGTTGTTATGATGACCGTGATTATCGTTATTGGTGGTATTATCGCGTATTAGTATGACCATTCGTTTATTACCATTTCATGTTTTGCTATTACCACTACTACTATTGCTGTTCTCCTTCTTCTTCGTAATATTAATATCATTTTGAATGCTAGTGCTATTGCTACTAGTCTACTAGTGTTCACAGTAATGGTCATCACGCTGTGTGTTTGGGTGCTGTCGGTTCCTGCTGCATGCTTGAGCTGTACAGCGTCTAAATGGACCCGCAAGGTACCTTCGACAGAGGCCTTGTAGCCATCAATAATTTGCAATTCGTTTGGGCTTCAGAGGGCAGCTGTGTCTTGGTACACCTTGGGAGTTCGCGGTTGTGGGTGTAGGGGTCTGTGGTTGGGGGTTTCGCCGCAGGGTGGAGAAAGCAGCCGGATTGCCGACTTCAACAAGCGCCGCTTCTGGCGCAACCGATTTGCAAGGCATGACTACTACTGTACCGAACGGATTTCTGTCTGCTTGCCAGTTGCCTCGACCAGCGAAAGGCCCCTGCTGAGCGGATTCAGATCCTGGACCGAAACCGAGATACCCGAAACCCCAAACCTGCCCGAAGCAGGCTTTTCCCGATGTACGTGCTGACCAACGCTCTTTTCTTCATGATGCAGCGCATCTTTATCAAGGCGATGTTGGCGGGGTTGTCTGCTCTACTACCCCCGGGATCGCACGAACCTCATTACCGTGCCAGCACAATCCACTGCCGACTTTCTGATAACTTACATCTTGTCATGCAGCCGTCATGCAGCCTGTTCCTGCAGAGGGGCGTTGCAGGAACACTCGCTGTCCTTCCTCTCCTCGCCATACTGGGACTTCAACTTGGTGCTGACGGCTCTGGGCCTCAACATGTGGGTCTTTCCCATTACTGCGCCTCGGAAGCGAAAGCTCCATCTCTCGGTTTTCTATTTTGGGGGTTCCCTACTATAATTATAGTATAATGGCCCCCAAACCGCTATTCTACTCATTAAGGCCCTTACATTATTTTCGAGGGTTGCGCGGTTGCGGGGATGACCTCTTGGGATGTCGAAGTTCGCAGCCCAAGCACAGTCTTCGAAGGCTCCATCATACGCAGATGATGAGCCCCATGTCAGCGGTATGTGTCACTAAACTAGGTCGATCCCACGAAGCTCGCCAGAACCCTAGCAAAGCACCCCAAAAGCTCCGATGTTTCTGTGTACACCAGACCCCGAACGCTGACTCCTAGCGCCGGCTCTCGCAATCCAGGTCTGGCTTCCTTCCGGCTCCCAAATAGAGCTCCCAAGCAACTTCGTGACCTGGACAGTGCGGAACTCAGCTCATCATCAGGTGCTAACACTGCCTGAGTCGGTTTGTGATAAGCAGAACTATGATATACAGCTGAGGTGCAAACCATGGCCGTTTTCTACATCGTCTTCCCGAGCATGCTCTCATGGCTGCAGAATGTCCAGCGACGACGCCTGATGGTGCACCTGCTCTTTTGGCTCCAGGCTGTAACCTTCATGTCCCTGGCCGCTTGCTGAAAAGCTGGTGCTTATGGGTAGCTTAGGGTCTGACTATTTGAGCTCCTGCGCCAGCGCTGATGGGGTCGTCAGGCGGATTTCTGAAATTTCCGGGAACTGAGAAGCAGATCGAACCGAGAAAGGACAAGTCGAAGTAGGTGACGACGTAGAATGGAAGGCCCAAAGGATTCAGGACAAGTTGCAACCAGCAACCCTGTCGCAAGACTACCAAGTCGAACCCCGAAAATCCAATCACCAGATGGTTTCTCCACGCTCTGATCATAGGAGGCCAAAAGGGGTTTTAGCCTATGGGGGTTTAGTAGGGATTAGGGTTCCCATAATAGGGCTCATATTAAGGAATCCCTACCCCAAGAATCTTCAACCCCCAATTATGAAGGCCCCTATATTACAGTACCATTATAGTATCCCTGATAGTAACCCTTATAGAGCCCTTTAAAGAAACCCTAAACCCCCTTTTGGCCTCCCATCATCTGCAACTGTAGATCTCCTCGGTGAGGTCTGCATTGGCCTCTTTTGGCTGAACAACTTCGAGTGGTCCTACTGGAGTGCCAGAGCGTGGCCTTTGAGCCCCGAGCCCGCAAATCGAAGGATTTCGGCCAGAATGGTAAGATAGGATACGTAAGGATAGCTAGGATAGACAGGATAGGTATGATGAATAAGATAATAAGGATAGATAAGATACACAATAGTATAGCAAGCAGCCGCCGAAGCTTTGAGGCTTCCACGCCCTAAGGCTCTAAGGCTCAAGGTTCCGAGGATTCCCAGCAGTGTCAGCCCAGGCCGGATCCCCGTCTTCGCAATGGGTTGCCTCGCCGCCGTGGAGCGGATCCACGGTGGAGGCCATACGTTGTCGTTGTATGGGTGGTTGTCAAATTCTGTTCCCTTTTTGGGTCCCAAGGCAACCGAACTTTGACAACTACCCGTATGTATCATGATCGTGACATCACATCTTTGCGGCTGTCCCATGATGCGTTGTGATTCGTGTGCTGCCGCGGCGCTGAGGCTAGTGTTTTCTCGTTGTTCTCTCGTCGTTCTGGTCCTGGTCCTCGTCCTCGTTCTCGCGGCGGTGGGGGTGGTGCAAGTGGCGCCAAGCTAGTGCTTGTGCGATTGTGCTTATTGCTCTCGTTATTGTTTTAGCATTATCGTTGTTCTTACTGCTACTGTTGTTGTTATTGTTACTATTAATTGTTAATGCTCTTCTGTTTAGTCTTTTTATTCGGATTGTTATTATTACTCTTATGCTTAGTCTTATTATTATTCATATTCTTAGTCTTATTCTTATTCGTATTCTTATTCGGATTCTTGCTCTTGTTCTTGTTGTCGTTGTCGTTGTTAGTTGCTGGTTGTTGGTTGCTGGTTGCTGGTTGCTGGCTGTTGTCTGTTGTTGGTTGGCTGTTGATGGTTGGTGGTTGGTGGTTAGTTGTTGGTGTTGGTGTTGGTGTTGGTGTTGTTGTTGTTGTTGTTGTTGTTGTTGTTGTTGTTGTTGTTGCTGTTGTTGTTGTTGCTGTTGTCGCGGTTGGTGTGGTTGTGGTGGTGGTGCTGTTGCGGGGTGCTGGTTCTGGTGATAGCGTCGTCGATGCCGTCGTGGCGCTACCTGGTAGCTCTTCTTGTTGTTGTTGTCGTTGTCATTGTAATTTTCGTGTTCTTTTGTCAGTGTCGTCATCGTCGTGGTCGTCGTCGCTGTCTTCGTCGTGTGGTCGTTTTCGTATGCTGGCGCTGACAATGATGCTGACGATGACGGTGACGTTTAATGTGACGACATCAACTAAGACGATGACAACAGCGATCACGATGACCATGACGACGACCGCGGACATGTCGTGCTTCGCCTGGGACTGCCCTGAAACCAGAAAGGCTGAGCTGACTTTGCAGCCAGGTCACCTGACCGCATTTTGCCGCCTTCCCCGGCGCTGTTCCGCAGAGTCGGAGGATGCGAGGCCTCATGCAGCAGTAGAGCCCTTGCAGGTTTCGCTTGCAGGGCCTAGACGTGGAATGCAATGGAATGGGGGTTTATTGGTTTACACAACGCCACGTGACAATTTCGGAGGGAACTGTATAAAGCTCATTAATGTTGAAGCCCTTACTTACAGTATGCTGCCTTCGGGCCCAAGCTCAGAACTCCGAAGCTCTTGAAGCCCTTATGAAACCCCAGACTCCCAGACTTCCCTGAACCTATTCTAAGACTTCGAAGGCAAAAGGTGTTCAAGAGAAAACAGACATCTAAACCGTAAGCTTGAAACTCCTTTTTGAGTCTGCTCTCTTCCAGAGGAAGCACATCTAAACCATGAGCTCGAAACTTCTTTCTGCTCATGACGCTCCCAGAGGCCCCAAAGTAGTTCCTTTTGGGGATGACCTTATAGGGTTCTATATATGAACACGAAAAGGAACTACTTTGGGGCCTTTGGGTAAGCTCTTGCAAGCCCAACTTTGCACGCCAGGTGGGGATGGCGCGCCACCGCCTTGGGCGTCGGGTACCTCCTGGTGCTGGCTTTAGGCATTACAATCAACTCTGCAGCTTGGCGTCCTTGATTCGCCGTAGAGATCTGGTACTTTGGGAGGTACGGGCTGTCGAGTGTTGGGTTACCCCGGTCGGTATTGCCCTGAAGGAGCTTAAACCTAAAGTGACTATGGTAAGAAGATCTGCGACTTCCGGCGTCCGTCCTGGGCTCGCAGTTCCCCGGAAGCTGGAGCAAAATCTGCTCCTGGAGGGAACGCTGTTGCACAGAGTTTTTGGGTTGATGGTCCTCCCATATAGTGAGTGCATCTCAAGTCTATTCATCAGCACAGCTACCACATGCCTGAGCCACCTTGCCATGGGTGCGAATGCCAGCGCCAGCGCTTGCTGTGAAGAGCAGCCGGTCGCGTTGCCTGTGGAAGTCGTCGGCGCTGTGCAGCATGACGACAATCACTTTCCAGAGCCACCGTCACCGTCTTTATCCATCGGTGACGATATCGAGTCAGGTTTAGAGGTGGTACTTCCTGATGAGATTCTTCCTCCCCGAGTGTCGGTGAGAAGCTCATTGAGCTCAGAGTTGTTGACGTTGTCCATGTCCCCACAGTGGAGCGCAGACTTGCCAATGGTCCAACGCGCCATCAGCTTCAAGGTGGAGAGGGAAATCGTGCGGGGGATCCCGCTGGTCGTCACCCTCCGAAACTTCGGCAAGCTGTGGAAAACCTCACCTCTAGAATTGGACTTGGAGTCTCAGACGAAGCTGTGGAGCATGTCGCAGCCCGTTGACAAGTTCGATGTGTTTTTTTCGCACACCTGGAGGACACGAGGCAGCAGGAAGGTGCTCTCACTGTTGTTCCAGCATGGTTGGCGAACCTTGCTGATGCTCAGCCTTGGCTGTGCGGCAGTGGTATTCATCCTGAGTGCTGTTGGTGTGCTTCCAACAACACCCTTGACCTGGCCCGTGAATGTCATGGGCTTCAAAGCTATATGTCCTTTCTCTCCATGGACTCACCTGACCGGCACACTGGCATTGCAGATTTCTCTTTTTATTCTTCCGTACTGCAGCTGCGCATGCTCTTCACCGAAATGTTTTCTCGATGTGGTCAGCATTCATCAGACAGACAGGAGAATGAAGCAGCGAGGCGTTTACGGGCTGGGAGGCTTCCTGAGTATCTCGAAGGAGATGCATGTTCTATGGTCGCCACCGTACCTGACCCGCTCCTTGGTTGTAGATGCAACTACCGAAAGCTGCTACTTGTGTTAGGCTTAGTGGCAGACCTCAGGGCTGGCGATTTCCTGGAGCCTCATCATGAGTTGGGTATGAAAGCCCCAGGGTTACGAATAAGGTATGTTGGGTTTCTTGGTGACACACTATCCATCCGTTTTCACTTCGAACTGATGATTAATCCGCAGCTCTTTCAGAAACGAGCTTGAGGTCTTTGGTGCGTTTTCGAATTGGCCGCATTTCGCAAGGCAAACCCGCAGAAGCCTTTAAAACTGAAGCCGCTCTTCGTCGAGAGCCAGATCCTGCTCCTCACGGTGGCGAGCGGTATATGCAGCGCGATATATGTGATGGTGAGAACAGGCCATGGCATTGTGGCTCTTGCGAACCTTTCCTTTTTGCCCCTGGTGCTCTTTATACACACCAACCGAAGGTTCATGAGAGAGGAGCAACAACTCACCGAATCGCTGGAGACTTTCGACCTGCAAAATGTGCAATGCCACTCGGCCGCCGACAGGGCTTTCGTACACCTGGCCATCTCAGCTTGGTATGGCAGTGAGGAAGCCTTCACAGAGTACGTGCGTGGCCCGTTGAGGGAGGAGCTCATGGCCGCTTCCGGAGTGGACCTGCCGTTGAGCTATGCGCTTCTCATAGTTATCAGCCCATTTTGCATGGCCGTTGATGTGTGTGTAGCCATGATGCGTGCTGGGGCACCCCTCGAGGTTGTGCTGGCTGAGTTCACGAGCTTAGGGCTTGGCATAACGATGTTTTGGCTCATGTTTTGCACGAAAGTCATGTGGAGCCTTTGCAGCCGATGGGCTTCCCTTGGATCAACATGGATCAACGATTGCCTTGTGACCATGGCCGTCTTCCTGGTGTTTATGATTCTCTTGGCTGGAGGCAGCCTTCTCGTCAACGGCCTCCTGCCAATATCACCAGCAGGTGCCATAGCTGCTGGCATTGTCGCGATTGTCCTCACCCTTCTGGCTTTTAGTTCCCGTAGTGGATGCCAGGCCTTCTGAGTATGCGAGTGTTTCAGTGCCTCCCCCGCCTCAGCGTGTTCCAGCCTGTGCTTGACTTTTGACAGGCATTCCCCAACAGAGGTTGCCTCAGAACAATCGCGTTCTGGCACATTTGCTGCATTTGCTGCTGCAAAAGAGCAGCCTTACTCTTCGGACCATTGAATCAATGCAAAACGAAGCGCAGCTATACAAACGTCTGGTCTTAGACTTAAGCTTTTTGCAGAGGTGGTTCATCTTGCGTGCCTACGTTTTTGAGGAGACTTCACTGTCTTTCTTCATGCACAGCCAGAAGCATTTTGAGCTAGCAAGCCGCTTCTTTGAGCACGCGTTGAACGTGTCCCCACGCTGCTAGTTGTCGCATGGCTGCCCCAATTTTTGGCGAAACTACCTGCAAGTAGTGAAGCGCCGACGCTGGTGGTTTCCCAGGTGCCGTTGAAGGATTTCCGGCTGCTGCAACTTCGGGAGGGCTTGGTCCGTGCAAGCTGGGAGGCCGATTTGGGTTTCTGGGTCGGGGAAATTTCGGGGGCCTGGCGTCGTTTACGGTGGAGCTTCCGAGTTTGAAGCTCGTACTTTGCTGAATGAACGATTGTGGAGTCAGCGGTTTCTGCGAAGCAGAACTGACAGGATAATCCAGGATAGTGGAGTTACTTCCATCACGAGAAGCCCAGCCTCCCGTCCCGCGATGCCAGGCATTCGTCCCCCTGCTTTTCATCGACCTGATCCTGCCACGTGACGCAATAAATAGCCCTGAAAGTTTTGGACATGTCGGCTAGGAAGCCCTCCGGAAGAGATTGAAGATCTTCCTCGCGCAATATTGTCACAGCTCGCTGTTCGCTGTGTTTGTTCAACTATTCGATCGCGAGAAGCTGGATGCACACCTCGCCGAGGGCATTGACGCAGTGCGGTAACAATGGACCTCTGGCAAAGCTTTGCCGAAGCAAGCCGATGGAGTTCATGGGTGACTTGTCTGCATGCCCTGACCGTGAAATCGGGCACATACTGAGACTACAAATTCGAGAGAATGCAGACGGTTGCATTATGTTTGTCACAATCGCAAATGCTTTTTGTGTGTTTCGTTCCTCACACAGGGCGCCAAAGCGACCAAGCACACGAGCCACAGGCCGCGTTTGTGTTTTGGCCTCGCAAAGGAGACATCGCCATGGCCTTCTACATGGTGCACTTCATGGTGCTGGGCCTGGGTACCAGTCTTTGTGCCCCAGAAGAAAGTGGGAAGAGAAGGGACCTCTACAATTCAAGCGGAAAGATGCTTTGGCATCTTCTTTTACGCAGTATCTCAACAGTTCGTGGTTGAACTGATATTTGGCATTCTAAGAATTACGAAGTGGACATCATGATTGTGAGGGCTTCTGCAACCTCACTGGCACATGATCCTGAACTGCGCCCAATCCTGGTTTCGATTCTCGTGGTTGATTAGCACCCGGTCCCGAGAAGTGTGACTGTGAGGACCATGAAAACCAGCCCCGGATTCTAACATAGAGTTAGGGTTTTTAGGGTTTAGAGGCCTCAATAGTTACCTATAATGTATAGGTAATTGTTGAGGCCCCTATATTAGAACCTGGGGCTTTTGGGGGTCCCTTGTTATAATTCCAGTATACGGGGCCCCAGGACTCTATTCTACTTATTAAGGTTCTTACATTACCCAGGCAGGTCCGGGCCTCTAGTTTGGGTTCCATGGTGGCTGTTGTGACCGCCTAAGCGGACGATGTTGTGCAGCCATTTTCTCGTGTCGCAGGCAGTATCGGCGGTAGAAGTACTGGCATGCTACTGGCCACACAGATCACAATAAGCTATAGGTTAACCAGCATCATTTTTGAGAGCCTCTCCTGCGATAACTTCATGCATAGATGAGTGCTGTGAGGAAGCATGAGCAACAACAGGTACTTCTTGTAGCTTTGTCAGCGGTAGACTTCGGCGATTGGTCAGTATTGTGAATTGCGAATATTGCATGCATTTTGCGAAGTCATTAGACTCCTCGTACCTAGAAATTCTGCAGCTAGATTTCGGTACAACCATCTCACGCCCCGGTGCCCAAGCTCTAAAGCCTAAACCAAATATGGCGACAACCAAGGTGCCCGCTTCTTCCCCCCGAAGGGTCCCACGCCCATGTATGCGGCGACACCATGGCCCCGTGGCTTCATGGTGCATGGCCTTCGGGTTGAACGGCTCAACACAGGATAATTTGTTCAAGCTTAATTAAATCGTAAGGCTTACCCTAAACCCTAAACCGTCGTAAGGTTATGGGGTTTATGGGTGATGAGGGATTGGAGGAGAGCTTGGACTGTCACACTCGCCGTAGTCGGGCTTCCAAAGTCCTTGACAACATACTTTCGGCTGCTTGAAAGGTTCGAGGACTTCGCTTAACATAGGGGCCTTATTATAACTTTATAACTATAGTATAATATACACCAAAACCCTATTCTAATTATTAACGTCCCTATATAGTAGAGTCGGTTTGCGACCCTGGAGCGAAAATCCTGGAAATGCGCTACTTCCTGCTGTGATAAATGGGGCTACAAGGTTTCAAATCAGCATTCCAATGTCAGGACTCGCGTGGAAGCAGTAAGGCCTTGTGCAGAGAGAACTTTGCCGTCGGAACCTGATCGTAAGGGTTTTCGACCTGTAAGCCTGTAAGTAGATTTCTTCCCATAGATTCTCTTAGAGCTCTTGATGCCTGTGGGACCCCCAGACGAATGCAGCTCTTGCTGACACTGAAAAGAGGTCCCATAATCGAGCGTAGGGTATCAGTCAGCCGGGCTTTTCCGCCAAAGTCCAGGTGGCTGCTTGGCACATGTTTCGTCGTGGCTCTGTTCTTCGGAGCCTTTGTCACGGAAGAGCCTTATGTAACGGCGGCTTCGGTCTTTAACAGGGTTCATAAGGATGTGTAAGGACTGCTACGGTGCGATTCTTTGTACAGAGCATCCGTTACTACACTCTAATCATTGAGGCCCCTCTTGTAAGCGAAACGTACCATCTCCATCAGATTCATTGGCAGACCATGCTTCTTGTCTAGCCTAGTTGTGATCTCTACTCTGTGAGTTTGGCTTTTCGTGAAGACGCCACCTGCTAGGCACAGCCCTAAACCCTAAACCGTGGCTCTGTACCGTACCCAAGACAACCCAAGCCCCATCCGAGACGCCCGATTTGTCGATGCACGAGCTCTGCTTTGACAAACACTGTCATGTGAGGCCAACCTGAACCCTTTGTGTGTGCTTGCCGTCTGAGTGGAGAAACCCAAACTGCTAATCTGCCTGGGCACTGCAATGCCAAAACGGAAATTTAGCGATTAAGCCACAGCTACAGTCTTCTCAAGCTGTTGGTAGACCTGATACGGACTCTCCGGCCATCACCACTGCACACTCAGCGCACCGTGCAACTGCAGCAAGGATGGTTCCTCACTCGCTTCTTCGAAACTCCAACTCGCAAGTGCCTGCGAGCCTAGGCGCGGTAGAGGGCGAGGGGTGTACTTGGAGGATCATGGGACTTAGTAAGTAAGGTTAAAAGTACCTTATTTTAACGCTACGCCGCCCGCCTCGGCTGTGTAGCGGCAGGGCGAGGGGGCAGTCGATGTTTTTTTATGCTAGGGCGGCCTGTCAAACCCCAACCTTTACACGGTTGTTGATACGAAGTGCGAGGAGAATGGGTAGGGGAGGGGGGGGGGGGGGGGGGGGGGGGGGGGGGGGGGGGGGGGGGGGGGGGGGGGGGGGGTTGGGAGGCCGACAAATCAGGTAAAATGAGGGGAAGCCGGGCAAGGGGGTGGCAAACGAACGCAAGGGTGTCACCAATCATTCGGGCTGCAGGATAAAGGATTAGGTGGAGGGTACCTGAGGTAACCACCAAGACGCCTGGGCCTCTGGCCTCGGCGGATTGGGTTATAAGTATAGTTGCCCTAATTATACCCCTAGTTACTATAAGTCCCATGATCCATTTAGTAGGGGTGGAGTGGTTCCAGGCGATTCCAGGTAAATGTCTTGTATACGAACACGACGACTGCATGAAGGTGCCTGCCAACTTGTGGCGTCAGAGGAGTGCAGCTTTGCAGCTTTCGCAGCGGCTGACCATTGCTACCCTGCTTCCGCAGATCTTCACTGTGAAGCCAAGTCGTTGTTTCCAACCCTGGGAAGTCTGATGCTCCTCATGGGTGGTTATCAAAATTAGGGTCCCTTTTTTGGTCCTTATTATAGGACGGCACCTATTATTTAAGGTACCCAAAACGGCACCCCTAATTTTGACAACCACCCTCATCTTACTGTAGAACATCTTAGGACCAAAACGCGCGCAACAGTGATCTTCCAGCGCTGCATGCAAGTAGTTGTTAGCGAGCCGTAACCACGGTAGCAAAGGGATGCAAGCATCTTCGGTAAGAAGTCACGCGGATATGGGCTCAAGACCAGCATCCTGCGAGGCTGAAAAACCCACTGCCTTGAAATCCTGTCAAGGTTCAGGACTCGCAGAATGTGTTTAGGGTTTAGGGTCTAGGAGGACTCACAGACTGTAATGGGAGGGTGTCCAGATTCTAGTGGAGTTCCTATGCTGGGTTCCTGAAAGCTCGTCGGAAACTTCTCTGGCTGGGCCGGTGTGAGTTTTGATTGTGTGGGGGTGGGTCAGGGCCAAAGAGTCCTGGAAATCGCAAAAAACCCTTCCTGCATGCGACAGACAGGAGAGCAGAAGGCCTCTTGCTGCAGCAAAACTCTGCTGTAAGGGCATGCGGTTACGAAGCAGTGGGCCAAGACGTTCCCCCAAGCCTTAAGAAAGTTCTTTGGTCGAGCTTAGCTGGTAGTTGCCGGTGTTGTTTCTGTGTAAACCAGGCATGCCTGACAGGAGTTGCGGATCACCGGTGAGGCGAAGTCACTAGGTCGCGTCTCACTTTGCACCAGTTTTCGTGGCGGCCGCACTTTCCGCGGAGCCCGTGCTCTGCAAAGCAAACCCACTGGGCTACTGCCGAATGAGGGATAGCGCTTAAACACTTTTACTGTTACTATGACATACTATGACTCTTATTCTCTGTCTACTACTGCTACTATACTATACTTTATGATTGCTACTGTCAATGTTATTATGGCTGTTGCTATGATTCTTTACTAGTAGTAGTTGTAGTAGTAGTAGAAGTAGTAGTAGTAGTAGTAGTAGTAGTAGTAGTAGTAGTAGTAGTAGTAGTAGTAGTAGGAGTAGCAGTAGCAGTAGCAGTAGCAGTAGCAGTAGCAGTAGCAGCAACAGCAGGAGTAGCAGTAGCAGCAACAGCAGGAGTAGTAGTAGTAGTAGTAGTAGTAGTAGTAGTAGTAGTAGTAGTAGTAGTAGTAGCAGTAGTAGTAGTAGTAGTAGTAGTAGCAGTAGCAGCAGCAGCAGCAGTAGCAATAGCAGTAGCAGTAGCAGTAGCAGTAGCAGTAGCAGTAGCAGTCGCAGTCGCAGTCGCAGTCGCAGTCGCAGTCGCAGTCGCAGTCGCAGTCGCAGTCGCAGTGGCAGTGGCGGTGGCAGTGGCAGTGGCAGTAGTAGCAGCAGCAGTAGGAGTAGGAGTACATGCTTTTGTTGTTGGTTTGTTTATTTCGTGTTGTTAGTATTGGTAATGGTTTCATCAGTAATAATGATACACCAATAATGATGGCAACGCCAACAATATAATCAACTTGTCAGGGTTGGGTTGAAGGTCGAACTCGACTCCTGTGTTTTGGCATAATACAGCAGTTTTTCCTCCAGCATCACATTCTTGACAATTACGTTCGTGGCTGCAATCAGGTGGAAAAACCAAACTTTTCGACTGTCCTTATACCTGCGGTCCAAAACACACACACATGTCTCTCTTCTACTTACTGTTCCCCTTTGCTGAAATGTGCCAAAACGCTCGTCATAACTATGTAAATACAAGTGTAAATTATAGAAGCAATAACGATTAGTACTATTCTCGAACCTTACTACCGGGCTCGCGCCTGCCGCTGCATCGTGCGGCCAGCCGTCTGCTCCGGGTAGGTCTGTGGCATGCGCCCTGTGAATATGGCACGAACGTGAGTCGCAGTACAGAGGCCCAGGATGCAGAAGCTCTGGTCTCTTTGAGTGCTAAGCTTGGTAAAACCAGCATCTTCGAGACGCCAAGACACCAGCATTCATGGACTTCACGTGGCATGCAGTTCGCATGCGACCAATGCGTGCCGGCTAGGCGTGCACACTTGCCCAACCTTCTCGTAGCAGACCTTTCTGCAGGGGGTCGAGGGGTAGCAAGGTGATGCGAGAAGAAGGCAATCCAACACTCGAAGCACCGATGACTGATGTTTTTGCAACGGTCGGTGAAGTGGTGGCCGCATCGGCAAAATCGTAGAGGGAGCAGCATCGCTAGCAAAGCTCATTGTGGTGAAGGTTACAAGCTAGGATGCAAATCACAGCGTAGCATCAGCAACAAGCACACCAACACGACAGCCAGCTGTCGTAGTAAAAGGCTGAAGCAAGTGAAGCAAGGATTCTACATAGACATGGCAATATTTTCTTGCCACCTTTGTTTGATGAGGGAGACCCCAAACCGCAAGCCCAATAGGACACCTTAGGTGCCATGAACATGACGTTTCTCGCATTCCGAGCGAATCCTGGAGCGACTGGCCCATGTCTGCACCGGGGCTTGCATGTACAGTGGAAGACCGTAAAATTGTACGAGGTGGGGAGGATGGGAAGAAGCCACCCTTAAACCAAAACCTCCAAGCCCCGTAAACTCTTACGCCATAAACCCCAAAAGCCCAAACCTTATAAGCCCTGAACCCTCAATTCATTGAGATGTTTCGGATTCCATACCTCCAGAGAAGCCATGCCTCCAGAAAACAGGAGCCCCCACCCTCACAGCCTAAACCCTAAATCCTAAATCCAAAACCCTTCCTGAACCGGACTAAGGCCATCCTTGATCTTCCCCACGCGCTCCTGAGGCCGACTCATATAGGGGGCCTTAATACAGCAATTAGAGTAGGGTTTCATGGGTTACTATAAGGGTTTAATATAGGGGACCTTCATAATTAGAGTATGGTTTTGGGGCCCATGATACTATATTATAGTAAGAATCCCCCAAAATAGTATTGCATGGTAGCTATTATATTGGTAACTATTATACGGCCCTGTTCCGTACATTATGCCATTCGGACTTCGGATTGCCGTCCCGGTTAAGGGACTTTAGGATTTGAAGGTTTTGGGCCCTAAGGTTGGCCGTGGAAGTGCGCGTGGGTGAAATCTCGTGCAAGGCTTTGGCTTCGAGTGCATCGTACTGTGACGGCTGGTTGTTGAAGCCTGATCGCGGAAGGATTTTCCGCATCTCCATCCACGCGGGGCTGTCTGATGCTCCTCATATGCGTTGTGCACAAATCTCTGTGAAGGCGACGAATCTGCTCGACGGGTGGCCCGTCAGAGTGGCCTCTTTACCCGACCAGAACGCGCTCCGTACCGGTGAAACGCTCCGTCTTCGTGACGGGCTGGCATGCTTGGTCCCACCTGTGCCGTTTCCACTTACAGTGGCGGACTAAGCCCCGAGTGCGGGAGTCTCAGGTCTGTGGAATTCGGACCACACTTCGGCCTAGTTCTGGTGGCATCCTTAAGTTCAGTGAAGGTACTGGGACTCGGAGTAGTAGCAGTAGTAGTAGCAGCAGCAGGAGTAGTAATAGTAGTAGTAGTGGTAGTAGTAGTAGTAGTAGTAGTAGTAATAGTAGTAGTAATAGTAGTAGTAGTAGTAGTAGTAGTAGTAGTAGTAGTAGGAGTAGGAGTAGGAGTAGGAGTAGGAGTAGGAGTAGCAGTAGCAGTAGCAGTAGCAGTAGCAGTAGCAGCAACAGCAGGAGTAGCAGTAGCAGCAACAGCAGGAGTAGTAATAGTAGTAGTAGTAGTAGTAGTAGTAGTAGGCGGAGTAGGCGGAGTAGGCGGAGTAGGAGTAGCAGTAGGCGTAGGAGTATTTAGTATAGTAGTAACATGCAATGTGGTGTTTTCAGGTCATAGAGCCCCCAGCCTGTGGGCTTTGACCTCCAGCCCATCTTTTTTTTACAGGCGATTCGCCGTCCCCAGTCGGCAGCATACCAGCGACAGCGAGGAGGCAGGACCTTCTGCATTGATTAGTTGACGCAGCTCGAGAAGTAAGTGGAATTTAGAGGCGAGTTCCTTAGAGGTTTCAGGTTGGAGGCCCTTGATCCAGACTAGCAGACTAGCAGCTAGCTGCCTTCTTAGAGGTGCTCATGGTCAGTAACTCGATCTTCATCGTTTTTGCCTATGTAATTCAAGACTCCTGATCAATTACGAGTGACAAGCTCAGTACACCCGAAGTGTCGCAAAATGCAAAATCACAGTAGTGTTTGTCTTCCAAGTTTCTTGCATCGTGAATACAAGGACTCCCTTGCAGGGGCATGTTTGGCAAACATGGAAGCATGTATGAATCCGAACCCTAGCAGAAAAGAAGCTTCATCCCGAGCCGTGGCTAGGAAGTGGTGAGCTTGCCGGCAGCAGATGCGCCAGCGACTGTCTCGGCAGTTCAAGAAAAAGGTCACACCTTGGCCCGCAAATTTGCACGAATGCGATGTAGTTGATGCGCGCTTGATGTTGCGCCTGGGAGCCAGTTTGTTCCAAAAGACTGAGAGAGAAGTCTACATCGCCCTGGGATCATCACTGTTAATCAGTGCATGAAGCTCTACCGAATCATGTTGTACGGCATGTGCAGGGGAAGACTTGTCTGCCTCGTTGCTCCCCTCCATGCACGAGGGTTTGCAAGGGACATGTACCGGTGTGTTGGCTGAATGCAGGACCTATACGCTGATTTTTCGTGCCATGCAATCCGATAGCCAGCGCATACAAACCTTGGCCGTAGATTCCAAGTTCCTCGTCCGAGGGTTGCTTGTCTGCAACCTTGTCAAGGGTGTGTGCACAAATACAGGGTTTCCATCACGAAACCCACCTGACATGTTGACCTCTACCGCCTATACTAATACAGTACCCTATAACATAGTACCCTGTCATATAGTACCAGAACATAGTAAGATCCTTATTTGATGGACCCCCAACACAAGCTGAGACCTTGGAAGGCTGCCACAAAGCATGTGGGTGGTTATCAAAATCAGGGTCCCTTTTGGGATCCTTATTATAGTACGGCACCTATTATTCAAGGTACCCAAAGAGGGACCCTAATTTTGACAGCGACCCATGTGCATCCCGCAGGAGTGATCTCTGCCGTCGATGCCGGCGAGGCTGCAGGCCTGGACACGGGCCGCATGCACGAGTGAAGCTCGACTCTTCGAAGAAGCCTCTTATGGCGCGTAAAAACATTTTGCAAGGGTGATCTCCAGTGTGCCGGTGCATTGCTGGCTGGGGAGGGGTTGAAGCATCTCGCGAGGCATTATGCCCGCCTGAAACCTACAGAAACCCGAAATTCTTCATTAAACCGTAAAGGCGAACCCCAACAGGATTGCAAAGACCTGTCGCTCAGGGCGCAAGTTGAAGAAGACCCCGAGCTTGGGTGAAACCACAGAAAGGATCAACGACTTGGTGCGAGAGGCCTTTAGGGGGTTTAGGGTTTCAGTATGTTTAAGTTCCAGGGCCATTTGGACGGTTACGGGTTTAGGTTTTAGGGCCTTTTGGGCCAGAGGGGCCTCAACCAGGGGATCCTCGGTGAGATCCAATTTCGATGGGGCCACAGAATTGTGGGGCTTCGGAAAAAACAATTGTAGGTTTTGTCCTCTTTAGTTCATAGGGCCCTAGCCGGCCGGGCATAGGGACTGATGGTGCTTGACAAGTTGAAGAGTTTCAGGGCTTAGAGGCTCAGAGTGCAGGGTTCAGGTTTGGCTTTGGCAGGGTGCGAGACGTCAGGGCCTTTCGAGCTAGGGAGGCTTGCAGGGCTTTGCAGCTCACTGCTTCATTAACATGCAAGTCCCGTCGACTTCCAGTGACACGCCGACACACTCGATGGCCTACAAACCCAAGACTGATGCTTCCGAGTTCTATGTACTGGATGTGGAGTGGCCTGCAATGCCTCTGCCCCCCAAGACCTCAATGCCTGAGAAGGAGGGCGGGCCTGAAAGTCTCCCGATCTCGCTGTGAAATCCTGCGAATCCTCCTCGCAAGCAGTAGGTCCGGATGACAAAACCCCACTTCCAAAAGGCAGCTTTGCCAGAGGCCCACTTCCGCGATACCACTGCCCACACCAAGAGATCACTGAACCACTAGGCAGAGGCATGGAACCCCCGAGCTGATCTCCGTTTAGGCTTTCACAGGGGAATCCTTCCCGAGCGGATGAAACGAATCATTGATGCGCAGTCTTGCTGAGATTCGTCACCTACTGGCGTGCTTAGCCTGCTTTCATCTCGGCCTCGATGTAGGGACGTGTGGGCGAAACGCAGAAGGTGTCTATAGAGAAAGTGTCGAGCAAGTCTATTATGTTTGTTGACGGCGCGGAATTTTCCATACCACACATCTTGAACAGGTGTGCCCATACTACGTACATGAAGTAACCTTGATGTTTGCTTACATTTACCAACGCTGTAACCTGTCAGAGTTGTAAAGGTCGCAGTTGTTTGCTACTTCTGATGCCATCGGCGCTGCAAATACCCAGAGACCCTAAACCCTAAACCCTGCACCCTAAAACCTAATCCCTAAACCCTAGTTCCTAAACCCTAAATACTAAACCCTAAACTCCAAACCCTAAGCCACAAGTAGCACGAAGAGTACTACAAGGGCTTAAATATTTACCAAATGCTATTTTGGGGGGCTCCTTATTATAATGATAGTATAGTGGCCAAAACCCTATTCTAAATATCAAGGCCCCTACATTAATCAGAGTCCGCCAGGCCTGCAGAGGAAGAGTTGACCTGAAGCCCTTCGCCGGGCAGGCAATTCATTGCTGCGCAAAGTCCCCGAAGCCGCTGCGCAATGTTTAAGCTTCAGGGTTTAGGGTTTAAGGTTTGGGGTTTAGGGTTTAAGGTTCAGTCAGGGTTTAAGGTTCAGGGTTTAGGGTTTAGGCAGTTTGGTGTTTAGGGTGTGGGGAGTTGAGGTTCATCAAGTCAGCAACTGTTCATCAGTACTGCCATACATCATTGCCATACCAACGGTCGAAAGAATGTTCCACTGTCAAACATGGTTGTGGTTGCATGAAGACGGACATTGAATACAGGTAGTTACAAGCGGCATCACCGCCTGCTGCCATCTTTCTGGGGTGTGAGCATGGGTCCAAGATCTTCCATAAAGCCATATACTAACTTCGACATTTCTTGATTGCTGCAGGCAAATCCAGACCTGATCCGCTTTTGAGGCACGGACTCGAACACAACCTGAGCCAAAAGACCTGCTAGGCATCGCACCCGGTTGCTTTGGCGGACGCCGTCGTCCAACGCATGACGAAGGCAGGGCGCTGTGAGGCCCATTTGCTCTTTGGGTTCAGTGTGCAGCTTATAACCCAAGTTCTGGACCCCATCCCCTAAACCCTCAACCCTAAACCCTGAAACCCCAAGCCTTGAGCCCAACCGGGCTTCCCTTTATGAGAGCTCCGGCCTGGGGCACCGTACGGGAGATTTGAATCTAAGCTTCGGCTCTCGTTAACGACCGTATTTGTAGGTTTTAGGGTGTAGTTTGTTTCTTGTGTTTAGGGGCTTGAGGGTCTCGCGTGCGTGGAGTTTCAGGGCTTCTTCAACGTAGGAATCACATGGAAAGCCCACCATTATGTAGTTTAAGACTCTTCTTAAGGTGAATAAAATCAAGTTCCCGAACACGACTAACCATCTGAGATTGCCAGCAATCCTCATGGAAGCCAACTCCGGCCCGAACTCAAGTCGAAGGCCCTGCGCCTTGAATTCCACATTGCTCTAAACCCACAGTACTCCGCTTCAGGCTACAGGTACACATCCATCCATGCATTCATTCTTCCATCCTTACATCCTTCCATTGTTTCCATTCATGTTGTGCAAGATTACGATGTGCCTCGCTGCCCAGGTGCGTTAAGAGATATGAGATTGAGGCTGGAAAAGCAAACCCCAAAGCCAACTTACCTCATGCAAGCCTATAGAGGAGCTAACCTGCCAGAAAACTTCACGACAACCTGACAGACCTCAGGCCAACCTCACCACCACACCAACATCATCACATCATGCTATCCGAGCCGCCTCCACGGGAAAAAACCTTCGTCACACTTTCAGGAAGAAGGTAACCCCAAAAGGCACTGTGCATTTAAGCGCCAAGTTAAGTTTTTCGGTAAGCCCCGAAGCTTCGGCCTTCGATGATCAGAGTATGGCTTTGGAAAGAGACAGGTGCAAAGCTATTTACCTTCAAATCCAAATGAAATTCAGCGTACATGGTGTGCCGCATGGTCTCCCGACGCTGTCATGAAGTTGCGGCTGCCGACTCCTGGAGAATCACGACACAGATTATAGACAACGCGACGTGGACCACTCGTGGTTCTCGAAAGCCCTTGAATCGCAGCAGTACAGTATGTCGGGGAAACAACTTCGGGAACCGTCTATTGCTGGTCTCTTCGCTCAGTGGTTTTGTGGTGCTCTCCTGGTCTTGGTCGTCGCGGTCGGCACTCGTTGGTGGTAGCATGGCAGAAGTGCTGGAAAAACACAAATGGCAACTAGTTCCGACTTGTTTTCCATGCAATTGAGGTTCGTTCGGTCATGACTTTTTGGTCCTATTGGCATCACCTGGTCTCTCAACGATGCTGTCGTTGCATTTCCCGACATGAGAGCTCTGTTGCATGCAGCTGCTGAGTGTTGATTGTCGATGGTTTAAGCCTTGTCATGTCACGAACCATGAGTTCGCGGGTGATTTGTTGGACAAAGGACTATAGCAGTTTATACCCTTAATATAGCTATTATATTATACCCATTATATAGCCCATTATAGGGTAGGGGTCCCCATTAAGGGTCCCTGTTCTATTTCTGGTAGTTTGCCGGGCCGCGCCTTCCTCAGCATCTGCATCTTAATTCGAAATATTAAGATATCGATCTCGCACCCTGCCTTGGAGGCCGAGAAGCAGGTTCTCCTTGCCACCTACTTGGGCTCGTATGTAAACAACAAGGACCGTGTCATGAGGCACAGAGGGCAGGATTGCTTCCCATTTTCAGAATTGCCGTGGAACCACGTTCCTGGACGAACCAGCTATGAGATAGGCTTCGGTGTTCACAACTTCCGGAAAGTGCAGCTATGTCAGGACGATCGCCGCCTGTTTCTGGGTATCGCGAGCCGACGGAAAGTCATCGTGAGGCAGCGGAACGTCGAAACCTTTGCAATCAGAACTTCGCACACAGGCCAAAGTGACGAAGTAGAGGCGTACTGTCAACACAATTGAGGTGATTTCAATTAGTTAGGACCAACGCAACTTTACAAAGGGATTCGACAGCAGGGTCTTTCAGCCTGTCTCGAGGAAGAAGAAGGAAGACGACGACATTCCGTGCTGGGAGAAAGCACCCAAGTCTGTGAGTCTCATGGCCCGGTGCCCAGCAGGGTTTGTAATGGGGCTCCTTTAAAGGGGTCGAGAAGGGTTACTATAAGGGATCTACAAGGGCACTGTAATATAGGGGCCTAAATCATTACCAATACTATTTTGGCGGTTCTTTTTTATAATTGTAGTATAACGGGCCCCCAAACCCTATTCTAATTATTAAGGCCTTTGTATCAATCGGGATCTTCCGAATCCCTCTGATCAGCGATCGTCACATGTCGTCAACGCGAAGTGGACCTCCACAACTACGTCTCTTACTCCTCCTACTACTACTACGACGACGACGGCGACTACTCAACAGTTGTGCTGTTACTGCATCGATGACAGTAGCTACCATGCCTCACCGACGATAAGGAGAGACCGGAGAACGAAAGATTCGCGTTGCGAGGCACCCGTACAAGCAAACAGGCAGTTTTCGTAGAGCACTGCAGCGGCAAGTTTGATCCCGCAAACAGGAAAGTTGCCGAAGCCACAGCAACAGCGGTGAGAAAAGTCTCCATAACAAAGCCCGCATGCACAATGCTACCAGCCAGAGCACCCAAAAGGATATTCGTAAAGAGTCGAAGCCACGGTAGAACTGGTGATACTGGTAATACTGGTAATGGCAACAGCGTCAAATCACAGGGTTCGTGGAAGCGACAGCGATGGAAACTAGGTAATTAGTGTGATAGCTGTTGTTGAGCGAGACCTCCGGCCACTCGAAGTTCAGTTCAGCCGGCGCCTGCTGAAGTTCTACCTTTTGAACCTTCGTCTTTTCCTACTGACCCTCGTAATTCAGGGTTGGCCACATCGCCAATGCATTTCATCCACATGCAAGACTTCTTCTGCAGTATGTATGTGTGGGAATCAAAGGGTGGCAAGTTCATGGATCCTATATCTATATATGTATATATCTATATATATATATATATATCTATCTATCTATGGTGGATTAAAACTTATGCCTCTGTTCACTCTTGAAGTCTCCGCGCTCGGCCAGCGCCTGGTGGCCATCTACCACAAGATAGCGTTGGCCAGAACAAGCTTGTTGCTGGGGCGCGGGCCCTGGAGCCGCGGCAGCTGAAGTCATCTGAAGTCTTCGTTCATAATCAGCTTTGTCGGAGAATACACCTGCATCATGCATCGACAGACCACTATTGAGTAGTTAGATCAATGCTCGACAGAGACAAGCTTGCCCTCTGAGAGTAAGAGCGGTACCAGTAGAAGGAAACACGGTGTTCGCGAAGGGCAGGTCGGTCCTCGGGAAAGCGGAGCCGTAGAGCAGGTCTCCGGTGACCCTACTCGGAGTCTATCTCGAGCCAAGTGTTCGTTTCAGGTGCTGGCTGGCCGGATAATAAGCGGCTCATCGCGCATAGCCGCAGATGCTAACGAAATTTTTGGGATTGGGATTCCTGAGTGGTAGAGCTAAGCCAGCCTTGATTTTGGTGCTTCAGGAACCACTTCTGGCTGACCCTGGTCTCGCTGAAGGAGGTCGGATCTCCATGGTCCTGACGCATGGAATGTAGGTTGTACAAGGGCTTTCGAAGATTCGGCCTCAGCGAATGCCAAGATTACGAGGTAGCTCGAGCTAGGTATTCGGGCCATGCTGTTGCCCAGCTGAGTCATCTCTCAATGAGCTGTTTCTTCTAGATGTTCAGATGTTCAACCCGCTTGCACTGCTGAGAGAGGTGCTGCAACTGAACTAGTCAGTCCGTCTGTGCACAGCTGTTCCACGATTTTGGCTGCGTCCACTCAAGAGGATCAGAAGACTTCAGCCATGCTGCTCGAAACACCGGAGTTGACTCTCCTTCTCGTCCTGTGACTTTAGCAGTTCGAGACCGTCGGTACATATCGTACTTGGCCTCAGTCGAAGTATGCATGCAGGCTGTATGTATGTAGGTAGGCAGATGCACGAACGGGTACAGGTTTGGGTATCTAGGTTGGTAGCTCGACGGAACTTCGTTGCTTCCGAACGACACGTTGCTCATGAATACCCTCCTGCCGAAGCTCGAGGGTTGCGCAACTTCACTCTAAGTGTTCAGTAGAGGGAGTAGTGTGGGAGAGTGCTCCCGCACTCTGCTTCTGTGACCAGCAGCAGGCAGGATTCGTGCGAATCCGCAACGAGCGCGGCTTCCGGATCGACCGAGACATCAAGGCAAAGGGCACAGCTTCAGACCAGTCGTATAATGGGCCCGCAAAACCCTATTCTAATTATTAAGACCCCTGTTTTAGTCCACGTATTTGGAGCGTGCGGCATGGCCGATGTTGACAGCCCGTTCTTCTTGACACAGGTGGATAGCTTGGCGAGCTTGTACATCGCTCGGGCTTGTGCTACGGCCCCAAGCGCATGTTTCTCCGACGTCCTCGTATACTTCACAGGGCTTGATGGTCGCTGTGTGCTCTGAGGCAATGAGCCTCGAGATTGACTTGGCCGAGTACCTCTGTTAGTGAGTACTCTAGGCTCTTCTGCTTCAGTCTGTTTTATTTCGAGTTTTTTCTTAGGATGTGCTTCAAACTGCCCAGAGGCCCCTGAGTAGTTCCTTTTTGGGGTTCATATGTAGAATCCGATAAAGTAATCCTCAAAAGGAACTAAAATGGGGCCTCTGGGTGAAGCACGGCTCAGGGGCTTAGGATGTGCTTCGAACTGAAGCGCAGCTCGGGGCTCAGTTCGTGATTTGGAACTGTCACAGGAGCATGGATCTCATGCTGAACCCAATTATCGATAAGAGTGGGGCGATTGACAAAGGCGACAGACGGGGGACAAAATCATGCGCGTGCTGCAGGGTTGCGCCATGCAGACTCGGCAATACCATGTTGCCTTGTCGTGCTGTATCCGAGCATACCCGGCTCCTGTCGGTGATGCTGCTTTACCATCGGTTGTAGTCCTTCAACATCCGCTGCTACTTTCATCATGCTCTTGTCAGTACTGTGGTTGCTAGTGTTCTGCTCGTGTGCAATCGACACTTTACACGACAAATCAGGCCCCAAGCCATTGCAGCACTCGGAGTCTGTCAGCGGACTGAGGCCTGAACTTCCGGATCCCACGGTGGTCTGGGCGGGGTCCGCAGAGTCTTCCTGGCTCCAGCATTTCCTTGCCACAGCGCATTCACTCGCGGAACCTTCTCCACAGTCCGGTTTAACGATGCTGACCAGTAGGGAAGTCTTACAACAGTAGCATGGCAGAATGAGCTTATTTTGCCGTTGTTGCGGTGTCTATCCTGATTAAAAGCTGTGGCCGGTCAACATCGTCTTCCATGCCTTCGGATTCTGTCGTCGCGATCTCGAGGTTGACAAGGAGTACATCCCACCCGTGCTGGCGCGCCCAGATGAGGAGTCGCCCGAACCTTACCAAAAATGAATATGTCTTGGCCTGGGAATCTACTTGGAAGGCATTAGCCGCTTAGAGTTTTGGAACTTCGTGGCGGGACTCTCCCAGATGGGCATTGCCAGTGAAGAGCATCGTGCTGCCTACACAGTCCGCACAAGCAGGCAGGGCTCTGGAGAGCCATGCGTGATCGTGTATCACAGGGGCCTACATAACTACCAATAATTACTATTTTGGGGGTTCCTTATTATGACTATAGTATAGTGGGCCCCAAAAACCCTATTTTAATTATTCAGGCCCCTACAGTAGATGGGGCCATATTGAGAGTCGATCGAAGCTGGATTGATCACTCAGGTGCTTTGGGTGCCAGTGTATGACGGCCTTCCCCGGCTTGTGGCTCGCCAATGGCACGTTCTCCGCAGAGTGCCGCTGCAAGAGTCGAACCGAGAGTGATCAGTGTGACCCTGATAACATGCAGAATCAATGCGGGCTTGCGGCAGACATGATGTGGCAGCATGCAAGGCAACGTGAAATCATAGCAAACGACATCAGTTTGCAACCTTTGGGAAGAAAAAACAACGTGACACTGCAGCCTCCGCAGCACCATCAGCACGAGAAAGCCGATGAGACGTAATATAGAAGCTCGCATGACTACAAAGCTACCAATGCCTTTCCTTAGAGCTCCTTAAATATACCGTCATGACCCCCCCAAAACCCCATTCAAATCATCATGGCCCCTACTTAAGAGATCATAGGGCTCAGTAAGTATGGTTATAAGTACCTTAATTGGAGCTACTAAGTATAGTTACCCTAATTACAGCCCTCGTTACCAAGTCCCGCGATCCTTCAAGTAGGACCCTAAACCCAACCCCCCAAACTTTAAACCAAACCCAGGCCCCAAACCCTAGTATATCCCTAGTTACTAGGTCCCTTGATCCTTGAAGTACAGTATTCATGGGCTTTCCTCCAAGGGACTGGCAGTATGGGGGGATCACAAAAGGAAATCTACAAGGGCTCTATAAGAGGGTTCTTAGGGTGACTTAAAGGATCATGGGACTTCGCAACTAGGATTCTAATTAGGGTAACTGTACTTAGAGCTACTTATATCCCCAATTAAGGTACTTATAACCCTACTTACTAAGGCCCATGCTCCTCCAAGCATGGAAACAAAAACACAAGCATTGCTTCTGTCGTGTTTAGGGTTTGCGTACTAGTCTATCGACTATAGGGTGGAGGGCATGCTGGCTGGATCTGGTTGGGTATGATCGACACCTAAGTAAAAGCATCCGGATCCAGCGACATCGGGGTCTAAATGACTAATCCAGTATCCCCTTATTGTCCGTGAGAGGCCGTATCCTGGAATATTCCCCTGAAGCTCGATCTAACTACAAGCCCCCTTTGCTACAATGTGTTGGGGAGACCTTTCCTAGAACACATCGGAACATGCTAAATGGCTGTGGAGAGAAGCATCTGAAGAGCACGATTTGCATGCAGCCGTGAAGTTACTGACATGTTGGTATCCTGTGGTTTCTTGGTTTGCAAACAGAGTTGGAAGTTCGCGACAGTGTTCACCAAGTGTCCCCATAGTATGGGCACAGCACCATGCTGAACGTTCTCCCTCGCCCGACCCGCAAGAAGACGTGAAGTTATTCCGATTGCAGGTACACCTGCGAAGCGGGTAGCCTGGGCCAATTGATCCCCGAGTTCCACTGGGGTGGACCCAAGGACGGTGCATTCTGGTTCGGCAGACCAACTTGCAGACTTCGACCGTGGTTTGTCTCTGTTGTGCAGAGGTTCAACTGTGGATTCTGCTTTTCTGTGTCGATGGCCTACTTAAGGGATCATGGGACTTAGTAACTAAGGTTATAAGTACCTTAATTGGGGTCATAAGTATAGTTACCCTAATTATAGCCCTAGTTGCTAAGTCCCTTGATCCTTTAAGTATGGCCATTGAATGTTTCAAGGGGCAGGCGGAGACGAAGCTGGGAGTTCAGACGACGCCCAAAGTCCTTTCAGCTCAACCGCGAGCCCTGGGCGCTGAACTCGGCAGCCTAAGCCCAGAAAGCCTGCCCGTAAACCTTATACACCAAGTAAACCCGGTAAATCATAGTGAACCATCTGAGACCATAGTAAGCGGTAAATAATTCGTACTACTAGGCAAACCGGTCCGCTATCTCGCGCCGCCGCCTTGTGGGGCGAGCATGTCAGTCCCCGAAGACCTCTGGAACGAAGCCGACCTTTCCATACGTACTAGTACGCTCGCTTTGGTATATGGCTTAGGCTTGGGCTTCATCAGGGGCATAAATGGTACATGCAGTATCTGCTGTGCTCGGGGCGGGCTGAAGCTTGCGAGAACATCTGCCCTCAGCTCAACATGCAGCCTGTGCCCCTGCAGCTCTGACAAGGCTCCATGCCAAGTATGCTATCCAAGCATACAGCAGGTCTCACATTGTCAAGACTTGAACTGACACGGTGACGGCATTTGGTGAGACTCAGAAGAGAAATATCTGGCCGTCGCATAACGAAAGCTTGCGACACCAGCATGTAAAAAGCCTGAACCCCAACTCCCTAAACGTGTGCAAAGCGTAAACTGGGACCTAAACCCGACTAGTAACCATGCAATAGCTCGAAAAGTCAAGCCGAAGGCATAGAAATCTGAACCCTACGCCCTGACAAGCACAGGCCCCCAAAGCCGTAAGACTTTGGAGACAGCCCATGGCCACATGATCGCGCATGGCCTGTGAGTGGGGCGGCCACGCCGGTCAGGAGGTGCCGACTTCCAAGTTGCGATGGGGCTTGTATAAAATAGGGGCCTTAATAATTACCTATACTATTTTGGGGGCTCCTTGTTAGAACTATAGTATAATGGGCCCCAAAACCCTATTCTAAATATTCAGGCCCATCTATATTAGGGCTCTACAGGTCAGGCTTCTCAAGTTGATTTCGGTCTCATGGTGCAGGGATCGACGTCGGAATTCTAGCCGACGTGTTCAGTTCGATGGGGCAGTTGTTTCCTGGGATGGCATTGTCGAGTCAGGGCCTGGAGAGTTGGGTTTCGAACATCGGGAGTTCAATGTTTAGGTTCGTCTGCGTCTGCGAGATTGCTTCAGCTCAACTATTTCACACCGGTTTAGGGTGTATAGGTCTTGGTTCACCAAGAATCACACGGGTCTTAAATGGTCTCAGGGGTTCTGGGGTGGGTTGTGGGGCGGAGTGTAGGATGGAGGACACAATGCTCGTTTCTGAAGGGCTTTTACTTTTTGGAGCAGACTCGAGGCTCGTAGGTAGAATCACGACCGGCGTCTGAAAGCAGCCCGTAGCACAAAGGGTATGATTCTGGGCTGCAGTGCCTCGTCATCTCTAGCTTTGGGTGTTGGGGGACGAGTCTCCACTGAAGTGTTCTAGAGTACTATGTATTTAAGTCTTCCTGGATCTGCGAAGGCATGTGGTGCCGAAGATGGGCCGGCATGTTGTCCAGGCGGGTGTGTGTGCTCATCACCATAAGTGTGACAGATTATGCTAGTACGGGTGCTAATGGCGACGACGAGGTTGTTTTTGTTGTTGCATTTGTTGCTGTTGTTGTGCTTGTTGTGTCGTTGTTGTTGAGTGCAGGAAGGTTCTCGATGCCAGAAACAATCAACAGCGAAAGCTCCCATGAGCATTATACTACTCATACTCAGCAAGCTCCACATAATACTGGCGCTGCAAGAAATGTGCTGTCACTGACACTCATGGTGAAGAACGAAGATGATGATGACCCGAAGATTGACGAGCAACCCCCTGTGGAGGCCATTCACACCAGGGCACTCGGTTCCGATGCTGAGCAGGACCTGTCTCTCGGTATTCCAAAACGGGGGTTAGAACGAAGATTTCAAGCCCTGCAGCCGCAAACCGTTTTGGTCACGGACTGTTCAAGCTTCCATCGTGACAAAGTTGAAACTTTCCTGAATCTACGTCCGATCAACGCAATTAATCAGTGCACACTGCGAGTCTGCAGGTACTCGAGCCATAGGAAAGAGATACAGATATAGGGAGGGCGTGGAGACTATGGGGCAGCAAGGTTGCTTGAGTTTATGTCCCAGGAGACGTCGAAAGCACACTTAGGGTGTATCGTTTCGGTTCCCAAAGTCGCGGCCTTTAATGACATGCTTGCTGGATGTGAGGGCTTCCTGCGGCCAGGCAGGAGGAGAGGTTTAGCCCTGTTTCTACAAGGCGCCGCTTTCCATTGTGAAGCTGTTGTCAGATGAAGGACGGGGTCTTCCGCTGTTCCATCCGAGCACTTGATTGCAGCAATTTGCTGATGCTGAGTACATGCCAATGCAAGCTTGCGCACAGCAGCCTCAAGGCACTATTCGACCCGTATCTGGAGTTACGTAACCACGCACATGGTGCGCCATATGGCGGCGTCTATAGGCAGTGAACCTTCACGGTCTGTAGCACCGCATGCATCCCAGCATCAGTTTGCAAGCGA
Organism: Symbiodinium sp. CCMP2592; assembly: GCA_905221615.1. Lineage (NCBI taxonomy): Eukaryota > Dinophyceae > Suessiales > Symbiodiniaceae > Symbiodinium > Symbiodinium sp. CCMP2592. The sequence goes on along the minus strand of CAJNDT010006024.1, from coordinate 915,110 downwards.
CAGCTCGCATATATGTGCATACACCTGCTCAGTCTTGCAGTCTCTATGCAGGTGGTCCAGCAGCTACTCGCGGATCATGAAGCGGAACCGTGTCCCGTATATCGACTTCGAGACAGGCTGCCTGGCCGATGTTAAGTGCTATCTCATCACTGTGCATTGCTCTCGTTCATGAGTACTTTACGTTGCTCAATACACGTGCCCATAGCCATAGGAACCCCCTCCTATCTGCACAGGCTTCCCAAAGGGGGAGACACCGAAGCAAACCGTCGGGACTGCTTTCACGCTAGTGCGAGCCCCAGCGCGTGAACCGCCAAGCAGTGGCGACATGCTGGAGAGAGTTTGGAGGAGCCTGTGTTTCATAAGCATCCCCGGCACCTGCGGTAAGCCCTACACCCCAATTATCAGAACTGGAGACTCTTGTGCAGTGAGGCCAAGCAGCAAAAGCTTGAGCGATTGCTGGAGGCCGGGAAAGCTGCCATCTGTTTTGACGAGAAAGATAGGAACTTGAACAAGCGAGAAAGACAGGGACTACATGGGGATAGTGTTGCGAATGATTCCGACCGCGATATGCGGTGCAATGTGAGAGAATGGATGTCAATACCAGATTTGACTTGACGACGAGCGCCAGCAGAACCAGAAAACTTGGGTGGAATGCCCAGGTCTGCCGTGCAACTACCGCTCTTCATTGCTTACATTGGAACCGATTCAGACGGATGATTTTGCCCGCATCGATGCATTGAATTACTGCTCCGCTCTAGTTTTTGTTCGGCAGGCCTGCTGCACCTGCTCCTATCTCAGTAGCAGTAGCATGCTACGCTGCTTTCCTTAAGCTCTCCACCAACAGCCTATCTTGTACCTCGTTCGGTAGCCTTGCAGGCAACGCCTCAAACGACGTTCCGTGGCAGAGCGGGTGCCACAGACCTTTGAAGCTTCCTTTTCAGGGCTGTGCCTTCTTTGGGGTTGGAGGCCTTCGGGTCGGGATGTGAGGTTGATTTCTACACGGTAGGGCTTCGGATTTCGGTTCAAGGCGCAGGCACCACATGTCCATTGGGTTTCAGATTTCGGGCAGCTGTAGGAGGGTTTTGGGTTCCCAGCAGTTCCTGCGCTTGCTAGATTCCACGGCCGAGATCTCCTACTTGGAGGATCATGGGACTTAGTAAGTAAGGTTACAAGTACCTTAATTCGGGTGATAAGTAGTTATACGTAAAATTGCCCTAATTAAAACCGAAGTTGCCCCAGTTACAAAGTCCCATGATCCTTTAAGTAGTGACTGTCGCCAAGAAATAGCGGAACAGCAGACAGGAGTGAGGCAGGGATCGATGTGAATCAGTATCTTCCTCTATCTTCGTAGCTGCAACATGCACCAAGGAGGGCATGTGTATGTATCGTGTGTATTTATATACGTACACACACATATATATATACATACACATGGCTATATACATATATATATATATATATATATATGTTGTCACGTGCACACACACACATGAAGATGTGTTTCTGCGTGGGAACACATCTATAGGCTTTTGTGGGCCCAGGTCATCAAGCAGCTCTCGACCCGAAGGATCCGGCACTCCGGCCGTGGCGATGTTGGAAGGATCCAACAGAAGTCCTGCAAAAGTTGAGGGTTTATGGAATGTGGGGTTTAGGGTTTAGGGACTGGGGTTTCGGGTGTTGGGTTGATGGGTTAGGGTCTAGGGAGGACATACTCTTTCAAGACTTGCGGTTTGCAGTCCAGTGCCTTTGCGCGCTGTTTCTGCACTGCTGTGGGTGTGTGTGACCTCTTGACACCTCTATGCATTGACACGACGGCATTTTGTCGTTAGGTTCGTTGGATGCGGCACAGACTTGGGTTCCAGTGTAACTGCAGCCCTTCATGTGCACGTAGTCCATCTTCTATGGAACAAACATAGTGATTGAGGCGACACCACCGCATCACCTGCGCCACCCCGGACTTTTCATCTGTGCCCCGCAGGATAACGACACGTCATCGCGAAGGTGGCACGATGCAGCGGCTGCGATTCGTTGACTTCAAGCGCGCACGGAAGGCCAGATCAAGATGTTCAAAGGTATCTACAATGCACGGCTCAAAGGGGCCAGCGAACTTGATCACGGCGTGGCCTTGCGGATGCCATCAGGATTGCAAAAGGGCGAGGCTGTTTCTGTTGTTGATTCTTCTTTCCCTTCATGGCCGGAGGACATTCCAGCTGCGGTTCTGCGTATCGAGTATTCTCCAGAGCGCACGTCGCACGTGGCCCTCATCCAGTACCAGGACAGCCGTGTAATTGCATTCATTTATCAGTGTTCCATTGCACTCCATTTGCTTATGGGGGGTTGTTTACCATTTGTTTACCCCAACATAGCGACCTGAATAGTTGCCTAAGGTTCTTATGGGGTTCCTCATTATGATTAATAGTACCCTCATCGATCCCTTATAGTAGCCCTCATAGACCCTGTTAAAGGAACCCTATCCTAATTATCAGCGGCCTTCATCCGGACGGGCTTCTTGGTCCGAGCTGAGAAGCTTCCGGTCAGGATGGAGGATCACGGGACTTAGAAAGTAGGGTTATAAGTCCCTTAATTGGGGTTATAAGTATACTTACCCGAATATAGCCCTAGGCCCTATGTTACTGACTCCCATGATCCTTTAAGTAGTTATAAGTACATTTACCCTAGCCCTAATTATAACCCTAGTTGCTAAGTCCCATGATCCTTCAAGCAGGATGGCGTCTTGAGCTACATCTTGGCCCCGCTGACCCTACGCCCGGGAGACCAGGCCAGTCTGCCGGAAAAGCAGGTACCAGTAGCTTTCGCTATTATTCGTACTATTATTACTATTGTTATTCTTGCTATTAAGTTACTGTTATTATTGTTATTATTTTTACTATTATTCTACTTGTTGCACGCTGGTTGGATATTCGCCCCGAGCCGGGCTGATTTTCTGGCCAGTCGTGGCTTTGTAGATCTTCGACCCCGCAAGTACTACTTCAACTGACTCGCCCACACTACGTTGGGTGACAGCGAAATCAGCCATGTTTCGAGCCACAGCAGGTCGTCGCCAGCGAAACCGCCAATATCGTCCCGGGGAACTGTCTTCCACTGAGGCTGCAATGATTGCATGCACAGGCTTGATTTCCAAGCTCTCATGGTCCTGCGTGTTAGAGTGTGCCCCTGTATGCCTGCACCACACACTTGGGGTGACTGCACGGCCACAGCCGTGGCACCTCCTCAAGCGCAGCTTGAGAAACTATAGGAGTGGTATGTGTGGCATACGGTCAGGACATGCAAGCTGCAAGATAGGGTGTTGTCCACATTCGGATCGATTCTGATCCCCCCCAGCGCAGTTATGAAGCTGCTAAACTCGAAACCCCAAACCCCAGATTTGTTGTTGAATTCCTTGACGTCAGGAGTATTCCTGCGGGCTCGATCGTCCACAACATCGAGCTGCGCCCAGGACAGCTGTGTGCTGTAACTACTATAGCAACTGCTATGTTATTACGTACGCATGCTGCAAGGGACTAATTAAGCGGGTCTGCCGAGCGATGAACCCGTCCGTCTATTCGGCAAGCCGTTGGTGTCTGGAGTCTGGACCTTGCTGTTCAACCAACTTGAGCAACCTGCAGGCTCAACTCCTAAGCTCGAGACGTTGATCTTTTCAGATATCTGGGTGGTTCTCTAAATTAGGGTACCTTTTTGAGTCCCCAACTTTACGGCACCCTTTATAATATAGACCCTAGAAAGGACCTGAATTTAGAGAACTACCCATATTCGAGTTTCTACACCCTGATATAGTACCCTAAGTAGTAGGATCCTTCTTATAAGGACCCCAAAATATTCTACCCCTAATTCTCGGAAACTCCCATATCTTCGAGTTCTACAGCCTTTCAACGCGTTGAGCTGTGGACCGAAAATCTCGCAAGCAGGAGCGGGTGGGCAGTGCGAATCTCAGCTCGTGATGCTACAGGGGCCTTGGAAGGGGGTCTATAAGGGTTACTGTTACTACAAGGGATACGTGAGGGTACTATAATACAGGGCCTTTAGTACTTACCAACACTATTTGGGGGGTTCCTTCGTATAACTTTAGCATAAGCCCCAAAACCCTTTTCTAATTATGAAGGCCCATTTTCTGGGCCTATGTTTGGGGCTGCAGAAGTTTTGAACCCCCCCGCAATACTTCTTATGCGATGGAGAGCTGAGACATGCTGAGACCATTGCCGTCGTGATGAGGTTTCTGATCGGGTAAAAGAAGCTCGTTCATGTTGGCGGGGATGGTCCGCTGTCACGAGTTTCAGCCAATGCTCGCAGTTGTGAACCGCCTCGCCCGAGTGCGAGGTGGGTGAACATGTGCCAATACATGTGGGTGTTATGCAATGGACTTGTTCCACCTTGGTGTCATGCCCGAATCTATCTGCTGGTTATCATTTGACAGTCTCCTGAGAAACTTGGGTGTCATGCCCGACCTCAGATGCCCACTTCTGCTTCAGGAGGACTCAACTCTGTGGGTGTGCACGAACTTGGAAAGTCAGTCGGGTAGAGGAACTCGAACCAATCCCGTCTCGAGTGAACGCGGTTTCTTTCCGGCCGTCAGGAACCTCCACAGACGCCGACCCAGCCAACCGAAGAAGACTTACCTTTGGATAGTAGGGAATGGAGGAATGGGGTATAGTTTTAACTACTATTACTACCATTCTTCCATTCCCTAGTAACCAAAGGTCAGAAGACTGGGCAAAAGATCGTCAGAGACTCGAGCTGCGCATGAAGCCCCGTTTCGGTGAGGCTCATCCGAGCTGCTGGCACCTTTGCCACCATCATCACGAAGGCCTTTTTCTCTTAAGGCATCATGGGACTTAGTAAGTAGCGTTACAAGTACCTTAATTGGGGTTATAAGTATAGTTACCCTAATTATAACCCTGGTTACTAAGTCCCACGATCCTTTTAGCATGCTGCTAGAGTTCGCACGAGTTTGAGAGTTACACCATGCTGGATTTGATGGTGATGGTTGGTGATGCTCTCGTATGCCCACAAAGCGATGCATGCTGTTGTGGAATTAGCAGGAGTTACGGTAGTATCCCGTCGTGCTTTCGCTCGACCTGCATGTAGGTTGTCGCACGGCCTCGTCTTAACTCTGTCAGCTAGCTGTGGAGTCAGCTTCTCTCCTTTCTCACAAGCCTCGACATGTGTACCCCACGCCCTGCTCCTCGTCCAGAGTCTGCAATTGTGAGTGGCATGTGCGAGTGCTCTTAGGCCATCACGGCATCTGGGGCTCCGAATAACAGATCAGAGCATGCGGTCATCGAAGCATTCCTCCTCGAATTCTCTCGGTAGGCCTCCTGTGCACAGATTGGCGTGGACCCGAACTTGTCTTCGCTGGGACAGGATAGGCATTTCGCCACCATCAAGCTCCGGTCCACCGAGATCAGGAAGTTCCCACTGGAATGCTGGATCCACTGGCTCGGATTCGGGGTTTAGGGATTTTGGCTTGGGGGTTTCTAGGGTTACTTGCGGCAGCAGCAACCGGAGGAGGGCCATAACAACAACGACAGAATCAACAACAAAAAAGCAAGAGGAGCAGCCATGCCACCGCAACGACTATCGACCCTCGGACTGCCACTGGCACCACCAACGCCACCTGGACGACAGCAACAGCTGCAGCTTTTGCAGCTGCTGCTGTTGCACCGACTACAGCTCCTGCGACTGCTCGCACTACCACAACATCAACAGCTTCTATTACTATTATTGTTATTATTATTGCTATTATTGTTATTATTCCTACTGCTCTTGCTCCTGCTCCTGCTCCGGCTCCTGTTGCTTCTGCTGCTGCCACTATTCCACTACTACTGCTGCTGCTACTGCCACTGGTACTGCTACTACTTCTTCTGCTCCTGCTCCTACTCCTACTCCTACTCCTCCTGCTGCTGCCACCGCTACTACTCCTACTTCTGCTTCTGCCTAGACTTGTACGTCTATGTCACTGTCTATGTCTACTACGACGACGACATGTATGACTGATAATACGAAGTCAAGAGCTGATGCTGGCGCACGCTTGCTTGTGTGCTGACTCGGTTCTCAACACTACCTATTGACACCACCGTAACCGGCCTTCCTAGTAAGCAAAACCAGCTGCACACTGAACATGCGGATTTGTTCTCTCTACTTGTCACTGCCTGAGCATTTTCCAAGTTGGGCGCGCTTCAAAGATGGTAGGCTTTTCGCTGACTCGGAAACCATCCATGGCAGGGCGTCCATCGGGCAGCTCTCACACCTGGAACGTGCCATGCGCTTCAAAGGCGAGGATCTGGTTACCGCAAGAGCTATGGTGCCGTATGATGAAAGCCCAGGTCCGAGAATAGGGAATGAAAACGATGGCCTTCTATACTTAAAGGATCATGGGACTTAGTAACTAGGGTTATGATTAGGGTCACTATACTTATCACTATTCATAACCCCTTATGGCCTTACTTGCTAAGTCCCACGATCCTCCAAGTAAGCCGTCCTGGACCCTCCACCGACTCCTGCGGATCCGTAAACGCAAAGCTAGACTGTTGTCATCGGAGGTGACATACTTAAAGGATCATGGGACTTGGTGACTAGGGTTTTAATTAGGGTAACGATACTTATAACCCCAATTAAGGTATCTGTAACCTTACTTACAAAGTCCCGTGATCCTCCAAGTAGGGTTTAATACTGGTGGTGTAACGTCGCTGTGCTAAAGCCAGATCGAAAGGTATATGGTCTTTCATGTAGCATGATCAAGGTCAAGAGAGCATGCAAGATCATGCGAGCATACAACAACATGCACTGTAACAGAGTGTCTTGCAGACTGGGAGAAGCAGACCAACAGACAGATGCCAGTGCATGTTTATTACATTGTACCTATGTATGTATGTATGCATGTATGTATGTATGTACGTATGTATGTATGTACGTAATGTAATGTAATGTAATGTAATGTAATGCATGTATCTATACATGTATGTATGCACCGTATGTACTAGGATGGATGATTAGAAGCATATACACGTCGAAGCTTGAAAGTACTACCACCCCACAAGCATTGCCTTGTTCGCTTATTGCTTTGACATACCGCAGTGAGCATTCCTAAAGCCGTGCCTAAAGCCATGGCGAAAGTCGTCGCAGCTCCGAAGTGTCCCGCTTGCAGCAAAAGCGTCTATGCGGCCGAAGAGGCCCGGGGCGCCCAAGAGGGCTAGGATTTAAAGACTTCTTCAGCAGTTGTAGATTGAGTGTTTAGGGGTATGGGTTTTGGAGTTTGGAGCTTTCGAGTTTACGCCGTTGGCGTTTGAGGTTTCGAGGTGTAGGACGGAGAGGTTTCAAATTGAATTCATTCCGGGATCCCATCTGCCATAGCCCTGTGTTTGTCGTGAGCACCGGCTTGGCAGGTCAAAGCCCTCGACCACTCCTGGCACCCGCTCTGCTTCTGTTGCAAAGCCTGCGGTAAATCTTTGCGCGGAGGGAATTACAAGGAGACCGTGCAGGGAAGGAGGTCCAGCTAGTAGATGGCAAAGGCCTTGGCTGTAGCCTTTTGCAAGATCCTTTTGTTTGCAGTCTTGGACCACTGCTCAGAAGGCAGCTGTGTCTTCTGCCAGGACCACGACGGCAGCCCATATTGCGAGGCCGACTACCACAAGCTCTTTGGTCCCAAGGGCATTGGTTTCGGAAGCACGCTTTGCGACACAGGCATTGCGGCAGAGAAGCCAAGTGAGCATGAAGAAGAAAGTATGGAGCCTGTCTCCATCCGAGATCGCTTGGCTGCCTTCGAAAAGAAGGCGATACCTGCAGCTCCCGCTGCAAAAGTAGCTGCAAGTTCGGCACGATTCCAGTCCTCTGCCCCGAAGTGTCCGGCCTGCGGCAAGAGCGTCTATGCAGCGGAAGAAGTCAAAGGTTTGGGCCAGTCCTGGCATGTGCTGTGCTTTTGCTGCAAAGCCTGTGGTAAGAGCCTCCGGGGTGGACAGTACAAGGACCATGATGGCCATCCGTACTGCGATGCAGACTATCGGAAGCTGTTTGGCCCCAAGGGCGTTGGCTTTGGCACGACTTTGGGGGACACCGGGGTAGCTGCCGAGCTGCCCGGTACGTGCACCTCGGTTCCAGAAACAGGCTACCCCGGTAGTTTGAAGGAGAAAGTCTCGGCCTTCGAAGGCCAAGCAGCATCGCCGGCGAAGGCCGAAGCCTCACCGACCAAAGCCTCCAAGGTCTTCGTCGCTTCCGCCCCGAAATGCCCAGCTTGTGGCAAGAGCGTCTACGCAGCGGAGGAAATCAAAGGTCTAGGTCAGTCTTGGCATGTACTGTGCTTTTGCTGCAAAGCCTGTGGTAAGAGCTTGCGTGGCGGGCAGTACAAAGACCACGAAGGGCAGCCCTACTGCGAAGCGGACTACAACAAGCTTTTTGGTCCCAAGGGCATTGGCTTTGGTGCGACGCTTGGGGATACTGGGATTGCCGCCCATGCTGCGGCAGAAGGTCTTGCAACACCACAGCCAGAAGCAGAATGTGCAGGTGGTCTCAAGGAGAAGCTATCTGCGTTCGAGCAGCAAGACAAACCTGCACGGACAGATGCTGTCTCCGAAGCAGAACCAGATGAGGGCGCCGATCAAGCGAGTATGTCTCTCGCCAAAACCGCCAAATCAGCCCTCCAACCTGGTGCCCCGAAGTGTCCGGCATGCAACAAGAGTGTCTATGCTGCTGAGCAGATCAAGGGCTTAGGGAAGACTTGGCACGTGCTTTGCTTCTGCTGCAAAGCCTGTGGGAAGAGTCTTCGAGGTGGCCAGTACAAAGATCACGAGGGTCATCCATACTGTGAAGCAGACTACAGCAAACTCTACGGACCCAAGGGGATTGGCTTCGGGAGTACTTTGGCGGACACAGGGGTCGTTCGAGCTTGATCGGTGCTTCAACGAGCTCTGTGCGTGAAGAAGCCGCACGCCCGCCTCGAGAGACTCTAGATTCATCAGCAGCTGTGCTTCGTCATCACCTTTTAATGCACTGCAAGGTGTTTTCAAACGCGATACGTAGTGTCTCAACGCGCTACAGGTAGGATAAGTGGATGTGCTTCCTGGTCAGTTGTTCCGGTGTGGCCACATGGCTTCACTCGAGCTGACGATATGTGAAGCATTCCATGCTTTTAAAACCAGCGAAGAGGGCATGTGCAGAAAGCACGCCGGTGCGTTGTCATTGTTGCTTTTTGGAGTGGGTTCGCATTTGGAATGCCTCTAATTGGGTGTGTGTCGACGCCGATTGAGTGGGCTGCACCCATCACCCAGCACATTGACCTCTTTACTGTTTTATTCACAGGAATCTTGAGAATCTGCTTTCAACTGGCCTCGCAAATACCTAGCATTGGACCTTGAATAACATGAGCTGAGACACACGGCCTGTGCTCCACTGGGATTTGCCTAGACAACAGCCCTGAATCCGGAGCAAGATCGAATCTTTGTAGGCAGCCTGACATATACGCCTATGATTGCAGCTCTGCAATAACAAGAAGGCATGAATCTTCACAACCAGATGGAGCGGGGTGCGGAAATAGTCAATCATATCTCTAAAAAGAGGAACCTCCATGAGGCAAGGCCGGCGTCAACAGATGGCTTGGCTGGCGACCTTCTGTGCGCGGCAACGCCATGGATCCGTCCGGATGCCCAACAGTCTTGTCAGCACACACAGGCAATGCAGTCACGTTGGTGTCCGCACTCGCACGCAATTGCAGCAGCGGTGCATAACAGTAGCAAGAGCATTGTTCATACTGCATGAAACTGTCTCATGAGACACGGGCCAAGGCAGGGAGTGAACCTCCCCGCTCCGCTGGAAAAACAGTCCTATACTTTCCCATGTTACAATTTTGTTAAACAGGGCCACCACTCTGGAGGTCCATTCGTTGAGTCATTATGTTTGAGCTCGCAGGGGTTTTCATGTGTGTGCATGCACTCATCCGAAATGCAAGAACAATGTCAGGGTGTGTTAGCATTGTTTATGCCTGCCGGGTCATGTCGTATATGTTCACTCAGTGCTTGGCCGATGTGTAGGCATCACAACTACATGCATGCATGCATGCATGCATGCATGCATGCGTATATCTATATGTATACACGCCAAGAAAAAGACCCACTAGATTCACTAGATCAAGCGATCGAAAGATCGGCACATGTCGATCGATGTTTGTTGCTTCGCGGTTCTTGCAGATCCTCTAGTTGAGCAGCGGAAGGCGCGACATAAACCCTAAACGAAAGCAAGTGTTTGGCTGTGTTGGGAGGAAGGTTCGACCCAAAACGGGGAGCAGGTGACCCGGAAGATCCCTGCAACCGTTTTAAGTCCCTGATCCGAATCCGAACCGAAATCAAATCCTGATCCTTCGAGGGTGTAGGGTTTGGGGTTTAAGACTCGGGAGGTTACCTTCACAACTCTATGAAACCTAGAGGCGGCACTCCCTAAACCTTTGGCAGTGATGATTGCACCTGGTGAACTGAAGGGGATCGCATATGGTGAAGGCCACGTGAGGTTCCGCCTTTCTACAGGGTTTCCGCTGCGGGTTTCAGTTTTAGGGCTTGTAGGACTCATCAGGAATAGGGTTTGGGGTCAGGATGGGACGAAGGCATCGACAGAAGCAGGTGATAGGAGGAATGCATCTAGAGTTTGGGTTTAGGAGCTGACAGAGGCATAAGCATCCCCACGGTGGTGGAACGAGCGCCAAACATACGAAGAGGCCAGCATGTGATGCCCGATCCGCTTGAAGCACTTCAGGGTGATTGTCTTGAGCTGTCGACTGCCATGCTCGAGTGTCTGTTCCGGGGGGTCTGAGTGGTAAGCTGCATTCCGCATTGGTAGCATTGCGAAGTCTATCACGATGTATGCTCAGTTTAGGTCTGAGTTCAATCTTTTCCTGCATCGTAAGCATCCTTCGACCTTCGAAACCCTTGACCCTAACCCTACTATGGGTGCTTCCTTAAGTATAATGATAGTTAGTATACTGGGCCCCCAAAGCCTATTCTAATTATTAAGGCCCCTACAAACGTCTGCACATGTGGCGGATGGGCCTTGGGCGGGTCCTGCAGCACTGGAAGCACTTCTTTCGCCGTCACTAGCATAATATGCCCCAGAGCGCAATTTGGCTTTTTGAGGCCCCCATATTCTGAAGTTTCTTGTCAAACAAGGTCGATGAAGTGAAGGAGGTAGAAAGGCTAAGGCTGTCTTGCAATGGTCCTCCAGCGTAGCTTCCAATTTCTAGTTTCATCAGTTCTACGGCCTTGCATCATGTTAGATCTCCGAATACTTAGAGGACCATGGGACTTAGTAGCTAGGGTCATAACTAGGGTAAATATACTGATAACACCAATTAAGGTACTTATAACCTTACTAAGTCCCATGATCCTCCTAGCTGATTAAGAAACCTCGGGCCTTTATTAGGGTTCCTTATATGACTCCCACCATTTTGGGGTTATAGGCCCAGGGTTTCTTAATCAGGTTCCTATACGTTCCCCTGAGAGGCCGCCTGTGTCCCCATGGGGGATCCTCCGCACGGGGTACAAGACGCGTTCGCCGCTGAAGCCACTGGGTCCGCGGCTCAGGAAGTTCCAAGGCGTCGTGTGTTGGGTAATAGGGGACCCTAATATAGTAGGATCCTTATTATAAGGATCCCAAAATAAGGTACCCCTAATGTCGGAAACTCCCATTTAGGGCTTTAGGGTTTAAGGTGCAGGGTTTTGGCTAACATTTGGTTTAATCGAGGTTCAGGGCATAGGGTGTCTGGTGGCAATGCCGACTCTTGGTGTCATGCCGGGTAAAAAAAATATTACTGAGCGACACCGAGGCCCTGAAACCAACCCCGGTCGCGATTCACCCGCAACCCTTGATGGCTGGAGGATTGTTCTTAACCGCAACACAAACCCGTAAGCACTGAGCATTCCTTGCTCTCGTGAGTTTGCTGATGGTGGACGGTGAGGCTAGTTTTGGGGCCGAGACATCTCAGCAAGCCTTTGTGCTTCAGGGCGTTGTGTGCGTGCGCTAGACTGCTAGACGACGGAGGTATTCACGGATACGGTGAAGCAGCATTCGTGGCAGCCTCCTGCAGTTCTGGTATTCATGAGGTAGGGAGTCATGACATTCAAAGCTTCTGCTACAGAACTGGATTTAGACTGGCCCGACTCATCTTGTGTATTGTGGCCTGGCATTCGCTTCTTTCTGCCATCACCGGGTAGCTAAACAACAAGCCATTAAAGGCCTCATCGTGCGGCGGAAATTGCCGGGAAAGGCGTGCTGGGAGGGGCTTGTCGAGGGCATGTCTTTGAGATCTTTAGGGTTTAGGGCAGTAGGCACAGTGTTCATGTTTGGAGTCTCTCAGGGGTCACCCTGCCTCACTTCACCATAACCCGAGCAACCTCTGATCAGTGCCAACCGTCTATTTTCTCGGATTCACCTACTCAACCGTGCACACTCTAGATAAGCCTTCAAGCACTTCCCCTAAACCCTAAACCCTAAGCCGTCGGCCTTCATCGCTCTTCGAGTTCGGCTTGTTGTTTTGTGCGAAGCCGACTCTGGCGCAGTATCGATGGCCGGAGCTCTGCATCTTGCCCCTAATACCTCCCTGGTTCTTAGTAGGAAATGGGGGAATGGATCCCTATAGTAGTCCCTATATAAGTCTACTGTGTGACTTATAGGATGTTTGGAGAGTGTTAGGGTTTAATTGCTCTTCAGGGTGTAGGAAGGGCTTGCACAGGCAGACCATACATTATAGTGCATGACTGATTCACTGGACATGCCGCTGCCAGATGCAGAAGAAGTTCGGCATTGCCAACTGAGCCCGGAAGGTGCCTGGTAAGACAAACAGTTTGGGGAGATTTTTCATATTTAATAATGTTGGTAAGTGTAGAAGAAAGAGAGCCGGAGATACCGCAGGGCAGAGGCTCTTGGTACTTCATTAGTTTTTCTCTGTACTCTAGTGCTGTTTTCTCATGGAAAGGAGCATATCGCTCAGGAGATCGACTTCTTCTTCATGTGCTGTGGCAGCGGAGTGTCTCACCCCTTAGTCCGTCTGCCGCAGCGGCGTATCCCCGGAGGATGATATGCTTCCGACAGAAAAGTGATCTTGCACAGACTGGGGATGGGTTGCATGTCGTACATATTTAGCATAGAGCATTCCGTAAGTACTCTCTCGAAAGACTTTCCGTATGTCCTGGCATGGAAAGTCCCCCGGGACGCAAATCTTCAACCTTGCAGCAATGCCGGCAGCGCGCATGGGAGCATGAACGTTTCTGGGCTTTCACGCCGAGTCCGTAATCGAAATAATAGACGCGCCTCAACTTTTGTGTAGGCAATTCTGCACACATGTATGCATGTATGTATGTGCATGTATGTATGCTTGCGTGTATACATACATAAAAAACACATATTGGCACATTTTCTCCGATGCTCCATAGTCTCATATCATACCATGACTCGCGATGCTGTAAGCAGGAGGCGTGGTTGTTGCTGATTTAGAAATCATCGGAAGTGCGGGTCCTGATGATGTAGTTGTCATGTGGTAGGCTTCGGCGTAAGTTAGGTTTCAGGGTTTAGGCTCTGTTATCTAGCATGCCAGTTTTTTGCATTGTAGTAACTCGTCGTTGCTTAGAGCACGATGCAGGCGAGTATGCAAGTCTGTGCCAAAGGGCGTTACCGTCGTGTATCACGCACCTCTCCCCTGCCGTGCCCTTGATCTTTAGACCCTGAGCCCTGTGGTAGAAACTTTAATCCTCAGAAAGCCCTCGGTGAGGACGGCAAGGAGTGCCGATCCTGCCAATCCTTCGCCCTGACCATCGAGGCCCTGCTCAGGGCTTGCATACTTCAGGGCCCTCTGCGGCTCAGGGTCTTCATCTTGGGCATGGCTGGGGAGTGTTGAGTGCATATCTTCCTGATCCATGCAGGACCTGGACTATCCCAACGGCATGGGCTCTGGGGAGAACCATGTCCACAACATCTTCTGGCCCGGCCCTTGGCAACCAGACGCCGATCGGCACCATCGGCTGCGGTGAATGCCAGACCTTGAGCAGCATATTTTTGTATACTGTACCATTTTCCTTTCTCACAGTAATTCTTAACAGTGTCGTTTTCGCTGCTTTGAATGGGGGAAGGTAGGCTCGAATAGTTTGGCTTGGCTTGGCTTCTACCACCACTCAAGTTAGGGCTTATGGGTCGTGACAGTCGAATGCTTAGGGTCGCCAACATCCCTGGCGACTGGATGGCCATCAACCAGACAGCTGTTACTCAGCTCGGTGAGGCTTGGAGTTTTTCCGTTTTGCATGAGCGGTGGGGTTTGTACAGCAAACCGCAGTGATTCCTACAAGGCACCGATGTTCCATGTTCTCTGCCAAGTGTTATGTAAAGCTGTGACCAAACGCCTGGTCCAGTTCGCCCCGACCATGGTGGTGGGAAGGAACAGCCTCGAGCTCAGTTTTAGGTACACTTGAGCTGTATATTATATAGTATACTATAGTATACTATACTCGATTACTACAATTTCATATAGTTTACTGTACATAATTAAGAATAACTACAGTACCATATATTTTGTTCTATAGGGTGTAAGAGCTTCAGGGAGCATCGACTACCCAAAGTCACGGAGCTCTGGGCCTTCACCCCAGCCCATACGATAATATACTATCATACAGTAGCATATACTATGACTATAACAGACTATAGCATAGTCTATCATATAGTCTAGACTATAGTCGAGACTATAATGTGCTGTCATCTACTAGAATAGACTATAATTTCCGTCTCCGGGGACAGTGGATCTTCGGATCTCAGTTTGGATGCCTGACAGGTGTTGGGTCCTTTTTCAGCTCACAGCCTGGGTTCGTACGTCAAGGTCTTTAGCAGGTTCTTGTAGAGAAGGCTCGGCATTTCTTTGCAGAGAACGTATTCTTGGACTCTTTGGAGGTGAATTTCTCACTCTTAAGACACAGAATTAAGTAGGCTCGGGTGTAGACCTCACTCCACCTGAAGCTGGAAAGCCTTAGAGCATGCATCTTTCAGCATGAAGCCTCCAGCCCCTAAGGCTCTAAAGTGATGTTGAGGCATCCTAAACTCCTAAGTCAAAAGCACCTGCGATCAACCAGAAACTTCAACCCCTGCTCCCAAAATCTCGCCCCCTCGAACCTGACAGCCCTGAAACTCCGAACACCATGTCGAACAAGCCCTGCATGAACTCCGCAAGCCCTGCACCCGGCAGACAGCTAAAGTAAGAAGAGCCGATAACCCCCATCCTTCCCCCCTCAACCTAGCCGAAGCCGACACGACTTCAACAACAGCCCGGCAACAGTAGTCTCCCAACAGCCCATACTATAAGTAGGGTTGTAAGTCCCCTAATATGGGTTATAAGTATAGTTACCCTTTTATAACCCTACTTTTAAGTACCCATCCCTAAAGACCTGCAGCGCTGTTCTCTTAAGGCCAGGGAGCTCAAAGCATGGAAGCTCCCTGCCCCAAGCGTGGGATGCATCGGCCGGGATCCCAGTAGGAGCTATTTGGATTGATGGAGGTGAGCTAGTGCTTGTGTAATTGCTAGTACAGCTTTTTGTTACTATGCTTACTATGTTGCGACAAGAAGTTCGTTGAAAATAGTAGTAGCAACAGCTCTTGCTTGGATAATGAATGATATTTCTTTCCACAGTATCCGATTCTCAATCTCGTTATTCTTCGTATGATGATGTACACATGCGTAAGTACAGACTTACTTGGTTAGACTAGAAGGAGCCTATGAGGTGGGAGCATGTTCTTGAAGGGTGAGTAAGGTGGGATCTATCATTCTCCAGAGGTCAGGGGTCTCATGTCAAGGGTCTAGGACGCTTTAGGGATGTAGAGGCTCGCGACATGGGTGCTTTGTGATTTGGAGAGGAGTTGTAGGGTTGTGCAAGCTACAAAATCAGATTACAACCTGTTCGAGTCCTTTTTGCACCGAGCGGATACCCTCTACTTCGATGCAATTATATCTCGTCACTTGCCATGTTTTGCGAAATTCTGAGGACAATGTGTTGGGTTGAAGCTGTGAGCATGTGCTGCTTTTCGTCTCCTTGGGCTATTTCAGCCTGCATGCCCAAAACCCTCGAAACCTTGAAGCATAGCACAACCAGTTAGCTAATGTGGTTCAGCATGTAGAGCTTAATGATCAATCGTTACGAAAATCCTGGTTGCCTTCGCTGTCTACAATCCCCGAGCTCGTTATGAGGAGCATCGCCCTCGCCGTCTGTGATCCGAGACATTTCAATCTTATCGGCAGGTAGCGTGGGGGCTGCATTTGGGGTGCCCATAGAAACATAATGTGATTTTGCTTGTGCGATGCAAACCTGCAGCGGCCAAACTACGACCCGGCTTGGGCACCGAGCACATACAAGCAAGCATATGATATGTGTATGTTTGTCTCTTGCTTGGGTTCATTTTGGTAGGCCTGTGTGTTCGCATCCGGAGTTGTTTTTTTTGTGGCTTTCGTGTGTCTGTGTAGCTGGTAATGTGCGGGTATGTCCTCATGCTAGAGTGCTCGACGACCGAAGAGCACACTGAGGTACCATGTGGTGATGTGGTCGCTCGACTCGTGCTGCTGACCTGTTTCTCATCATCCGTGCCGGGGAAGCTTTCCCGCTGCATACAGTCCACAGCCCGACGTGCATTCAGTCGTGGGCTAGTCTGTCATTGCGTGCCTCAAGGCCTTGATTGCGACCTGAGCCAGGCAGCTGGAGGACATCGACTCCGACATTAGCTACCAGGCTCTGAAGTCCCTCCTGGAGGTCCATCTCCCCGTGCTTCATGTATGGGTGTTTCCGAAAACTAGGGGCACCTTATTTGGGGGTCCTTATCATAAGGATCCTAATGTTTGAAGTTCTATGTGTTCTGAGCAGGCATTTTTACGTTACTGCATGCTGGCATACTTGACATTGCTTTGGTTGGTGTCCCCCTCCTGCCACACTTCGATGCATGGCCGGCCCATCGCAGCTTTCCCCAAAACGGGGCAGGCTCAAGTCATGTAGACAGCAGAGCGACAGCTCATCACAGGATACGCTAAACCCACCAGCAAATCAGTTCATTGCTTTGCGGGGTATCCCGATGCCTTTCTGAAGCCACAAGTAGAAGTGAGGAGCAACACCATGTTTTTACTCCCCGGCTTCACACGACGCTTTGCCGATCGCCGCGACGCAAAATGAAGAAGCTTCGTTAGCAGGCCTGGAGGGTTTGCGCTGTGATACATGCGACCAAAAAGTAGCAAATTGGACAAGAGGATGGTCTTGATGAGTCAGCATGATTCGTGGGGGAGGATAAAGAGGCCACGGCGGAGGTAATAGTTATGATGATGATGATGATGACGACGACGACCACGATGACCACAACGATGATAAGGCCCATCGAGACATGTTGCCAGGTTTGCGGAGGCACAATGCCAGCTGAGGAGGCGCGCTGCAGTCGATGTCAGACCTTTCACCGAGGATCCACGTCCTTCTGCATCATCCTTCTGCCACTGATCCCTATACCCCCAAAGCCCAAACCCTGCACACCGAACCCTGGTCCCCAAAGTATGATCCCCAAAGCCAGATCCCTTTAGAATGGATTGCTACACGACGGTCCCTGTTGTCCAGGCGAGGCTTACCGCCGAAGCTCTGGCTCAGCTTGAGGCCATCTCACGCACTTCAGGGAGCTTTTTGGGTATAGGGTATGCTGGGTAGGGTCTAGAAGTTTCAACTGCATGACCTAGTCCGTATTTGGGGGTGTAGAGGGAAGGGCTCTGGCTTGAGCATGATGAGAGCTCTTTGCGGTTCATGATGCTGAACCAAATCATCAGTCTTGTTTCTCTAGGCTGGCGCTAAAAAGACAAATAGAACTCATTGCCATGACAGCTGTTGCTTGTTATTCTTACTAGCCTGATTGTTCGTCATAGTCCTATTTTTGTTGCATCCCTAGAGGTCCCTATAAACCAAAACTCCAAAGCTCCTGACGCATTCTAATGAGTCCGCCAAATTAAACTAAAGCCGTGGCTTCCACGAGTGACGGTTTGCGGTCTACGATTTAGGGTGCTGGGTTTAGTGTTTCCGACCCTAGGTGAAAGGATTGAGGATTTACGGCTTGAAGGATTTCGCGGGTCACAAGTCCAGGAAGCGGATGACGGGGATGCGACCGGAGCGCCAAAGGCCGCGAGTGCGCTCAGAGTTTCGACTTCCCAAGCTTTCCATTCTTGGGCTGGTTGGGGTTCAGGCAAAGTTCTTACAGAGCAGGAGGAGTTGTGCCATCAAGATGATAGCTGTGGCAGTTGACTTCTCTTCATCTACCATAGCAATGGCCTATTGACAACAGTGCTGTCTTTCAGACACAGGTTAATACTGTATCATGTCGGTTGTGATTCTGAGCTGCAGGGTTTCTCCTTGTAGGCTTTCGGTTTTGCTGCTGCACGTTCTGCTGCATCGTTGCGGCGGCAGGATGCCAAAGAGGGCAAGGCGGCCAAAAAGAAAAAGGAGTCGAAGAGCAAAGAAGAGATGGCCGAAGCTTGGCATCAATTTGGCCGAGAGTTCATATACTTATTATTATTATTACTACTAATGCTATTATTACTATTATTACCATTATTACTATTACTATTAGTATTATTATTATTACTATTATTATAGTTAATACTTATATTACCGCTGAGTTGAAGAGTTTAGTTGGGTTTCTCGACTTTCCTTGAGACACTAAGGGCAACGAACGAAACGCTTGAGCCTTGAGCACTTGTGTAGATGTGCCCGAACACTGCTAGCTAAGCACGACTGTGATTGCAGTTTGCGCCAGCCTTGCGCCGTGCTGTAGATTTGTGGCCTGGCTTTTGCTGGCGCCCCCGCTTTGCGTGCTTTGCACTTGGAGCCCCACGTGTTTTGGCACGTCTGAGGAGGCAAAGATGAAGTCCCCGGACGAGTCTTGGCTATCTTAGCTGTGGTTGTTGCAGAGGTGCTGGCTAGCGGATGTGTGACGAAGATCCAGTGATGGCTAGCCATTATGCAGACAGATTGAATCGCCCATGGCCCAGCACAAGCTTGAATGCCCTGCTCACAAGGCTGTCTGTAATAAAGCCCTTCGAAAGTTGAGTCATGTTGAGTCCCCGGCACAAGAGTCTTGATGTGAAAGGAAATCTTTGGCCCCAGCGATGACGAGGCTCCCGCACAGGGTTATCAAGGCAAAGTCGCTCTAAAACTTGGGACTGCCGGGAAGCTATTCCCCCAGGATCTCACCCTTCGGTTTTCGTCCGACCCCCCGTCCCCGCAGGACGAATCGCAGTTGGGACCGCTTAGCGAACAGGGCTCTGTTGATTGAGCGTATGCCCCGTCCACAATCACCACAAGACCATCATCGGAGCTGATCTCATCCTCGTCGTCGAGTGGTGCCTAGACCTGTATAATGTTATCCTGCAGGAGTCACAAAGCTTAACGGAACAGTGTTTAACTAGAAGCACTAGCCATGCTACAGTAGCGCGATAGTTTAGTATATAAGGCTAAAGGCATCCACCGTGGCGCCTTCTCAGCCGCTGGAGCCACGCCACCCCTCGAAAGGACATGCTCATCTGACAGAGATCAAAGTATTCGTAGCATGCAAAATGCCTTCCGTGCCGGTGCAGTCAGGCCGATGGCGAGGAAGGCGAAGAGGACGCATGCTTCCAAAGTGGGCCTTCTCGTCAAGATACTTGTAGGGTTTAGGGTTTAGTGTGTATCAGCATAGTAATGTGTAGGAATGCAGCGACAGTTCCCCGCACGGCGTGGGGACGCTATCGGGCTCTTGCGTGAAATTCCGAGCTTCCGCATGCAAACAACCAGGTGACCGATCGAAGCCCGTTGCTCTGTATCCCACAGTTCTGTATTGTGTTAACTGGCGTGATCACCATGCTGGCAATTCCTACAGTCCTACAGTTTCGAGAAAGCAACAGGTGCCATTGTTTCTTGCTACTAGGTTACTAGGACTACTAACGGCTTTGATGCATTATTGTAGTACTATGGAGCATCTGACTGCAAGTGCCAGCACCGGAGTATGCTGACCAGCTGGTACGGCCACCGCTTGCGATGATTGTTACTTTCAGGAAGCGGCCGAAAATGATGCTGTGGTGGAGGAGTACACCTGCCTCTCTTAAAACCTGAGCACGTCTCGTACCAAGGGAGGGGTACAAGATGTACCTGGGGCGCATAGATTGGAACCGCAGATGTGACGGAAGAAGGATTTATCAACTCGATCGTGCTCTGTTTGGGAGTCTCAGGGCCTATGGGGAGAGCTTCGAGGATACATGAAGCTGGAAGTTTCAGACAAGCATGCCATCCTATCGTGCCATTCTGTCGTATGATGCCCCAGGGCTGCTTCGCACTGGCACATATTATAGGGGTCTTACTAATTACCTATACTGTTTTGGGTGGTCCTTAATTACAATTATAGTATAATGGGCTCAAAACACTTTTCTAATTTTTCAGGCCCCTATACCTACTATATAGTACCCTTGTTTTAGATCCCTTGTAGTAAACCCCCTTGAAGCAGCCCTCTGGAACCCTAGTCTGAATTTCTTAGGCCCCTAGAACAGACGGCCCCAAACCGAGCAACCTGGCTTCCATGAATGGCAGGTTGCCACCGGGAGCTCCGAAAGGCTGCTCCTGGGAGGGGCCAAGACTTACATAAAGCAAACACGTGCACCTTCTGGCCGCTTGCAGTTGTCCTAGTATCCTTGTTTCGCTCGCTGATGGTGGCAGCATTGTTGTCGTTGACATCAGCGTGCCAGTGCTTTGGGTGTAGTGGTTGCTATGTGTGCTGAATTGGTCAAAGCAGCTGATAAACGTGGCAGCTTTCTGTCATGCTCTGGAACCCTTATAAGGCAATGTTTCTGCCGTCTTCGCCGCCATGGCGACCTATAGTTGCAGCTGACGTTTTGGAGTCACATGCCTTGGGTACGCTGCTGCCAATATCCATCGAGCATGTCGCCTAAGGGGCTTTCAGCTAGACCAGTCTGTCACATGCAGGCTTCACGGTCAAATGGGACTACGAAGCCGACGCTGGAATGCAACCACTGGACCACTAAAAATGTCTCACATAGGTCAACTGCATTCCCGGATTTTAGCTGATGGTCTGCTATCGACGGATCTCCCTGCCCAGTACGAGTAGCGCACAGTAAATCAGCTAGCAAGAGATATTTAATGGAGACTTGGCATGACTCGCATCCAAGGAAGCATCTCAGAGCCCTCAGGGAACAGTGGAGATCTCGGCTGTTTTCGTCCTGCGCGTTCAGTGTTCTGTGGCCTCTGCTGAGGAGTCGAAATATGAGGACTTGACCATTTACCAGGCACGGTGTGGATCGAAGCGAGGTTTCATGTAGTGGTCTGTGGAAAGCACTACAGCCAGCTTCAGAATCATTGGCGATACGACCCTGGATTCTTTACAGGGTGGGTGAAAGAAAGCGCATCATATCGGTGCAGGTCGGCATCATGAACAACGAGGTGGCCATCGTCGTGCGAAGCTTTGCCTGGCAATTCCGAGCCTTGCATGTCCAGGCTGAAGGCTAGCTGTTGAACTTCTGACCGAGGTGATACCGGATTTGTGGGGTGTGAGGCTTAGACTTGTCCGGCCTAAGCCATCCTGTAGGATCAACAGACATGTGTGTATGTATGTATATGTATATATATATATATATATATATATACTGTACATGTGTATACGTGCATGAAATGTAGTTAGGGACAAGCTGTCTGTCTGCAGAAGGAGCACACTGCACCCGCCTAAACAGTGAAAGAGCACCTGGCGGTCCCAGCCCGACTGACAAGCCCGGCCGACCCAAGACGATTGCCGGGGCTCCCGTTTGGGTGGTTGTCAAAATTAGCGTCGATTTTGGGTCCTTAGTATAGTACGGCACCGAATATTTAGGGTACTCAAAAAGGGCCCATAGTTTTGACAACCACCCATTTCCATCCCATGAGTTCATGATGGACACGGGACTGTGGCGGGAGCACAGTTGGTGCCCCATGCAGAACATGCATGGCACTGTGATGGGGACGCGGAAACGCAAAGGACTGGAAGACGAAGCAGATCGCCAAGTTTCTGAGAATTCGAGATTTCGAGACCACACCGAGGAGCCACAGAGCAGAACAGGGTGGCACCACCAGGAAACCGCATCACAACTAGAGCGCCGGAGCCCTATATTGTAACAGCCACCTTCGGTGCAAGCAAATCATCCAACATTTCAGGCATAGCGCTGCTTGAGGGAGCGTTCGGTGTGTTTGGAGTTCTTCCTTTGGAACGAGAAAGCATTTGCATTGCAACCTTTGTTCAATACTATTTTGGGTCCCAAAACCCCTAGTCTAGCTATTAAGGGCCCCTATACTATAGTACCCTTATAGATCCCTTATAGTAGCCCCTGTAAAGGAACCCTATACCCACATTATAGTACCCTTCTAGATCCCTTGTAGTAACCGCTTTAAGGAACCCTATTCTAATTATTAAGGCCCCTATACCTACATATTATAGTGCCCTTGTAGATCCCTTGTAGTATTAACCCCTTTAATGGAACCCTATTAAAATCTATTCTACTTATTCAGGGCCCCTTTTTTTAAGTCCCGAGGCTGGCGGATGCCTCGCGTTCGTCTGCTCGCAGACTACCTCGCCGGCGCGATCCAGGGATTTGCCGCCGACCTCAGAGACGCGGTGGATGACTGGGATAAGGAGAACTATAGTCTGATTAGGAATTAGTAAACGAAATTTTACAACCCAAGAGGATATTACACATATAATTTTCATATTATGGCTCTAAGGGGGATATAGAGAAATCGTCACAAGTTTGAAGCGTTTCCGTGTTTAGGCAGTGTTCGTTCAGTGGCGGCTTGCGGCCAAGTTGCCTCCTGGGCTTCCCTGTTCCATCCGCAGTCTTGACTTGCCATCGACTGCTACCAGTCTCATGCATGTTGTCTTCTGATTGAGCTCAACATTCAAACAACAGCGTACACTCCGCAACTTTTGCCCACGTGTTCGAGCACTGCTAGAAGGGGCTGACTTTTAGCTGAGCTGAGGCAGTGGTTCCACGGATGCTGGACGGGCCGCAGAGGGCTTGAGCTTGGGGGGGGGTGTTAAGATATATGTAAAACAGCAGTATATACGATAAAATATGTGTACAGTACACGTGTGTATGTGAGTATGTGTATAAGTGTATATGTGCATGCATTTCGCTATCTATCTATTATCTATCTATCTATCTATATATATATATATATATATGTATGTATCCACACCTATATCTGTACCTACATCTATGTATATGTACATATATACACACACATGTATATTCGTTTGTATATATATATATATATATATATATATATACATATATGCATGCATGTATGCGTATACGCATATATATATATATATATAAATAAATATATATGCACACAGATGCATACATACATGCAATGCATACACACATACACACAGTTCAATTCTATTTTCTTCGGCTCTACTCTATTGTAACGTAGTCTATTTCATACCATGGTCCATTACATCACATTGCAGTACATCGCGTTATCCTATATGGTGTTGCTGTATACAGTTTACAGTTGTGGAGGGGCTACGATGGCATACTGCGTCTGACTATTCCGAACGAAGAGTTTCGGATTGGTCGCAGTTTGCCGCTTAAAGCTTGGAATCATTGGTGCTCTGTCGGTTGGCTAATGCAACAAAAATTCAAACATACATACACACATACATGCGTTGCTTTGCATACATACGTACATGCATACACACATCCGTGCGTACATGCAGACATGCATGCATGATACATGCCATGCATGCATGCATACGTGCATACATACATGCATACATACATACATGCGTACATATGTATATATACATATGTATATACATATAGTCATATGTAGAGAGAGAGAGAGAGAGAGAGAGAGAGAGAGAGAGAGAGAGAGAGAGAGAGAGAGAGAGAGAGAGAGAGAGAGAGAGAGAGAGAGAGAGAGAGAGAGAGAGAGAGAGAGAGAGAGAGGGAGATAGACAGAGAGAGAGAGAGAGAGTGCGGAACCCACTCGTAGGTGGTTTTATTAATTCAATCTTCTGTGCTTTAGTACTTGGCCTCGGGATTTCGGCTTCCTTGAGTTAAGATCCGGACGGCAGCTCGGCCGCGAACCTGGGGCGTCCTAGCTGCGAGACGGCACTTTGTCTTGTCAGGGCTGCCGTTGATCTCTGCGATATTTGAGACTAATTTGTAGGGACGGATACCGACTCCAGTCCCGAGGTTTTCCCTGAAGGACATCCGAAGACTTCAGCCCCTCACTCCGCAGAAGTTGTGAGGAGGTTTCGAACCGTTTCTGCACGCGTTAAAACCAAAACGGACTCCCTATATAACAATATGCATACTTCACATTGTTTAGATAGTGTTTATTGCTGCATGATAATGCGTTATCATGTGTAATGTTGGATACCAGAATCCTGAAGGACTAATAGACCCCTGTTGTCTTGGAGCACTGCGGTCAGGACTCCCCACCTCTGCAGGAGGGAGAGCAAGACGATGGCATTCCCGAGGACCACCATCTGAAATAGGAGCACTTGAGGGAATGATGCTAGAGGGCTGCTGTGTGAGATGCTACAGCCACGGCAGATGTTGCTTTGCAACTGCCGTAGTCTGGTTGGGCTTTCGCTTTCCTTACTTGATTTCTCCATACACACTCGCCGACGCAGAGGATTACCCGCTGCTGGAGACCGATCTGGACCGACCAGGGAAGGGGGCAAGCAGAGCAGTCTGGGCTTAAAGTTTGGGGTTCAAGCCATTTCCTGTCGAAAGCAGCTTCATGCGAAATGCTCACATGTGCCAGAGAGTGCTTTGTTGGATGGTGCGCTCTCGCCGCCATGAGCTGAAGTTGCTTTTGCGATGGCCGTGGCATCTTGAGTTTTCTTGTTTACTGCAGCCTGCAGGGGAAGCCATGGAATCATTAAGCGGTACTTCCAACAGGAACTTCTCGCCAAAGGTGTGTGCGATCGGTGCGAGATGTTCATGCAAAGTGCGAGCCGATCGCTGTCGTCACAATCTACATCCTTCTGTCAGCCCCTGCTTTACAGGACACTGGCCTGCCCGCAACCCAGGGATGAACTCTCCAAGCGAGAGTGCATCTGAACACGTGTTTCAAGGTCTAGGGGGCTTCATAATTTGAATAGGGTTTGGGGAGTATATTTACCATAGTTTAATAAGGTATTAAAAGCCCCTGCATTACGTAGTGTGTCTCGCATCTAATGGCCGGCCAAAACCGTTAGAGGAGCGGAGCTCGAGACACGAGAAGGTTTTGGCCCGAGCTTGTCCGGACCTTGAAACTCCTAAGCCCTCAACCAGGTTCTGTCAAATTTGATATTGAGAACTATGCTCGTTGTCAGACGAATCGATCAACAAACGCAACAAACAACAACTCCGAGCTCACAGTATCGGCCTTTCCTGATCTGGCTGTAGAAGCTAGGCCTGAGAGTCCTGCAGCCGTTGTTATCAATATTGGTATTGCTGGTATTGCTTGTTGTTACTAGTCTATAATGCTGTAATAGCTGCATAGCCGCAAACCGTGTTATAAACTTGTCTTTTTTGACTCATGGATGTTATAGTCTTGCTATTACTGTTGATGTTACTGTGATTATCTCCAGCCGTCTTCTAGTAGCTCTGCAGCCTGAAGCATCCGTTTTTCCCTGAACTCAGAGCCGATTGCCCAGGGCGGGTCTCAAAGGCTGGATCATGAAGAATGTCCGAGCCTTGGGGGTGGGTTACTACAGGGGCCTAAATCATTTCCAATACTATTTGTAGTGGGGGCTCCTTGTTAGAAGTATAGTATACTGGGCCCCAAAACCCTAGTCTAATCATTAAGGCTCCTGTATTAGCTTGCGAGTAAGGGATGACCTGCAGGCATCGTGTGAGCGCTGTCTTGGCTTCATGAGCAAGTGTCACTTGCAATACAGCATGCACAAGATCTTAGAGACATATTGCGAGTGTGCACCGGGTGCATAGCACAGCCTGGAGCAGGGCTAGTTACGCGCACAGCTTCCTATTTACGCACCTGGGCACACTCCTAGTCCGATTCCTTGTTCTAAGTTTTGGCCCACACGTTTTCGCTCTCGTCCATGATCCTGGCCGCCCTTAACTTCAAGAGCCGGAAATGCTGGCCAGACCTACGAGTTCTACCTGTCCAAGTTCCGACTCGCGGCGAACTATCTCCGGCAAGTCGCTAAAGCCAGCAGGACCGGCAACGCATTGCAACTTTGACCTGAGTGATTCTGGGCCGGTTGGGCATGAAAGGCACCAGGACCCTCCATGTACCCTTAAATAGAGGTATATGGCCTCGAATAATGGACATTCAGGGTCTAATAGAGGGTAGATGGAGGGTCTAGGCATAACGACTTTGTGGCAGGCGACGGCTTCAAGCTCGGCGATTACAACGCTAAGTCTTGTCGCCTCGTAGACTTCGCAAGCTTGAGAAATGAGGGGCGGCTATACGGTACTTGTAGCATCTTGTCGCATGTCACAAGGGAGCTCATGAAGGTTCACTGTAGGTCTGCATCGCGATGTGCCAGGATTGGCATCGTCGGACTTGGTTGGGGCTCCTGGCTGGCCTGCTACGGCGGCTAGCCTTCCATGATCTTCCGTTGGTTTAGGGTTTAGGGCGGCTAGCCTTTCATTGGGATGATGGGCACTTCGTGGTGTGTATGTGTGTGTGTGTGTTATGCTCATGTGTGTTTGTTGTTTTCGCAGCACCGTGAATTCTGTGACAATGTTGACAGCTACTGTTAGCATGCAGTACTGCTGTTCTCTAACGAGTCTGTGATTTCTCTTGCTTCTTCACCTGTTATTCTCACTCTTGCTGTCTCCTCGCAATTTGCCGGTTGCCATCCCGGGATGGAAATCTTCAAGCATGGTGACCCTTGATCGTCAGGGCTACAGGGTCGATGCAACGAGGGCTCAATTCACGGCAAGAGCTCGCTCTGGCTTCAGTGTTGTGACTCTCCTCCGCGGGTAGGCTTGGGGTTGGTATACCTGTTGTCAAGTCGTGCATGGCATATGTATAGCGCTCGTTGTTCCGGTCGTTTGCGTTTATACATAGACTGAGTTCCTCCAAATCAACATGCAGAAATGGATCGTGTAGTTTTTAACCTCGCGTTTCGCCGTAGATAAAGTGGTTGCTGGCAAGTGGAACCCGACAGAACCGCTTTGTATTAGAAAGCCTGAGGGGCGGGGGGGGGGGGGAAACAATAACAAGCTGCATTTACATTTTGTGTGGCAGCTTCGCCCAAGGTGCCGAATACCTCGGAGTGGACTTTGGCTGCTCAGTGCCATAGCCTCAAGGGGCCAACTTTGTGCAGTTGGGGGCCATCAGCCACAGCAAGACGATTATGGTAGCAGATAGTATCTTATAGTACGTAACAGTATATCATACCATATATGAAAATGTTCTGACATTTTCTAGAAATTATGGGTCATAACCGTAACAGCACTAGCCGTCGTGAGCTTGCGAGTTGTCTCCAGGTTTTGTTGGAAAACATTCGCTCGAGGTCCCTCATGTGTGTCGTACGTACACGTCTCGCAGAGATCATGCGATGCCGATATTCGCGTAACTTCGGGTTGAAGGCGAGATTGCAGAATTCCCTCGCCTGACTCTTAGCAGTTACTTAAAATCGAAGTCGCTTGACCCTAATCCCCAAACCCTTCCTTGAGGATGATAACGCCGCTTCTACATCGCCTGGGCATCTGGGACGGTGTCAGCCCAGAGCGTTTGATCGCGCGCGGTGCTTAGCCGCTCCATTCCACAAAGACTTGCACACATTCACCGGCATGCCAATGTCAAGGGAATAGGAAGTGTTGTAGTGCACAAAGTAGGCATGGCATGTTTCCAAGGAGGTTCAACATCGAGGAAGGGGTTAAGAGAAGGCAAGGCTCACCAACGGGAGATGTGTGCAAGCTGTTGAGTATGCCCAAACGGACTGCCCTGCCTGAAGCTTCAAGAAGCTTTGGTCTTCCAGTCCTGACAACCACTGAAAGCCATACGTGTTGGCACCCGTGTACCCGTGAACCTGAATGGACCTTCAGGAAGTGCCCTGCTCCCGCTGGGCTCTGAGATGTTCGTGTCGTGTCTCGACCTCTCGGGCGGCAACGATCTTCGTTTGTACTGTGCATGTCTTGCCATTGCTTCAGCTGGCCCTTGCCGAGGGTTGGGAACATCCAAATCGCCAGGTTAGTTTCATGGTCTCCTCAGATGAGCCTGCAGATTACGAAAGCGGAGGACATGGCATGCATGCGTGCAGATCTATTGAAGCCCGTCTTCAGAATGGTCAACTTCCCATGGTCTGATCCAAACAGAGTAAATCTGGTGCTTGTTGCTGGCGTTGAGTCTCGTGGGTTCAGCTGCTTGCAGACAAACGATTGACTAAGCACACAGCCAGACGTATGTATGTGTATATACGCACATACTGTCTGTATATGGTATGTACATGCTGTATTTGACAGTTACGCTTGTGCATAGACCAAATTATCTGTAGTATGCACAGAATGCGTAGGCACGGGTCTGTCTATCTACCTGTCTATCTATATGATCGGCGCTTCCGGCAGAGGAGCATATTTTGCCGTGAACTCGGAGAAGTTCCGCAGGCGTGGCTGTGGCAGATTAAATTAGGGCTTACAGGATTTAGGGTGGATGATCTCGGATCACCGCTGACAGCCGGGCAATGGCAAGCAAGCTTGTAATGCACTCTGGGTGTCATTCGTCGACACTCTTTGCCTACAGTCTCCGTTGTAGCTATTTTTTGGTCTAGCCACTCTCAGATTATAAGGAAACCCTCCTTTATGGTTTTGGGAGAAGCTGCTGCTCTTAGACTCTTGGAGCTTGCTTGGAGTTCTGTCAGAGCATTGAGGCGTGTTCAGATTCACAGGTCAACAGAGTGCGAACTCTTCAAGACCATGCGCAATGGCTTCGTTGCACTCTCAGCTGTGTTCCGTTGTGCACACATGGCCTGCACTATAGCCTCAATTCATTTGGCAGTACTTTTTAGTTTTAGTTACTTGTCCGTCGTCCTCTCTGTCATATGAAGATACTATACCCCATGTGCCAGAGCCCTAGGCCTGCAACCCTGGATCCTTGAACTCCACGTGAACCCTCTAATCTCTAAAAACCTTAAACTCTTAAAGCCCTTCGAACCCCAAAGCCCTCAAGCCCCCTGCGACCTCACGTACTATATAGGCCTCCATATACATATGTATATATATATATATGTGTGTGTGTGTGTGTGTATATGTCTATATACTGGGCCCCCCAAACCCTGTTCGAATTATTTAGGCCCTATATCATAAACCCAGGATTCTCGTGAGAGCTTCTTGGGTCCGCGTAAGGTGACCCAGGGGAACTTCGAAGATCCTGGCACCCGCCAGGCGAAGTTCGAGCCTTCGAGCGGTTCAGGATTTTAGCGGTCTTTAAGGGTTTAGGGTATTAAGGGCTTCAAGGGCTGTAAGGGTTGAGGGTTGTAGGGGTTTAGGGTTTTAGCAGCTTTAAGGGTTTAGGGGTCTTTAGGGTCTTAATGGGTTTTAAGGGTTTGGGGTTTGGGGCTTGGGTCTTGCTTGCTGGTGACTCATTGTTGTTTTGGGGGTTTAGGGTTCTGTGAGGTTAGAGGGGTGTGGATGTTTCAGGCTTGGGGTTTCTGACATACCGGGGTTTAAGGTTTAGATTTGTCGGGTGCAGAGTGTAGGGATTCCAAGAAGGGGTTCAGAGGTTTCGGGTTGACGGTTTCTAAGGATTGTGGGTTTGGTGTAGAGGTTTCGGATTTGGTGTTTCTAAGATTCTAGAGTTTGTGGTCTTGAGAGGCAGGGCTTCGGCGGTTTCAGTTTCAGGGTTTAGGTTTTAGGGCTTAGAGGTTGAGGATATGGGGTTTTCGGGCGGGAGTTAACGTTGATGAGCTTGTACGAGGTTTAAGCTTGTTTTGGTCTTGGTGGCCCTTGCCAGCCAGTCAGGTGTTCCAGATTCCAGTGAGCCTCAAAGGAGTCTTGCCTGTGCCAGGAGATTATCCGTGCCGTTGAGCTGGCCTGTTTAATCAAAGCTGATGAGGTTTAGGATCTAGCTGGGTTTGGCAAGTGTTGTCTTCGGCGTTACAGGTTTTAGCGCTGAGGACGTTGACGGTCTAGGATTTAGTTGCGACATTGAGGGTTCAGTGAACATCCGTCACGTTTGCATGTTGTTTTGAGTCGAAACATACGATCCGAACTCTGGAGTTCCATGTAATCTGCACTTGCACATGCAGTTGTTGGCATCAGGCAGCTTCTGCTGCCTGCAGGATTTGAAGAGAGTCTGGCGAAATGAAATCCGAAGGAGTATCTTACAGACATCAAGCTGCAGCGGTCTCCAGGGAAATGACTTTCTTCCTTGAAGCCCCATGAAGTGTGTAGCTTGTCTCCTCAACCTTCTGAAGCATCTTGCTCTTCTCAGCAAGGCCATCGAGACCTCGATCCCCCCCTGGCCAAAAAGCCTTCGTATCAGCGCTTCAACAGCGGCCAGTTTAACAAGACGGCTGCCTTCCTTCGCAAGTTCCTGTGGCCATTCCCGTCGGTGACTCGAATCTACTGACAGTGGTGGAGTGCAAGTCACAGGCAAATTTTACGGTGATGCTGCATCGGTCATTAAGGATTTCGATGGGGAGGGAGGGACGGAGAGCGTTCGAGAGGGCCCGAGAGGCAGGCAGAACCTTTGGTGAAGAGTAGAGGAGACGCTTGTCGTTGCCAAGTGAACCTTGAGCTGCAAGTCTTGTTGACCTGTTTTGAGCTAAGTCAACCTCTGTTCGGTGATGTAGGTCGAGAGTACTCCGGAGATCTAAGGAGGGAAAGAGGACCTCATGAGTATGCAGCCAGTGGTGCTTTCGAAATCTTCCGTGACGCGCCTTTGAGTTGAGGCTTGGTGGAGGCTATGCCTACCTTAGGCCAGCTCCTGAGCCTCAGGGCATCTCAAGCTTGAATGGATGCTATAGGGGCTTGAATAATTAGAACAGGGTTGTGGGGTCCATGATACTAGAGTTAAAATTAGGAACCCCCCACAATATGATAGGTACTTATTAAGGCCCCTAGAGTACAAGGGTTTGGGGCTTAGGGCCGAAGTTTCTGCCTGGATTCCGATTCGTAAACCTAAGTTCCGGCCTTCAGGACTTGCTTCCCGAAGCCCTAAACCCTAAACTTCCCAAAACCCTAGCCCCTAAGCTTCCCGAAACCCTAAACCCTAAACCATAACCTTCCCGAAACCCCAATAAACCCTAAACCTCTAAGATCCGAAGGCCCGAAGACCTTGTGCCGTACCCGCTTACACCTCAAGCCCCGAAGTGCGACAGCCCAAGAGTCTGCAAACTGCAGGGCCCGGGCCTTCCCAGCGTTAACCTACCACGACATCGCTATCAGGTTGAGGGATTAGGGTTTTAGGATTTTAGGGTTTTAGGGTTTAGGGTTTAGGATTAGGGTGCATGTTTGTGTTTTGGTTTTCTTGAAGTATTCTTTACGGTTTAGCTTTTGCGTCCTGGGTCTGGAGATGTGCCCCGGGCCGCAGCGAACCAGATGCCTGGACCGATGCACTGCTGCTGCTGCTGCTGCTGCTGCTGCTGCTTCGACTACTGCCACTACTGCTACGAATCGAGAAGAACAAGTCGCATGTAGAACTACTAATTGGGGATTCCGCATTATACTCTAATGGGGCCTGAAACACCAGCTATTAAGGCCCCTACATTACACTGGGCAAACTTGCTAAACCTTAAACCTAAACCCTAAAACCCTAAAAATCCTGGTGTATCCCCCCTGGGGTCTCCAGGTATTTGGCTTCAAAGGGCGACTTCGAAGCCATGCAGGAGCCGGGTTCGCTGGGGGCTTCAGGGTTTTGGGGTTCAAACTTATTTGTTCAAGATGATGAGAAGCACTAGTAATAATAATAACCGTCATTATAATAGTTGTAATAATAACAATGATATTAGCAATCGTCATAGTAATAATTAAGGATTTAACAGTGTGACAGCTTAAGGCGGCGCTCCTTTTGGGGGGGACCCGAACTAGTACGGCATCCTTACAGAAAGGCCCTCAGAGGGACCCTCATTCGGAGAAGTACCCTTACTTGGAGGATCCGGGGACTTAGTAAGTAAGGTCATAAGTACCTTAATTGCGGTTATAAGTATAGTTACCCTAATTATAACCCTGGTTACTAAGTCCCATGATCCTTTCAGTATGGCCCCTTAAGAAGCCCAGTCTGAGCCCCAGAGTCCCTGAAGCCGAAATGGGAGTTTCGGAAAATTAGGGGTACCAAATTTTGGGGTCCTTACAAGAAGGATCCCATCATTTAGGGTCCTATATTAGGGTCCCCAATTTCGGGAAACTCCCAAATTGCACTGAAGATCCCAAAGGTATCAAACCCCAGGCCGTAAAAGTAAAGACCTAAACACCCAGAGCCCAAAAGACGCAATAGAAGAAGTATCACCTTGTGGTATATTCCGTGCCCCAAAATCCCACTCAGTTTATGAAGGCTTAGATGATATGAAAACCGCAGGGCCTCCTCCAGCTCGGGGTACCCGCCGGCGGCCGCGATAGCTTGGATGAAGTCGAGCTCGGGCCCTATTGGATTTTGCGAAAGGGGGTGAGGTGGTTTCAGGGGGCGCACAGCGCGCAGTCAGGCATGTGATCCCGGGCACAGTCGTCCGGTTGACAGCGCTGTCTTAAAGTGAGGCAACCACCTATCCTGTACGCTGCCCGGGATGGACACCGAGAAGCCATCAAGCTGCTCGCGCAGTACGAGGCGGGAAATGTGCCGAGACCAGGGGAGGTGCTTAGTGGCACCTTCCTGTTGGCCAGTCGGGATGCTTCGGTTTAAGAGGGGAAGAGATGTTGAAAGTCCATCGGGCCAATATGTAGAGATCATTTGGGTTCCAAGCGTCTGACATGTGACCCAGAAGTAGGCTTGACAGCTGCAGTTTGGGATGGTGATGCTGTGACTGAAAGATGTGCAGCCCACAAGGCAGACGTCAACGAAGTTGGCGGCATTCCCTTTGAAACAGCCCTGCATGTTGCAGTGCAGTTCTGGCCTCAGCTGAGAGGGAGAATCAAGCATCGACTTACTTGCTCCTATAAGCACAGTCTATGTATATGTAGATGTAGATGTATGTAGTATGTGCGTGCTTATGTATGTATGTATATATATATATATATATATATCTTTGTGTATGTGTCCCTGTAGCTGGCTATCCAACGTGTGTGGCAACCGGCTCGCAATTCTCTGTGGTGTGGGACACCAAAGATTCGCTGATGTGAGGTCTTAGGGCCAAGCACTTGATTTGCGAAGGAAGTCTATGCTACCCTCGCATAGGTCAATTGTCGTATTGCGGCAGCATATTGAATGTTTGTTTTTTGCCGGGTGCTGCGGGACTGGGCTTTCTTTCAACCAGGTTTTGCGCTGTTCCTTCCGCTGCGGTGTGCCAGGAGTCACAAACTCAAAGTGGTCCAAATGCTGTTGGTCAGCATCCCAGCTGAGACAGACAGGTCCACAACGATCTGACACACCATGGCGATGTCGCCAAGAGTGGCGTTCATGATGCTGCTGATGATGACAGTGTGCATGCTGATGAAGCTGTTCATGATGATGATAATGATGATAACGATGATGATGGTGATGGCGATCATGGTAATGATGTTGGTCATAGCCTGGATCACGGTGATGACGATGATGATAAGGGTGATGATGACGTTGACAATGTTGCCAATAATAATGAGGATGCTGACGAGGATGGTGATGACGAGTATGAAAATTAGTGACACCGATGACTAGCACGATTGATGTGTCATGTTCTGTGTTGCGTGCCGTACCGCTTCGATTTGCTGCCATAGCTAAAGGCTAAAACCTGTGCATTCAGAGTTTGCCTGGTAGCCTTACAACAAACAAGCCTGGCACTGACTGTCCATGCGCTCTTAACCCTGCTGTAAACTTTGAGGATCCTTGAACCGCCTGAGCCCGCTTCCAAAACGATGTCTGCTTCGCTGGCAGTCCCTGCGCGCGGACCCACAGATCAAAGATGCCGGAGGCTGACCGAAAACTGGCTGCTGGGTGCTAAGGCTTTCAAGGCACTTATGTGCTTCTGTGTTTGGAACTCAGAGGTTCCATCAATGAGCATGACAGAACTTAAAATTTCAGACATGGTTGTCTTGGGCCAGCTTTTGGCATGCAGTGAAGGTCCGACCGGCTAGCTTGGCTCATGAGCCTCTGAGACTGCGGGTACCGCAGCGCCCCAATTTTGACCGGCAGGCTTCGGTATGACAAGATGAGCTCAAACTCCAAACTCCAAAGTCGCCCGAACGCCGAAACATGCCGAGGCCCTGAACCGAAACCCTGAAAATGTCTAGGCCTGCCCAAGGCAAGAGGCCAGCCGCGTAAGCTCATACTGTAGCTCTACTCGAGGCCATTAGCGGTTCTTGAGCAAGAGGCTTCTGCCCCAGTCCAGATTCTGTTTCGCAGGGACCCCTACAACAGGACACCTCGCTTTTGGCCGCTTGTGTACATAATATGTATGTATACGTATGTATGTTTATATCTGTATGTATGTGTGTATATATATATATATTCTATGCGCATATGCATATGTATATGTATAGCTATATGTATATGACTATGTATATGTGTAAACCATTAGACACATGCACCTTGAAGCCGGTAATCTGACACTATGATTGCTATGCGACTACTCTGCTACATGCTCCGTTCACTGCAAGCTACGTATCCTAAACCCTAAAACCCCAAACCCTAATCCCTAAAGCCCCAAACCCTAAACCCCTAATCCCTATATAAACCCTAAACCCCCAATCCCTAAACCCTAAACCCCTAATCCCTAAACCGCCCTAAAGCCCTGAACCCTAAACCCACATTTTGCAGGGCAAGGGCCCCTCCATCGCGCAGCGCGCGAGGGCGCAGCGATGGGCTGAAGATTCCGCAGTAGAGGGGTTTAGGATTTAGGGCTTAGGATTTAGGATTCAGGGTTTAGCTTTTATTGTTTAGGATTTAGGAGTCAGGGTTTGGGATTTTAGGAATTAGGGTTTAGGATCTAGGACTTAGGGTTTGGGATTCTAGGGTTTAGGGTTTAGGCTTCGGATTGTTCTTGGGTAGATGAGACAGTATCGTTTTTGCGACACACATGCCATTGTAACAACTGTACAGAGATGTTCTGAGTATGTTCGAGCCTTCAAATGGTTTGTCCCGGATGCTGGCATTCCCGAGGTTCGGCGTGCTGTAGCCCGGAGTTCAAAGTTCACCCATTCTTTCATGACCTGGAGCCATGAATCTGTGTACATCGTGAATAAACTGCTCATAAACCGTTACTGAATCAAGGTAAATGTGACCGATGTTTGCTTCTCGCACGGGTCTTGATGGTGGAGGGGCAATGCCAAGCCTGTTTGCTTCTGTGTGCGGCACCGAGATACACTCGCTGCAGACGCTTATCACGGCCGGCGCAACCGTGGACATGAGGCGATTTCCGCGAGAGCATACAAGCAGCGCAGTGAGTTCACGCAACGGACATTTCCTTGACAGATTCCAGAAGAGATATTCCCTTGAGATGAACGAGTGCACATGCAGGGACACCTGCGAGCAAGCGCCCATCCACATCGCGACCTACTTCGGCAGAGCTCGCCCTTGGCATGTCTTGAGTCTACTCCCATCACAGCCGCAAGAGTTATCTCAACTCCGTTTCAGGGGCCTCGGATTAATTAGTTGAGAATTCAGATTGAAACACCAAGAACAACTGTTCTGCGACATCACTTTTAAATGATGGGTCCAACTTGCGGCCCTTTGGCCAGGAAGAGGTCGTGAGAGCACTGTTGGCAGCGAGGGCTGATGCCAAGAGCCCAGTGTGTGCCTGTCAACAGCTTGCAAAGCTTCTCCTAAACTTAAGGACGCACTGCATTCATAAAACATCACTCTACAGTACCGTCTTCATTCGCACGCTTGACTTTTCTCAATCCCAGGCCGTCGCTGAGAACATTCGCGGCCAAACACCGCGCAAGGCGAGGCACTGGCTTCGGCTCTGTCGGAGCCTGATCGGAAACCGCATGAGTATGAATAATCAAGCGAATACTCTAAGAATACATGTGGTGATGTGCACTGTCTGTACATATCTATATATATATATATATGTGTGTGTGTGTGTGTTTGCGTGTGTTTACATGCTTTCGGAACATGCGCACACATCAAGATATGGGAGTTTCAGAAAACAAGGGCACCTCATTTGAGGATCCTATAACTCAGGGTTCTATGTTATCGGGGTGTGCCCCATTGTCTTGCTCTCCGTAGGTCCTGTGGCACAAGGTGCGAAGGCGAGGCGGCAAGAAGTACTTTGCATGGTATCAGTGTACAAGGTACGGTCGCCGTATAAAGTATAATGACCTTTGCAGATGACGGTGACGGCTACAACTGGGTTCACAGGATGTATGACTCCTCATCTTGGCAAGATGTTTTTGGACCAACACATTCGAGCCGAAAGCCTTCACCCATCAGGTAGTCCGTGTTTGAGTTGCAGTTGGGATTCGTCGCTGCTGCATCTCCAATCTACTTCTGTTTGACGCAAACGACGGCTCCAACTCAGAAGGTGTGCCAAGAACGGTGTTGTTACTTCTTTTTTGTTTTGGGAAATCAGAGTGCGCAGCGGGCACCTGACCAGAACTTCATAGAGAGCAGGACGCCGGGAGTCATCGAGGTAGAATAGCCTCTGATGCAGGATAATATCACAGAACAGAGTTTGATAGAGCATAGTAAAATCTAATACACTTATAACATATCAACAATCATCAAGCAATATAATTCGTGGCTATGCTGTTTCTGAAGCAGCACTGCTTGCAGGTGGCTGAGCGTCTTGGCTACACGACGATTGTCCAGATTATCGACAAGGAGATCGAGAGACGGGAGGCATTCTTGTTTGGACCCTGAAGTGAACCGCATGTTTAAAGATCATGAATGGGGCAGATCTACCGCGCCCGCCCGGATTGTTGCACCTTCTCTCCATCAACTGGTCCTCAAAAGGGCTTCGTCCCGGTCTCGAAAGCATATTCTGCCAGTGGTACCGTGACGACGATAGTTGTCCAGCTGAGACTGCTACAGGAAGTGCTTTACGAAGAATGCCGGGTTCAGGATGCAGACTTTGTATGCTCATATACTCAGCCCCGACAGCTCTGTAAGCCCCAAAGACCCTAAACTCAAAGCCCTGAGAGCCCCCAGTACGCCCAGTTAGAGCCCTCAACCCCGAGATGATACAAAAGGCAAGATCATGTGCATGTGTGTACGTAAGTATGCATGTATCCATGTATCTAAGCAAAACTAGATATACACATTGTGTTTAGTCGTGATGTACTTATTTATCTTATATATCTATATATATATATATATATATATATATATAGATAAATGCTTCTATATATATATATATATATATACACTGACCAGATCGAAGAGCTCTATGCCGCCGAAGAGAGGGATCGCGCTGAGCAGCAACTCAAGGCGGGCTCTGTTTAGCTGGAGTCGGAGCCCATTTCGGGGTTTTGGGGCCATCGGGCAACGGTTGTCGGCTTGGGATATAGGCCATGGGGTTTTACCATATATATTTTGCGGGCACCTTCGGGCTTAGGGGGAGGGTCGGGGATTTAAGGTAATCTGGGTCTAGGATCTGGGCCATCGTAACAACAGCAGAGTCCAGTCTGCATGGCCACTGGACCTCCACGACTGCAACTGCAAACTGGAGTGCTAAGTTTCCCATTCCTCCAGAGTAGTCAAAGCTCCGTCTTTCTCATTGCTCTTGCGATCTGACTCTTGCTTTTTGGTGTAGGACGGACTCTTGACACGAACACCTTGCAGAAGTCGTGGTCGTGGTCGTGGTGGTGGTGGTGGTGGTGGTGGTGGTGGTGGTGGTGGTGGTGGGAGCAAAAGTAGTAGCGGAAGCAGGACGTGGAGGGAGTGGTAGTAGTAGTAGTAGTAGTAGTAGTAGTAGTAGTAGTAGTAGTAGTAGCAGCAATAGTAGTAGTACGGTTGATGATTTTAAATCCTGCATCACCCATAGTCAGGAATATACCATAATTCCCATCGTTTAGGGTCCTTAAGGTAATGCAGGATTTATATCATCTACAGTAGCAGCAGCCTGACGGAGCGAAGACGCCAGGCGCTCCTCGAGGCGGAAGGCACTGAGAACCGGTCGCCTCCGGCTTCGTTATTCACCCGAGCTGCCGATATATCTATGTCCATAACTATCTATTTCCACGTCCATGTCTTTGTTTGTATCCATTGTGTTAGTTGTATCTGTATGCTGCTTTTGCGGAAGAGGGGGTTGAGCTGTCATAGGCAACTCCAACATGAAGGGCAACGTGCTGCGACGATTGTCTAGAATTCGGTTCGTGCTCCGGCATGATGTGCCACAGATGTCTCTTACTGCAGAGTGCATCGAGCTTCAAGAGTGTGTATGTTGCTTTGAGCGGCTTGCCAGACCCTCCGGTTGAATACGTCAACAGACTGTTGCGGCCCCGCATGAGTTGAAACTTCCAAGAATGAGCCCAGTAGCACAGCACGGGAAGCGTAAGTAGATGGAGGGGCAGGCATAGCAGGCGGCCATGCAACATACATGGCGACTTCTCGGCATCGTGGCACCGTTCTCACGGGACGGCAGGGCCCCGTAGCACATCAGCAAGGAGCTCCAGAACTTGTTGGCGAGGCTTTGAGGGCAATGACTACGATACCGCCCAGTGGCGATTCGAACAGGTCGAGCCGACAATCATGTTGGGTGCCGTCGGGTGTGCTGCTGTGCGGAGGCATGAACCAACATCTCGGCGTAAGTGGCGACTCCTGAACGGAGGTAGTCATCTCAAACTTAATTTTGTCTTGGTACATCGATAGGCGAAATGTTCCAGTTCCGAAGCCGTCTGAGGCAGCGCCGTTTGGACCTCTGGCGACTGCAGTGCGAGGGCGCTGGGACAGCAGTCGCAGCCAATGCACAGGCCTGTCCCAACATGATGGGATGCAGATTTTCCTGTTGGAGCCTGTTCGAGTTTCTCTAGTATTTGTCTACCTAGATACACTTCGCTGTACTGTACCACCGTGGCACTGCTGACAGGTAGGCTGAGAGCCAATCCGCCATCGTGGCAGTCATTGTGGTGGCAGTGGGAAGAGGCCATTTATGCAGATTTACCCGCTGTTTTTCAGCAGAGTTTGATACGACAGTATTCGACTGAAGCGCTCGCCACTTGCATGTTGCACAGACTTCTACCGTAGATTTTTCCTGTGTGGGTCTGGTAGCGTAGTGATGCAGCTTGTTCATGTGGCGATGTCGATCCGCAAACAAGCAAGGGACAGTTTCACGGAGATTCTGTTGCTGTTGGGGAAGGCACCATTATCAGTGTCCTGGTGTCCAAGCTCAGTAACGGCGCCTACCAGTGTCCACTAGCCGGAGTCTTTCAACACGACAATGGAAACGCACGCAGGCTTGGAATTGGGTCATGGCGCTCTTCGTTTGGGGGCTGCGTCGTGCCGGCCGTTCTGTGGCTGGGAAGAAGTACAGGCGAGGTGTGTGAGCCACGCGTTGCAGCTTTGTGCGGAGTGGCAGCTACTATCTTCAAATGCATTGTTTGTGAATCGAAGTGCCGCCATGTTACTACCTACCAGTACGATCACTCGACTTCGTCTCATACAAGCTGCAGCCGTGACTTTCTGACGAGTGAATCTTAATTACTGCGGCTGTGGCTCTATATGCTGAGAGGCCCACTGCACGGTTTCAGCTTCTAGCATCCGTGCAACACTCGGCAGGACGGTTCGAACGGATGTCAAGACCTTCAACACGCGCTTCTCGGCAATCAGTGGTGCTGCTGCGCTGAATAGATGCTACGAGCAACAGTTGCAAGACGGACGATTTTGTTGGGGCAGCTTTGCCAACCATCACCTGAATACAGGTTGTTCATCGGCCCTCTTCACAGAGGTCTTTGCTCGATGTAGCCTCATATAAGACAAAGATCTGTAGCTCTCGGCGCAGGCCGCAGACCATGTCACTCAACCTGTGATGCACTTTCTGCAGCATCCTTGTGATTGATTTCCTTTGCCGTTACATCTAGTCATCTAGGGATCTGCTGTTCATAAGTCACTAAGGTATCATGGTTCGAAAAGGGGCTAGACCTTCTAATCCCATGCGACATGCGGTGAGCGAGGTTATAGCCTTCTGAGCTATGCCATGATGGCCAGCGATGAGAAGAAGTCGGCATCTTTCCGGAGGACCCCTTTATTGACAGAACTTGAGTGTGCGTCGTGGAGTTTATGGCTTTATCCCTGTGTTGGAGCTTTGGCAAACTGACTGTGGTTGTTGGTTTCCGCTGCTTCGTTCGAGTCCTTTCAATGCTGTTCTGGCGAG
This sequence comes from Symbiodinium sp. CCMP2592, assembly GCA_905221615.1. Classification (NCBI taxonomy): domain Eukaryota; class Dinophyceae; order Suessiales; family Symbiodiniaceae; genus Symbiodinium; species Symbiodinium sp. CCMP2592. Next base: position 874,700 of record CAJNDT010006024.1, on the reverse strand, counting down.
TTTAGCGGAGTCGTGCAATCTTCGCATCAGCGATGTGCGCTCCTTAATTACTCCGGGATTCGGGAGGTTCTGGGACATGCGGCACGTGTCTGGGCTGAAACGCTATCCACTATCCATTTCCAGAACAGAGGGCTGGGAAAACTGACGGCAAAGATGTTACGAAGTCACGACAGACGGCTCCAACAAAAGCAAGGGAAGCCTTGATTTGGGATTGCCGCCCGCCGGTTCTGCTCACAGGTGCAATCCTGAAAGCCCAGAAGCTTCCAATCTGACTATACTTGGAGGGTCATGGGACTTAGTAACTAGGGTTATAATTAGGGTAACTATACTTATAACCCTTACTTACTAAGTCCCATGATCCTCCAAGTAGCTATCGGCGGCCAGGGCGCTGCAGCGCTGCGCGAAGCGCCTGCGATTCAGAGGCGACCTTCCAGCAGCAGAAGACATGATCAGTCCAATTTTGCTGAACTGCTGTGGATGCGTCGTCGCTGAAGAGGCAGAGGGTCCGATGCTCCCAAGCGTCGCTGTCTCTGTTGGTGGAAAGACCAGCCAGAAAAGCGCCTGTGATTCTTATCCCCTGTCGGGCTTAATATAGCTATTATATACCCATTATATAGCCCATTATAGGGTAGGGGTCCGAATTAAGGGTCCCTCCTGTTCCCCTTGAATCAGGTGACCCGATGGTAGTGCTGGAGATCGGCTGCGGTGCCTACGCGCCCTTTGCACGCATCTGCACGGAGGAGGGCGCAGACAAGGCCTTCGGTCTCGGGCTTCGTAGCTGAGTTCCCTTCAAGGATTCAATCCAAACTTCGGACTGACCTACCAACATGAGTCCGAACTTTATGATTCAAGACCCCTTCTTGCCCAGCATTCTGCAATTATGCATACCACAAGCTGCGCAGGCTTTGTTAGCTTTCGGGTGCAGGTGCTCGCAATCGAGGGCAACAGCTGGGCGGCTGCCCGTGCCCAGCGCCTTTTAGGAGCAGCTGCTAAGGCTCTGGGCGGGTGATCGGTTAGGCTTTCGGGCGGATTAGGTATCTAGTTTTTATTCTACTTATCTTGAAGTGTGATGCTTGCTGCAGTCCGTATAGTTATGAAGACTGCTCTTATGCGGAATCCAACATCGGGGACGGGATTCAGAGGGTTGAAGTTCTGTGTCGGGGTCTTAGCTGGGGCTTCGCAGGTCGAGGTGAGCAGCCCCGGATACGTGCAGCGGCTTGCGTTGCGTCATGTTTCCGTGCTGCTTTGCCGCCGCACCGGGGGCCAAGTTATAAGCAACTGCTTAACTTGCAATTACAAGCATTAGCGGCCAAAGTAGTTAGTGGTGGTGATGAGAGTGGTTCAGGCAATGCCAGCAACAATGGCTGCGTGGTAGGTGCTAGCGACGGTGGCAGGAGTCGGCGGGCTAGAACACTGATATCATGGCTGCCACCTCTACTGCTGCTTCTGCTAGGTGCTGCTTCAACACATCGCCACAGTTGCTATGCGTTGTCAACATAATGGTAACAATGGTATATCCCGGGCACAGCACGCAACCTCGTTCACAGACGAGTGGTCTTTACGTCACATTGGTGCTCGAAGCAGACAGCCCAAAGGGCCCAAACCTTAGAACTCGACAGGTCTTCGCGGGACTCTCGCAGGAGCACCGCCGGTCATGTCTGGTTCACGCTGTATCGAGATGACTCCTTCGCGCATTCCCAGTGGAGCTTACCCATTTTTCTGCGCCAAGAAGTGGGCGCTATCACGCTCTGCCGTACTGATGGAGTTTATGTAATTTATGACTGATCTGAGTGTCTCGAGCCCTGCCAGGATATGGTGCCCGAAAAGCTTGGTGCACGGGCCAATGCAGCACGGCGGCCAGTTACGACAAAATAGTTGCACCGACAATAGCATGGGAGAACATACCATAATACTGCTTGTATTATGTCTTTTGATCAACAAGCACATGCGTTGTTGCAAGAAGCTGTAACACCAAGATGTACGACCATAAGCATGATCACACTAGATACTTTCCGGCTTTTGACAGAATGGAGAAGAGTTCTATGATTGTAGGTAGCAGGGGTGGGTGCGGTGAGGGAGTTTGAGCTCAGGTCCTGCAGGTTGGCAAAGATTCGGCACGGTCCGGCGATGTCCTCCATGTAGATGTAAACGAGAGGATGCCTTGTGATGTTCTGATCTTTTAAGGTTCGAAGGAACAGAGTTGCTTCGACAGCACTGCACGAGGGACCGCAACATATGTCAGATTAGCATGCAGTTGGCTGTGGCTTTTGCCATACAGAGCCGTCGGTGCCACGGCCGAGGTAGTTGTTATGGAAACTATCGGCGATTGGGCAGCCAACGAGTACATGGCTGCATGCCTGACAGCGCAAGTTTTCGCTGTTGTCGCTCGCGCTGGTGGGGCTGGTTGTGTGAATATGTGGCTGCGCCGAAACTTCCTGCAGCTATTTGCATTGAGCCATGCAGAATAATTACTGGAGCCTGCAATTCTTACACAATTCCCGAACAGAAACCACCTGCAACCGCGAGCCGAGTCTTTTCACATATGTAGCAGGTTGACTGCTGCGCGCGGCTTCACGATTTTATCATCATGACTACAGCGCCATGACAAATTTGCCGTGCCTGAAACCGACAAACATGTTCTGGATATCCGAAATCCCTGGGCTCTAGGATTGGCACACATGACAAGCATGTCAAGCTCCGGGCTCAAAGTTTGTCGCACATGAAAGCCATGACCCACCGTAGCAACGGAATTGTCACCCCTAGAGTAATTCTTAAAATAACTCTAGTAGCCTGACTAGTAACTGGTACATATGTCAGACCGATGGCGAGGTGAGCACCTTTCTGGATGCCCGGGGACGGCTGTGCGGGCCGACTTCACAGTGGATACCCGGCCAGGCAGTCTGAATACGGATTATGAGGGTCACTATAATGGGTTGCTACAAATGAACTATAAGGGTACGATGAAGGTTTCTGTACATAGGGGTTACTAGTAATTAAGCAGTGGCATTGGGACTCAGCGAAGCGATCTGATGAGCAACGTAGGGCTTTTGTTGTTGGAGCAGGGAGCTTCTCGGATCTAGGAGGTAGGGGTAGTTTTCGTCGGCCAGAAGCTTCAGGCTTGACGGTTCCGCAAGCAAGATCGCAGCAGGACAAGACGGTTGGACAGAGCGAGCCGTGAATCCTGCTAGCTATCTCTTTTCAAGTCATGTTTGCCCGAGACTCGAGCCAAGCCATCCTTGTTGAACAAGCGCCCGACAACCCAAAGCGTCATCAAATCACAGGGAGCAGATACAAAACCCAGGCTTGTCACGTCTGCTGTCGGAAAGGTGAAGACATGCTTCATGCCGGTGACAATTCCACCCTGGGGACAGGAAGGCAACGGACCTACGACCGCGATTCTCTAATTGGGGGCTTTCTATTAAACTTCTCTTTGGGTTTGGGGTTCTGCAGGTCTTGTGGGATCCTGTAGGCTCATCGGGGGCCGATGTTGAGCCAGTCTGTTTGAAAGACCGCACTGGACACCAAGAGCTGCTGCTGTGAGTGTCACGGGCTCGTTTGGCGTCACTTTGAGGTCATGCCATAAGCACGTGGGAGGTCAAGGCCACGAGAGTATGTTGGCACGATCCTCCTCCTCCTCCTCCTCCTCCTCACAACCGTCACAACCGTGTTCTTCGGAGGTGCAGTGCCGCCGGGCCTGTGGCTCCTGGGCAGTGATGCGCGCTATGAAAGGCAATGGCTGAAGCCAATGTGTCGGGGCCGAGTCCTAAGCAGAAGCCCGCCTGAACTGTAGCAGGAAAGAGTTTCGCCTCGAGTCATGTCTCCCCAACCTCCACAGTCAGCTTTGCAGCAACCAGCACTAGCCATAACCGATTTGATCACGTTCTGCTGGGTTCCTGTTAAGGGGTCTTATTTAAGTTGCCATAATAAGGAACCTTCTTATACATTACACACGATTATGGTAACTTACATGAAGTTCCTGAACAAGAACCCAGTTCTCGGAGGCTGGCACTTTCAGAAGCGGAGACGTTGGAGGCGTATGACTTCAACGAGTGGAAGGCCGACTGCATGCTGTTCACTCAGGCATTGAGTCATTCACTATGTGTGTGTATAGCTACATGCCTACCTACCTACAGAATGCATGCATCTTCCCAATTTTATGGAGGACGTCGCACGAGCTTCCAGCTTCAGTGCAGATGTGCATTTTCCGATCAGGATGAGATGCTGAAGCAACATCGGAGCTTTGACTTCGAGATCCAGACATCTGCGGATCTCCAAGGTTTCCTCCTTTGGGTGGAGGCCACTTAGATGCGGAAGTGATGGGTGTTTAGGTGTTAGGGATGTTTAGGGCATGTTGCAGCAATTTGCAGCTACACTGGCATGTTGGCGGTGCTGTGCTCTTGGGGACGTTCCTCCGAATCTGTAACCCTGAAACCCTAATTTAGCCCCAAAGCCCCGAACATAGACCAAACCCAGAGCCCAAAACCCTGAGTGTATTGAAATCTGACTGGGCATGCCCCAGTGCTAAGGTCTTTCCGGACGGCACTGAAGATGCCCCGCTGACGCTAGCAAGCATGGATGATAGGTACACATGCGCACACAGACACGCTCGTAGAATTGATAATTACCCTTTTGACTTCCGACCTAACTTCCTACAAACACACCTACATACATAAGTACTTGTAAGTACACATACATACATACCTGCCTGCCTACGTACGTTCGTACACACATCCTACGTCCATGCATACATCATGCATGCATGCATCGATCCATCATTCTCTCCGTCGGTCCATCCATGTTTACAGACGCAGATATAGACATGTTAAATAAATAAACATATATATATATATATACCAGGGTCTTCTAAGTGATGGGTTGGGGGTCTACATGTGTTACAGTAGCGAAAAGTCCCGTAACTGATGTGTTTTCTGTCCCTATAGCTTGAAGTCCCTTAACTGTCTTGTTTTCTGTCCAGTGTGCTCCACGTGGCATTATATGGGCCCAAGATTCAGGGTTTTCGCCATGTCCAGCCACAGCTGGATCGAGGAAAAAGCCGTGCGACTCAATGAAATCAGTACCATCATAGACTCCCAGCTCGTAAAGGATGCCGCGATTACGGTCCCTGCACCACCAAGACACGACCACGTCCAACCCCGATCCAAGTGGCTAGTGGAACCTCGGCGTATCAGCAGCAAATTTTGTCGGTCCACTGTTCTATAATAAGACCGTACGCCCCCCTATGCACATACACCCTGGTGCCCAGGAGCTCAATGCTTGGAAAGCCCTGGTTCTTGGAAGGCTGATCTTATCGGAGGCTCGGTAGCTGAAAGCACAGCCTAAACAGAAACGAACCCCCCAGCTGTGCGCAGGAGCCCGTGCCAAAAAGACAGCGAAGGATGGTCGAGGCCGGATGTGCTGTGTGGGGTATACCACTTCCAGGGTTCGGTTTACTTCCGCCCGTGGTTTGGTATATGGAATCCTGCTGAGATTTTTTTGCACGTCGAGTGAATCCCGGCTACAGTGCATGTGAGACGTAGCAGTATCATACCTTAGCTGCTGCAGGCGGCTGGATCTTCGTGCGACGCAGTGGCAAGGCCAGCAGGTCGTATTGAAGTTCGGATCCGGGTCCGGGTATATATAGTGATAGGGGTGTTAGCAATTCGGGCTGTTAGGATTCCTGGCTTCGGGATACATATGCCGGGATTTCGGGTGTTAGGTTTCATACTTTAAGTAGCAAATAACCGGCGGGTTTCGGAGCTTAGGTTGAGGCTGCAATTGTTGGGGTATTTAGGTTCGGGTTCGGGTTTATAGGCTTTGGATCAGGGTCTGGGTTTCAAGTGGAATGTTCTTGTCCTTTTCCAAAGGGCCTTTCAGGGCATAGGGAGGGTTTTAGGAGTCGGGGTTGTGGGAGTTTGGGGTTTGGGAGTCAGGGGTACGGGTTAGTTCGGGTTTGGGGTTTAGGTCTTGAGGCTGAGTGTGAAAGTGGAACTGTCTTGAGTTGGGCTCTTTATTTCGGCTTCGGATAGAACCGGTTTGAGGGTTTAATTGCTTATGTAATTTCAGGTGGGGGGGTAGGGTTCCAGATTTCTTAAGGTTTAGGTAATCGAGTTGGGTTTCGAGCTTCTGCTTCGGGTTTCGAGCTTCTGTTTCGGATGGTGGATGCTGTCGGGTTGAGGGCTTTAGGGTTTCAGACTTCTGCTTAAGGTGAACGATTTGCACGTAAAGATTCAGGTTTGAGAATCACAACCTTGATCGAACCATAAACCCTAAACCCCGAATTCGCAATACCCTTCACCGGAACGGCCAAAAATTAAGGGTAGGACGCTAAACCCGAGACCCCCAAAGGGTAGGACTCCAAACCCCAAACCCGGAACCCCAAATCCTAAATTCCGGAACCGGCAGGCCAAGCCTGGTTAGTTGTTAATGGGGGTTTGATCACTGCACTACTTTCTAAAGCAATCCACCTGATCAGCCCGTCCCGAGATCGATTGAGGGTCGAGGGTTTAGGTTTTTTTTGTCTTGGCCTTGTTGCCTTACAACCTGTTCGATCTGCAAAGTCGTTGCACATGGGATTTCGACAGTGCTGCTACCATCGCCTCTCCGGTGGATCCAATGCCCTGAAAGCCAAGGGTACCTAAAGGGATCCGGAACGACCATTCATGTTGACAACGAGAATTCAGGGTTTTGTGGTTTAGAACCAGTAGACGTAAACTCCCTCCAAAAGCAAGCGCCCCGCGGGAGGTTTAGATTTGGTTGTAGGCGAGTTTAGTTTAGTATAAGCCACGAACCCAGTCTCCCTAGTCAACCCCATTAAACCCTACTTGTAAAGAGGCCGAAGCCAAACCGCGACCAGCCGACCCGACCCTAATCCCTATAAGCCCGTTTAGGGTTTAGGACTTAAGGGCTTAACTTCATAAATATACTTATAATCCGACGTGCTCTGCAGGCCCACCAGCAGCAGCGACGATGACCGCCGGTGGTTCATGGACGAGCCCATCTTCAGGCCAGCCTGAGATGGCTTTAGTCGGTTTAAGGGATTAAAATACTACCTCAAGCTCGGGTGTTTTAGATTTTAGGGTTGTGGTTTTTTGTTATCGACCCGAAACCTCTTCACCCTAACCGGTTCCCCGAGCCCCTTGCCTTAGCTCGGGTGTTTTAAGCTTTAGGGTGCTAGGGCTGTGGGTTTTTTTTTAAATAGACCCGAAACCTCTTCACCCTAACCGGTTCCCCGAACCCCTTGCCTTAGCTCGGGTGTTTTAAGCTTTAGGGTGCTAGGGCTGTGGTTTTTTTTAAAATAGACCCGAAACCCCTTCACCCTAAGCGGTTCCTCGAACCCCTTGCCTTAGCTCGGATGTTTTAAGCTTTAGGGTGCTAGGGCTGTGGGTTTTTTCAAAATAGACCCGAAACCCCTTCACCCTAAGCGGTTCCTCGAACCACTTGCCTTAGCTCGGGCGTTCTAAGCTCTAGGGTGCTAGGGCTGTGGGTCTATTTAAATAGACCCGAAACCCCTTCACCCTAAGCGGTTCCTCGAACCCCTTGCCAAAGCTCGGGCGTTTTAAGCTTTAGGGTGTTAGGGCTGTGGGTTTTTTTGATAGACTCGAAATACCCAGCTTCGGCTCTTAGGCTTTGGGCGCTCGACTCGTAGGTTCCTAACTTTACGAATATGGTGCCTGAGATCGACCCACCTATTCACCCCAGCTCACTTCGTAGGTTGTAGGATTTCGGATTTCATGAGCATAGGAGATTGCGGTTTTCGTATCATGGACTTTGGGTTTAGACTGGGCCCGAAACCCATTCACCCTACCGTCCCACCCTGATTGCTATAGTGTTTTAAAGTTTGGGGGCCTGGGTGTCAGAATGTACCCGAAACCCTTTTACCCGAATCATCCCGCCCATGCAGAATTCCCTACAGCTCTCTTGGCTAGGTTCTAGGCTTGTGGCTAATTTACTTTCCGGTAGGAAATCGGCTTTAGAAAAATATTAATTGAACCCGGGCCCCTATCAAACCCAACAATGCTGCAGACTGCATGATGCTGCCGATGAGAGCGCGGAGGATGCCAGTGTGAGGCGCGGTTGATTGCGGTGTCGAAGGGTCTGCGGGTTTCTGTTGCAGAAGCCAGTTGAGGAGAAGCCATGTGCATTCGAAGTGAGCACCGGAAGTTAGGAAATCCAATTACCCCCCCGTTTCAAATTGCTGATCAGGAACGAGATGGGGACGAACAACGATGCTGTATATGTGTGTGTATATATATATATAGATCCAGGGGTTTATGCTGGTTTTGCTCGGTTCGGGGTTGAGGTCTGATGAATTAGGGCTCAGGCCTCGGGCCTGTTCCAGCCCCCCTTTAACCCGAGACCCCAAGGGCTACATCGCAACCCTGATACCCGAGAGCTTTGACCCTAAATGCCCTAAACCCCCATCACAAACTCCCATAAACCCCCGACGCAACGAGACCGTATGTGTTGGCAGGGGTCATCAAAACAAAGGAACGAGGGCTAGGGTAAGGGCTTGGGATTGAAAGGTGAACCGTTGTGGTAAGCTGGGTTTAGGGTTTAAAGCTTCGTCTTGAAAATACAGGGCTGTAATCATCCCGAGCCTCAGGTTCGAGCCCCCATGAATCCCCATACCTAGACCCAATCGAGATCCTCAAATTTATACCCAAGAGCTAGACCCGAAAATTTAGAATCGTCACCTGTGACAAGCCCAGCCCCGATCGACAATTAAGCCTGTTCAAGCCCCCTTGACCGGAGAACCCACGCGGCTACAGTAATCTCAACCCTGGGCCATGTTGCCTACTTCAGGTGGTGATCGATGAGACTGAGGAGAATGAGATGGCTATCGCTAGATTCCCGGAATTTGGTCCGTGATCCAAGGCTTGGGTTTGGGGCATGTCTGGTGATCAGTACCCACGGGGTCGTGGCGGTGCTGCCCTAAACTCTGAACCTTAAAGTCCTAAACCCTAAGCCATACAGCCTAAACCCTAAGCCCTATATATATAAAACCCCATATCGATCACCGCCACAAAAAATGGTGTAGCTGTGTAGGCAGGTGTGTGCGAGCAGCAGGTGTCATGCATGGATCCGAGGCTTCCAAAATTTGGCATATGCTATGTTATATTTGGCCGGTGCGGCCCTGGTTGCTGGGATTCCGGATGATCTCAGGAGCGCCCCACGTTCAATATAGATCCAAGAAAACCCGGCCTGCAGCAGGATGGATATTTATTATGACGGACGGGTGGCACTGATATTATGCTGCTATGGCTGCTGCGGTATGGATCAGGTGACCACGCCACAAAAATTAGTGTAGCTGTGTAGGCAGGTGTGTGTGTGAGCAGCACGTGTCATGCATGGATCCGAGGCTTCCAAAATTTTGGCATATGCTATATTTTATTTGGCCGGTGGGGCCCTGGCTGCTGGGATTCCGGATGATCTCAGGAGTGGCCCAGTTTCAATATAGATCGTGCATGTGTGGCATGCCAGTATATCTTCAATCCCTAGGCTAAACGGACGTGGTCTACGAGGGAATGGATCTGGCCCGTCACTGGGACATCCTATTTGGTGCCTTCTGTGCACATGTGCATATACATGCATGTCTCGACGGCATTTTTTCTATCTGGTGAATCAATGATCTCGTTCGGTATGGCTGCAGACGGACTGACTTGCTACAGCCGGGAGAAGGACAAATGCAGGTGTTCATTTCTCCGGGATCCGAGTGCCTTGTGTGACTTGTGTGTATGTCTGCATCGACAGCACTGGCCGTGCCTGTTGATGTTTCAAGCTCGGGGTGCAGTTGAGCATGTGACAATATCTACAGTGCAGTATAGGAGCTCACTTTTGCAAGCATGCTGGCAGCCTCAGGTTTGAACTCTCAGCATAGTTCCACTTCAGTTGTCGGCTGCTCTACACAGCATCTGCTTCAAACATAGTAGAACAGTATTGTATATCCGCTCCTGCAAATCCTGCAATTTTCCGTGCCGATCATTTTGATCGTGCTGCGTAGCTTTTGGCTTCTCGTTTGCATGCAGTCGTTACGTGCATGCTTTCACTTTGTGTTTTCCTGCTTTAGGAAACATAGTCCTGAATCCGAGGCAATGCCGCCACCCAAGAAATGCAAGGATGATCTACCTGCTTCGGCCAAGCACCCTGACTGCATGGGTCATGGAATTCGCGATGTGTGCTTGTCTGGGCAGCCGACATGCACATCTATCCAAACAGGGCGCTCATGGATGCTATGGTATCCCACATACAGCCAAAGAAGATCCGCAAGGGTGGGGGCGATCTCCTCCCTGGTACTTTGGCATGCTACTGGAATTCGCTGTGTTGCAATATATGGCGTCGTACAAGCCACATCTAGTATACACATGTGCATCTGAGGCGGAGACCTCAGGAAGAAGGCGAACCAATGGCTGAAAGAGGCTTTTCTGGCTTCGCACCTGTGAGGCAACCATTACCACGCATAAGGTGCATTGTGTCCACTAATTAAGTTTTCGGGTTCAGGGTTCAGGTCTTTAAGGTCCTGGGCCAGAGTCCTGGGTGTTTGCAATCCGAGGAATATCACAAGACGTCCAAGCAGACAATCCCTTCTTAAGATTGTACGCGAGATGAACAACAATCATCAGCTGTGCCTCGAGCTCGGGTGCTGCATTTGGTATTCTAAATTGCATGCATGCAGTACTTACTAGGTCCGCCTGACCTTCAAGTTGATGCTTGGTCGAGCCTTCAGGCCTCTTGTCCCTATGCCTTGCACATGTGTCTGTGTTCCTGTGTGAATGTTGTCTTTGCACGGAAGGCAGATCGCTTGAACGACATGATGGGGAAAGTTGTCAGATCTAGACAATCGCTTCGCAGGCCTCGATCAAATTAATGGGGTCGATGTACCGTTTCCTCTAAACCTTAAACCCAAAACCCCAAACCCCCAAACCCTAAACCCGATCGTTGGTACCATATGCTACCCTGGGCAGCAGCTCGAGTGCTTCCCTCCGGAACCCCAGCCAGCTGGATACGCAGCTCACAGATTCTCAAGCGCAGCAGTTCCAGGCGGAGCTTGAGGAGGCTATGGAGGAGCTAGAGGCCATCCTTAACCCATCCTGGATCCTATTCAAATATTAAGAATCCGCAAGGTTATTAATTATACCTAGGCAATAGCAATACCCACCATTTTGCTTCATTCCGCTCCTGTATAGTTCTCATTACAACTGACATTTAGCTCGGGAGCCGTTCCTCTACAGCTCTTATACTAAATGACACTTTCGGTTTGTGGTGTTTTCCCTAAGAAATTTTCCATATGTAGTATAGACCCAGTTGCCTCAGGCTGCTTCGGAAGGGCAGGATGAAGCCGAGGAAGACGATGCAAAGGATGAGGACTCGTTGGGTCTTGTGCTGGGGATGAGGCCGCAGCTTGCGCACACAAACGTCTTGTGTGCAGGACATGCAGGAGGAACAGGAGGAGGAAGAAGTGCAGGAGACAAAAGGGTCAAAAGTGGAGCAGGGCAGTGGTGACGAGGCACAGGCATCGGAAAAGGAGGAGGGCAGTGATCACGAGGCCAGTGGTGAAGGATTGCAGATGGAGGGCAGCAGTGATGAGGCCCAGGCATCGGAAAAGGAGGAGGGCAGTGATCACGAGGCCAACGGCGAAGGGTCGCAGATGGAGCCAGGCAGTGGTGATGAGGCCGAACCATCGGCAAAGGAGGAGGGCAGTGATCACGAGGCCAACGAGGAAGGATCGCAGATGGAGCAGGGCAGTGAGGATGAGGCCCAAGCATCGGAAAAGGAGGAGGGCAGTGACGACGAGGCCAATGAGGAAGGATCACAGATGGAGCAGGGCAGCGGTGATGAGGCGCAAGCATCGGAAAAGGAGGAGGGCAGTGATCAGGAGGCCAGCTGCGAAGGATCACAGATGGCAGGGCAAAGGTGATGAGGCGCAAGCATCGGAAAAGGAGGAGGGCAGTGATCAGGAGGCCAACAAGGAAGGATCGCAGATGGAGCCAGGCAGCGACGATGAGGCGCAAGCGTCGGAAAAGGAGGAGGGCATGATCAGGAGGCCAATGACTCAGGATCGCAGATGGAGCCAGGCAGTGGTGATGAGGCATCGGACCAGGAGGAGGGCAGTGATGCATTGCAGATAGTGCCTGGCAGCGGTGATGGAGCAGAAGCGTCGGAGCAGGAGGAGGCTTCTTCGACCCTTGTACAGGACGGTACAGGCCCAGGCTGGATCATGCAAGTGAGTCTAATCTAGCTCGTATATCGCTAAACCCCAAATCCGGATCAGGTGTTCAATCGCCTCCGAAGCAGCAGCAGTCAGGAGGCGCAAGGCAGTTGGAGCGAGAGCCTTGCATGCACAGAGCCGGGTGTTTCTTTCCAACACGAAGGAAACGCACTCTGAACCCGAAACCCTTTGCAATCTTATAATTGATACGTTCAGCCCGAGGGCCTCCCACATGCTAAACATCCTAGGCACTGTCGCGTTCGGATTCCATGCAGTTCGAGGTTTCCTACAACAAGAAGCCAGGACGAGCCCTAGCAGCCACGTTGCAGGCCGTGGACTTGCCAGCACTGCAGAAGGCAGTTCTGGAGGAGGCTTCCCAGCCGGTGCTTTCCTCTGCGGAGCAGCTCGCAGTGTTGAGGGCCGAGAGAGGATCTAAAAGGCGAGGGTATCATAAAGACATTGGACCCCCCTACCATGAACCCCACGACCCTAAACCACAACCCTATCAACCCTGAACCCTAAAACCCTCAAACCTTAATCCCTAGATTCCTAAATGCTACACCCCCGTTCCCTGACTGCAGGAAATCTCCCGTGGAAGCCACACACTGTGTGGACTTGGGCAATAACTGGTTTAAGGAGCTCAGGCCGCGCTTGAAGGGCAAACAGGCCGGCAGCCTCTACGTCTGTTATACCCATAAGCTCAAGGGGTCCTTCGACTCTCGCATCAAAGCCGAGCGTGCGGGCTGCGTGGACCCGGAGAAACTCGTCTGCAATCTGTGATCGAACTATTTAAAATCATCGAGAGAGACAAACATCGAGAGAGAGAGAGAGAGGGATACAGGGAGGGAGCAGAGAGGAGTGAGAACAGCCAAGGCCGGACGGCCGAACCAAGCGCCACAAGGGTGCCCCGAAGGCAAAAGGAAAAGCCAAAGCAAGGGGGAAGGCTAAAGCCAAGGCCAGCAAGGATACGGTGGAGGCCGCTGAATCCGGAGACGATGGAAAGTCTGATCTCGAGGAGGACTAGGGCAGCCTGCCCAAACATCCCTATCCAAATCTGTGCAACCCTAAATGTACCCTTAAACCTTAAATCCTGAATCCCTAAACCCTATTAACCCCGAAACCCTAAACCCCTAAACCCTAAACCCACGGGAAGGAGGACTCGCCAAATGCAGCCCCGTTGCCCGCAGATGAGGATGATGATGACTAGGCCAGCAGGGTTGCTGATCGAGCTACAACAATTATTGATTCAGTCGTCCGGCCCTGATCAATGCATGATTGTCCGAGCGGCTGTGCTACTTGCGAGGTTGAAAGCTGCTGCTGGCAAATTAGTTTAATTTGCAGATGGCCTACAGTTGAACTATGGCCGGCTGCTCTGATCTACGTTTGCACTTGTACGGGGACCACAGCCAGTGCTTCGAAAGGCATCCGGGGCTAGGCTGCAGCTTCTGTGCATGTGCACTTGCATGCATTTGCTGCAAGCACGAACTTTGATCTACGATTACATTTGCATGTGGACCTACCTGTTTTCTTACCTCGGCAACAATTGATATGTCTCAGGGTCCCTGAAGTGAAAACACGTCGAACAGAGGGCCCTGGTATATATATATATATATACATATATATATACATATATATATATACATATTCATATACATACATTCATGCGTGCATGCACAGGTATATTCGTCTGCATATAAGCCTACACGTCTCATACATACATGCTGACTTTGTTCAATCACTTTTTATAGATTCTGGTTGGGTTGTTCGTCGCTTGCGCTTACTTTCCTCAGCGCCCAGCTGTTTGCCTACCTCTACACCGTGTACCTCCGTATAATACACTGCTTGTCGTAATGCGTTTTGTTTGTGTGTGACAGGCCGAAGCACGTATGCATTCAGCTCATACAGCGTGCTTAGCCTACAGAGGTCCGATACTGACAGGGCCACTCAATTGGCATTGCACAGTCGAAGCGAGCGCCCTTACACGATGCAACAGCAGGTTAAGCAACATGAACGAAGACTTTCCCAGGCCTGCAAACAAACGTTCACATTGGGCTCCTGCGCATTCTGCCGAAAGCTGAGCGATGCGAAAACACTGCAGATGAGCTGGGCAGCTGACAAGCTGACTTTGTTTTGCATTTCCAGCCCCATGCACATGCCTCGCGTCCGAGCGACGACTACTACTAAAACCACCACGGCCGCAGCCATTGCCCCTACTGCTTCCACTGCTACTCTGATGACGACTACTAGTGCTGCTGCTGAACTAGGACCACGACTACGACTATTAGTGCTACTGCTACTACTACTACCACTGCTACCACTACGACTACTACGACGACTACTACTACTACTACTACTACAACTGCTACTACAACTACAACTGCTAGGGGCCTGAACACTCGGTCAGAACCGCATTCCATAAGGCCCCTTCGCATAATTATAGTACCCCAGTTTCATTGTTCAGTTCAGGCCCCAGTATGGATGTTCTGCGAATCTGACCAGGTCAGCCCTATGCGATGTTGACATCTCCTGGTCCCCTTTGCTCTTGGCCCTGCCGGAGACCCAACACCTGGAGCGCGGAGACCGGCTCCATTGCAGGGTCGAGGCCCCGAACAATGTATATGCGTATAATAAAATGCTCAGTCTCAAAATAGTTAACAGTTAGTTGTTGTAGTCGTTGTCATATTTCTTAACCCTTCTTGCTGCAGGTTGTGTTTTGGGGTCACCAACTGCTCACCAAGGGCGGCGACGTTCGCCACAACAAATTAGTCCAAAAGTATTTGAAGATGTGCAGCAACAAGGCTAGACCCGCACATTGAACCCTGAAGAATCACCCATGAACCCCCATCCTTCCTTGAAGGCTCTCCCTGCAGCTCTGGATGGACCGGAGCTCCGGATAGAGCTGCCGCAGGAGGATGGAAGGACCGAGGTGGCTTCCCCGAACTGCGGCCTCAAGACCTGAAGCTCACGCTTTTCCAGTCTCCCAAGCCCAACAGACGCGAAATTCTCACGCAGCTGCAATCGACTGATCGAGGACCTTAAAATTCGAATGGACCCTGGCGAAGGGAGCACGATGGCTCCCCTGCTGCATTGGCCTGTGGGGTGAGGAATGCAAGGATTCGGAGGAACGGCCTTGGCCACGTATCTCACACGTGGTCACATAGTCGTGCGTCTACGTTGAGCTGTTGGGCTGTTGAAAATCATGACACCATCGAGGCAGCAAAAATATCCCGGCCCAATCACAGCGGCGACCCAGGATATTGCCCGAAGGGCGGGAGATATCTTTCGAGGACCAGCCAGAAGATGTTCTCAGCTGGGATCTGAGAGGGCGCTGCTTCTGCGCTTTGGTGACTTGAGAGTTTTCCTTGCTCTTTCCCCTGCCTGAACCCCCTAAACCGTAAACCCTAAACCCGAAGCCTCCGATCCAGTGCCTGAGCCCAATGCCTGAGTCCAATGCTCCGTGGTGCCCAGGTCCGGAGCAGGAATTTCTCTGGGAGTTATTTGGGCCGCCATGACGTGATCTGCCCTGCGCTCTGAAGCAGATCACCTCAAAGCTGCACGCTGCCGCTCCAGTCAGACGAAAAATAGCTGCATTGATCGCCAATAGCACTCAATGCGGAGGTGACCGAGACAGGTAGCCGCGGTTTCTGCTATGACCACTGCTGCTGCTGCTGCTGCTGCTGCTGCTGCTGCTGCTGGTGCTGGTGCTGGTGCTGCTGCTGGTGCTGCTGGTGCTGCTGCTGCTGCTGCTGCTGCTGCTGCTGCTGCTGCTGCTGCTACGGTCTGCTGCTGTTGGCGTGTTTCTGGTCCCGTTGGTGCTGACGGTCAATGGATTGCCGGATTAGACTGCAGCTTTCTTTCCAAATGCCAGGCCTACGTCCAAAGCATCAAAACGAAGCTGCAAGCTTAGAATTATGAAGGGTTAAATTGTCACAGGGAGGGACCAAGATCCAGAGGTTGGCGCTCATGTCCAGGGCATCGGACATGGAGAGGAGACCAGGGCAGCGCCATGCCAGGCCAGAAATTAGCACAGCAAAACTACCACGAGTGTGAGCATGATTTACAAGCTTCAGGCCCCAAAGCATGTGTTTCGTGTGTAAACCTCAGGACAACCCTTCGAGGGTGTAGGCTATATATACGACTCCACGCCGAACCTTTGCGCAAGCCGTCATCATGACATCGCAGCTTAAGAGGAGCCGCTGTCTGTCACCATATTTATGAACAGTCTTGTTGTTCGACTCTATGTCGTGGTTGCTGAGGCGGGAGATCATCAGGCGGCAAGTCGTCCAGACCTTCTAC
The DNA here is from genome assembly GCA_905221615.1 of Symbiodinium sp. CCMP2592. NCBI lineage: Eukaryota > Dinophyceae > Suessiales > Symbiodiniaceae > Symbiodinium > Symbiodinium sp. CCMP2592. The sequence continues at coordinate 858,199 of CAJNDT010006024.1, read as the reverse complement.
CAGACAGAGCACCCGAATCCTGAAGAAGTGAGCGGGAGCGGATCTGTGGTTCTGATTACGAGACGGTCCACGAGCAAACCAGGCACATGGCAGGTTAGGCAGGTCCATGAGCACACTATACTGCCGTGAGGGTTTGGGATGGTTTGGGTAGTGCACCATGTACAAACGAGCGGCCTCTCTGCCGAAGAGCGGCGGTTGAGACAGAATTTGTTTTTCGGAAGAGAACCCAAAAACCACTACATGCAGCTCTGTTGGATGCACAATACATCACTCAAAGCTCCATTGCGCAAGCGACGTGCATGATGTCGACAAGTGCTGAACAGCTTTTGATCACAGAGTTCATCATAACTCCTGCACTGAACACGGAATCAGGCCTTCTTTTATGGTTCATTGCAGGCGTCGTGTCAGTGGACATGCCTTGACAATCCCAAGTGCCATCCTCACGAAGACCATGCTATCCCGTCGGACCGCCCCCAGGCCCTAAACCGCTAAAGCCTCGGCCCAACACCCCGAAACCCTAAGCCTCCGACCCCGAAATCCCGAATCGTATTGCTCACGCCTGCGCAGACCCACGAGCTGGCGAGGGCGACATTCCACGCACAGCTCTCGGCAGCGAGGTCGCTTGCATCAGCAAGATACATGGATTTAGGGTTCGGGATTCCGCGTTCCGGAACTCCCCAAATAGTGGGCATTGAAAATTGTTAATGAGGCAATATTTGAAAGCCCCAACGGTGGTCCCTCACAGACCCCCACCTAGGCACAACACGGAGTCGTCGAGTCCTCATAGAGCCTTCAGAAGCCCGGCGTCGGCGTGCTTTTGGCTCGAGGCGTCGGCAAGCGAATGTAGGGCGTATAGCCTGATGTCCTTCCAGTCCTGGTATACTTATAATACTTTCGTACAAGGAGCAGTAAAATGGAGCTGTAGGAAGCAACACTCAGTCATTAGAGAGCTGGATTTCGCGGCATCTAAAGCAGACACTCAAAATTCATTCGTGCCGGCGCCCTGGAGCCCAAGTGCCAGTGGCCCTCAGTATCAGAACGGCGCATCAAACCCATGATTGCGAGAGCCCTACATGGTGCTCTAACCTGAAGCCAACCAACAACCGACCTTGAAAAACGCAGCCCTCCGTGCCCGAAGATTAGCCATGGCTTTGGCCGTAAGTTGCCCTTTGGACTATGGTCGCGCCCTCAGTTCGATCTCCGATATCATATGGAGTTTCTGGAAACCAGAGGCCAGGGCGTCTTGTGAAACTTAAGGTGTATGAATATTCCGGCTGCTCAAGCTCTTTTGAGGGTCCGCTATTTCCTGAAACTCTCGTACAAGGTCTTGCCTACCTGGTCCATCGTTTTTGCTGCTGTCTAGAACCACTGAGCTGGCATCGGCTTCACAAATGTAGTGGCACTGCAGGAGTTACTCAGTAGTTGCTGTTCGTATAGATGGCTCTTGACATGCTCGTCTGCAGCAGAAGTATGATTCTGACCCAGGCGACTGCTTGCTCCCGGGCGGTCGGATGGTGGCGTCCTTCGAGGGCGTAGAGTTCGTCCGCTGGCAGGACAGTGACTACCTACGCATCACAGCAATAGCAATAAAATTGTGAGCATTATCAGAATCAACCAGGGGCAACTACTGCCAGAGTGCTCGGCTGCGCACTATGACTATGCAATGTAGTAGATACAAACAAGACAGCATGATCCAACATAGGATGCATGAACTAGTGCCGTATACTATAGCATAGTTTTGAGCCAGCCGGTTGGATCACGCTCGTGTCCGGTGGTGTTGGTTTCCACACACACTCCTTTGTTTCCGGGCTTTCCGCCTATTGGAGCAAGCCGAGAAACTCGGCATAAGCTCTGGCGAGCGCCTGCCGGAATCCCGTAGAATTGGGGTCCCCTAAACCCTATAAACCCTATAAAGCTCCTGAAGCAGGACTGGCCCTCGGCCAGCGCGCAGTTGATTCTGCAAGCTTCTCCCTACAGGCCATCTTTTGATTAACTCTGAAAGTCCGTGGCGCAGGGGCCTAGCCGGAAATCTCCCAAGCACCCCGCACGACAGGTATCCTGGTGAAGCGCAAGACGAGGAGGTATTGCGCAGTCGAGTGGAGCGAGGGTTCGTGTGTTGTGACATACCACATCGCTACACGAAGAAACGTGTTCCTTCGCATGCCTGCATGACCTGTCTGTGTGTGATCTAGCCAGCTCAGCAGGTTCGGAGCCCTATGATGCAATTGCTGATCTCGCAAGTCTGCCACGAGTTCTGAAGGAAAGGATGCCCTGAATGAGATGAGCCGAGCATCTTCAAACCGTCCGTGCCAAGTCACGAAGAACCCTTCCATTCCGCGATCCGAACCTGCATTCCCCAAGCCCCAAACCTTACACCTTAAACCCTAAACCAGGATGACGCACAGAAATCGAGAATTGCCCCAAGCTAAAAAAAAGACACGGCCCTGACTGACAGGATGACAGCGACAGCGATGAGTGGGAAGATGAGTCGGAGGTCTGAGCTGTGAGACGGGACCTTGAACCCCTACTGTAGGAACCTGACTAAGCAACCCTGCCCCGAGAACCCCAAAATATTAGGATTCAAAAACCGAGCTCCCGAAAAAAGGCCCAAGGTTTCTTAATCAGGTTCCTATATTAAGGCTAAACCCTTCATAGGGAGCAGGCGGCTGTAGCCTCTGTCCTCTTGCGCGCAGGAGGAGGCTTTGCCAGCACTTCCGGATTCTTTCAAGGAGGCTCGCATTGATCCAGACAGGTGGATCTTCTTCCAGAAGCCTTTTGGGGCTCTATCCGATGGGTTCAGCTTACAGTGGTGACGCACGTGGCAGCTCTTGTTGCGAGTGGTTGAGCACGTGCTGTGCTAGTCGGGCAGATTTCGTCGTGCAGGAAGTGCCCGCGAAGATCTTGGCAATTCTCTCCGAGGCTGGGATGCATGCAGAAAGACCGCATGTCAAGCCTGGTGAAAGTGTCGGACCGACTACACTGAAGTCCTAGCTGAAGAGCAGCATTTTGCAGCCTTCGAAGCTGAGCCCCTGCACTTGAGATCTCCGGGCCAGGTGGCGGAAGACTCCGTGAACTTGGAGAGCGAGCTTCTAGTCGGAGGCTCAGGGCTTCCAGGCTTGGGTTGCGACGCCCCCTAATGCAGGAATATACCTTGAATTTTCAGGGGGTTCATATTTTGATCTGAGCTATATTAATTAAGTAAGGGGTATTGGGCTGGTGATTCAGGATCTGCGACCTCAAGATGCGAGCTTGCCTTCTGCTGTCTGCAGCTTTGGGAGAAATTCAGCTCCGAGCGTAGTGCCGCAACCTGGTGCTGCTGCAAGATGCAATTAAGCGACCATTACGATAATGGTACTACTTGGAGGGTCATGGGACTTAGTAAGTAAGGTTATAAGTACCTGAATCGGGGTTATATGTATAGTTACCCTAATTGTGACCCTAGTTACTAAGTCCCATGATCCTTTAAGTAGAGAGCCACCTGCCATGGTCCATGATATAGGGGCCTTAGTATTTGCCAATACTATGTTGGGGGTTCCTTATCATAAATATAGTACAATATACCCTAAAACCCTATTCGAAGTAAAAAGGCCTCTATATCAAGTAGCAGCCGAAGTTCCTGTCTTTGCTTTGGCGTTCAAGCTTGACGAGGATGGGATCGACTCTCTGGGCGCGACTTTGGCCGAAGCCTCGAGGCGTAAGTCCACAAACCCTGAACCCTAAACCGCCTTGTTGTTTCGGTGCTACCATGATCCGCATCAGCCTTGGCAATCAAGATCTTGATGAGGCGTCACGGTCATCCCCATGATGATCATGGTTGTTGCCGTCGTTGTTGCCACGGTCTCGAATGCTCGTACCATGATCACCTTCGTCGGCACCAATAGCAAGCAGCAGAGTAATCGTCCTCATCGCCTTCGTCGTCACCATCGCCATCGCCATCCTCATCATCACAATCATCGCCATCACCATCACCATCATCATCACCATCACCATCACCATCATCATCATCATCATGTTCACGCTGCTGCCCAATTCGGCATCGTCGTGTTCGGATTGAGTGAGGAGCGCATCCTTCCGAAGGTTGAGATGCATATGAGATGCATCCATTGACCCGCGCCTCTGAAATTGAGGTGCTTCAAAACATCCAGATGCAGATGGGGGTGAACATCCCTGTCAGCGACTGGATGGACGGGCGAGTCGCGAGTTGTTCTGCAGAATTCTGGCTTGGAGCATAATCTCGTAGGGCTGGACGATCGGGGTTCTGCAGGAGGAGAACAACGACAACTTGCCTCCCTTGCATTTTCACATATCACTTATCGACGGCTACAGTGAGCAGATAGGGAACTCGAGAGTCGATCGTCCCCCGTCCCAGTATTCACGAATTGCCAAACAAGGTGACCTAGCAGGCTCAGGAGCTTTATACACCTTTCACAGGCTGACAATCACCATCACATCCTAGCGGTGCTAGCATCCGATAAGGAGTCTGAAACTCTGACAAGCAAGAATCATGTGCAGGAGATGCAGCGTGCATCAGACCTCGTCGCGCGTGTGATGGAGGCCGGCCTGGGCTGATCGACAAGCATGCCAAGGTATTGGGGTTTAGGGGTTTGATGGTTTAGGGCTTTAGGGTTTAGGGTTGTGGTTTAGGGGTTTAGGGGCAGTTTCTCTTCAAAGGCTTCGATGAGAAGTTGCACCACATTCCCACCTGCAGGGACCTTTTTGCATGAGAGGGCGGAGCTCCGCCCTCTGAGCGTTGCAGGACCTGCCGGAACAAGCTCCAACTTTGCCATCGAAGCCCAAAAAACGCCGGGGACGAAGACGACTCGGAGGGGGAGTTTGCTGACGCTCAAGATGGTGTCATGGTGTCCTGAACAGTAATGAATGATTAGTAGCGGTGTAGCAACCAATGTTGGTTGATAGATATTTACATGCAATGCTTTGGCATCCTTCCTCGTTTTGTGAATGAGCGCCGGCTCAAGTGAAGGAAGGCATGCACTGCGTGCTGGGCTATTTTCGGAGATGTTGCTGGCTTCAAGTTCCGACTTACTATAGGGGCCTAAACAGCTACCAGTACTATTTTGGGGTTTCCTTATTATAAATATAGAATAATGGGCCCCTGTCACTTGAGTCGTTGGCCGCACACTGTCCCAACGTGGCTTCTGGGAACGGATTGTATGAGGAGAGCTTAGTGAACCTGTGACGGACAAGGTCTAGCAGCACCCCATGCGGCAAAGGGCACTGGTCCGCTGGAAAGTTTACCAAAGTCCGACCCGACAAAGTGTACGCCTGTACATCTGTGTGTACACGGTAGCGACAGTGTACCTTCCTGGAATGCAGAGTCCTTGGCTCAGAACCACGCAACTCAGGCCGCAGGAGAAAGCCCCGGCCGACAGAAGAGAAGGTGGGATGCACTTGGACGGGCTTTGCTGTTCCATGGATGCTTCCAGTATGCAAAACGAGCCCTCGGGATGCCAGAGAACAACAGATAGGAGCAGTAACCAGTGCAATGTTCTAGCAGCGCTAGCCACTGTGTTTAGTATTTCGATATCTGGACCTACGCACTCGGTTGCGATGCGGGCGCGGCATCCGGCAACCAGGACTTAAAGCCACTATAGTTCGCGTTATAGTTGCCCTTAAAGTGCCAGTATAGTACCCTCAAAGGTAACCCCTTACTCTCGCCGAGGTCCTGCAAGCAAAACCGATCTTGGCAGTTTCGCGAAGCAGCACTGCTGGACAACATCTTACATTAGCCACACCAGGTGGAACAAGCATGTAATTTCCACTGTTTCAAGGGCATAGGCTACTTACATAAGTTGTTCCTCATCAGAAGCTTCGACCGGAAGACTGACAGTAGGCCCCATCAGCCCAGATGCCATATGTACGGCAATGTACGTACGGCGATGTTGGGAAACTCCTGCAGTCGTGGATATATATGTTGCAGCCGAAAGTGGGCCTTGAGGGGAGTTCAGGGCAGCGGGATATGCTCCAAGTCCAGGATGCTGTGAGTTGCAGCTACATTCGCGACTCAGTGCTCACATTCTCCCATGTGGCTTAATGTGGAAAGGAGGAATGCCCATTGCACCAGAAGTGCCAATGCGATTAACTACATCGTCTGGCTCCCTTCAATTCATCCGAATGCCCATCAAAAACCAAGGACAGTTGCGGAAAGAGACTTACAGTAGGGACTCCCGACATGTGGATGTTTTTGGGGGGTTAGGTCCAGTCCAGCTGCCCGATACCCTCGGCAGGCCCTGGTGCCCGCTGCTTCGCCCGCTCTTCCCAGCCGTGAGGAGGTGAGCCAGAAGGCCCCATGCACTGCCTCTTTAGGTTGCTTGGTTTAGGGTTTAAGAGCTAGGGTTTGGCCTTTAGGGTTTATCGTCTTCTTTTTCGGATTTGGGGCATAGGTTGTATAAAGGGTTATGAGGGCTCAGGGGGGCACTCCCATCGAGCTTGATACAGCCTGAGTTTCCTGCGACATTGCGATACGCTTTCATACATCATAGGCTTTGTTGCAGTGGTGTGCATTCTTATGTAATTTCATCATCACCATGTTGACTAACCCTGTCACCTTGTGATTTAGCAAAAAACTGTCTACGATGAAGTATATCACAATCCACAAGCACAGAGAGAGCGAGGGATTCCTGCAGAGATTCAACGTGTGTTGACCCAAATGTCGTTAGGACACCCTTGTCACAAGTTGCCGGTGTCATGAAATCCTGCTCTACACCTGCCACAGTGCCACACCCGCGGTTCTTCTTCAGCTTTCATGTTGTCCGACGTCCCATCCTCGCCAAGGGTTATCTCCCGACAAGACTAGCAACAACTCGTTCACAATTTGGGCACAGGTTGCCCTGGCTGATACGGTAGAACTGATCATAAAAGGTCGCCCATCACCTTCGCACAAATGTAGCCTATAGCTCTCTTTGACAGATCCTGTCAGTGCTGAACGAGGCCGGCGCATCGATCCACCGGGGCGTGGGGATCTTTCAGGGCTTAGGGATCAGAAGATTTCGGGATCGGCGTGTTTTCGCCTTGGGATCACCGCACAGGGGATTCAGCAGATCCCTTCGGCGAGCAACCCCTCGAAAGCTTCTGAGATCTCGGCCTGCTCGACTAGTTCGAAGCTTCACCACCGAAGGTCGCTGGGGATGACGATGATCCCATGAAGCTTGGCTGCGCTTAGGATATGGAGCAGCTTCAGAAAGCAACCAAAATGCAACAACGACGGTAGCAGCAATACCGGCAGCGACATCAACAAGCAAGGCCACCATAGCAGCAGCACCAATCAACGGCAAGCACCCTCTCAACTGCAGTTGCTGCATCAACAGTAGCAGCAGCAGGAGTAGCTACCGCCCGTAAGACTGAGAGCATGATGGTACCAGCAATGGTTAAAGTGAGACGAAAATTTGAAAAGCTGCAAGAGGATACCAGGGTTAAGTTGAGCATGTGTTGGTCATGATCGTCTTAACATCGCTGTTTCATGGTGGCAGATATAACACGATGGACGTGCTGACAACAAGAATCACACCGACAATATTGGCCATCATTGTGGTCCCTTTTGCTATTTCGTATTATTTGCATGTTGGCTGGCTTCATGCTCCTGGCCGATATTACCACAAAGACTATCAGTAGATTGGTTTTTTCGAACATGACCTCAGCATCCTTATCATCAACGACAACGACGACGACACGATCGTCATCTTCATCGCCAGCATCACCGTCATCACCATCGTCATCACCATCGTCATCATCATCGTCATCACCATCGTCATCATTATCATCGTAATCACCATCGTCACCATGATCGTCACCATCACTACGACCACCACAAAACTGGAGCAGCAGTCTTCAACAGCAGTGGCAGCGGAAGCAGAGGCAGCAGGAGTAGCAGTAGCAGTAGCAGCAGCAGCAGCAGCAGTAGCACAAGTAGTAGTAGTAGTAGTAGTAGTAGTAGTAGTAGTAGTAGTAGTAGTAGTAGTAGTAGTAGTAGTAGTAGTAGTAGTAGTAGTTGTAGTAGTAGTAGTAGTAGCAGTAGTAGTAGTAGTAGTAGTAGTAGTAGTAGTAGTAGTAGTAGTAGTAGTACTTAGTCGTCACTAAAGCCAGGTCGTTGCCGTCGTAGTCGTTGTCGTCGTCGTAATGGTTCAGTAGTAGTCGTCGTCGTGGTAGTGGTGGTCGTCGTCGTAACCGTCGTAGTCGTAGTAGTAGCAGTAGTAGAAGTCGCCGTGGTAGTAGTAGTAGTCGTCGTCGTCGCCGTCGTCGTAGGTCGTAGTCGGGGTCGTCGTCGAAGCCGCAGTATCGCCACAGTAGTAGCAGTTGTAGTTGCCGGCATGGTCTTAGTAGTAGTGAGTACGAAAGGTAGTAGTAGGAGGTGTAGTGGCAATCATTGTTGTGTTAGTTGTTGTTGTTGTTGTTGCTGCTGCTGCGGTTGTTATAGTTGTGGTGGTCGTCGTGGCTAGCGGAGTCAAGGTCGAAGTAGGTATACCAACATCTAAGAACTGTTGGTAAGGACAGCGTCGCTATCGTCTGTTGGCAGCATTGAACAGTGATCAAACATTTGCAGAATCTTGGATCCTTGTGGAGGCATCTCGACAGCCCTCTAACGGAGTCGATCGATTCGCTGAGCACTACGCTGCATGGTGGCAAGCTTCGGGTTTAGGGTGAAGGGTCGGGGTCAGTATGTGTGGTAGTCGAGCTCTGTCAGGGGAGAGGCTTTAAAGCTTGGATGTTCTCTCGAAGCTAAATCCTAGATCCAGTTCTCTGGCCAAGGCTCGTCCTCAGCAACGTGCAAGCGACCTTTGGGGTGAATGTGGTCCTCACCGACTGGTTGGTGCGCCTCCAGGGTTCAGGGTCTGCAAGACAGATCGCTGAGTGTAATATGGGAGTTTCCGAGAATCAGGGGCACCCTATTTGGGGGTCCTTATAGTAAGGATCCTACTATTTAGGGTACTATATTAGTGTCTGGAATTTTCGGAAACTCCCATAAAGAGGCCTGAATAGTTATCAAGACTGTTCATGCCCCTATAGTAGATTTTCGATATTTTGCCAGGAGATGGAGAAGCCACACGACCTCGTGAGCTTCATTTGCCAGCTCCAGATGGAGCAGGCCTGAAGAGAGAAAGTGGTACAACCATAAGTGCGTATAAGTGGAACACGCCCCCGATTCAACTTCCGAAACCCTGGTCCTGGAGATGCATCGAAATCTGTCGACCGATGCTTCAGACACAGACCTCCCTGTAGGTTCCAGGCTGTACTTGGGAGGATTTGCTTGGTGGATACATACTCCGAAGCTTCCACACTTCCGCCTCTGTACGGCTATGATAAGCGCAGAACCACAGATGCTTCCGAAACCACGAATGGAGTCCATGTGGATAGCAGAGAACCCGCACGTTACAGTCGTAAACCTCAGCGTCGTGGAAACTGTCGAACAAACCTTACAAGGCCGGTCTCTCGTGGCGGTGTTTGAGCTGACGAGCTCAGCGTTCTCTCAAATGTAATGCGAAGGCCCAGACCTCGAAATGCAACAGTTCTAGTTCTTGCGTGCAAACACAGACCAAAGCCTGTGCAGCTTGAAAGCTCACCAAAATATTGCACAAAGGTCTCGTTCCCTCCGTGCTCCATGCCCAAATTCCGTATTATACTGTGACCTTCGGTTCCGAAGCCCTAGTAGACTATAAATCCTAAACCTACTTCTGAACTTGTCTGAGAACTCTCCAGGCCTCTGACGTGACGGCGGGCCCAGCCGCCCCGGCGCCCGCGCCCCGAAAAGTGCGGCGGCCGAAGGCGAAGAAGAGCGGCCAGGTACCACAAGGGCTTTGTATCGAAGCCATGAAACTGTCCAAAAGCTGCGGTTTTAGATGGTGTGGGGCTGGTGCAGAGTCTCATTTGCTCAGGACCTCGGGTCATCTTTATTTGTTCTATCTTTGGTTTTGGGTGGGTCCCGGCTTCAAGGACAGGAATAATTTCAAGTGGTGCACAGTGGTTCCGCGTTGAAGGAGTCGAACCCTGTCAGGCTCCACCACACTGCGAACATCTGCAGTCTGCGCGCAATAGCAGCACCCTCAACCACATACTGTAGGGGCCTTAATGATTAGAATAGGTTTGGGGGCGGTCCTTTCTTTGCTAGAGTATAGTATCCCCAAAAAACGCATAGAAGATCCGTGCAGCTCAAACCCCAGCAAGTGGTGGTCGTGGCGCAGACAGCACTCTGGAGGTACCCGCGTCCCCGAAGCCGGCATCCGCGCCCTTTGCCGGCCGCCTAGCGCAGGAGAGGTCCGCCATGAACATGTTGGGAATGACGTTTATGTTACTTATGTTAGAGTACAGTCTAGTATAGTGCAGCATAACATATATATATATATATACAAATATATATATATATATATGTAAATGTATATACATATATACATATATATATATACATACCCCAAAGGGCTATTCGAATCACATAAGGTTCCGTCAGTATGTTATCGGCTCTAACTCCACAGCGATTCCAAGACCCCGAGGCTCAAAGCTGGTCGGACTCGGGTCAGGGCTTCGCATTCGGATTTGCGGTTTGCGCTAAGGGGTTTGGGGCTTGGGGTTTAGGAGATTTTAGGGGGGGCTTTGGGTTTAGGGGTTTGGGGTTTGAGGGAGTTTGAGGTTTTGGGTTTAGGGCTTTGGGTTTTGGGTTTGGAGGATGTTGGGGACTTCCGGCGGCAAGTCATGAACTAAAGTCGAAGCGCCTTAGAACATGCATGAAAAGCCCGGAAGGCGACTTTAAACCCTGAACCCTAAACCCTAAAACCCTAAAATGATTCCAAGGTGCGTGGGGTGCAAGTGCTCCGACAGGGCGCAGGACCAAGGGTCTTCTTGGTGCCAGGGCCCTGGACTACTTAAAGGATCATGGGACTTAGTAACTATAGGGGTTCCTTAAAGAGCTCCTTTAAGGGGATGTGTAAGGGGTCCAGATGTGGGTTCTTCGGGTACTTACAAGATCATGGGACTTGGTAACTAGGATTATAATGAGGGTAACTATACTTATAACCCCAATTAAGGCACTTATAACCTTACTTACTAAGTCCCATGATCCTCCAAGTACTAGAGCAACTTCCCAGGAATTCAGGGTTCAGGGCTCAGGGTTTAAGGAGGGTTCATTGCCAAAAGAAGCGTAGACGATTATTGTGGTTACTTGGTAGAGTCAGTTTCGGTTGTTAGAGATTTGCTCTGACAAGAGTAGCAGAGAGTAGAAATAAGCTCTGTATTTATTGAAAATCTGACCATGAGCGGGCTCCCAAACCCAGATTAGGTCTCTTCCGGTTTACTACGTTGACATACGAAGTCGTTTAGAAGAGCTCGCAAGCCCCAAGCCAGAGACACAGTTCCGGGTTTCGGGCCTGGGTTGCAAGGCTTGGAGATCAAGGTTCAGGGTGCCCGTGTTCCGGAATACTAGGTATGTAGACAGGCGGTTTGGGGATTGGGTGGGGTGGTCGACATGACTTGTACCATCTGTGGATGTGAGATGGCCTGTTGTCTTCTTCAAGCTGCAAGATTCGGGCAGACATCCGAAACCCACATGATGCACAGATCATACGAGATCAAGAGCTCATTCCAAGTCCCCCCGATACTCCAAAGCCTGGACCCTCCTATCGCCGCGTCCGCAAACCTTCAAACTCTAGACTCTAAACCCCACATCTTATCCTCCGCAGAATGCTTCCTGACTTTAAACCCGAAGCCTGGAGAAAGCCAGGGAAGCGCATCCGCCGGAAGCAGAGGAGCTGGTTGGCCCCCAGGAGGTAGGGTTAGGGCCTACAGGACTTAGGACTTGCATCTTTTTGGACCCCACAGCTTTGGGTTTCGAGCCTGGTTTGAGGGCATAGGCGTGTTATGCACGTGGGGAATTTCGGGCTAGAACGCAGGGGCTGGGCGCCATCACTGGGCCTGTTGCCTCCATCTTGTGCACAGCCCGGGTAGATGCTGAAGTCGTCAAATTCAGTGGGATCTCTGCCTCAACTGCTCTGGATTCTTTGAGTTCTACGCAAGGAAGGTTTTGTTGTCTTGCAATGTTCCGACTGCTGACACGATGATCCCATGCTTTCTGGGCACGGGGCGTTCTTCCAGATTCCAGACCAGAGTTGCTAAATATGGGGACCATCGGACCGCTTGAATCCCCAGAAGATCCTTGCCACCCATCTTTACCCTCCTTAGGTTTGCAGAACCCTATGGCACCCTAGAGTACCCGTATGGAACTCTGATAGCACCTTTACAGTACCTTTATAAAGCGCTGATATCACCGTTAGTATAGTCATAATGCTCATATGGGAGTTTCCGAAAATTGGGGTACCTTATTTCGGGGTCCCTACAACAAGGATCCCACTATTTAAAGTACTCTATCAGGGTCCGCTGTTCTCGGAAACTCCCATATACTGAAGCTGCTTCAGAAGCCTGCTTTGACGTCCGCTTCACTTACCTTTGGTTAGTAGGGAGTGGAAGAATGGTAGTAATAGTAGTTACAATTATACCCCATTCCTCCTTTCCCTACTAACCAAAGGTAAGTTACTACTGAAGCTGTCTCACCCCTAAACCCTAAAACCCTAACCCCCTAAAGCCCTCTAAAACCCTAAAGCCCCAAACCCTAAACCCTAAAACCCTAAACCCCTGTGATTCTCAGAAGCCTGCTTTGACGTCCGGTTCAGGTTGCCAGAGGCCGTCAGGATCTCGCCGCGGCCCTGGCTCCTTGCAGCGTTTGCGCGCTGCTCTTCGACGAGGCAGCGCTGCGGTGAGTCGTGAGATCTTAGGTCTTAGGGTCTAGAGTCTAGGTGTGCGGATGAGGGTTTGGGGGGTTGGTATATTAGGCTTATAAGACCCTCCCCAAAAGTAGGTAAAATAATGGCCCGGTACCCATAACAGGCTATTATTCTACATAAGGTAGGGTCTATAGAGTCTAGGTGTTTAGGGTTGTGGTGACCTATCAGACATCTGAGCCGAGTTCAGTTCGGGCACAGACATTCGGAGCACCAGAATGCGGTAACTGGCAATCGGGCCCTTGGGAAGATTTCAAAGACCGTTTCGTCTCTCAAGTCCGACGCAGTCCTGCGGCTCCGCTGACTGCAAGCGAGTTGAGAGCCTCAAAGCCGAGTACGGCCTAATATAGGGGCCTCAATGATTACCTATACTATGTTTGTGGTTCCTTATTGTAATTGTAGTATAATGGATCCCAAAACCCTATTCAACCCTATTCTAATTAGTAAGGCCCCTACGGTAGTGCTGCAAGCCACTTTTTCGTCCACAGCGCCGTTGATGCAGGAGGCCTATAAGTGCAAGACATCTTCCGAGCTGGTGAACCTCTATACACGCCGGGCTGGGTCCTTAGATCCATCCCCCTGCGGGGGCTCGATGTTTACCGGCCAGTGAAATCTCTGCTGAAAGGCAGCACTACTGGTCTTCAACAGCCCTGCCACCCCGTCAGGGAATGCAACCTGCATTTTCTTTCGACGCCGGCTCATGTCCCGTGTCTAAACTCTCCAGGTTCGCTTCCAGTCTCAAGGTTCCGGCGCGTTCCGGTTACGATTATAAGCTATATACTTACCATACTGTACCCCAAAACCTATTGAACCAAATCAAGGCCCCTATTCTAGATCATTTCGGGGCGCCTCGGCAGGTCAACGCACATCGGCAAATCTTCAGAGACCAGCTGGCCGGCGACTGAAATCTCGATACGTTCGGAGACACGAGCGTGCACAGTCCCCCCTGGTTTTTGCGCCATTATTAAAAAGTCTCATCGGAGACACCCTCGGCGGACCTTCTGCTGCTCCGGATCAAAGACTCGTTCTGAATCTAGCTAACTCCTCCCTCACTCCCTCACTCTCGCTCTCTCCCTCGCCCTAATTTAATATGACATCTGTCTTTCTGCTATACACATACCCATATATCTTTTCATCTTTCCATCCATCATCCCTCCATGCATCCATGTGTATTCGCGTCCATCCGTCCATCCATCCATGCATGGATGCGGACATACATGCATGCGAACAAGACATGATGTGCAGATTTGTTGGCCTGTTGGTTTGCTTTGCTTGTTTACACATGCATGCCTGCATACACATATGTGTGTATCTAAGCTCTAAATATATTCATACACAGACAATTATGCAGGCTGCTGTGTGTGCCTGGTTCCTGGCATCGAAAGACGATTCGCCTCCTCCTTCTTCGCTTCTTCACCTGAAGCAGAAGACAATCCTCGTCAATATTGCCCCTGTGAGTCTGATTGCAGCCAGTGCCTCATCAGCTGTATCATTGTCAATGTTGCTGTGATAATTTGTGCATTCCGTGTTTCCCAGGGTCAGAATTGTAGCAAGTAATCAGTACTGAGGGCTTGCGAACTTGCAAACCTGGCATGGGCGCGTGGAGTGTGAGACTCGAAGGCCTGACCTTCTTCGGAGGCTTCATACCAAAGACTGCAGATACCACTCTTATGAAGACTCATCTCCCGTAGACAGCGTTGTGAGACAACTACCTGGACCTAACCCTTCCTCGGAACCGCCGGCCAATGAGGAGGGCGAGCCTTTGGCTGTCGTCGGCTGGTCGTTTACTTGCCACAATCTCAGATCAAAGCTGGAGAGCGCAAGTTGCAAGGTAGCTAACTTTGGACAGGGCACAACCATGCGCCGAAGGAGTGTCTGCGGAATTACAAGGTCACGCCCTCTACGTAACACATAATTCGTTAAAGTCTAGAGCGTCGCCACCACCGTTCCTGTGCAGGCTACTATGCAGACTTAGGGTTTTTTGAAGTGAATGCAAGAATTGCACGGAGGTCCCCTTGCTTCCGCTCTCGCAGCTTCCCTGGACAAAGCTGGTGTGGGGGGCCTGGCGGAAGTCGAGGCTCCAGTAAACTGCGGTTATACAATGCTATACATACCACACACACGCACAGGTCTGTGAGTTAATTGAAGCTGTTGTTGCACCTGTTCAACCATGGAGCTCTCGTGAATCGTAAAGGAAGGCTGTTTAACTGCAGGTCCAGGTGTTTGCAGCAGTTTCAGCTCGTCCGAAGATGATAAGTGTCAGCTTGGCACATACGAATGTAGGTCGCAACAGCATCGATGTTTACCGTCAGCACACAGGGGTTTCACTCCGATGTGTTTCTGCGGTGTCTTCACCTTCGGCTCTAGATTGTTGGTTCCATATCAGAACTTCAAGTCAGGTCAACAAACTACTCGCTACATGGTTGCAAGCTAAAGATGTCTCATCCGCAGTGGATGTCGAGTTGCCACAAAGCTGACTTTCTCGCACGTACAGTTAGATTAGTTAGATCGAGGTCGAGGATGTGCGTCTGATCCTGCTGGGTGAAAACTCCTTGCTCCTGCCGGCGATCTCGCGGCATCCGGAGGCAAGACCAACCGATGTAGCCCTGTAGTCCACAAACCGGAGCAGCGCATCTTTTGCAGGTATACATCAGTTCACTGAGCTTGTGTGCCGTGCAAGTCGAAGCTCACACTATGATTACAATTATTATCACTACTGTTCTTATTTTTCGAATTCTAGTCTGTTCTATTCGATTCCATTCTGTTCTATGCTGTTCTGTTCTGTTCTATTATATTCCTATTCTATTCTATTCGATTATCATTATACTCGCCAGGAGGACACCAGCCCAGACCCCGATGTGTGGTTGGGAGGTCGCATCGAGGCCGCAACCTTAGTTCTTCTCTTTGAGACGGCGAGCTGGCCTATAATAACCATAATAATAATAACACCAACAATAATGATTTGTAAGCATAAATAGCAATACTAACATAGTGATCAAAAATAGCAAGAATAACAACAATAAAAGTAGTAATAATCATAATTATAGTAGTAATGATAATAGGCTTGCCGACCTCAGTTTGAAGATTATTTCAACATCCCGCTTGCACCCCGTACCTGAAAGGTAACTACTTCATCAGTAACGCGATTTCAATCAATGTAGTTAGCCGGTCGCAAGCCCAAAACGATGCCCTCATCCCGCATGGAAAAAGACCCTTATTCAACCCGAGGCCTTAACCCTAAGACCCCAGGAAGTTCAGTAATTAAGAGTACTGCTACCAATCAGAATTCAACAATAACAGTAATAGTTTTCGTAGAGTGTAAAAAGTAGTATGGAAAGACGAAGAATAAGAGTGACCCCTAAACCCCAAACCTCCACACCCCAAACCCCTCACCGGTACGAGAAGGCTGTCCTCCTTTGCGCCCGGGCCGTGGGGGCCGGCACCTGGGCCGCAGAGGAGGCACGAGCCCTTCGAGGTCGAGGCACCAGGGGCCGTTTCGACAGGTTTTCGGTAAAAATAAATAGTTCTAGATATGAAACTACAAAGATATGAATATACTCGGAAGTATACATGTATCTGTAGATATATATATATATATATGTATATGTATAGACACATACATATCTATATCTATATATATATATATGTATGTATATGTGTATGTACACGCACATATATATATATATATATATATATATACATACATACAAGCACATATTGTGTGCTTTCGATATCATACTGTATCATAGCACATTGTATTGTACTCTGTTATATCGTATTCTATTGTATTATACTATGTGGTCTCCATATTATATTGTGTATACACGATGTATATGTAAGATGTAGGATGCAGCATCTGAGTGGTATAGCGTATATACATAGCAGATCGTAAGAGGAAGTGGCAACAAAGCCTGGCACACACTCTGAAGCAAAAAGCACCATTTACCTCTTCCCAGTCCTGTGACTGAAATGTTGTACTGTTGAACTACTCGGTGGTTTCTTCAACAGGGTTGATGGTTAGTCTGTGAGAGATTTTGAGCAGCTCACTGGAGAGCACATCTCCCAGCTGCATGCCAGCGCGGGATGTCAATGCCAGGCTTCAAGAAGCCTGAAGATTTCGAGGACTTGATTGCATGGGGTTGCGACATGTGTCTCAACGAGCACGGCCACGATACCTTCAGAGCCTGTTGTGTGCCAGAAGAGGACGTCGTGGAAGATTTGCAGATGCGGCTATTCTGGGAAGAGGCTCTGTTCTGCGGTGAATCGTCCTCCCTGTCTTGACCGACGAGAACAGTGCAATTTATACGCCATCTTGCGCAAACATTTCGCGAATTCGAGCATTCTTCGCTTGCCCATAGGTATTCGACTGGTGTTTACTGTGAGGTTCACCCCACGTCTCAAGCAACAATCGTGCTAGAAGCAGCTTCAGCTGTACTGATGATGCTGCTACTGCCACCACTACTTAAAGGATCACGGGGCTTAGTAACCAGGGCTATAATTAGGGTTTTAACTATACTTATAACTACTTATAACCCCAATTAAGGTACTTATAACCATACGACTTACTAAGTCCCACGATCCTCCAGGTACCCACCACCCCCGCTATTCGGAGCTTCCAGCCAAAGAAAACCAGGGTGCCAAACCTGGCCATCTCCAACGCTTGGGTCCCCTTCGCTTCGCGGCCCGGGTGCCCTGCAGGTTTCGGGTTGAGCCTTCTGCAGTCACGGCTGTGACCATCAGTAATACCTATAGTCTCCATTGTAGTTCCTTGTTGGGGCTACCTTATAGGATCCTAACTATAAAACTGGTTCAAGGCTACTGTTCCCGCAAAAGTATCGTCCTGACATACCCAGCGTATAGCATGCCCCAAGACTCCGACATAGAGGACAGTAGCGTTATCAGTATCATGACTGACAGTATGCGTTATTTGGACAACTCAGTACTCTTCATCTTATGGTCATCAATAATGCAGACGGTTTTTGATCCATAGTTCGACAGTTCTCACTTCTGCAAGGGTCAGCGGTCAGAAGCATCTGCAGGACTAAACAGCGAACGCGTAGAGAGACCATCTGAATGGGAGCAGCAGCTGAGCGGTTATGGTTGAAGCAACGGGGCAGTGACTCCGCCCGTGATCGTCACATACACGATTTTCGAATGTCATAGGCTAGCTGCTGTGGCATCAATGATACGAAGCTTTCTTCATGTAGCATGCCTGGTAGCAGAGGTGCGGTTGCAGGAGCATGGCTTAAACTCAAACGTAGATTTTTGAGATGAAGCTTGCAGCTGCAGGATCAGTAACGAGGATGAGGTTTTGAGGGATCAGAATGGAGGGGCAGGGGTTATTGATAATCTGTGTAAAAAGCCTGAAGCGCCCTGGTTGATGACGCTCATGCTGGTGTCACTGCTGCTGTCACGCCGTGCTTCTCTTTCTGCCTTTGATAGTCGTGCACCGTTGTGCTTGGCCGCCTCTCATGCCTTCAAGATCAACATGAGTTCCAGGGCATGAAAGCTTAAACGCCATACTGTATAGTTTTGAGAGCAGGCCTGAAGACAAGATTTACCCTAGTGTTACCGTCCTCTACGCCTGTCGAGATCAAGATGCATCGGATCCAGGGCTCCAGCCGCTTGAAGATGCAGCGATAGTTTGTTCTTGGCGATATCTAAATGTTTCCCTTCGGTGCACAATATCAAGCGCACAGTTGTAGAAGAATCGTTACCGTATATATATATATATATATATATATATTCATATGTTTAATATATATATATATATATAGATAGATAGTTAGATATATCACTCTACATCTCTAGTCTGGTTGAGTTCTCTTGCTGGCCGAGGAGTTGAGCAACACCACAGGCACGAAGGCCCGAGCCGACAGCGTCTGCGATTTAGTATATAGTAGGGTAGCATTAGTTGAAGCATATTATTTTGTCCTTCACTATGCTATGTTTTATAGTACGCCACTAGATCATATTACATTTATTGTATACTATTTTTGCAAGAAGCTATAGTTTTACAGTATTACACGATTAGCTTTTGTATGTGTGCTCACATGCATATTATATTGCGATGTATTATCTGAGGTTGTGACATCTTATATGAAAGGATATGACCTGATATGATATTGGACTACATTATGTTAACCCCTTCCCCTAAGATTAACGGGGTGGGTCGGCCGCCCCTCACCCCCTCCCCATCAAAAACATGAAGGCTCGGAAAGTGTGTTTAGTGTTAGGGGTTATTCTTATCTCTACTGTCACTTTTGAGGGATCTTGCTCTTCCTCCTGTGCTAGCTGTTGCTTTTGGTTTTGCTATTGCTCTCACTCCTGCCCTTGCTGTTGCTCCTGCTCTCGCTCTTACTCCCGCTGCTCTGGCTGTTGTTGTTGCTCCCGCTCTTGTCTTGCTTCCGCGCTCCTCCTCGTGCTCTCTTGCCCCTGAAGCGTTTAACATCGGTTTCAAAGGGCCGGTATGATCTTGGTAGCCTTGGCCTCAAAGTGTTTCGTTTATTACTGGCAGCAGTGTGTTTAGCAAGTGGGGGAAACGATTATAGTACTTTATGCAGACTATGCTCCACATTCTCTCCCAATGCCAGTTTTAGCTGACCCGTAGCTTCAGTGTTCCGGACCTGTTCGTCCGGCTTGGTTTAGGGTTAGGTTAGCTCTGAGCTAGCGTTTAATGAAATACGTGCATGTAAGCGGATGTATATATATATATATATACATGCAGTAAATACACATACATACATACATCCTTACCTTGAAGCTCAAACAGTAGTGCCCTTGGACTTTACCGTTTCTCTGTGCTCGTCGTGCAAGCGCACTGGCTTGAAAACCTTTGGTTCCATGTTCCAGCTTATATCCTCCATGAACTACCACACTCGGAGCCACAACCCTTTGATGGCATGAAAAGGTATTAATAGGGTTACTCAGTAGTATTAGCATTATAATAGTGTTCAAGTTATTACTAGGTTGTTCTTATGGTTATACATCTTTTTTCTATTCCTATTACTGTTATTGTTGCTCTTGCTATCATTACTACTAAGTATCATCATTGTTAGTATCATTGCTATTATGGTCTATGTTTGAGCATTACGATTCTTATGGTTCTTAGGGTTCTTATGAGTTTGTGATTGTTGAATCTTGGTTCTTCCGAGTATGAAATTCATTGTTATGTTTCTGGTTGTTATGACTTGGTTTCAATATGTTGTTGGTTGTGACGGCGATGCTGGACATCATGGTCTTGCTGACGTTCTGTTCACATGCTTATCGTTATTGCTATGTCGTTATCATCGAAATGGTGATTACCAGTAGCTAGTATAACTAGTATGAGCATCATTGCATTTTGTTATTACAGTTTTCTGTCGACGTTGTCGTCGTAGTACTAGTTGTGGTTATGCCTATTACTATGGTTCTACCTCTTCGAAGGCCTAAGCCCCAAACCCTGAACTCTCAACCAATCCTAAACCCTACAAGGCACGCTTTTAGATCGCTTAAACCAACCCTTATAGATCCTTACTATGGTAGCTGATTACTACTATAGTTCTACCTGTCCGAAAACCCAAACCCTAAACCCTAACCCTAAAAGTACAGTATATTCTGATTACTACATATAATTACTATGAACAGAAATACCTGTTCCAAAAGTACAGTCCTTCATCGACCTGCAGATCCAGCGAGTTCTGCAGGCCGAGGCCTTCAGGACGCTCTCCATGAAGGCAAGAGGTCCTCCCGGCTACGAGGCCAGCTTAGGGCTTATGAGGTTTATAGGGTTTGGGATTTAGGGCTTATGAGGTTTATGGGGTTTTTGTCGGGTTTGGGGTTTAGGGTCAGGAACAAAGAAAGGCTTGCGAGGTCCTGCTTGAAGGGCTCGGCATGGGGATGCTGGGTTTTGTCGGGGTTCTTGTTAAAGGGTTTAACTTAAGTTACCATAGTAACTAAGGAAACCACAATATTTACTGTAGATCCCTGTTATGATAACTTAAAGTAAATTCCTTAGCAGAACCCGGTTGTTGGGAGGCAGCTTTGCAAAACGACATGCCCGGGCTGAGCATCCCCAGCAGACTGTACGATCGCTCCACAGCTGCGCCTTTAGCCCTAATTATAGGGGCCTTAATATTCAGAGTAGGTTTGGGGGGGATTAGTTATACTGTTGTTATAATAAGGAGGCCCCAAAACAGGCTGGGTAATTCTTAAGGCCCCTATATTGCACGTACTCCACCCCGGCTACCACGAAGAGCGTTTGCAAAGCCTTGGACGCATCTGGCCTGCAGGGTCGCACGACGCTGGTGCAAATGCCTGCTTCTCAGTACTAAGGGTCCCGTTTGAAAGGGGTCTGCAAAGGTTCCTGTAAGGGATCTATAAGGGTACTAAATAGGGGCCTATATCACTACCTAGACTATTTTTGGGGTTTCTTTTCAGCATAGTATAATGGGCCCTGGTTCGATTTATTAAGGCCCACATAGTAATTAATGTGAACTCCTTTAGAGCCTGCGATTGGGTTTTAGTTGCGAGCACCGACCAGAATTGAGAGTCTCTTATCTGGGTGCACGTGCCTCGAAGCAAGCTTCCAATTCCCCATATGACCTGCGCTGAGGCAGGACAAGCCGCCAAGTGGAGCATGTCGCAATAAGCGACTGCTCAGGGCTTTCCAGCCGTCCTAGGGCTCAAAGCTGGCACTGTGGAAGGATGAGCAAAGGGAGCTGAGAGCAATAATGATTTTCTACAGTAATCAGACGGGTTGCTTTTCGGCATGGACGGCCACGCAGAGGCTAGGGAAAGGTGTAAAACACTGGTACAGAGTGTTGTGCTCTTTGGCTCAACCTTTTGACCACAAGTGTCAGTGCAGTAGTGATTACCCAGCTTGACAGAGTTGTCCCCAAAGCTTGAGACAGAGTGTGGCTGGGGAGAGTTAGCTTTAGCTGCTTGTGCATCTTCGTTTTCGTTATATGGAAAAAAGGCTTCTCTCGCGGCGGCTCACTGCGTCAAGTGCGACTTAAATCGTTTAGACCTTGGGCAATGTGCGGCAGATTGGGTCTATCTGTCCTTATGAGCTTTGCTTCTCTATGCCGGGCGGCAGTTGTGCAGGGATGGTGATGCTGATGGTGATGAAGATGATGAGAATGAGAAGATGGAGATGCGGATAATTGGAATGATGGTGATAGCGATGATGCAGATAGAAGTAATGTTGGCTATGGTTCCAATGATAGTCCTAGTTAACAGTGATGATCGCGGGTCTGATGACGACGACGACGGTCATGATGACGATGGTGAGGAGGAGGATGGTGAGTTTTGCTGATGCTACGGTGATGACGATGACGAGGACTACCGCCGCGCTTGTATTTGTGATGCGCCTGCTGCTTCTTCGGCTGCCGGATGCTTGTGGAGATGGTGGTGATGATGATGATGATGATGACGAGGTACTGAAGAACCTGATGATGTTCGTGATGCTAGTGGTGGTGGTGATGATGGTTTCGGGCCACCAGCTCAGCTGCCGCCACCGCCACCCTCACCACAAGTGCTGTTGACAAATTGAAGAAGGAGATTAAGAATCGGAGAAGAACATCATGACATCGCTACTAGCGACAAAGAATATTATTACGACTGATAATGTAGGTGAGAGTAGCCTGGTGAGGGTCATGCTCGATTGGGGGCGGACTGCGGTGAGGATGTGATTGTGTTGGCGATGATTTGCTTGTTGCTGTGGATGATGCTGCTGCTGCTGCTGCTGCTGCTGCTGCTGCTGCTTCTGTTGTTTCTTGTGTCGGCAGTGGTACTGTATTGTTTGTGCCGTTGCTCGTGCCGTGATGATACCACGGCTGCTGCCGCTGATGATGATTCGATGATGGTGATGGTGATGGTAATGATGTTCCTGGCGAGGAGCCTGGCCATGTTAACGGCTGTCAGCATCATAGTAAATATGGTGAACCCCCAATGGCGTTACTGCTTGGCAGGTTCGTCGACGTTCAGGCCAGCAGCAGAGATGTAGTTCGGTATGGAAGCTGTGTCGTGCAGCTTGCAGATTCCTGACTGCAGGGTTTGTCCTAACTACTGAAATCGAATCCCCGCGCCAAGTGTAGTATGACAGTAGCTTTTCGGTAGGAGTCGACTGGGCTGCATTGGTTTTTGAGGCTAACCTCCCAGCGTTGCGCCTTGACGCAACGATGTGCTCCAAGAGCCTCAATAAATATTACCAAATTTTTTGGTTGTCCCCCATTATCGTTTTTTTTTTATAGTGGGCCCCAGAACAGCCTGATTTGAGTACCCTAGAACCCGACTCAGGACCCGGTTCAGGACTCGGTCGTAGCTTAGCCTCAAGATGCGAAGCCCGCACTTCACGAACTTGGCGTCCTTCGCCATGATGGAACCCGGAATCCGGGGCCGTAAGAAAGAGAACTCGGAGTAATCGCCTCACCCCTAAACCCCTAAACCCTAGAACTCTACAGCCCTAAACCCTAAAGCCCTAGAACCCTAAACCCTAGAACCCCACAACCCCTAAACCCTGGAACTCTACAACCCCAAACCCTATAAACCCTAAGCCAGGCAGGCAGTCCGGCGCCTGCCCCAGCTCCCAGCAGCTGAGATGCTCGGAGGAAGGGGGCCTCAGCGTGGGAATCTGGGTTTCGGGCAGGGCTTTTAGGGTTTATATAGGGTTTAGGGTATAATTTTGTTTTAAGATATAATTGCTGGAGTGTTTAAGTTTAAGGTATAAGTTTCGGGCAGGGTTTTAGGCTGACGGTCTGGGGTTGAAGGTGTTAAGCGTGTTGAGCTTCGGGTTTGGGGCTAAGGACTGTTGGTTTTGAGGCTTGGGGTGTCATTTTGATATGAGGGCTTCTAGGTTTCTGCACTGTAGTGCCAGGTCAATCAAAGCAATTGCAAGGGTTGTTTTCGCGACGGACAGACACAAAGCTCGAAAAAGACAAGACGAGTTTGGACTCGGGCAGTTCGTACCGATTGTTTCTGTTGGTGGGGCCCGTGTCAAGAGTCAAACTTGTTCTTCCTTCGGGCCATTATTCGTAATTACTCAGGTGAGCAGTACGCTTTCGGCTGTGCACAGCCAGGAAACTCCACAGCACGGTTTGTTCATGCTGCGTGTAGCGAGAGAAGTGGCAGGGGTACTTGCAAAGACCAACAATGACGTGAATGCTCTGAGTAGCAACAGCAAGACCAATACTATAGGGGCCTGAAAATCACCAATGCTGTTTTTTTTTGGGGTGGTTCCTATTATAATATAGTAGAATGGACCCCAAATCCCTATTCTAACATTGAGGCCCCTACAGTAATGCCTGTTCTCACGCCCGCTGAAGGGTTCCCTTTCCACAAGGTCGGCCCTGCAACAGGGAGCTCTGCCATGCTGACCAGTCGGGCCAATTGAAGCACTTCAGGTTTTCAGGCGGTATGGGAGTCAGAATCTCATAAGAATTCGAACGTAGTGAAGCTGTACTATTAGTTTACCCAAAAACCTTGTTGTACTGGTTCACGCTTCAATATGTAGGTTGAAAGTTTGGGGTGTCGAGCTATGAAAGCCGGAACAGTATGCCTACCAATCGAGAACAGCACCCACAAACCCTAATCTTAAACTCATAAACCCGTCGAGGGTTGGACGAAACGCGAGGACCGTGCATGGCCTTGGAGCAAAAATGGCTCGAGGGCTGGAGTACATATCCCGATGCCCAAAAGGTGCCAAGTGATGCCCTGTCATGCTGCAGCTTCTCTTAAGCCTATATCATGTCATAGTAGGATAGTAATTACGAGTCCTTCTGTCCCGACCTTGAGCTCCAGCTCAGGCTGTAGCTTGCAGGCCTAAACGGTGAGCCCCAGGCCATGTTGAAGTGAGTGTCCGGGGCAGGGCTGTCAGATTTCTGGCAACTTTGGGGGAAACTAACAAAGCTGAGCCTGCCAAAAGGCTTCGGTCTGCATCTGCAAGAG
The DNA here is from genome assembly GCA_905221615.1 of Symbiodinium sp. CCMP2592. NCBI lineage: Eukaryota > Dinophyceae > Suessiales > Symbiodiniaceae > Symbiodinium > Symbiodinium sp. CCMP2592. The sequence goes on along the minus strand of CAJNDT010006024.1, from coordinate 833,498 downwards.
GAATGGTGCTACCATAAGGGAGATGAGGCAAGCACGACGAAACACCAAGAGAGGAAACAAACTCCGACTACATAGACGGCGGACAGGGCAAGCCAACCTTGCTGGCACCAGTTAAGCAACTGGAGATCGTGCCGTGCAATGCCAAGAATATGGATTTTAATCGCTTCGAATCTAGCTCCTGCTGTGGAAAGTGGGATGATTCTAGAAAGGCCAACATTCCGATGCGGCATTGAGAATCTGCGTTTCCTGCCAACTTTTCGTCGGTTTGCAGGAACTGCTCCACAACCAAGGGCACTATAGGGGCCTAAAGAAATACCAACACGGTTGTGGGGGTTCCAGAAGCTCCCAGTCAGCCAAGACACACCAGAAGGAATCTGAAGCCCACTACAACCCAGACAAGCAGAGACAGAGAGGCCCTGCACACTCCCGCAGCTCCAGGTTGACCTCCACCTTCTGAGAAATTCGTGTATCAGAGGAACCTCCCGCTCACGTGCTCCTGTTGTGCATCTTATTCTTGAACCCATGGCTTCTCAAAACAAGCCCTCCGAGCCCAACGCAACCTTGCAAGCGGAATGCGCCATGACGACGTCCGCCGCAAGCACAAGCCGTCCTGGGCGAGGCCAGGCCTAGAATCTAGAAGATTTCCGGATTTAGGATTTAGGGTTTGATGGGTTCCGGAACTGAGTCTGGCTAAGCCCCACGAAAAGGAAAGCTCTTCAGAGGCCCCCTGAGGCCGGTCCCTTCTTTGATCAACCTGTGGGTCGGAATGAAACGTATTTGTACCCCCTCGCAGTCTCTCTATGACTTTACCAAAGCCCCTTAAAGTTTCCTTGCTGTTCCATGCTACGTAGTGGAAGGTCAGGTTCGAACCGAAAGTAGGAACCTTGGCGGGTCAATCCTCGCCGGTTTGCCTCTTACGGCCCACTAGGAGTAGTAGTGAGCCACGGACAGCTTCCAATTTTTCCGCGTGCTCAGGCGGGGACAATAAATAGGTAGGTCGCAATAACACCTACACGTACATCAGTTCTGCACCAGCGGTCGACAGGGACTCCAAACAAAAGGAGCGCCCGGGGATACAGGACCCCACAATACATACATACATACATACATACATACATATATATATATATATGATATTGATTGATTGATTGATTGATTGATTGAAGCTCGTTATATTGTTACATACTTCGACAAAAACCTTATTCTATATATTGAGCCCTAGATTACCCTGTCGGAGAAGAGGCTGTGGCCTTGGCTTCTGCTGGCCTTGGCAGCACCCCTTGGTGAACTCATCGAGGCGACAAGAGTTGGTAGTTAGTCTTAGCTGTGTTGTGACTGTAGATCAGTGCCTTCTGGTCAGTATGTTTGGTGTATCTGTGGGAATAGGGAAGTCAGTCTTAGCTTCTGTGACTGTAGATCAATGACTTTTGGCCAGTATGTCTGGGAGCATGGACTCTACTTCACGGCTCCATGCCTCAATTGGGAGGAAGATCGGGACCAGAGGAAGGTAGACCATCAACCTGCTTGGCACCTCTTAGAACGGAAGGAACATGGTGTAGTCAGTCTCGGGTCCAGGACTTTGGGTGAGATTGATGTTGCAAGGTTTAGAGGGTAGACTGGTGTGTTTGGTACGAACAGTACAAGTCTCGTGGCCTTCATGCATCAACACGTCTTCAGATCATTTAAACCCCACCAACACCCAGAGACCATCAGTCAACATCGAAAATCCAAACCAGAAGATCCTTAAACCTTAAATCTCGGGCCCTTCTAAACTCTAAACAAAAAGTCCCCACAGAAAGCAGAATGCAGAGGCCTTCGTCTGCAGCGGCGTGTCCCCAGCTCGCAAGCTTGTGGCCCGACGAGCCCAGGATTGTGGGATTACTTTAGGGGCCTTAATAATTAGAATCTGGTTTTGGGGCCCACTATGCTATAATTATAATAAGGAGCCCCCAAACTAGTATTGGTAATTATTCAGGCCCCTGTATTGTCGAGTGCAGGGCTCGGCATGCAGTGCAATTCCCTTTGCGTCCCTAGATATCTATGGTATCACCTACTCCCAAGCCCTATTTCTGGCTATGAAAGCCCCCCGTGATGCATGCAAGGGAGGCTGTAGGCATTTTTTTAGGGGGCATTATGATGGCTTTGGGGCTGGAAGTTTTGGACTTCGTTGTTACAGCTCCGGGTTTTTGGTTTAAGACCTACCTGGTTCAGGGGCCTCTGTGTTCCTGGGCGGGTGCCAGGAGACTGTATTCCTAAATGCCCACCAGAGTTGTTTATGGTTTTTTGCGATCCCTTGCAAAACCATTTACTGGATTGCTTCAAAGCATCGCCATGTATGTAGAATCATTCGGCAAGTATGTTTTCAAGGTCGCAGACTCGCACAGCTGGATTGATTTGTTTCCAGGTCTGTGGCGGTAGCACGCGACGGCCGGCAACCTTCCAAACCGCACCCAAACCGGACGGAAATGTGTTTCTTAAGAGCTTAGAAGAAAATCTCTTTGGGGATTCGACAAAACTCAGGAAGTTCTGAGTTTCGCACTCGACAGGTCTGAAAGGTGTAAGGTCTGAGAAATCAAAGCTTGGTGTTGGGATTCATCCCTTGTTTTTGTTCCTTAATTAAAGTGTCAGAAGGAAAGTCACTTTGCGCGCGCGCGTGTGTGTGTGTGTGTGTGTATAGTTTACTTAAAGGGTTGGAGTCATGGATATGCATCAGCCATGGACGGCACCTCATCCTGCGCGTCACTGTTGTGCTTGTTGCTATTGATGCTTTCGCTGATAATGCGCATTCAGAATCAAGTTTGCTCTGCTTTCTACTGCAAGTAGCGGCCTATCCTGTCGATGGAAGGAGACAGAGGGGCCCGCCATCGGCCTCGACATTGGCACCACCAACTCGGCGGTGGCGGTGCGGCGTGAGGACGGGCGGTTCCTGGTGGTACCTCCTCCAGGCAAGGCAATAGACATCGTCGTGTTCCGAATTTTGTCAGTGTTATCCCACGACTGCTGCTACGATTACAACTACGACGGCGACTGCGACTGCGGCTTCGACTGCGACGACGACAGCGACGATGACTACTGATGGTGCTGCTCTTTCTGCGAAGGTTTGATAGCGTTGGTTACGGTTCCGAGAAATGGTTGGACTGGCACAGCCATAGAGAGGTTCAAGTAGAGTTTCTCTGGAAGGTGGGACGCCCTGCGGGCCCCATATTTACAGTGTTTTGTCAACGGAGCAGTATAAGTAACAGTACTTCAAGACAATCGACACAGCATCTAGGAAAGTTTGAAATCCACAGTGTGGGAAAACTGGGCCGCCACAGCGTCCCTTTCTGTTTCAAAGCCTCAACAACATGAGTCAGTGCTTGGAGGATCGTGGGACTTAGCAACTAATGGTATAGTTTAGGTAACTATACATACAACTAGTTATAACCGCAACTAAGGTACTTATAACCGTACATGATCCTCCAAGTACTTACACGTAGTCCTTGTAGTACCAAGGATCCTTGACTGTCCCTGCACAGTGCATGTGCCAAGGCGCTCCCCCGGGGCGGCCGACGATGCCTTCCCTGGTGGCCTTCAACTTGAAAGGCAACTCTGTTGCAGGCCGGGCCTTGGCGTTGAACTGCGGCAGAGGTTATCGTGGTTTCACCGGCACACTGAAACATGATGACTTAAGCTGAAGGCCTCCCAGCCATGCGCATCCGATCGGACGGCGTGAAGCAGGTGCGCCTTGGCTGTGTAAGCATGAGAAGAGCCGCCACAACCTTTTGAGCTCACCACTCGAGAGGCTTGGCGGCCTCAAAGCTTGAAATACAATCTGGGACGGTTCCATAGACCCTTCTAAACTCCACAAGATCCTACAAGCCAAATAAACGCCTACTAGCCCTATACCCAGCCCCATAAACAGAACCCCTATTAACCCCGTTAATCCCTATAAGCCCTATAAGATATATACACATATACATATATGTAAACTCATATGTGTACATATATATATATATATACACATGTATATATGTGCATATATATATATATATATATATATATATATATATATATACCATGTAACCCCCAAACACACCACATGAACCAAGGGTCTTCCGCTCACTGAAGCGGCTCTTGGGCCGAACCTACGCGGAGGCGCGCTTTGGAGTCCATGGGTTGTGGGTTTAGGGCTGTTAGGGTTTATAGGGTTTAGGGTTTGGGGAAGGTTTAGGGGTTTAGGGTTGTTAGGGTTTATAGGGTTTAGGGTTTGGGGAAGGTTTAGGGGTTTAGGGCTGTTAGGGTTTATAGGGTTTAGGGTTTGGGGAAGGTTTAGGGGTTTAGGGTTGTTAGGGTTGATAGGGTTTAGGGTTTGGGGAAGGTTTCGGGGTTTAGGGTTTTAGCGGTTTAGGGTTGATAGCGTTTAGGGGTGATAAAGGGGCATGAAGTCTACAGGTTAGAGTTGCAAGGTTTAGGGTTGGTAAAAGAGGCTTGACGTCTAAAGCTTAGACTTACAAGATTTAGGCTTGATAAAGAGGCTTGAAGTCTACGGGTTAGAGTTGTAAGGTTTAGGGTTGATAAGGTTTAGGGCTTGAGAAGGCTTCTGGTGTAGGGTTTACCAGCTTCCGGGTTTCTTAGGTTTGGTGTTTATAGCACGCAGGGTCTTTATCGGCATGTCAAACATTGAAAGCACTTCATCTTTATGAGGTTTACAGGGGCTTTATAGGGACTTAAACGTTTATAGAGTCTTTGTTTCTAGTACTTTATTTTAGAGACTTTGTAGAGATTGAGAGACGTCAAAGACTTCGCGGTTTTGAGGTCCTTGTTTCAGGCTTTCAGTCTTTGGGTAACGTACGCAGAGTTTGCAGGGTTTTGGAGTCTAGAGGGCCCCGAGAGTGGTGGGAGCCTGCGATCGGAGGGATCTAAGGCCAAGTCTTACAGAAGAGTGTCATCAAGCACTAAAGACGAAGAGCTTGGATCTTGACACTTCAATTTCTGCTAGCACCCAGTGCTTGGGCCCAGCTTGGGCACGAACTGAACCACCAACCATGCTAAGCTATGCTAACATGAAGCCACAATCGCACGATTCCGCCTCAAATAATGACGCAAGCGACCATCAACGAACATGGTCCACAAGTTCGGGAAAGCCATGCCAGCAGAGGCCCATGAAGTGGGAATCAAGCCCAGCGCCCTCGGCGCCGATCCCAACGGGAAGGTCGGACGTTTGCCGGGGCACCGGCTTTGAGCTTGGCTCCTTGCTTTCATGCTTCGGGTTGCAGGGCTGCGGGGTTCAGCCCCTTCGACCTTGAGAGAATGCCGGTTCATCATAGTGAAACACGCCCCCTCATTTCGTGATTCCGGTTCATCGTATATCTTACACACCACCCCGCCCATTAGGCGATTGCTGTTCGTCATATATACCTCAAACAGCCCCTCCAACTGGGCGAGTCCGGTTCATCATATATCTGAAGCACGCTCCCTCATTGGGTGGTTCCGGTTCATCAAATATCTTAAACACGCGTACTCATTTGGCGATATCTGATAAACGCGCCCCCTCATTTTATTTGGTGATTCCCATTCTCTTGGGCGATGCCGGTTCATCATATGTCTTAAACAGCGGAAGCTCATTTCCCGATTCCGGTTCATTGGATCAGTATCAATTAAAAACGCCGCGTCTTTTGGCAATTAAGGGTTCTTCTTGAATCTTAAAGATGCAACAAATTGGGCGTTTCCGATTCATCACATATCTTACACAAGCCCCCTCATTTGGCGACTCCGGTTCATAATGAATCATATGTCTTAAACCCCCCCCCCTCATTGGATATTCGGTTCATCAAATATCTCACATCCATTAAACATTCCCCCTCGTTTCGCGGTTCCGGTTCTTCATATATCTTAAACACCACCCCGCCCATTGGGCGCTTGCGGCTCGTCATATATCTTGAACACCCCCAAATTGGGCGAGTCCGGTTCACGATATTGCCACGACTGCAGTCGTGCTTTTGGAGGCCACTTTGCATTGGACGCGAAGTAGCATCGCCAAAGACTTGGCAGCGTGCCGTGTGTGTAGGATCGGGGTGTGGCGGGGTTTGCTGCCCTCTTGTCGCCCAGGGACTCGGGTTTGGGGGTGTCGGTCCGTGAAACCGGGCGAAGTAGGGCAGTGGGCACGTTGCAAGCGGTTGCTCGAAGCCGGCGCATGCGGCCAGGCTCCCGGTTTGGAGCACCTGAAACCGGGCCGAGGCACTAGCGAGGGGACGTTTCTAGAGAGGGCAGTGGGCATGTTGTAAGGGGTTGCGCAGAAGCCGGCGTATGCCGCCAGGCCGTGAGCCGGTTGGGCTTGTCCGTGAGCCAAGTCGGCCGGCATCCGATTCCCACCCCCCCCACAGAGCTGATTCGGGAGATCTCGTTCGCAACTCCCCGGATCCTATTCAGAGGATCCTGTTCGTGCAAATGCCTAAGGCGAATGACGAGTCAAGATATCTCCCGACATCATTCGACATCATCCTTTACCTCCCAACTCGCACCTGTCCCAGTCGCCACCTGGCACAGGCCAACGAGCTCGTACGTTTGCGTCTTCCAGGCCTGCCTGTTTACCTTGTGCAACCACCCTTCTTGCACCGAGCTGCTCCTGTAATACAGTGGCCTAGAAAATTGCCAATACTATTTTAGGGGGTTCCTTGTTTCGATTACAGTATAATGGCCAAAACCCTACAGCAATTCCGTTGAAGCCCTCAAGGTGGTCAGCTCATCCCAGTTGAGGAGGCAGTTGCGTTGCTGATCAAGGCGCCCTGGGAAGGTGTGCATGTGCACGAACAATCCATCTGATGTACTATCAGTATTCATCGTGGCAAACAGAAAGTTGCTCTGCTTTTTCTGGGTGACCATGTTCTTTCGCAAGTCCATCCAAAAGCTGAAGCTTGGCATACTGTGAACAGAATTGAATAGAACAACCGTAGCAGAATCACGCCATAATCGGGGACCCGCGTGCATACCTGTTTTGTATCGGCAGGATATCACATCCACACCGGCAAAGTCACTTAAGAGCTGCTGTGTGTGTGAACTGACGAAATCGACGGCGCATTGCAATGCAGCAGTTATGTGCAGTGGCACAGTGAGTGAGTTCCAATGCAGGATCCGTCCTTCGAGATGATGTGAGTATGGTGGAATACGGCGGTGCTATGTCTATGTGGGAGTTTCCAAAAATAGAGGACCCGGCCCTAGTATAGTACTCTAACTAATGTCGGCGTGTATCATAAGTATACCAGGTGGCACCCGTGGCGACTTGCTTTTTCCCCGTCTGTTTCTATTGAAGTACCTCTTCCTAAACATTTTTGCGTCTCTTGAATTACAACCAGCGTTTTAAGCATTCAGTTTTTGCCGGCGACATCATGAGACCGACACACATGACCCCCTAAAACCGAAAACCGAAACCCTAAACTCAATGAATGAGGCCCTTGTGTCCGTGGCGGAGCTCTACCTCAAGCAGCCCGTGAAGCGGGCCGTTCTAGGCACGGCATCTTTCAACGATGCAGATTTAGCGCAGCATGTTGAGGGGCGCAAAGGGTGTGCGAAGACTTCCTCCAGCATGATTTCTACGCTTAGACTTGTGCATCTTCGTCAGCATGTTGCTTGTTCTTTCAGGCGTTCCAGCGCGGTGGACCAAGAATCAGCGAATGGCGCTCGAGTATGCAGCCAAGCTTGCAGGCCAGCACACTTCCAGACACCCGCCAAATCTGACGTCACAAGGCTCAAACCCGACCCTATACCCTAAACTCTAAACAACCGGAACCTAAGCCTGAACCCCGTCCCCCCAAGGTCAGTCTCAAACCCTCGCATCCTTCGCACTGAACTACGTACGGCCGGAACATACCAAGACGTTTCGTTCCGCATTGGGGTCCTTAGGTAACTTAATACTTTGGGGTTTAGGGTGTCGGGGCTTTACTGGGTAAGCGTTTAGGGCTTCAGCTCCTTAGATCTGTACAAACCTAGGGATTCGAGGTTGACAGGTTCAGGCCTTCAGGATATCCGTGCCCCTAAACCTTGAATACTTAAGCCAAAAGACCCCAAACTACACATATACCCATTGCCATGTAGATATATACATATGTTTATATACACACATACACACAACATAAATGTATATAATACATATACTCTATATATATATATACATATATATATATATATATGTATGACGAAGCCTTGAGGCCTCGAATCTGTCCGGCTCATCCCCGAGCCCGAGTTGGCCGTGCGGGCCTATGGCGTCCGTTCCAGTCCAAACGCGCAGATCATCACAGGAAGCTGGGGAATGTAGGAGGATTTCGGTCCTAGGACTTAGCAAGTCAGGTTATAAGTACCTTGATCGGGGTTATAGTTACTAAGTCCCATGATCCTCCAAGTAGGGTTTAGAGTTTAGGTCTTCAGGTAGGGTAGAATTTGGGAGATTGGAGTTTCGCCTCCGAGTATCTTGTGAAAAACATTCGTAATATAGAGATATAAGGACCTTAATAGTATTAGTAGCCCTATTATAGACTGTTACTGTATGGGGGCCGTAATATAAGCTGCGAAGGTCCGAAGATGTAAGAGCACCCAAGCGGGTCGCTGACACCATATTTACTGGAAAAATGTAGCATATCCGTATTGCTAGTCGGCAACGGACGAGTATCAATTCTCAAACTATTGCTAGCATAGTAGTCGTCACATGCAACGAACATGTGACAGTGTATATGTCTAAACTCAGAGTTGAAAAGCAATGCACTGACAATATTGCAACAATGGTGCTGGCAAAAGGTTCTGCTTGACAAACTACCGATTCTGATAGCCGCCACAGGTTCGCGACACCAGGTATAAATAACGGATCTTCCGAAGTGTGAGCGATTGAACATCCCCCATCGACCAAAAGACCAGAGTTGTTTTGCCATCCGCCGGTTGTGACGAACACAGTCAAAGACCAGACCTTACCCACATCCTGTGAAGTATGCTGATCCCTGAGCTTTGCCCGCAGGAGGTGGCAACTTGGGCGCAAAGCCCATGGGTCTTGGGGGCAATGTGGAGCTGGACGAGCTCCAACAGCGACGCTTTGGCCTTCGTATTGGGTTTACAACGATGTTCCACTACCTCGGAACGTATTTGCACAAGTGTTCGTCGTAAGATTGGATGCGAAATCATTGTCGCCGTTCTTTGGATGCAGCTTCTGGCGCAGCCCTGTCATCTGTCCTGTCCTAGTCACTAGTCGAATGGATGTGTTTCCAGCGCAAGGTCGGCAGGTCTGGGGGCTTCTATTTCTTCGCTTCGAGTATGAAGATGCTTGTGCCTATGTCCTGCCCATCTTAGCATGACAGACAGGTACGAACCCAAACGGGCAATTTGTTTTCTGGCTTAAGACAATGTAAACTGCTGCACCAGCGACATGGTCGCAGCTTCCAGACTTGCTAGAACTGATGGCTACGTCCGGCCAGAAGTTGCTATTGCAACCGCAACCGCCATGATGTTGGCCAAACTCTAATCTCAAGCGGCCCAAAACCTCCACCTGGACACACGTGAGGAATTGAGGAGGATCCTTATGCTGCATCTCAAGACGATTTGAAGCAGCAAATGGCAGCTTGGCTTCAGAACCAGGGCTTTTGCACGCATGATGTTCCTGAGTCGTGAGGATTCGTCTCTTGGCTCTCCTCAGACTGGAAGTCCTTCCAGTCTGGATACGTCTCGCATGCGAACATGTTTCCGAATAGCTCAAGAACTGTTGTGGTGACAACACCCATTCTCCAAAAAAGAAAGACGGCCAAAGCTCAAAAACAATAGAAGCCACAGCAGCAACAACAACAACAGCTGTTGATTGATTTTTCCTTTTGTGGTGAGGACTACTGCTCGTCGGCTGTTGCTCCCTCCACTGTACCGTACTGTGCTTACTGTACCACTCTATACCGCAGTGTACTGTACTGTGCACTGCACTACACTGTTTTGCAGCACTGTACTGGGCTGGACTGTACTGGACTGTACGACGACTACCGTTGCTACTACTGCAACTGCCACTGCGAGTGCTACTGCTTCAGGATCGTACCCATTCGCAATTGCGCATATCAAAATATACCAGCTGAGGTGAATGAGATGAAGCAACAGGATCCGACCTTGAAGCACATTCTCGTTGCCGACCTTGGTGGGGGAACCTTCGATGTCTGCATTGTTCGGAGATGGGTGGAGTGGGACGAGATTCACATGCTTCTCGACTTGACCATCCCGACTGCTGAGCTTTTGCAGTTTAGTGCGCTGCAGCAATGCAAACCCTCTTTCTCAAGGGCCTACTGAGGCCCTACCGTGCTAAAGTCTGCTAAACCTTCTTGCCAAGTGGCCATCTCTTGAAACTCCAGAGATTCAATTCGGAATCAGGCTGTTCACGAGCGGGGACGAGCGCTTGGGCGGTGACGACTTCGACCGTGCCATTGTGGAATCTTCGCCTTCAGCTCAAGCAACAAATGTTGATACAGATGTTCCCTTGCAGTCCGTACTGTATAGTTGGGGTCCCCGTCTGAGTATCCGTTTCTGGAGTCATGCCCTGCTTGCAGGCACATGGCAAACGCATGTGAGCGTGTCACACACTTGATTAGACGTGGCCGTAGGTCCTGTCACCACACCGTAATGCCAAAACCTTGACTGCCTGTGAGGATTGGGTACTCAAAGAGCTCAAGCCAGAGCTGGCCAAGCGACGGCTGCTAAGCTTTCATAGCGTCATAACAGGATGTCCAGAAACACCAGTCAGCTGAACCGCTTGCCCAAAGGCGAATGATCCTTGAGCAAACTAGAAGCCGCCTCCTGATGCCTCGTGACTTGTCAAATCTCGCCGAGGAGGTGGCCAGTGCCGGCTGGAGCTCGCCAGCAGCTGCTGTTGCAAGCGCGAAAGGCCCGGGCTCTTCGTGCTAGTTGGTCCTGGCACTCTTCCGACCAAGCTTTGCAATGGGCTTCAGAGGGCCGCAGGGTGAAGGGACATTCAAAGGGTCTCCAAACTCACCGCAGGCCAAGGAGAGACTCTCCAGCAGCGACACTGCCGACATCGTGCTTGACGAGCTGAAGGCCTTGGGGAATGCCCCACAATGTCTTTTGGCATAGGCGCTTTGAGGTTTATGCTCAATGTTCCCCTTGACGATGGACGAGTTGTATGGTAAAAGTGAGCGAAACCCTAAACTCTAGAAAATTAACAAGCCCTGAACTTAAACTCTTAACCCTCACTCTCCGGAAGGTGACGGTCACCAGGGACAGCTTCAGAGTTGTTTGCCTCCACGTACTGCAGCGAATGTTGCGACCGATCAGGGAGGCCGCCTACGGGGCGAGTCTGCGCCTTTCGGACTACACGGAGATCGGGGTTCGGATTTAGGGCTTAGGGTTTGGGTTTAGGGTTGAGGAGCTCGGGGCTTAGCATTGGGAGTTTCCGAAAACTTGGGGTACCTTATTTTGGTGTCCTTATAAAAAGAATCCTACTATTTAGGGTACTATACTATAGCCCCTATTTTCGGAAGCTCCCATTTGATTTTAGAGGCCGATGGGCGATCCAGAAGAGCAATTCTGCACGATGCTTCGCATGGTACCAGTACTACGAGAGCATGCGACCAGAGCTGAAGTTACACGTAAGGATGAAAGTATACGCCGAAGCGAGCGGCTGCCCAGACAACCCGTAATTGCGTAATCCACGAGTAGGTTGATGGCGCCGAACATTTTCTGGTTGCTGCGTCCCATGTGCACATGAAACAGGGCACATCGATGTTCCTCGCTGTATTGACGGAAAGTCTCGTTTGAGTGAGTGCCTCATTTTCCTCGACTCTGACTTGTCACTGCATCAGAGCAGAGAGTTCCCCACGAGTCGGCTTTAACTTGAGTTGGGGAATGTGTCGGTATTATTGGGGGTGGCAGTGAAGATAGTGAGGATGTTGTGATGCTTCTTGGCGGGGTCGAGGACTGCCATTCGAAAGCCTGGCGATTGAGACCGTGGACACTGCCCGCAAGGCGAAGAAGAGGCACGTACATCAAATGAGCTAGTTTAGTTCTGGGATGTCAGCACGTTCATGGTTTTTTCAGCCTGTGCACCGTCAGGAAGATGAGCGAACAGGACTGACGGAGATGAGATCGGCTTACAGCAAGAGAGTTAATGGTGACCAGCTGGTTCCTGCAGCATTTGTTTTCCGTGGAGGACCTCCAAAAAAAGACACAGTCACTGCGAGCCAAGCACAAGAAGACCGATGTGGAGGAGACGCAGACGTAATGGGGTTGACATGAGTGCTACCTGCTTTGAAAGAGTTGCTTCCACAGTAGTAGTTTCTGACAAGTCGCAGCTCTTGAGGGGCCAGTGCAAGGGCACAGCAAAACTGACCTCCTCTACTCGATCTGTAGAGGATCGCGAGGAGATCATGGTGGACGAAATCCTGCTCATCGGTGCAGCAACCTGGACTGCTGCGCGGTTGTAAGATCCCGGCCCTGTGTCGTTGGCATGACGGTTACGATCACTTCACTAACGTCTCTCTCTTAAAGTGCGCCGAGCCCCACAATTCTGAATATGGAATCGTTATCGAAGTGATGCTGTAGCTCTGCCCACTATCGCCATTTGACGACACTGACAGTACTTTGCAGCTAATCAGCTAATCTAGTACAGTTAGTACAGTCCATTGGTATAGTGTTTATGGTTCGTTAGAACAGTACCACCAGCGGCAAAAGCTAAAGCAACACCGAAAACAGAGACAACAACTCTCAGAACACCAACAATACTAGGAAGGGTTATCATCAAGCTAGATACCATAGCAATAGGCGCAACAACTGTGGCATATATTGGTTTGACATTAGTATTCGCACAGACAATATTTGTATTCGTATGGCTCTTCTCATCATTATCCTCAGTCTTCTTAGATTACTTCTATCATGAGTATTCTCATAGTAACACTATGAATATCGTTATGCTGCTGCTGCTGCTGCTGCTGCTGCTGCTGCTGCTGCTGCTGCTGCTGCTGCTGCTGCTGCCGCACTGCCGCTGCTACACATGACTGCAGGACGCCAGCTGTGCGAGAGATGCTGACGCTGTGCACCGGGGTGCAACCAAGCAGCGCCGTTATCGATCCGGAGACGGCTGGGGGCCTTAAGTTTTCGGGTTTAGGGTTTATAAAAGGGCTTGGTTTAGGTGCACGGGAGTTTTGATGAGGGCACTCGGAGAATGGAGATCAACTTTTCGGGTCATCTGGCTATACATGGCGTCCGACGCGGCCTCCCACAAATTCATACAACCTTCTAGTGCTTTGCCAGGGTGCCTGAGGCCACTTTGACAAGGGTGGAAACTCTCGCCAAAGCTCATCCCGTTTCGGAGTGCCGGAGTCGTATGGTCCTGGCAGGCTGTGGCGCTTGGTGCTGTGATCCTCGCATCCATCATGGACAACCAGATGGTTGACATGCAGGTCGACCAGGGCGAAAGACACATCGTCGAGGTTGAGTTTGAAGCATCTTATGAGGTTCAGGTGAGGGTGCAAGTGTTTGGAAGAACTTAGCGCCAACCCATGACTGAGGCCCGGACCCAGAGGAGATCTTAGCTTTCATTCCAGAATCGCACATGGTAGGTTAACTGCAGAAGCCTGAAGGCAGATTCGAGTCGCTATCGTACGACGCAGTTATGCATGCCGACATGCCATACCCGAAGGGTCCATGTACGTAAATAGTATACAATTACTTTGGGGTCAATGTACCTGTATAGGGAGTACATTTGGGTACATTGACCCTTGCTTAAAGGATCATGGGACTTAGTAACTAGGGTTATAATTGGGGTATCTATACTTATAACTACGTATATCCCCAGTCATGGTACTTATAAACTCCCATGGTCCTCCAAGTAGGGATACGGAACCTCGAATGGATGAGTCCCGATATCAGGTACACTCCAACTGGCGCGCAGCCTGGACCCAGTACTTGCTCGATAGACCAGAGCTGGTCGAGAAGCTGCAGGTCTGGTTGCGCACTTCAGTGAAGTAAAGGAAGTACCCATAGGCCCCATAGTAGTTCCTTTTTGGGATTACCTTATAGGCTTCCCAAAATGAACCTCAAAAAGGAACTACTATGGGGCCTATGGGTAAAGCACAGAGAAGGGATACGAAGGTTTTGCGAGAGAAGGGCCATCGCAGGAGGCAGTTGTCTGTGCAACCGAACACCTCGACGCAAAATACAAAGTGAAAGCAATCCGTTCGAATATGATCATGAGGGGCCTGAGTAATTCCCTTTTGACATTCCTTAACTTTCATGCATATGTACTTGTGCCGCAATATGCCTCAAGCCCGCATTGTAGACTGACTAGTACGGCCTCCATATGATCGAACCGCAGCGAAACCGACGATAAATACAAAAACTGTTCTGAGCCTTTTCTAATTCCCATATTTTGACGACCTTCGCTTCGAATCCCCGTCAAGGCCGAGAAGCAGCAGAAGACGGTGTTGGCCGGTGACGTCTCCTAGCGAACAAAACCACCGTTTCTTGGAGTCCTCGGTGCTTGCAAGGCTTTGGCTTTCAGACTTCCAGGGCTCGGGAGTTTCCGAAAATTGGGGGTACCATATTTTGGGGTCCTTACAATAAGGATCTTTAGGGTACCATATTAGAGGGGTTCAGGGTTTAGCTTTGGTTCCGATAGGCTCAAACTCAAGACTTGGCCGCTGTGGCGAGGTGGGCTGTGCTTGTGACTCCTTCGGTGCTTCGCTGATAGCAACGGCAGAATTTTGAGCACGCACTTACGTACTTGCTTGTAGGCATGTACATGCCTGTACGTATTTATGGACGGATGGATGGATGGATAGCTACGGGATGCTACAGGCATGCATGCTTGCGTGTCGGCGTAATACGTTGTGCGGCTGTCTCCTACAGCCATAGAGAAGACCGCCTCAAGTCTCACATCCAGCAGCATTTTTATGCTCAAACATGCTGGGACATTGGCAAGCCAGGTACTTCGCAATTTTGCAGATGTTTTGCAAGTCACGGGCCGTCCTACTTACGCAACGTCGTCACTCACTAGCCAGCTTTGTGGTTCAGGGACGGTGCCCGAGGGCCAGGAGCAGCCAAGAGCCAAGTTGCGGCCATGGCGGTCTCAGGCCGAGCAGGTCCGAAGGGGAACGAAGGGGCAGAAGGGAAAGAAGCAAAGGACGAAGGAGGTTTCACACGTAAATAAAGTGAAGTCCAGAATGTGCAGCCACGCCGTCAAGGCAACTGATCTGGGCTTAGGTGCAGATGACATTGGCAGCAGAGCCCGCTCGAGACCCGACCCTGATAACTGAACCGCTGCCCACCATGTGCAAGGCAGCGTCAGCCAGCACCTGGTAGCAGCCTCAGCCAACAAAAAGGGATGCCGGTCTTGGGCCTTGGGCCTTGGGTGTTAGGGAGGAGGCTGTGCTAGCATCAGATCCGCAACAGAACCCACATGAGGTCGCGAACGCCCAGTTTTCTGCGTGTCACCGCTAAGGCCTGCTTGGTCCTGCTGGCATTCTCTTCCCTTGCTCCGGCACAGGCTGGGCCGGGAAATGTGATACCTCGCAGCAGGGATTCGCATGTAACATAGGCACAGGCATTCCCAAATTCGTCTTTACATCGAGGGTTATCCACATCGAACTGCTCCGATGACTGGAAACCAGGATCTGTCCTCGGTTTGCGATCACGAGGACTACCCGAATGTCTCTCGTCTGATCTGGGAGCCGGCAGGACTCTGATTTCTGCTGGAAATGTCATAGCACTGGCAAGTGGCATACTGCCCAGAATTGTAACGTTCCAGTCCAACACCATCACCAATAACAACAACGACAAAAGCAGCAGCAGCAACAACAACAACAACAACAACAAGGACAGCAACAGCAACAACAGCAACTACAATATACCAAAACATACCAACTATGCCCTGCTTTACTGTACTAAACTTTACTATCCTATCTTTGCCTGCGTTTGATTGAAGCTCCAACTCAGGTCGGGGACAGACTGGAGATTCGAGACGGCGAGACGGTCTATAGAGACATCCGGCCCAACAATACCCACTTGCCTGCTCCTTACGGAGTAAAGTGGAGCTTCTAAGCTTCAGGGTTTAGGGTTTAGGTTACGATCCGGACTCCGAAGCATGCTTTCGACCGATGATCTCGCTTTGTGCAGAGGTGGTTCTACAAGAACGAGGATGTGATTACCATGCACCGAGCTCAGCTTCACTACTTAAAGGATCATGGGACTCAGTAACTAGCGTTATGGTTAGGGTAACTATACTTATAACCCCAATTAAGGTACTCACAACCTTACTTACTAAGTCCCATGATCATCCAAGTAGAGCCATCTCAGCAACAGCGACCTATATCCCAAGAAGCCAAGGAACCAACCGGACCAGTACCGCAAGGTGCGCTGCGCTGGGCACATCCGGTTTTGGTTGAGGAGTGGTTTAGGATTTAGGGTTTGGGGTGCAGGCTTGAAGCTCTTGGGCTGCAGGGGCGAAAAGGTGTAAAGAGGTTGGGATCCACATATCCGACCTAGGGTGGCTTATGTAAGGTAAGCCCAGCATTGACATTTGCGGCAAGTTGTAGATTCAATAAGAGACGTTTAATCCTTCACCAAGCCAATATAAGTCGGCAAAAAGCATGCTTTCTGTCCCAAACACTTCAGCCAGCCACGCTGCGAAGTTTCCTATCGCGTACATGTAAGGCAAAAGACGCTTCCAAGGGCTCAGACCCTGTGCCCGCGAACGTATGCTGAAGCAGTTGAGCGGTTGCATGGCAGGTGATCATCAACCTTGAGCCGTGCCGTGGGGTGGTGTATCTTTTCGCCCGGAGCTGTGTTGATGTACTTGTTCGGTTCACTAGCTATGCATCTAGACGAGTTTGCTCGCTTTGCTGACATGACTTGATTCCTCAAGCAGACAAAAGCCGTGTAGGCTTGCATGAGGCAGACACGGCCAGGCACAGGCCACTTAGCACCATTCTTGCGACCGAGGTCCGCAAGACACGGAGATGTTATCCTAACCCCTACAGCGGCAACCTTGGACATTCGGTTCTGTTTGTCTGTCTGTGCACGAGCCTCTCAGGGATTCAAGCTCTAGGCTCGTAGGACTCACGAGCTAGGCAACGAGAGGCTGAAGCCTGTGGAGATTAACAAGTATCAAAAGACCTATTCTAGTATTGACTCTGTGAGGGCTGTCATCCCACCGATAGCAAGGATGAGGATAATGCCCAATGTAGCGAGACTGTAAATGTCATGGTGATAATGATGATGATGATGATGATGATGATGAGCCTGATGAGTTTGGTATCATTGATGGTTGTTTTCATGACGACAACAATATGACAACAATGATGAGTTTGTGGCGTTAGCCTGGATTCGATGGTGCTGACGATGATGTTGGTTCAAAACAACAAGCAGGATGATGAGCTGCTAACAAAAAGGAGATGACAAAGGCGGTGACGACGAACACAGCGAAGCCTGGCAGCACAGGTAGCAGCGACCAAGACAAAGTCACCGCCGCCGCACCACCACGACCTCCCACGACCCCAGTGATAACGGCAATGATGACCAGGACAGCGAAGTCGTAATCAAAAGCGCCAACCTACAGAGGATGACAAAGTCCCCAGCAGCAAAGTGAACATGAAGAACAATGAGAATCAGAGCTATAGGGCTACCCATAGCCAAACTAGCAGCAGCATAGATAGCTTTCGTAAGATCAAAGCAAGCCTTCGACATGCAAAGCAGCCCTTAGTCCTAGAGCACACTATAGTATGTTAGAGTATAGTATAGCGTAGCATCGTACAGCATTTCAGGGTATAGTATACAGTAACGATTATTATCGATTTCTGGTGGTTCGACTCATCTTTGGCTTTTCCTTGGCCGAGGTTGCATCGATACAAGGCCCGGATTCGAGAGGAGGGATGTCGGAGGACTCAGACTCACTGGGGTTGGGGCTTGAGGATTTAGGGTTTGGGGTCTGGGGGTTGCTTTTCGGATTTGGTTTAGGGCTGTTGGGTTGCGAGATCTCGAGGGTGTAGGCTGAGGGCTCTTGGGCTTGGAGACTTCGGCAGTTTGGATGCAGTCGTTGTCGTTTGGGCATGGGGTTCAACAGTAAGGAGTTTCTGAGTCCTGTACCGGAGACTACTTCGCGAATTTTCGTGGCACCTGGACCCCCTGCCGAGGACTATTGTGTTATCGTGCTTTCAGCCCCGGGTGTCAACTCTCCCGCACTCGATTGTGCGGGTCCCATTGGGAAAAGCGAGTTGAATGAAGCTCGCTTTGCCGGCTTACAACCCTGCAAACTTGCAAGATCAGATAAGTTCAGTGAGGACAGGAGCCACGATTACTCTTCAAGATTACACTAACTGCAGTCTATGGGTAGTTCCCTCAATCAAGGTCACGTGTAGGTTTCCAAACAGTACAACACACTAACTCACTAACTTTCTTTGTTGGATATCCTGGCCATCTTCTTCGAGGTGAAAAGGTCTTTGCAAGGAGCCTTGTTCATCTCCCGGCCTTCCACTACTTGCATGTGGCATTCTTCTGCTCTGTCGCCTTCCCCTCTCTTATTTAGGGGTTAGGGTTTAGGTTTAGGGTTTAGGGTTTTTTGGTTTAGGCATCATGTCCATGACAGAGGCAAAGAACAGCGCAGCACCCACAAGCAGAGTTTGTTGTAAAGGCTAAATGTCAGGTTTCTATACGTGTAGGTTTGTAGATGGTGCTTCGATTTGGGCGGGAAGCATGCACAAGGCGCAACCTACGGGACTTCGTAATTCAATGGCCACAACACTGTTTTGGGGTTCTTCTTATGAATATAGTACAACATCCAGCCAAAACCAAAACCACCTTGTTGGAATTACTCAGGTCCCTGTATTACATTCCCTTGCCAAGGCCGCCCTGTGCAAATGGACACACTTCTTGCTTGGAGCCAAGTTGTCGCCCTGAGCAGCGGGCCCTGCACCGAGACACAAAATGACACCAACGCTCAGCAGTACTCGCCCTTACACGACAACAGCCAAAATCACGACACTAGCCATAATAATTACGAGCTGCTGAATTATTGTCGCATACCATAACATGCTCTGGTAATATCGTATGTATAATGATTATTAGTTAGTGACTATACTAAGATTGTCCGCTGTGTGTGAGAGTCAGATGGGCAGTTGTCAAAATTGTGGTCCTTGTTTGGGAACCCTAAATAACAGGTGCCGTACTATATTAGGGACCCAAAAAGGGACCATAGTTTTGACAACCACCCAGATGAATCACTCAAGCCGTCTCGAACTCCTTGGAGGCCCACAGCACATGTAGTCCCCAAGGCCCTATACCCATGCAGCCCTAAGTGCTTAACCCTAAATCCTGCACCCTGAATCCTCAAGGTCCTAAACCCCCCAAACCTAGACCCTACAAAACATGTCCTAAACCCTAAACTCTGGCATCTGAGGTCTGAAATTGATGGAAGCCGGGACGGATCTCCAACCTTTTTTGAAGTGCCGCTGTCTTCCACAAAGCCACCCGGACACGGTTTTAATATGGAGTGAATGTATGAATATACATGCGCATATATATATATATATATGTGAGAGAGAGAGAGTCTACAGAGCCTGTTTGTAATGGTTTTGTTTGCGTTGGGTAGGAAGGAAAGGGCCAAATAGACCCTAAAGGTCTCGGCCACATATTTCTATATGTATATAGATTTGTATATAGATATGTGTATATATATATATATATATATATTCTGTTTGATCTAGAATGTTTAACGGTGCGACTGAAGGTGACATAAGACGCTTGCACTAGCACCGGATGCGAAATCACCTTATGCTTCTCATCTTGCCCGGATGAGCCATTTTGGCTAAGGCTCAGCATGGAAGTGCACCGCCCGTCGGCTCTAGAGGCTTTCCAGCTTTCGGTGACAAAGTTCGAGGCATCCTCCCCGACGCCATGTACTTCGAGACCTCGAGGGCACTTGTATCCACTCCGAAGGCTTCGAAGCACGAGGAGTGGGTACGCGTTTCTATGCTTTCGGGAGAAATACTGGTACGAGCTGAGGATGTCAGCAACGTGAGAGAGCTCAAGCAGCAGTTGCATCAGAAGGGGTGTCCATCCAGATTCCAGCAGAGGATGATGCTCGCGCATGATCCCAAAGGGGCCGTTCTGGACGATGCTAGCACAGTGCATCCAGGAATGTGCATTCAGATGTATGTTGTACCCTTCATCGACTTGTCCGCGGAGCAGCAACGACAAGCATCAAAAATACTCTTCAAAGCTGCAGAGGGTGGCAAAGTTTCTCGACTTGAGAGATTGCTGCAACAACCGGTGCACCCGAATGTGAGCCCAATTGCTCTGCAGCTGGCTGCCGAAGGAAACCACGTCGAAGTGGTGCACTTGCTCTTGGAGGCAGGGGCCGACGAGAAACTTCTCGCCATGACCATGGCTCTGCGAGCTGCATGTAAGAAGAAGCATGTCGAAGTGGTTCAGATGCTCTTGGAGGGAAGGGCTGATCCAAATGCCCGGGTCGACGGCCGTACTGCTTTCGATGATGCTTCAGATGTTGGCCACACGGAAATCTTGCGCTGGCTTCTGTTCTTCGGGGGCCCAGAGGAAGTGCGTCGAGACCTCTCGGAAGCCCAGCCTCTTCACCAAGCAGCTTCCCGAGGTTGCGTGGAATCTGTGCGCAGGATTTTAGAGGCCAGGTTCGACCCGAATGTCAGGGACAAGACAGGCAAAACACCTCTTCACCATGCGGCGACGCATGGGCACGTGGAAGCGACTGGTGAGTTACTGCGGGCCGGAGCCCTGGCACACATCAAGGACCGAGCGGGCTGCACGGCTCTTCACTGCGCAACTCATCAGGGCCACGAAGAAGTCAAGCTCCTGTTTCCTAGCGCGGCCTCCAAGAGCAAGAAGCCAGGCAAGGAGCCAGGAAAGGCGTAGTAGCGGCTTTCTGCGGAAGCCTGCGCGATGTGTTTGTACAGTTCTTCACAGCGCAGCTGGGCGAGCCCGTGGGAGTGTCATGCGCCATGGCGGAAGCAAAGCCAGCCAGCAAGGACACGGCAGCGGTAGACTGCGCGGCGGGATTTCTGATGCCAGCAAGCTGGCTGCAGCGTAAGGCGTGAGGTAAGTAGACGTCATGATTATCCCGATCAACTTCGTCCGGTTCCTTTTAGCGATGCCTCTCTCACTGGCGCATCATCGTCATTCTAGACGTTCGTCACGATCCCCTTCAACCCATGAACCGCAACAACGTCGATT
This sequence comes from Symbiodinium sp. CCMP2592, assembly GCA_905221615.1. Lineage (NCBI taxonomy): Eukaryota > Dinophyceae > Suessiales > Symbiodiniaceae > Symbiodinium > Symbiodinium sp. CCMP2592. The sequence continues at coordinate 812,297 of CAJNDT010006024.1, read as the reverse complement.
ACGGCGAAGCAACCAGCATTGATCGTGGTCGTGATCATCCTCGGAATCATCATAGTCTTCGTATTCATCATCATGGTCGTCGTCGTCATCATGCAACTCTTCATCATCACGATCGACAGCAACATCATCATCACCATCATCACCATCACCATCATCATCAGCGGCACCACGACCACAAGATTCTATTGTTGTCTTCTTCCTTACCACCATCAGCAGCGCGAATACAGCACAACTACGGTCGCCACCGATATTATGATGTATCATCGTCAGGCACACGCTCACAGCTCATAGCTAGCATCCACAGTACAGTTGCAAGCTACCATCACGAGTCCACTTAACTCCCTAGCTGCCTGTGGTCCATGCCAGGCACTTCATTGCAGTTTACTCTCCGGACAACTCTGAAGCTTGGCGAAATCTGAAGGGATCCAGACAGAGTCGAAACATGATGGTTGAAAGCTCGGAGTCTTGATCCTCGTTGTACCGTCTACCCAGAAGCAAAAGCGGGGGACAGGCTCTTGGAGACGACATGTGAGCATTGCTTTGAGATTTCAGTGGGCAGCAGGTGGGATGCCACGACATGAGTCACATGGGTTCAACCGTTAGACGTCCTTATTGAGCCCCATGCAAACCCCGAAGCCATAAGATGCGTAAGCTACTGCTACCTAAGGCCTACACGCTCACGATCCTCGCAGACATTGGCCGCTTCCCCCGTCCTGGTTCAAACGGACGGCTGACTGCCAGGAGACGCCCTGGGGTCTGGGTTTCGGAGGCTCCCCTCTCTTGGGAGTTTAGGGTTTAGGGTGAAATACGACATCCCGGAAACCTGGAAACTGATGTCCCGTCATTATCTGATGAGGGAACAATTTCCCTCTCTATACTATCAGTTTGTGAATCTAGAGGAGGTGCAAGTAGGGCTGAGGGCCAGGCAGGTTTTGGGTTTATTATTGCTTAGTGCATACAGGCGAGAATGTGCTGTGCAGTTGGCCCAACAGGTAAGGTTTTTCTTAAGCGACCTCCTCAAGCACTGAAGCCGTGCAGAACGAAGCGAAAAAACCGCCAAGAGCAACAACACTTGTGCAATAAGAAGCACTCAAAACATCGATAAAGCACGAAAGAGACTCGACGATATCTCGCCTAAACGACTGCTTCTGAAATTGCTAGGATTTCCAAACCCGCCGATGCAATGTGCAACAGCCAGAAAGCTCCGACAAAGCACTGTAGAGATTGCGCAGGCAGCTGTCGGAGCTCCAGGTGCAGCTGTCCTGGGATGCTGCCGGATTTATCCCTGAAGGCAACTTCCACGGCCCTGACGGGTGAATCGAAGTGCTTGCAAATGATCGTTCTTGGGGTTGTGGGGTGTTGCACGGCCTGCGTAGGTCCTGGGTAGCTACGGGGCTTGATTGTAGCTGTAGACTAGGGACCACAGTCAAGTAAGAACAAAGCTGCTTTTGTACACCACCCAAAAATCGCATCGCCCAGCTTCTGTCGTCTCCGAGATATTCTACTGGACGCGATGGAAACTCAGCTCTCGTTGCTATAGGGATGGCTTTCCGACAAGCCACTGAAGGCTTCGCCACACATGCCTTGAGGGTTTAACGGTTACCGTAAGGGTCTCTACAAGGGTGACTGCAAGAGATGCAGTTCATGCTTGTGACCTGTGCATCCTTGTGGTGCGAGCACAGGCGTGGCACAGGCAAAGCAGTACTGGGTCTACTCCTCTATGCTTCTCGAGTCGGCGGGGCCCCCGGGGCATTGCCAAGGGTTCACCGCTTAACGGCCTGGATCAGGTGCACATGTCATATGACAAATGCTTTCGAGTGTCCCGCTATCTTCATTGAATGCACGTGCAGTAGCTTGAGAAGTTTGCATTTTGCATCGGTACTGGCAGGACAACCGAACCAACATGGCCGTTTTTCTGCGGCCAGATAAGATCATGAACACTGCGGCGGACTCAGAAGGGGGTCTTGCTGTTGCTAGTATCGAGGCCTTGATAATTACCTATACTGTATTCGGAAGCATAGTATGATGGGTCCCCAAACCCTATTCTAATTATTCAGGCGCCTATATTCAGCCTGGAGCAGCCCTTGGGGCCGCTACTGCTCGATCCCCCCAGGTCCAGCCCAGACCCCTCAACAGCGCACAGAGTCACAAGCATGGTACTTGGAGGATCATGGGACTTAGTAAGTAAAGTTATATGTACCTTAATTGGGGTTATCAGTATAGTTACCCTGATTAGAACCCTAGTTACTAAGTCCCATGATCCTTTAAGTAAATTCGTACCGACTCGTACCCGTAGCTGTCAACCTGTACTCCACGAAGTCCACAGGGTCGAAGAGAGGGGGGATTGCGAAGGTCTGTGGCCTGCAAAACAACACGGACCGCCAATACACCATTGTTCGCATCTCAGAGCTTGGCTATCAAAGTGGCTTCGGGGTCTTCAACGTCATGCATCTGCGAGGTACCAGCTGATCAGTGCAGCAATGGCAAGTGCAACGTTACGATCGATGGAGTTCTCACCGACAAGAGGCGAGCATGACTTGCACCTTCGTAGCTGCTGAGAAAGGCACCTCCTTAAAGCTTATCTCCTGAATCACATGCGTGCTACAATGACAACAAGCCCTAAACCGCAAGCCCTGGACAGGTATGTCTTCAACGTCGTAGCCGAATCGACCACGGGAAGTCACCGCATGGCCTATGCTGTTCTCTCAGTGCACTTGTGAAGAAGGCACGGAAGAACTTTGCCTTACAGTCCCGAAAGAGTTATACTGTCGTCTTCAACCCTGGCCCCAACACCCTAGAAAGTGAAACCCTGAAGCCCGAAACCCTGTAATCCTTCAGCCCCTAAACCCCTTAAGCCGCAAACCTGAAGACCCAGACCCTGAGACCTGCAGCCAAAGAGACTAAATCCCTAGACCTTGAAGCCCTAAAGCCAACAAGACCAAAAACATGGACCCTAAACCAGCTTGACCAACACCCTGAACCCTAAACGGTTAGTTCCCCGAAACTCTTCGAACTTCGGCAGACCAGCTGTGTTTTCGAACGTTAGCCATATACTAAATCTGCACACCTAACTTGGAGGCTTGAATAAGTAGTGATAAAGCCCTATACTAGCCCCTCTATACTTTATGGTTCTTGAAGCTCCGCTGCCTCTGAGGTTTCGAGGTAGTAATATGAGCAGTTATTGTGAAAACACCGTTTTCCTGTGTTACTGAGCTTGTATAGTGTTTGCTATCCAACAAGTTCCTTGGGTTTGGTGTATATGTTATGTTGGCTTTGGGGTTATGGGCTTCGGGCTTTGGAAGCGAGCAAATAAACCACCGAGGCCGGTCTCATCATGCGCACAGACTGGGAGGCGGGAGCTCGTAGACGGACACCAAATCACGGGGTTAGGGTGTAGGGAGTTTTGGGCTCAGAATTTAGGGTTTGGGCTTAGTGGAAGTGAACCCTAGGCCCTACACCCGAAATCGCGACGTTTCCTGGCAGATTACTCGAAAGATCCTGCTTTCCGGTCTTACTCACATGCATTCGCCTTGGCCACACAACCTAAAGCTACCGCCTTGAGCACGATGCCCCGAATACAACCCGCCGAAAGACAAGACCGTCCAGAACAAACGCTAATCATGAGTCCGAAACACCACGCCAGAACCCCAAATCCAACCCCCAAGCGAAAAAGTGCAGAAGTTCGGAACATTGCGGACGGGTCAATGAGAGAAATGATTTGACACGCGGTGACTCAGCAAGCGGAGCGGGCCCATACAAACACCCGCACACACACAATCTATACACACACAAATGTGTATATTTATATGTGTATATATATATATATATATGTGTATATATGTGTATATATATATGTACACATATGTATGCATGTGTAGACATGTACATACATACAGAAGCTGAATCGTTGTCGCTCATCGTTTCCACTGCACCGCAACCACATCGTCATACTTCCGCGGGCCCTACGTGTCTCAGAAAACCTTGCCCGGTGTGTAGGCAGGCTTATGCAGACTTGCCATAGCTCTATGACTGAAAAAGCCCATCCAAGATTTTCAATACAGAAGCCCGAGTCAAGACCAAGATCATCCTCAGGGGCTCCTATTTACAATTATACTACAGCATACCCCGAAACCCTACTCAATTATTGATTACTCCACTTTGTTTCGGGGCACAGCGCAGGTCATCCGGCAAGCTGCCTCGGATCGAACTTTAAGGGCCAAAGCCTCGGAGAAGTTTTCATGTTTGGTTCTGGCAGTACGTTGTGTAAGGGCTTTAGGACTGAAGGGCTCGGATGGATGTATCACCTACTGGCTAAGTGTTAAGTGCTGTTGTTATCATGGCTGTTGTCTTCGGTCTGCAATGCGGTGGTGCATTTGGCAGGGTCGCACAATGGGGCCATCCCTCACACCCTGAGGTGGTGGGAGCAGTGTCTGGCAGCGCGGGGACCCCAGCAGCGATTGACAGAGATTGAATTTTCAAAGTAAGAAGAAGTAGGTTGAGACATTAACCCTAAACCCCTCAACCCCTTAACCCTAAACCCCTAAACTCCACTGTTCTCCATGCCACTTGGAGCACATGCCAAGCACTTGTGGCACCGTGGTGGGGTTGGATCAAACTATCGGCCGGGGAAGGTCCTGGGCATGGTGATCATCATCTACTTCCTCATGCTGAAGCTCTACGGCTGAGGTACTTCGGTGTGTTTCACCTTGTGGAGGATGAAGCTTAAAGAAAATGTTCTGTTTCAAAATCTGCCACGCAGTGTTGCTGCTCTGTGGTCTTTGCTTCATGCTGGCAAATTAGCGTTTCACCTCAAAGCTTGCGGTGATGGATGGAGGTGCACGGTAGGATTTGCTAAACGATCATCAGCATTGTGCACCGCTTGCCTTGGCTTGTCTCACATACAACCTCAAAGGTGAGTCTTGTAGCAATGTCTTTGTAAGGATACGCCATACCGGCTTTTCATACAGGGGCGTTAATTTAATGATTGCCTATACACTTTTGGGGGCTCCTTGTTATGATTAAAGTAGAATGGGCTCTAAAACCCTATTCTATTTATTAAGGCCCCTATATTACACGCTTCTAAATATGCAGGCTTCACCTTGAACACACCCTGGCGCACGACTCTTTGCACCACAAAGGGAGTGCTGACCTCAATTCTTAGGTGGGAAACTTCCTGCCACAACATACACAAAGCTTGGCCTCACAGAACATGCCGCAAGAATCAGCTAGTGATGCATGGCTGTTTGGCGCAGATACACCCTCTTCCCTCCAGCGGCATGCAGTAGTGGAACTGACAACCAAAGTCATCAGCACCTCTTTGATTTGATGTGCTCCAGTCTGTGCTGCCAGGAATATGGCATCGTCTGCACGACCAAACAAGACTCGTCTGCATTTGGGTTCACGATGCTGTGTCAGGGAACCCTCGTAGAACCACTTATATAACTCATGTGTATATATATATATATATATATATATATATATATATATATATATATATACATATTAACCCTTGTAGTACCCCGTGTTGAAACCCATAGGAACCCTTAAAGGACTGCTCACAGGAGCCCAAAAGGAACCCTTATACTGTCCAGCAGGTTTTGATTTGGTCGACCCGACACACCGGCAGTTGCCTACCTATTGAAGTGAAGAGGATGAATCTATGCATTTATCATTTTTGTAAATCTGAGATGTGTTTCACGGGTGTCCATCTTTTGGATTGGTTTCGAGACGTGCGTATTTCATGAGTTGATAGTCACACATTCCTCTCAATTGGAGGAGTACTTTGGTGGATAATTTTTCAGTCTGTCGTTCCTGTATGTCGGGGATGAACGCAGGTGGGTTCACTGCAGTATCAATCCGGTATGAAGATGGATGCTCGCTTGCTTGCCTGATCTTCCTTGCTAGCTTGCCTGCTTCCTGTGCATACCCCAAAATGTCATCGAATGAATTTATGCTGATGTTTGCGCCAGAATGTTCAAGCGAAGCACATCAAAGGAGTCATCGTAGCCGAAGCGTTCTATCGGGATGTTGCCGGAGGAGTTGGCCGTGGTGACAAGTTCGGCCTTGGTCGCTTTACAGTTCTTGATTTGGTGTGGCTTGGCGCGCTGCCCCGGGTACTGCCAAGACGGTCACAAATGGAATGCCATTGTGCAAGGCACCACCAAGGTGAAGGCACAAGAGGAGAGTTCGGAAGAGGGAAAGGGAAAGCGGAAAGCGGAAACGCAAATCAACTCAGGAGCTTCCACAAAGGCAACATCCTCTTTTCCGATGCTACCACCGCCCAGCTTCACCCAAGAAGCGCGGACGCCCGAGCAAGGCCAGCCCAGCACAGCTCGAGGGGCAAGAGCCAGTATGTAAAAGTGTGCAATGCCGGCAAGCTGCTTCATGGCGCAAGTTCTTTCCGGTGGCAGACGTGCTACCAGATAGCACTGGGCCCCAGAAGCTTGTGGCACATTTATACTGGTTCAGCCAGTTGACCGGCATTCAAAAGGCTGCGGCCTACACTGGCTGCGACAGGGGGACGGTAGGCAAAATCTACAACATCATCCGGTCCTACTTCGTCGCTTTTCTGCAGAAGCGGAACACGCAGCTCTTGGGCAGCCATCGACACATTTGTTATGTCGATGAATGTTTCCTGGCCAAGCGCAAGCCATCCAAATAACTCCGCGGCCGTACCACGCGCCCCATGCGTATGTTGGCGGTCGGTATCGTGGAACTGGACTGTGATAGTAGGAAAGAAATAGGTCGCGTGGTTCTACGGTTGGTGCGGAACAGGTCGAGCCGGACATTGACGAATTCCTGGCACGATCGTGGCGACAGACGAATGGCGTGGCTATAAGGGCTCACCAAGGTAGGATACACACATGAGAAAATCAATCATAGCAAGAACCAGGAGGTCAATGCCCAAGGTTTGGGAACTAATCCCGTGGAAGGCTTGTTCGGCGATTCTTGCGCTAGAACTACCTGTAGATGCCTTCGCGCTAAAACTATGGGTTGCTGCTTGCAGAGTATTGTTGACGATACAATATCTTGGGGGAGCAGACCTTGCCCCCTAGACAATGGCCGAAAACAGCATTCTGGCGTTTGTTGGCCACTATGAAGGAGTTGGTTCCGCGAGATAACTTGGTGAGGCGAGCTTCCTACAAGTAGGAGGCAGGATATCTAGATTCGTAAGGGCTTGCTATTGCTCAAATATTTGTAGGAGTGTGAGAGCGATTTAAGAGATACTAATACAAATAACGGTCACTGTGCTAGGAATTGGGTTTGGGTACATTCGCTATCGGGTTATGAGATCTATATTGCAGAGTCAGAAACCCACTGCACATTCTGTATAGCACGGATCTTTGCTGGCGGAGGAGCCCTGGGAGGCAAAGAATCCGACCGGATTGATTTCGGGAAATTCATCCCGAAAAATAATCGATGGACCGGGCACGACACCGTAAAGATACTAGAAGACGTTTATTGTACGCTGTATTACTATAATAACGTCGAATGGTCTTTGGCGGAAGAGGACTCGGCCCAACTTGGGTTTGCCCGGATTTTGCCCACGGAGGATCTAGACCCTATTTTCAATGAAACTTGCGTGGATACCGGCGATGGTCTCGATTACTCAGGGGCGAAGCATCTGGCCGATTTTCTCGACTATTACGGGGGGAAGCGTATGGCTAGAGTGGGCTAGCGTAGCCTTTGGATTTGGAATCCGGTAGGGAGAGTGAAAGTGAGAAGTCAAGAAACGGATGGAAGGTGAGACGGCAATTTTCTTGGATCTTGACTTCGAAGATCTCTTCGCCGATTTCTTTAAGTCTTAAAAGTCAGACAAGCGCCATGGATTTCGACGTCTTTCTCATTATCGACGACGGTGTTTGCCTTTACCGCGCCCTTCTCCTCGGCTCCCAGATCCGTTCTGGAGTGCCACGTGGCGGACTTCAGCCTTGGTATTAAGAAATTTCGAGTTGGATAAGGAAGCATACCCTCTTACAACATATAAAAGTGACAGGACCCTATGCCCGCGGTGCAAGAGCTCAGGGAGGATATCTTTGACGCTATGCGCACTTGGATAGATTCCCTCCCCTAAAAGCGGTTCAACCAGATCACGCAATCCTTGGCGTGTGACGCTTATAAAGATTAATTGCACGTGCAAAGGCTTGTGTTGTATTTTCCCATGTTTGCAGCTGACAATAAAAGTGCATGCTCGGTAACTTAAGCAAATGCAGGACGTCCCTGCTTGGGTGGAGACTTATGGGCAATATTTCTCCTGACATGAATATTGGTCCTGGGCTAAGAAATCCGGTGCATACGGGATCTTTGCTAGTATCTCCTCCTTCTACCGCATGTGCGATATTTCCGTAGATATATATACCTAAGAAAGCCGGTCGGAGATATTTGCATTTGGTAAGAAAAGGCTAATACGGATAATATAGCGGTAGGCCCCTATTTGCTTGCTGCGAAAATAAGTTTTTGCGAGCATTCTTGCATTGGAATGGAGTGAGCGAGAGGATAAACAAGTGATAATTACGGATACCACGATCTACGAGATAACTATAATATTATTAAGCTCGGCGAGGTGACCATCAAATACTGTATTATCGATATCAAATCTTCTTCACGTACTAGATAATAGCAGATCGATTTCATTGAATATGGTTACAAGGTGAAGGAAATACTCTTTGGTGGATTAAGTACCACCACTTCCAATACTTGATGATTGATAATTTAAATTCACTTAGAAGAGGAGGCAACCTATTTGTGATTCGTTTCGATATATCTACATATAGTACTAGCTTCTTGCGTATCCTAGCAGCTTTGATTCATATTATAATATTAGTGCTCAAGATTTGCACCCTATAAAGTTCTAGTATAACTCATCTCGTCATACTTTTCGCATGGCCCTACTACCGCTTTGCCTTGCTTGCTATATTAAGATATTGAGTCGGCTGCTCTCTGTTGCGAGATCGAGAAATAAATAGAATCTTCCAATTTTGTTCATTTTTCAATGCTGTCGATGATATCCGCGATTGGACCACGAAGTCATTCGATTTCATAATTAGTATGAGAATGAAGAAGATATGGGATTTTGCAAATATTTTGAGGAATTATACTTGAGAATATTTTAGTTTTGGTGAGTTATGATTAATTTTCTTAATATATTATGAATATTTTGATTAGGGAAGAAGATATGAAATCTGATTTATTTATAAATTTCGTAAAGAAAATTTGATATGTTGGAATATATTCTTGCGGCTTCAAGAGTATAGGAATATGATATAGTATGATATGAAAGGAAAAGATTGATATTGTCCTTGGTTCTAATAATATTTCAATTAATTATGCCGAAATGTAATGGAACTAGCTAGCTTTAGTAGTAGTAGTAATAATACTAATAATAGTAGTAGACGTACTAGTAATATATAGTAGTAGTAGTACTATGACTTCGTAACGTTCAGGATGCACGCAAATTATTTCCTAGAAAATTTCAACGACTTCCTTGCTCTGTGCGAAACCCAAATCATGATATCTCAAATTCCTATTAGATAGAATCCGAGTCATATTTCCCGAAATTCCGATAATTTTATCCTATGAGCACCCCTAATTCGCCTCAAAAATCTTTGCCGTAAGCTCCGAAAAAATCCCTTCCGTACCTCGAAGCGTTAGCACTTGTCTGCATTTCTATATGTCGTCCCTTCCGCGTGCCCTTCCATAGACCGTTTTACAGGCGATCCCTTCCCCTAGAATATAAATATCTTTTAATATATTTGCCTAATATTCGGCACGTACGGGCAATATATATTATGAAATCGTCAGCACCTTGATTCATATTGGACTTAAGGATTTGGGACTAGAAGATTATACGGGAGAATAACTATATTATTCTATATCTCCTTCGACGGACCTTTTCCTTTATTATGGCGACTTATATAATTCAAACCTTCCGTAGAGCAGTACCTTCCGCGCGAACAGTCCCAGAGCGATTTTCAGATCGAATGAAAATCTTATATCCAATTATAATCTTCAATGAAGCAGATATCAAAATAAGATTGTTCATATCATCTTACCATCTTCCGGAAATTATTTTCCTTCCATAGTCGGCAGAACGAAAACTAAATTCGATTAGAGAGAATTACGACTCTCATAATTATTTTTATCGATATTTATTGAATAGATCGCAAGTTTTTCAATATTCGTTTATAAATAAAGATAAGATAATCCGGATAGAAGAGAATAGAGATTTGTATATAATAATTTTCAATATGAACGAGATATTTATGAAATTTATGAAATCTAGGTCTTAATAGAGATCGAAACTGATATTATTCAATTAGAGATGAAATCTAATCATTTATTATAATCTAATTAATAGAATTTATATCGCGACCAATTCTCTTTTTTTATTATCTTATTTTTTTTGTCTTCTCTAAGATCTTATCTATCTTTTTCTCCTCTCTTCTATTGTCTTTCTATTTTTTCTCTTATTTTCAATCTGAGATTCTTTCCTAAATGTCTTTCTCTATCTCTCTTTCTCTTATTCCCTCCTCCTCCTCTTCTCTCTCTCTCTCTCTCATTCTCTCCTTCTTTCATCTCTCTCTCTTTCTTCTTCTTCTCTCCATCTTTCTATCTTCTTCGTAAAGATATTCCCCCCCCCAAATATTCCAAATCACTTCGCCGCAAATTCCCGTGGCCTCGAACCATCCCACGACACTCCCAAATAATTTCACCTACCGCCCAAGACGCTGCTCGCCCAGGCCCCAAATCATTTTCTCGCGAGCTCCAGCGGCCTCGCACGCAAAGCCGCTTTCAATAAGTTCCAACGACGTCACACAGTCCTACGACGTTCCACGCCCAAATCGCTTCCGGCAAGCTCCCGAGCAAATAATTCGTAGATCTATTCAGAAGAAGAATTTTCTATACATAGAAGTCAATAGTTTATTTCAATTTTATGTGCTTGAAAAACCAGTTATTGACTGTTAAATATTGGACATTTCATATTTAACTTCGATTCCAAGAAAATATGTATATAGAAATATATATATATATATATACATATCTTAATTACTTCTTGTCCAATATCTCTTATTTGCTCATATCTTCTGTATCATCTACGTATGTCCATAAGTAAAATCTTCTAAAACCGAACAAGCTGCATATTATCTACATATTCCAACTGTATATATATATATATACATATTATATTCATAAATTTCAGATAGTAGAACATACTTCCTTCTCTGACTGGTTGATTGTTTTTCAACAACTCGGTATTCATAGAATATTAAGATTTACCAGAAATCTTTGCAGAATTTCTTCTAACAGAAATCCTGTGTTCATTGTGCCCAGGACCGATTGTTCGTCACTTTTCCAGATTTTGTTAACTGGGTAAAATTAGGATTGATGCTTGATATCAGTTCCTGTAGAACAAAGTCTTCCGACCGCTGCTCTGCCTGATTCGGCTGAGTGCGGCATGGCACCTTTCGTATGGAGTGTAGACCTTTGGCCACAGCTCCCCACGAATGTAGTCCGCACTTAGCGAACTTGTCGCATGGAAATCACCCTGCGGGGGTCCCAAATCACATACTCTCCACCATCGCCGGGGTTGAAGTAGATGGAGTTGTATCCTCGGCCGTGTGTCCGAACTTAGGGGACCAAGCTTCGAAAAAAATGCAGCAGGCAAGAAATGCTCATGGGGTCGGAACGTGCGCTGCGACGTCCAGCACCACTGACTGACTGATCCATTCCGGAACGGTGAGGCCGGCGAGGCTCCCACCGACTCAATGACTCAATGCACCGATCAACACGAAAATCCCAACATGTTCAAAAGACACATTTGCCGCGCGTGGCACATCAAGCAACGCACCACCTCCCCTCCTCCTCAGCCCCGTCATCCACGGTCCGACATTGAGTGTGAGACACTCAAAGCAATCTCAATGCAAAAACAGATCTAACAGAAAATCATGTTCTCATGTTCAGTATCACATGCAAGTCCGTGTGAAGGCGCACCAATGGCAAAGCTACTTGTCAACCCGATTCGCCAACAACTTCTGGGAAGGCCCTCAAGTCTCAAAGCTAGCAAAGCCAAGCATCCTTGCCCCTGGAAATGGCCTGAAAGGGCTGAGAGCCAAGTTTTGAAGCACAAACTCTCTGCTCTTCATCTTTTCATCTCTTCATAACACTATGCTTTCGGAGGCCTGTTGAGCTCTTCAGTGCCTTCGTGTCATGCAATCATGTGTAGAAGGGAGGCAAAGCTACGTCTCTACCTCCGCCGAACTTACAACTTGAGCTCTTGACTGTTAACTGTTAGCTTCCCTCCTGGGCTGCGCAAGGCAATGCGGTTAGCAATGCCAACAGTAATAGAGGTAATACAGAAATCCCGAGACGCTGGCCAACAGTCGTACGTGAGTTGTCGCAACGCACAGCATGGTCCATCAAGAAATCGGGGGACTCACAGCCCGAAGTACCACCCAGCATGCACACACACACACACACACACACAACCTCACACACACACACACAGACAGGTGCGGCACGACTCCGGGCAAGGTTGGAAACACGACACTCAGCTTGCCGGATAGATCTGAGGTTGGAGAAGCGTCATTACAGCAGGTTTGTCCTGGCCTCCTTGGTAGGAATGGTCGATGCAGCGGATGGCGTTCTGGAGCGGGATGCCCCAGCATCTTCGAGAGGAAGTGCCTCGGGCACCGGTGCTAGTGTGATGGCCGAACGACTGCAGAACCCTAGACCACTCCAGCAGTGCAAGAGAAGATGCTGATGGGCTGACAGTATGCATTGTTACTGGGGCCTAAGGCTTCGACTAACCAACGAAACATTCTTCTCTTGCGATCCCAGCAAGCGTTTAGTCTTACGGCGCAGGAACATGTCTCACAGAGATGTCTGCGACGTCTACAGCGATCAGAAGAATCGCTCTTCTCCTGCTCTAGCTTTGGCTGCTATTCACATGACTGCACCCCGGGCCCGTGGCACGGCTGTTCGGACTGAGACGATGCTTGCGGAAGGGACATGCGGTACAAGTCTTCAGAGGAGAAAAAGATGTACGTGATGCTGCCGCACGCTTGGCCATAAAACTGAAATTCTGGCGATGCTTCAACTAAACATTCTTCCGGTCGCATTGGGCGGGCATGTGCTTCGTGCGGCCGAGGTCGACTTTCGCTTCAATGATGAAGCCATGGGCCGAGTCTACTCCTAAGCTTTCAAGGCAAATCGCAACATCTGCAAAGAGGGTAGCTTTGGGGATGGGATGGGTGAGTAGGGCCCCCAAAAAGCACATAAGCA